>CM042083.1:4238178-5438178 GCA_023509865.1 Trypoxylus dichotomus | reverse complement strand
TTGTATTCTTTAGGGTTGGGGTTATTTTATCGTATCACCACGTTCACATAACTATGGGGGTGATTTTTTTTTTGACTGTTTTTATTGTTACAGTTTTGTTGTATACAGGATGCTCTGTTTATTCAACCTAGGTAATTGGACGAACCGTATCTCAAAATAGAGACACCGATTGAACCGAATCTAACTAACTATTTATATTTACAACAAAAACGCAAACTATTTAATATGTGTCAAATATTTTTTCACGAATATCATTAAATTTAAAATAACAATCGGCAACAAATTTGCGAAAATTTGAAGAGGCAAGAAAAAGAAATCAGCATGGAAGAATTGGAATAAGCAATAAGTAAACCGAAAAATGGAAAGGCACCAGGAAGTAATAAAGTAACAACAGAAATAATCAAAAGGATAGATAGAAGTGGAAGAGGAAATAATGTTGGAAATATTTAATAATAATAATAATAATAATAATAATAATAATAATCCTTTATTGCCCAACAGCCCAAGGGCCAATTACAGGACAAATTACAATACAATTCTTATTTAAAATAAAATAATTAAAATCGTGTTGCCTACAATAATAACATGCTGAAAATGTATATAATAATGAAACAAAAAAAAAAAGAAAGACTCACAAAAATGGCTCCAGATCCCGTTTGTTTGCGTTCCTCACCATGTGACTGAGAGGTGCCTTAAGCAAAATGTTGGTATTAGCTCTAGGTACTTGAAATGTATTATAGTAGCGAGTATGATGAGTAGGTACGGTAAAGTTTATTTGCGCCAGAAGGGCTGGCGAGTCGACAGTATTTTTCAGGATCCTGCAAAGAAACTCCACACTGTTACGCTCTCGCGGCGGTCAGCAAGAGATAGAAAACCATGCTCAACAAGTAAGCTATAATACTCGATACCTCTTGCAGGATACACGTTGTCCATTCGAAAGGAGAGATATTTTAGAAATTTCTATTGAACGCGTTCGATTATAAGCTCTTGGTGTAAATAACGGGGATAACAAACAATGGAGGAGTATTCAAGCTTAGAACGAACGTATGCATAATATAAACGTTTCATTACACCTAAGTCTGATAAATGCCTGAAAGAACGCATGACAAAACCTAGAGTATTGGAAGCAGATGAACACATGGACGAAATATTTTCCGTAAATGACAGTCTATTATCAAACAAAACACCAAGATCCAAAGTTTTGATATTGCGTGGTATGGCTGCATCATTAATTTGGTAGTTATAGTATAAAGTAGTGTGAGTGTTATTGTAGGAAACCACAGTACACTTGTTGATGTTCAGAGGGAGATAATTGACCCTGCTCCAAGTATTAATGCGAAGAAGATTGTCTTGTAAATGTCTACAATCGAAAATGCTACCAACAGTATTAAATATCTTTACGTCATCTGCGTATGCTAAGACGTGACACGTAAAAAAAGATAGTAAATCATTTATATAAAAATTGAAGAGAAGTGGTCCAAGATTTGAACCTTGAGGAACACCTGATGTTGGAGAAAACGGCGTAGAGGAATAACCATTGTAGCAAACATAACACTTCCTTCCAGTAAGGTAAGACTCAATCAACGTCAGGAAACCCACACCAAAACCAAATTTGTCCATTTTTTGTAGTAGCATCTCGTGGTTAATGCAGTCGAAAGCTTTAGAAAAATCTACGTAAATAACATCCACCTGCTTTCGCTTATCAAGCGCTTCACTAAGATATTGGCCAATGCATGCTAAATTAGTGATCATCGACCTACCTGCAACAAAACCGTGCTGATGCTCAGATATGAAAGGAGTTATGCAGGTAGATATTTCTTTGTAAAGCAAATGTTCAAATACCTTAGCGAAATTGGGCAGTATACTTATAGGCCTATAATCAGCAATGTTAGATCGGTTTCCTTTCTTAAATACGGGAGTAATTCTGCTAATTTTCCAAACCTTTGAAAAAGTTGACGTGCATATCGCTAGGTGGAATATAGTTGACAGTGGATAGGACAGAACAGGAGCACAATCACGTACAAAGAAGCTCGGTATTCCATCATCTCCAGTTGTCATATTAGATTTAAGTCTCTTGATACTGTTCTCCACATCCAATTCAGAGAAGGCATGAACAGAAAAATTATTATAATTGAGAAAAGAGTTGAAAGATACATTTGAACACTAGGTTTATACACACTCGCAAAGACACTGGAAAAGGCATCCACGATTTCGTTTGGCTGGGTAAATTCTCTGCCGTCATACTGCATACTTCCCGGAATTCTGGAAGAAGTTTTCTTGTTGTTAATGAAGCGCCAGAACAACTTAGGATCTCTGTTGATATTAATTTCAGCATCTGCCAAGTAAGCCTTGTATGCGTCTCTAATTTCATTCTTTGTGAGAGATCTCAATCGTTTGAATTCATTAAAATAGTATATCGCTTATATATATATATTTAAGAAGATATGGAAAAGGGCACTAATTGTGCTAAGGCAAATAAGAGAACTTGCAATAGTTATAGAGGTATATTCCTATTAAGTTCAGCCGTGAAAATACTAGAACAGATAATGGTGAAAAGAATAAGATCATTATTAGAAAAGACATATGACGAATCTCAGAGCAGATTCATAAAGGGAAAAAGCACGCAAGACCACGTTTCCTCCATAAAGCAGATAATACAAAAAGCTTTGCAAGAAAAGAAAAAAATATTCCTGGGATTTATAGATTTAGAGAAAGTTTTCGATAAAATGCCAGGAGCAAAGTTATGGAATATCCTAAAGATAAAAGGCGTGAATAACAAAGCAATATCTCAGGATCAGAAACATTAAGAGTAACAGAAGGACTGAGTCAAGGAGGAAGCCTAAGCAAGGTATAAATCATGGAAATGAAGTATCTGAAAAGAGTTAGAGGGGAGTTACAAAATGCGATAGAACAAAAAAACTGGAATGGTCGGGGCATCTGCAAAGAATGGATAATACGACCTAAAAGAATATGAAAGGCAAATATTGCGAACGACAAGACAAGAGGAAGACCAGGGCAGATTTGGGAAAACGTCAATATATTTATATAAGAAAGCAGGCTTCCTAATTTTCTAATTAGACTCTTTTGCCGCAAACCTTCAAGGTATTGAAAGAATTATTCGCTGAACCGTTAAATCACCAATGATTTAAACTTCGAAAATTACTTCAATGCGATTAAATTTACAACCTATCGGATACCTAAAAGGGAATTAATCGAACGAGATAATTTAATCAATCGAAAATAAGCTGATAAAAAGGTAAAGATGGTAGAAATGTCGCAATATATTTTTATTACGCAAAATAAAAGCAATGAACAGAAGAAGGGTATATCGTCAATAAGAGGATAAGAGAAGAGGTGGTTATTAGCAATAGGTGGGTCGATTCAACGGGTTGGAAGTTGTGGGTGGTACTGTAATTTTGAGGTATAATGATTTTAAATTGTTTTGCAGAGAACTGCGTGCGTAATATCGTTTTCCAAGTGGAACCGTGCGATATGGTCGCTGGTGGTAGTTGTATATAGTACGCATAACAGAGGAGCTTTCGAACCCTGCCAGTAATGACGAGGGATTATATTGCGTATAAGCCCGTCGACTGAGAGAGAGTAGTTAGTGACAATTCGCATTCCCCCAAAAACTACCCCCGCAGTGTACGTACGACGGTTACCCTTTCGAAGATTCTGTTTGACATTAGTGTCATAGCCAGTATTTACATAAAAATGTATAAAATATAGTTCAGATTTGCTGCTTCGAATTATAAAATGTGAGCAGATGTTTTGAAACGACCCTGAAGCCTGGCGAAAGTTCTGCATTTAAAAGCCGATTCGAGAGGGTTGTTCGGAATTACTTCAAAACACCTAAAGATTTGCAAAAACATCCAATAGATACAAAATTTTTTACAAGCCAACTAAGCTGATTATATCATCCCCCTATATTACTCAACTAACGTCGAAAGCTATACTTATTTATTATCCAATTTAAATAAATCCCTAACAATGTTAGCTTTTGTTGACATTCACCCCTACTGAAACCAAACGTAGCAAACACAATACAAAAAATAGAGCAAAATAGGACAGGTTACACACCTGTTCCGTGTTCGAAAAAAAAAAAGAATACATAGCGGAGATAGTAGTCTATAAAAAATAGACAAGCATGCAATCAAATCGATTAAGTTCCAACGGAAAATGCGAGTTCTAAATACACAGATGGATAGAATGATGCATAAAAAGGGCACTGGAAGGATAGGGTTATATACTGTAAAAATTGTATACAAGTGGCGCTCGAGAAGTAGTATATTTACCTGTATTTAAATTTCAAATATTTCAAAATAAGGACATGTATATAAAAATTGCAGAAATCGATTCTACGTGTTCAATTTTATCTAGAAACACATAACCGGAGCTTGTATAAACCCTAAATGTTTAATCATTTTAAGACTTCATAACTTTCCCAAAAAAGTTCACCAGATATATCGCCAAACCGACTTGATTTTTATATTCGTCAGATGAAAACTGTTATATGAAAGCAGATGACCAAAATGTCGAATTATCGGTTAGCTTTTAGATATCATTAGAATTATACATTTACATTTGTCTAATTAGAAAAAATTGCAAAATTTGGGACGTCTTCAATAAATCTTTCTTTAATACTTTGGACCACAGGCCAAATATTATAGGTCTTAAAAAAATTCTAGTAACAGATACCGATTTTTCGTGTTCATTTTGATCTAGAAATTTTCAATTACAATTACAAGTCCTAAAAATGAAAAAGTTGAAAATCAAGTCTCAATTCTGGTTGAGATTATTTTGGGGTTTCTAGAGGGCCTAGAAAGCTTAAATTAACTTAAATTTTGATCGCACATGTAAAATATAAATATTTCGGGAAATTCATACCAATCTTCTTATAATGGCATCTACAATCTAATGTTGATGGTATACACTCATAATAATAAGAGTTATTTACAAAATCTACTCAAACACGAAAACAATGTATTCCTGTATTAAATTTTATGGTGGCAATAAAGCAATAATGCGTTAATAGTTGGGGATGAATGCATTGTGAAACAGAATTTGCCACCTGCCTTATAATAAACCGTACATTCAGTATGAAGACGTGTGTGATTGCATATTGTTAGTTTAATTGATCGAAGATATGCCAAAAAGAAGGGTATTGGGATGCCCCAGACCAACGACCAATACATCCAAGTAATTTTCCTAAGAAATTGCCGCCTTGTCTCATCGCAAATTACGGCGAAATTCAATTTACAACCAATCAGTATGTCGACAGTAGAACGGAGATTAATAAAGGCTGGTGTGGTGGGTTGTCTAGCAGCAAGAAAAGCACGGTTAAGTTTTATACATAAACGGAAAAGACTAAATTAGTCAAATCGAAATTCGAATTATTCGGAAATAAACATCGCATATTTATTCGTCGCCGTCCTGGAGAAGGGATGTTAGATGAGTATATTTCAAAAACAGTGAATCATGAACGAAGAAACATCATGGTATGGGGTTGCTCTGGAAGCGGAAGGACTGGAGAATTAATTAAACTAAATAAAAGAGTAAAAGGATGTGTATTTGAGAATCCTAAGATGTGAATTAATTGGGAAAGGATTCATTTGTCAGGAAGATTCTAACCATACTGTAAAAAGTGTTAAAGCATATGTTAAAGCCCTGATTGCAACCCCATTCAGCTTTTGTGGAATCACTTGTATCGTGAGGTCCGGAAAAAATCTTCGACTGGCAAAGCAGAATTCAGTGTGGAATGCTATAGAAGAATCGTATTTGGATCTATTAGTTCTAAGGATGTCACGTATCTGTTGGGCAATTATTAAAACAACTTTCAAGAAACATTAAAGGAGTACGTACTTAGAATGTACAAATTTATTTAATATAGTGCGATCAAACTTATGAACGGTAGTGTATTTAAAGTTTCCGTTTAAATATTTTTACGTTACCCCTCGTATATTTTAAAATAAACTACAAGTCATCAAGTTTCGTAGTGTTTTGTCCCTTTTCTTTTCACTGTGGTGTCTAACAGGTCCGTTAATATTATTTGAGTTGCAGACATAATAACCGGGTACTAAAAAGTGAGAGGTCCGAAGCAAGTCAGGACCTTTGTTGTATACCTGAAATGCGACCATGGGTTGCACGTGTACACAGGTTGTTTAGAAGCTTAGGGTCCCTTTCGACAATTGAAGTAATTTTCGTGTTTTTTTTTGCTACTAGTATCATCAAACAATGTCTACGAAAGGAACGCAATTCTGTTACAATTTACTTTACTGTATTTTTTAAATAAAGAACGACATTAATTTTTCTTTTAATGAAATAATAATAAAAGGTAATAGTGAATTATGCTTAGCGCGACATCTTTTGGTAAACAATAAAACTCATCGGATATGGATTAAATAATTTCTTACTGTTATTACCGTTTACATTCCCATAAAATGAATGATCCAAGCTAATATTCGATGGAAGACATTCAATACTAATAAAAAGTGATAAGTATCCAAACCTAAATAACTCTTGTCCAGTCGACAAAGTTACAAAGGTACAAATCTTTTAATAATCCAACGTGATGCTATTCAGTTATAACTATGGCCGTAATAATCCCCTATAATTATGAGAGTTATATCTAGTACAAGTCACGTATAAATAACAAATATTCTTTTAATATGACCCCGACCATAAAAAATGATCAAATAATATACAAAACGTTAGTTACAAAGTACATTCTTTTATTGTCAGGCGTTTAATGTTTTGGAATGTCCGTTAGGTAAATGTAAAAGTTATACGGCCCCAATGCCTATATAGGAAAGGTATATTTTATTTAATTGTTGTACACGAGAGTTCCTCCTTTGTAAATAAGCATATAACACTACATCTATATAGCTTCACATTCTTTGTCCTCTTCTTTTTTTTTTTCTCTTCAACCCATATGGTCATGCGGTACATCTAGAAGAGGGTGACTCATTCACTGAACATTAATAATTTTCAAGAGAGTTCAAAGTTAGTCATGCATGAAAAGGATTATTTAAGACGTGTACTATGTTGTACAAATATAAACAAGTTTTTCGAAAGGATTAAAAGCGAGAGAATCGACTTTTGGCAAGCAAAAACTTAGTTGCTAAACCCCGTACCGTAAAAAGTTACATCATTACGTCCTGCGCTGTAAAACATAAAATTCAATTTTACGATACAGTGTCCGTAGTAAGTGCTTAGCGGGCCAAATTATTATGATTGAAAAAAGTATTAAGCTAAATGATCTGTAAACGTGAAAGAGTCACAAATCATGCTTTAATATGACGTGACGATCTGGCCGGACTGGAACCCACTATTTGCACACAAAACTGTCGGCGGAGGTGATAAAATGCAGCTGTATCGATCACTCTCGGATGCAACCGTAATTTCGATAAAATTTTTACCGATTTATCAAAACATTTTTCAATAACGCAAATGGTTGGTAACGTTTCATAATTCATCGCATTGCATGCAGTATTAATTAGAATAACATCGCCCAAAACCATTATTTACATATTTATCAGTTACACAATGCATTTTTGTTATTATTATTTTGTTTCTTCATTACTTATATTTGGATTGATTTTACTAAATTGGTATGACAATTAATAATTAATAATTCTTTTACCGCATCCAAATGAATTTTGGCTTCCGGTTCCTTTTGTACCCATTTTTCCATTTCCCTTTTATTTCTTGCTTTCATTTCTTCTAAGTTTTATCCTTGTCTTCTACCCATTCTTATTTTTTATTGCTGTTGTCGACTTTATACGTTTCTGTTGTCTGTTCTGCAAATTCCTTCCAGGACCTCTTTTTCTCTTCCTTTACTAGGTTTCTCTTCCTACTGTAATCTTCTATTGTTTTTGTTTGTATGCATTTTTTCCACGTAGTTCTTTTCCAATCAATTCGGCGAGGCATTCTTGTTGAAATAATTATCTTCGAAGATTATAAAAAATTATGCCAACTTTCATAGTTCGTGATAGTTATAGCACTAAATGTATCACACTGTAACCTTGCGTTTAGGTTAACTACAGATGGTGGTTAATTAGTGGCGCCACCTATGTCGTAGTATGCAAAACTTAAAAGATATCCCTCGTAAAAAGTTTCTCATTCCTTTTACAAGAACAAAAGCACCGTGTTTTACAAAATGGACATTACTTTTTGACATTATAGTTACCTCATCGTAACGGTTGCCGGGTTCCGCCGTGTCACACTAGGTTTTCTATCCCTGACGTTTCGCAAACAACTGTGGTTCGCATTTTCAGATTTACTAAGCAGTACCTTTGAAAATGCGAACCACAGTTGATCGCGAAACGTCAGGGATAAAAAACCTAGTAACACGGCGGAACCCGATAAGTGTTACGACAACGACAAACGGCCGTGAAAGTCTATTACTTTTATTACTGTGTTCGGAAATTTTAATAGAATTACATTTCACGAGATTGTGTATTTGTAACACATTGTTATTCCATGTGTTCATATGTGGATGCTTCCTGTATTTGATTGTTGCAGATATTTGTTAAAATAAAAATTGGCGATGTTCTTTAAAACAAAGAACTATATTGTTGAATCAGATATATTACGTATATTAGATCAAATAAATATATTTTAAAATGGACAAATAAAGAAATAAAATCTTTGCCGTCATTTAAAGTTATAATTTTGTTGATACAGTACATATTTGTTTGATTTAAGAATTCTTTTTCTTTGTATACCATCCCAAAAAGATCGCTATAGGTTTTTAAACAAACCCTATATAATTCATTTAATTAATTCTGCCTGAAATCTATTTCTTTGTCCATAGACGTGCTGCTAGAGTACCCATGTCAAAAAATGAAATATATATCTATTTTACGCCAATAATGTCAGGTTAGCATTCAACTAGCCCGTGTATCAGGTAATATGCACTTTAGACAATAAGCTGAGGCACATTAGTTGTTAGTAGGGTTGCTCAGCGCCCTCTGTATTCGATAAATGTCGACCCTTGCCCGTAATTAAATCTCCTAATCAACACCACCATTCATTATGATAGGCGAAGCGGTGTGAGTGGAACAGAGATGGTCCAACGGAGCTAACCTGCAAGTGACCATGGAGCATTTCGCGGCTGCCACGTTTCGGAATCGGTTCCCAGATGGGCCATTTATACGGATTTAAGATGAACAACGACTACCCTACAAAGCTAAGCTTAATTGACCGAGGGCCTAGCGCAGATATTATGCATGCAAATGGAAATTGCGCGCTGACCACGTGATGGACATTGGCTTTCAACTGTTAAAACCTTACATTATTAACTAAATAAATACAAACGAGGAGGCGCCCTTTATTTAAAGTGAACTCCACTGTATATTGATTGGGATAAAGAGGGCATCGGAAAGACAATAGAAACAGATCGCAGTCTACTTTAACGCGAAAACGATAAGCATGAACTTAAAGCATCCATCAAAAAGTGACGTCTATTCATCAGAACAGGCGCTTCTTCTTACGCCGGCCAGGCATTCACTTGCAAATGCGGAGATCGAGATCGATGAGCATCCGTTACAACGATCCGCATTATAGAAGGGTTTCCGCAGTTTTCACGTCGTTGGAATGACTCATACCCTAACCGTACAACACTACGAAATTACTCAACTTTGAACGCGGTAGAGGAGGTGGACATCCACGTCGGCGACGACATCATTATCATGCTAACTGTGAAATGGTCATTTGACTGGCCGCCAGGGAATATTCGACTGCACTTGATTAAAACTGGAAGCTCTATGATGATAGAAAACAAGAGAGGAAACCCCGGGAAAGGGTTTGCGCTGAAATACTGGACTTTTGTTATCCGCGAGTTCAAAGGGGTGCTTAAAAACAAAAGGTAAAGATGAGGTCGGTCATTCCAGATTGTCGGTGCTGCAGCTTTTTGTGAAATTGATTGTTGTTTTCGTTATTCATGCGAGGATGCTCTCTCTAGGGATTTCTATCTCTAAATTTCGATATACTATTTGTTTCTCATCCAAAGTGAATATAATTAAAGAAATTGCCATCCTGACAAAGACTAATAATCTTGCAGATATCTAGATTTTGATTAATGGTTTCTCTAGATAAAGGAAAAAAGATAAGATATGACGAGGACGTCGTTCTAGGGAAAAAAAAAACGAACGAATCAGTCAAAAGATGCAATTCGCTTAAAAACAAATGCAAAAATTGAAGAGGGAAAAAGAGATATCCTCCAAATTTTTATCGAAACTCACAATAAATCAAGTAGATTTTTATATTGTCCCCACTGTTGGATGATAAAGCGTTTCTAACCTTGCGGATGGAAATAAATTGCTGGAAATACAGACGAGCAGTGGTATTGTATCGTGAAAAGGAAGGGTCTTTCTCGTAGTGAAGTATCAAGATGTTAAAATTAAGGAAAAAAAAAGTAAATTGCGTCTAAATTAACAAAGCAACTGGTATTCCAATTACATCGGGAAATATATAGAGGGTTCTCAATGTCACGCGTTCAATACTACAAGACAAATTATCTTCTTGATTATGTGCGCGGTGCTCATTACAGGCAGACATTTCCCCGATACACGTACAATACAGCATTTGCCATTTACATAACGGAGTCTACCGAAATATCGAGGGTTCTAGTTACGCGTCTCCTTGCCTGCATTTGAAACCTTTTAAATGGTTTAAAACCGAGCAAATAGCATCTAGTCGGGCTATGCGTACGTTCGTTACCGGGAATTTATGCCAATCATTACCGTTTCGGTTTGACAAGCGAATATGATATTTCACTGTATATATCGCAATGAGCTGGGCCGATTAGGGAACTAAAGGACGACGCCTGCCGCCTCTATGTGGACCCGCTTATCCCTGTTATCGCCTGCCTGGGAGCCCTGACACCTGAGCGCCATGTTATGGCCAACCATAAAACTCGCAAAGTATCGCTTATTTGAGGCCTTTTGCTTTACTCCCTTTTCCCTAGTTAATGTTAAATTCACTTATACCGTTTTCTAAATCCCGTCTGTCATTTCACATTGAAATAGTACCAGGTGTATGTATAAGTCTTTTCCGGTTTAACTAAGAGATGGCACCAGCGAAAAGTAAGCATCCTATTAATTTGACACATACGTCAATTTATTCGTCTGACCCCCAAAAACTTTTGCGACATGCATTACTTTTCTTATTTAATCAAAAAAAAAAGGCTGTTGAAAGTTTGCCGATAGAAACATATGGTGAAGACGCTTCATCGATTAGAATATATGAGACATGGTTTCGATAATTTAAAAGTGGTGAATTCAATGTGGAAGACAATGAGCGCTTTGGTAGACCATAAAAATGCGAAGACGAGCAATTGCAGGAGTTATTGGATGATGACGCAACTCAAGCTCAACGGCAATTAGCAGAAGCATTTCATGTGTCACAAGAAATACTCAGCAGACATTTACGAGCAACGGGTCCCATGTGATTTGAATGAACAAATAGAAAATTGCAAAGTCACCTGCGAAATGCTGTTTCAACGCCACGAAAGGAAATCATTTTTGTATCGAATTGTGACGGGTGACGATTTATTTTGAAGAACTCAAAGCAGAAAAATAGTAGGTTTAACCTAGCTTTCACCCTTCCTTCAACATGAAGGCTAAATGGACTCGGCAAGAGCACCATACCCTGTCTCTGGTGAGACCAGAGAGATATTGTGTATTACGACGACTATCGCTAACAAATGATTAATTTATTAATTGAAATACGACCGGAATTGGTCAGAAGACCTCACAAAGTAATTTTGTTACACGACAATGCGTCATCTTACAAAGTACAAGTTTCAATTTAAAATTTGAATCTCATCCGCTCATACACGGAAGTCCGTAAGGTAGAATACGAATTGTACAGTTAGACATAAGAGTGGATAGCATGTAAAGTAGTTACCAGTAAGACACAGTATGTAGCAAAACGTAGCAAGAGTAGGTCTAAGGTAGTAACATTAAAAGTTATTTTGTTCATTTCTTGTTCATTCTCTTCGCATCAATGGGGCGCGCCCTCGCAGAGGAAATTAGAAAATAACGAATGGTTTGCCGCAAAAGGCAAGCAATTTTTCTGGTATGGTGTCCATAAATTACCTGAAAAATGGGTGAAATATGAAGAAGCCAAAATTTTGAATAAAAAGGTTTATTTCTCTTGAAAATTATGTGTTTCTTTTTAGCAAAAAAAAAAAACTTATGCATACACCTGGTAATAGAACGGTAAATGTGTACGCAGCTTTAAAATTTATTTTTTTGTAAATTTATTTGTAAATTTCAAAGTGAGTATGTTTAGTCGACGCAAATGAAATACAGCATGGCGATAATTAAATCTTACACATTATTAAATGAAGCCTTTAATGGAAATTTAAAATGGGGCATATAGAATTCATTCAGCTAAATCTTAATCTCGTATTTTAATTAAAACATTTTTGTGAGAAGACTTGGAGTGAAGGGATTTGGATTGAGATATCGTTAAAGTAGAATTAAACTGGACGAAGTAATTAACCTAGGCAACCGGCATTCCCTATACAGTTTAACAGCAACAAACAATGTGACAGCTTTAGGTGACTTGCGCGACACCGAATCATTAATTTATTTTGCAAATCAGCTTAGCATGTCTCTCTCTTTAGTGCGACCGCCCCCTCGGTTTCAACATTTTTCCTGCTTTCACGCACTGGTATTCTTCTCATTACTGTAAACCGGGGTAAAGGATGAATGTAAAGGCAAGGAGGAATAGATAATCCCCCTAGTACACCGAGGCTTCCACCTAATTACAATACTGTAAGACCAAATAACCCCTTCTTTACTGCTGTGTATCTTCTTTTGTTATTTATGCGTATATTGTTGCGTTAGCGTGGTGAGAAACTTGCCGTATAAAAAAAAAATAAACCGCAGAGCATAAGGAGAATTAATTAAAGACATTTTTCTCAATCGCAACGCAAAGCCAAGCGATAATTTCGGTTAGAATTATTCAAAATGAAGGAACCGTACTTAGGAGGTAGAAATGGTACAGCGCCAAGGATAATCCCTTCGGATGGTCCCCACAGTACCGCATGATTGTTCACTGACATAATTTACGCTCACTGCCGGGATTTGTTCGCAGAGATCTAGTAAGTCGCGCCGTTTAAGAGGTACATCATTTGCATAGCCTGTTAGAGATTCGAGATTCGTTTATGATAATGCCCTTACAGCACTCGTAAACTCGTCATCAACTTGCGCCGATAGACTGTAAATAACGTCTTCTGCTAAATTACTCGCGAGCTCACTCTAAAACCCCTTTCTCGGCTCGTCTCTCTATCCATCTATTTGCGCGATTTTTGCAATTAAAATTTTAAGCAAAGTCGGTGAGAAATATGGATTATGTTAAAATGTAAATATACTACGTGCCTATAAATTTTGATCAATTTCCAACAAAATCAATATCTCTAAGTAATACCGATTCCTGTTCAAAAAAATATATTTATTCACCGAGAAGAGTGGTTCAACATAAAGTGTCAGTGTTAATTTGAAAGCGAATATTTCAATTAATTCAGTACAGGTACGTCCTTTTAATGCTATCTATATAAAGGAAAGCTTATATACTTTTGCGTCTTAAGATGCTTTTTAAAATGAAATTTAATTTGATAAAGTCTGAAATAAATTGAAAAGGAATTAAAGTAATTAACATGGAAATAAATTCATACGATTACATTATTTCTAGTTTATCGTATTTCATTCATATATATTTCAATGCACCTATTATTATTATTATTAAATATTCTATTGTAATCAAATTAGTATCTTATTAAGTAGGTATAAATTTCAGACTAGATATCCGGGCAATGTCTCTATTTAGCTAACTCCCAGACACAATTTTAATAGGGAACAATATATTTACATAATTTCTATTCACTTATTAACAGTAACTATATTGTTTATCATAAATAAAATAGAAAACTATAAAATCATAACAAATGCACTATAAATGGAGTGTTTTGGTAATTCTCCTAAATATATACAATAATATTAGTCATTTCCTTTTGAAATACAAACCATTATTTGAGCTAGGTTTAATAAATAACATTTACATAAAATGGAGAAGCATATTAACAATTAGATGAGAATTTAAATTTAAATAAATCAACAGTACATACATGGATAAAAATTAAGGACGAATGGCATAAAAATGCTAAACAGAAAAAAACTGTGTAGTACATTAGGTCCAGAAGTGGCTACAATGTTATTCAAATAGTTTCAGCAACAGAGACCAAATAATATTCTAATCAGTGAGACAATGTTACAATTGCAAGTCAAAAAATTTGGAAAATTAAATGGATGACTAGACAGATTTAACAGTGTTCGATAAAGTAAGTGGAGAACCAGGTTCTGTTGATAAAACGGTCATCGACCAGATGCTTCAAAAATAAGGCATGGACGACGTCATTTATTTTTGAAAAATATCCGAAAAAATAGGACCCTGAATTAAATAGAGAGAAGCTCCAGAAGTGAACAACATAAAACCACCGCTGTCAATATCAGTTTCACAACCAATGGACCAAGGAATAATTTGGAGCCTAAAATAGACCTGCTATCATAATTTTTCACATTTCATAGGGCAAAGTGTCAACAGATACTATTAGAAATTTCTTCCATCACGCTGGTGTAATGGAAAATGCAGATTCACGAGTTATCAACGGTAATTTTGACTCAGAAGATGATCTTTCATTAAATCAGTTATTGAAAATGGTTAGGTTAGGAGATGTTTCTTAATAAAAACATTTAGTTTAAAGATTATATCGAAGTCGACAGAAAAGTTATAGCTACAAAATATCCAACTACTACCCAAGTGTCAGTTAACGAAGTACTTGTGAGAGAATGCAGTGGAAAAGTTTCGTTAAATGATGAGGATGATGAAGAAGCAGATATAGAAGTCATATCAACAAATAAAGCATTAGAATGTGTGAAAAATAGACAATTTTTTTCAATATCAAACAGATAAGACGAACTTAAGATGCATAGGTTTTTATTATACCAGATCTTTTGAAACAAATACAGTAATACATATTGCACACATCATATTCGAACATACATTCTAACACATGGGCTGAAAAGTCCAGGGCCTAACAAAGAAAACACTGTTTTTTTGCTTCAAAATTAGCATTATTCATCAACGTAATCTCCATCAAGAGCAACGCAATCATTCCAGCGCCGCTCTAACATTTCAATACCACTTTTGTAGAACGATTTATCTTTTGCCTCAAAATAGGCCTCAGTTTCAGCGATAACCTCTTCATTCGTCCGAAATTTCTTACCGGCGAGCATTTTTTTGAGGTCTGCGAACAGCCAGTAGTCGCTGGGAGCCAAATCTGGCGAATACAGTAGATGTGGGAGCAATTCGAAGTTCAATTCATGTAGTTTTGCCATTGTTTTGATTGACTTGTTACACGGTGCGTTGTCTTGATGAAACAAATTTTTTTTCTTTGCCATGTGCGGTCGTTTCTTTGCAATTTCGGCCTTCAAACGCTCCAATAACGCTATATAATATTCACTGTTGATGGTATTTCCTTTCTCAAGATAGTCGATGAATATTACACCACGCACATCCCAAAATACCGAGGCCATAACCTTTCCAGACGATTGTTGTGCTTTCGGACGCTTTGGACGAGGTTCACCAGTTGCTGTCCACTCAGATGACGATCGTTTTGATTCCGGAGTGAAGTGATGGGTCCATGTTTCATCCATTGTCACATATCGACGCAAAAATTCCGGTTTGTTACGTTTAAACATGGCCAAACACTGCTCAGAATCATCAACACCTTCTTGTTTTTGGTCAACAGTGAGCAAACGCGGCACCCACTTTGAACAGAGCTTTCTCATAGTCAAATGCTCATGCAATATAAAGCCAATACGTTCTTTTGATATCTTTACGATGTGAGCTAACTCACGCAACTTCACTTTTCGATCATTCAAAACGAGTTTGTGGATTTGTTTGATGTTTTCTGGTGTTACCGCCTCATTTGGACGTCCATTGCGTTCTGCATCATCGGTGTCTCTACGACCACGTTTGAAGTGAGCAAACCAACGTTTTATTGTTGTTTCTGATGGAGCGGAGTCCCCATAGCACTTTTCAAGCCATTGCTTCGCTTGAACGGTATTTTTTCCCATCAAGAAGCAATGTAAAATGAAAACACGAAATTGTTTTTGATCCATTGTTTTGAAAATAACAAAAGTAGCGTGACTCTTACCACAATAACTCACAAACTAATGAATAGAATATCATGAAATTTTAAGAGCTGTCTTTTGAAGGTTAGTACTAACTGAGAAAAAGGTGACTGCAATAAAACTAGCATCATCTATGTGTTAGGTCCGGGACTTTTCAGCCCATGTGTTATATACGAGTAAATACACATATGGTTTTATATATTATGTTTTAGTTAATTATAAAATTATTTCTGCGTGGATGTGTTCCAGAGTTACTTAGCTTTTAAAATATAACCGTTCACATAAAACTTTACTGTTATTTCACACCTATATCCTTCTTCCTATCTAATGAACACCGGGATATAATAGATGTTTATATGAGATCCCTCGGAGTCCATTATAAGCGGATTATATTGTACTTCATTAACGAAAATAAATCACAATTACATTAAAAATCAAATTATGTTTTGCGTTACTGAACTTGAACTTTATATTGTAAATAATTATCTAACATAAATGTATTAATAGCCAATAAAATTTATTTATTAATTATTAGTATGTTTATAAATTAATAAATTAATATGTGTTTGTATATCACATGTATATTTAACTATTATATTTAAGAATAATTTATTACAAGAAACGGGGATTATCTAATTTTTGTTCTATTTAATCATTTCAATTAAAAAATTAAAATAATAACCTTACCTCAACAATCAAATATTTGAGTTGTTTCCATATAAAATGAGAAAGAAACAAAAGTGTAAGTTAGGTTTAACTTTGTGTAAATTGTGAGAACTATCAGACTAAATGAATTATGTATATGGTATTTAATATGAATTAGAAGTACCGATTTGGTATGTATGGATTAAGATTGATGATGCGCATCTAAAGATCCATTTGCCGAATAATATTTTAGCTTTACTTTTTAAAATCACCATTATAACTTGGACAATATTTAATTGCATTTATTACTTGATAAAACATGATTAATATCAGAATTAAAGTGTTTTCGCATTTCGCGACATAACCTTTCAAAATCAGCTATTTGTAAATTACAATTCGTCACTGTCGATTAATAATATGCGTTCATTACTCAAATAATTAGACTATATATTGTCGTACAAATAGCACTGTTAAATAAACGTTTTATTGCTGTTATTATTATTATCGTTATTATTCTCATTCTTATTATTATTACTATTGTTAAAATTGAATTTTCGGCTTGCCAATGTTCCTTCGTTATTGTAAAACAAATTTAAACTAAGAGCAAAAGTCAATCCTATTCAGTTAACTAAGTTTCTAAAACTCTATTATAATCTGGTGCGATATTCACCCTATGTTTGTGTAACAATATAGATTTTTTTTATGTGGGAAGATTGTGCAAATATTTTCGAGACTGTTGTAATTAAATTTAGAGTACGAAGTATGAAACCTGGGATGTTATGTTATGCCATGGTTAAAGGTATACAAAAGGGAATGTATACACAAAATAATAAAGGTGATCACGGAATAGCACGGAGTATACAGGAACATATCTTTCGTTGTAAATCCTAGCCAGTGAGGTACATAGTTTAAAGAAGATGCTTTGGATATATATCGCACCACCTTTTATCCATTTAATACGCATCATTTAACATTTACAAAGAGATGTAAACAGAAGCTGCTATCTAATCTAAAGCGCTTTATTAATAGAAGCCAAACAGGCCGTCGGGCTGAGTATTCCATATCATGTTAGTCCTTACTTCTCTTCACGATGCAAATCCATGAATTATTCATTTATCTCGATCTCAATTCACTTTGAATATATATTCTAGCGGTATACATGTTGTATGATATGTATACAGAGACTCAGATGGTTGGATTGATTTGGCAAACTGACTGCAGCCCTAGGCGATTTGTTCGTGACAGCCACTGTCCTGTTCGGTCGGGCTCTGTCGTTATCCTGTTATCCTCCCCTGTATACCCTTTTCTATGTACATGTCCTTTTGCCGTTTCGGACTACAATCACGCCAAAGGCGTCGGATTCCCCTTTTTACGAACTGATCAATAATTAAAATACTTAACTAGATCCTATAATGTTACATCGAAACGATCTTTAACCCACCTTCCAGTTAAAATAAAATCAAAGTCAATTACCTGTCAACTTTAAACAAATTAATAGCGTACATCCTACACCGTATTAGTCCTTCAGATATATTAAGAAGTAATATATCCTTCAATATGTTCTTTAATCTTTGAGATATTGAAAATATCAAATACACTCTAAATTCTAACTAATTTCACTGTCGATCAGCTTACTACTAACCTAATAAACGACTGGAATCTTTAATAAATCTTTTAAAATTCTCTTTGCAATACTTATTAAAAATAAAAGGACTGTCGTTGACATTAATTACTATCATCCAATAGGCTGGATAACTCAAATAGCAGGTAATAGCTTATATAAACATATCAATTTAGCTTTGCAATTTCCGTCGATATCATAGAAGTTATAAAATATATTGAAAAAATACCTTGAATATTTTTTTGTCTGTTTGGAGGGGATTATATAACAGCTTCAAATACTTACGAAATCATATACAGGCTGACTGACAAAAAAACCCCAAGCTTCAACTCAGTTATAATATAATATATAAAATAAAAAAATATATAATAATAAAAAAACAAACTAAAAATATTCAACAAATAGTTAAATAAATGCTATTAGTTGGCTTAATTAAAATAGTACTAGCAACAAAAAGTTTTTTAATTGCATTAGTATAGTATTAGTAACATTTCGAACTCATTAATGAACAAAGTATCATATTTTAACTTGTGGTGGTATTGTTTTGCTAAATTAATGAATTATGTTGGTTTATCTATAGGTGAATGAAGTTGTGCGCTTTTATATGTTGTTAAAGTCGAAATAGTGGTTTCAGTTGTCTATAAATATCACTATTTAGGGTGTCCATGAAATAAAATAAAAAATTGTGAAAAATGGGAAGATCTAATTTCATTAGACTTGAATCCAAAATGAAAAAAATTATAAAGACATTTAAAATAAAAATTTCTAAATATATATGATATTTATTTTGTATTTTATCTCTATAGGTATAGACAAACTTATATGTAACACACGGGCTGGAAAGTCCCGGGCCTAACAAAGGAAACACGGTTTTTCTGGTTCAAAATTCGCTTTATTCATCAACGTAATCTCCATCTCCAGCAACGCAATCATTCCAGCGCCGCTCTAACATTTCAATACCACTTTTGTAGAACGATTTATCTTTTGCTTCAAAATAGGCCTCAGTTTCAGCGATAACTCTCTACATTCGTGCGAAATTTCTTATCGACGAGCATTTTTTGAGGTCTGCGAACAGCCAGTAGTCGCTGGGAGCCAAATCTGGCGAATACGGTGGATGTGGGAGCAATTCGAAGTTCAATTCATGTAGTTTTGCCATTGTTTTGATTGACTTGTGACACGGTGCGTTGTCTTGATGAAACAATATTTTTTTCTTTGCCATATGCGGGCGTTTCTTTGCAATTTCGGCCTTCAAACGCTCCAATAACGCTATATAATATTCACTGTTGATGGTATTTCCTTTCTCAAGATAGTCGATGAATATTATACCACGCACATCCCAAAATACCGAGGCCATAACCTTTCCAGCCGATTGTTGTGCTTTTGGGTGCTTTGGACGAGGTTCACCAGTTGCTGTCCACTCAGATGACGATCGTTTTGATTCCGGAGTGAAATGATGGATCCATGTTTCATCCATTGTCACATATCGACGCAAAAATTCCGGTTTGTTACGTTTAAACATGGCCAAACACTGGTCAGAATCATCAACACGTTCTTGTTTTTGGTCAACAGTGAGCAAACGCGGCACCCACTTTAAACAGAATTTTCTCATAATCAAATGCTCATGCAATATAAAGCCAATACGTTCTTTTGATATCTTTACGATGTCAGCTAACTCACGCAACTTCACTCTTCGATCATTCAAAACGATTTTGTGGATTTTTTTGATGTTTTCTGGTGTTACCGCCTCATTTGGACGTCCACTGTATTCTGTACCATCGGTGTCTCTACGACCACGTTTGAAGTCAACAAACCAACGTTTTATTGTTGTTTCTGATGGAGCGGAGTCCCCATATCACTTTTCAAACCATTGCTTCGCTTGAACAGTATTTTTTCCCCATCAAGAAGCAGTGTAAAATTAAAAGACGAAATTGTTTTTGATCCATTGTTTTGAAAATAACAAAAGTAGCGTGACTCTTAGCACAATAACTCACAAACTAATGAATAGAATATCATGAAATTTTAACAGCTGTCTTTTGAAGGTTAGTACTAACTGAGAGAAAGGTGACTGCAATAAAACTAGCGTCATCTATGTGTTAGGCCCGGGACTTTTCAGCCCATGTGTTACATTAATAACTAAGTAATCTATTATAGTGACTTTGTGTTCTATTAATAATATGTATTTAAAATGTAAGAGGCAACAAATAAGCTTACAAGGCTTTGAAGGAATTCTAACTCCTGGATGTGTGGAGTTATTACCTAATGCAATTATGTCAAGAGTCAGAAAAAAACTTTTGTTTTGCACACAACACATTCATGAAGTCATGGTCTCTGAATAACAAGAAACCAATATAAGTATTTTTCAATTACTGTACTGCAAAATATTTTTTAAGCTCAATTCTCATTCGGTTAAAATTATAATCTATACAATAGGTAGAAGTACTTTGAAAATTTAATATATTTTACTAAATCAGAGACTAATTTTGAGATCGGGCGAATGCAGTTTCTGTAATAATGTCCTTTCTAAGAGAAAGATAAATTGATTTTGGAGCCAAAAACATTAAGAAAACGAATTATAATTGAATATAATTTATAAGATTCAGTGTAAAAGTGAGACGATCAATTACCTGGTCCATTTTGCATAGATAATACCTTAAATCAAGCAACACACTATCAATTGATGCCTGCAAACATGCTAAGCTTAGATAGAACCCCGTTCATAATACCTTAATAAAGATTAAAAGAACCAGTTTAATTAGACAAGGCTTTATGACGCTGGATATTTGGTTATAGAGCTATCTTCAAGATCTTAATTAAGTGAGTGCAACTAGTGAAAAATGTTGTATTTTTTAGGGTATTTTCTTTAGTTTTTATAAAATATTTCTTACAATAAAATAGTGCTAGGCATTGCACTTAAAACTTATTTGGAAAAATCATCATTAAATACAGAAAAAAAATTATCAGAAAGATTAAAGAAGATATACGTTATTTCCAGCAATTATTTAACCATTTTATTTCTTTAAATCAGATAGTAAGTCATCCTGTATATCCATTAAGCTTGACATATATATATTTTTTAATTTTTTAGAATTTTTTTTCTCGTAGTTTTGGTGATTTTAATGTAAAATAGATATAGGGGGTACACCTAAACAAGTTACAATTGTCCTTTTTTTATATTTTTAACTATTTAAGAGGCTCCACTGTTGATGATCCCAGCAACATTGTTCAGACCTTCGCAGATGAATTCTCTAGAGTGTTTGTGTCTGGTTCACAAGCATTACTGGGGCCCCGGCCTCTTGATAGGGATCTCATTAGTGGTAGTTCTTTGATTGGATCTTTTACAGCACACGATATCTTAAAAGCATCTAAGAAGTTAAATCTAATTTTACTGCTGGTCATGACGGCCTCCCCGCATTTTTTGCACGTGATTGTTGTGTAGTACTATGCGAACCTCTAGCTAGAATATTTAACTTGGCCGTAAGTTCTTCTACCTTTCCTGACGCTTGGAAGATTAGCAGAATCACACCCGTGTTTAAGAAAGGTAATCGTTCTGACTTCCAAAATTATAGACCAATAAATATTTTATCCAACTTTGCAAAAATTTTTGAATATCTTCTGTCTCACAGAATTTACGTTAGTGTCAAGCCTTACTTATCTTCGCGACAACATGGTTTCATTCCAGGAAGGTCTACTACAACCAACCTTGCTGAGTTAGCACAGCATATTGCCGAATCCATGGAACGACGTCAACAAGTAGATGTATTATACACCGATTTTAGTAAAGCATTTGACACTATCAATCATTCCCTTATGGTATCTAAGCTGAGTAGTTTTGGTTTTCCGCCAAGTGTAACAGAATTGATCCGCTCGTATTTAACTGATCGTTCATGCTATGTTCACTACAATGGATATACATCCTTAACATTCTCTGCTTCCTCTGGTGTGTGCCAGGGATCCAATTTGGGTCCCCTTTTGTTTAATATTTATTTGGATGATCTCCTACAGGGGCTGGACTGCAATGTACTGGCTTACGCGGACGATCTTAAGATCTACAATACCATAACCTCCCCGGCAGATTGTCTGTTTCTCCAGAACAGTCTGGATACAATTGTTAGATGGTGTACACAGAATGGAATTCATTTGAATCTGGATAAGTGTGCTGTTGTAAGCTACTCCAGATGTCATAGACTATACAATTTTCACTATGCTGTAAGTCAGGCTATTGTTCCTAGGCACTCGTCTGTGATGGACCTGGGCGTGCAGTTTGATGCAAATTTGTCGTTTGCAGACCACATATTGTCCATACGAAATTCTGCGATGAAATCCTTAGGATTTCTCATACGATCCTGCAGATCATTCAATAATCCTGCCTCGCTAAAAGCATTATACTATTCGCTTGTCCGCACTGGGTTGGAGTATGCCTCCATAATTTGGTATCCTCACTATCTCCATCTGCAAGTACTACTTGAAAGAGTGCAAAAAATTGATGGCACTTACCCTGGACGCGATGTTGATTATGCTGGTCTGCTGAGGAGACACGGCTTTATATCGTTATCGGATCGAAGGAAGGAATTTAGCAGTCAATTTCTACTTAAACTAATTAATCACGCTATTGACGCTCCATCCCTTCTCTCCAAAATTAATTTTGTGGTACCTCAGTACGATACCAGGTCCTTCCCTAATTTTAAGGTCCCGTCATGCAAAACTAATGTTCTGCTTAAAGCACCCTTTACGCATATGATTAGGAATGCGAATGAATTACTCGATGATCCTTTTTGTTGAAGTGTGAACATGGATTTACAATGTCGTCCTATTTTGTTCTTGCATTCTGGTGTCACCGAGCTATTTTTATGTTCATGATTCAGTTGTATCATTTTTGTAATTTAAGTTTATTACTGCACTGTATATATTATATCATTACTACATTATGCTGTATTATACTATTTTATGTTATTGTCACATTATCCTGTAAATGGAATTATTTTCTGTTGGGTAATAAAGATTATTATTATTATTATTATTATTATTATTATTATTATTATTATTATTATTATTATTATTATTATTATTATTATTGTAACTATTATTATTTCATAAATAAAATGACCATGAAATTCATTTTCACACAAAATAAAAGTTTGTACGAAATACAAAATTGTAATATAGATAAACCGACCTTGATTAAATTAACTTTAGAAAATATGCAAATAAAACATCTTCTGAATTTACTTCCAAACTTTCATTAAACTCAGTTTCCACGGATCCGAGAGTGTCCGTCATAAGGAGGTCGTTTTTACCGGCAACAACTTTCCTTATTTCATATTTAATTACGTAAGACTTTGAATTATATCGAGTAATAAAAAGGAAGTAAATTTTAGGGAATTCTTCCAGCGAGTTGATATACACAATTAGTTCGGAAACCGAAATGATTATTCTTCTAATAAATTTTGATTGATTTATGGAAATTCAAAAAGGAAAATATTGAATATAACATCAACAAGTACGGTGAAGTTAATTTGAAATCGATTGGAGATTTTATAAATTCATAAAGTCCTGACAATTTCATTTTTGGAATTTTGGTGGATGCGCCAGTATTAGTTTAAATATACTTATAGTTGTCTTTAAAGGGACGCATACCCTAGTATTGTTTAAATTAACCCAACTGGATAATTACACCGTATACCATGTACTAACATTGCACGATAGTAAATAATAATTCAACGTACCAACGGCATTGAGACAAATATTTGAGCGTGTTTAATCAACGGTACATGCAATTATGAATCAATTATCGATGCACTTAGTAAAATTAGATGCGTCTGCGTTAATCAACGACATTACACAACGTATCCGATGCATACAACACAAACGCCGTGAATGGTGATTAACGAAATAGCATCACGATGTTACAGCGGAACAGGGTACGAGATTATATTTATGACAATTATACATAGATATTTGTTAAGTGTCAATGTTACAATTTGGCGGGAGAAAGGATCATTTTTAATCGCGATGACGTGAATAGAGGCTTCCTGACTCGCAGCCAGCTTGAAGGATCGTCTCATTTGGGCGACTCTCGTTCCGATATTAATTGAAAATGACAGACTGTATTAATCTGTACTATACGTAGCCCGAGTTAAATTAACCGCATGTCTATAATCTAATTTATTAATCATTTCTGAAAAGTTATTCTCCTCAATTTTATTTTTAGATTACGACCCTGGTACAATCGACCGAGAAAGTCTCCGAAGCGAGTTCTATTTCAAAAAAAAAAAAAGAAAAAAAACGGAATATATAAAAGAATAGAACACTGTCTCGATTTGCATGAAATATACTGGCAACAGGAAACAACGTCCTTTCGACTCGTATTTGTCAAACTCGCCTCATCTGGTGGCCAACTGACCAATCCAGACCAAGGAGCTGGAGCCCGGTGTCTAATGAGCCGCGCAAAAAGAAATCCCCGCAAATGCTAGCACATATCCGCGTCATTTATGCATTGTTGCGACGAAAACAACCCTCGTTCTCGGAAGGCTCCAAATAAAAGAAGAGGAAGGTTTATAAAACGCGAAAGGCAAATGATAACTTCTGGACTTGGAAAAAATCGAGGAGACGGACGGTGGTTAGGGTTTTTATTGGGGTGCGGAGGGATCGTGTCTCCTATACATAGAGAATAGTCAGTCAAGGGGGTCAAGCTGGACCGGTGATCAATCACTTGACGGCTGCCCTAGGGACCAGCCTGATGGACTATGTAATACATAATGTTTAAGATGTTAACCGGTAGTTTAAAGCATCTCTCCGGAGGGTATTTTCTACGTTTCCAGTGATAACCGTGGACAAATAGCCACATTGGGAAACTAATTTTATCGTAGTTGATATATTGAAGGCGATTTTCAGACAGCTTCGTTTCCCTTATCTAACAATTTCTGAAATATATTAAGGAAAAACGAATTTATTCAATACAACTTTTTTTACATCTTACAAAAACTATTCCTAATTAAATAATTCGCTTTCTATTTTTTTTTTTGATATATTAAGGCTGTGTAATGAAAATATATGTATCAGCAGGGTCGTAATAAATACGCACAGAAACAGGGTAGGGAAGAGAAAATATTTACGGTGAAACAAGCATTAGTTCCTTTCTATTCTTGTGAGGTAGTTGATCGTCTTACCGTTGTATTCTTTTGCGTATTGCAAATATACATATGTATAAGTATATAACTGACGAGGTTGGTAGCCAGAGCGAGATTTTATAGATGTTTAGGAAGAAGAAGTGTAGGCAGACCAAAGAAACGGTGAGTATCGTAACAGGCAAAATGCTTAAAACCTGAAAGGATCATTTCGACACCCTGGAATAATCCCTATGCGAAAAAATTGAAAAGAGCATCCAAGCTGAAATAAAGAATACACAGCTGTGGTTTAGTACGTGAATTAGAACCTCTTAAACCTACAGTTCCGATCCTATTAGCCAGGGAAAAAATACGATAGTACTGCTGGATACGCTACAAAAATTTAAACTTTAAACTATTCAACTGTTAATGTTTATGAGTGATGATGTCCCAACAATCTGTAGGTTATTCTCTTAAAGAAGTTAATCCTTTACATCTTGTGGCATAAACTATTTGAGAATATTTTTCAGAGATAAATGTATTAATAGCAAATAGTGACGAAGCTGCAGTTGTTAAGAAAAGCCAGATAAGATTTACTTCTTCACTTCGGGTTCTAGACACTTTGCCTGTTACGATTCCCATGTTTTAGTTACTCTCGCAATCTCGTTACTTGCATCCGGTTCTACGTGTTCCTTCCATTAATATCTGTTTTTCCTTCATTCTCTCATTTATGTTGAAGATGTTTAGGTCTGTTCTTACATCTACATGTCTCGTCCAACTCATCTGACCACATCTTTAATCCTTTCTTCTTTTTACCACAGACTTGTTTTATATTTTGTTGTTATGTTTATATCTTCTTTTATTTCTGTATATTCCAACCTTTTGTTCAAAATACACTTTCTTCTTCAAGTAAATATACTTTAAAGACTCCTTCATTTTTCAGGTGGGTGTCTTCCCTACTGATTGGGGGAAGGCTCATGTCATCCCTATTGCGAAAAGCAAAAACCCTGCTAGCAGTCTTGATCTTCGCGCGATTAGCATATTGCCCGTTCTGTCGAAGGTGGAAAATTGTTGACAAGCAATTGCGTACTCATATGTCAAAATTT
Source organism: Trypoxylus dichotomus (assembly GCA_023509865.1). Taxonomy (NCBI): domain Eukaryota; kingdom Metazoa; phylum Arthropoda; class Insecta; order Coleoptera; family Scarabaeidae; genus Trypoxylus; species Trypoxylus dichotomus. Next base: position 5,411,498 of record CM042083.1, on the reverse strand, counting down.
CATCTGCTACCTACGTTCCAATCTGGTTTCCGTCCAGGATTCAGTTGTATGTCTGCTCTCACTTGCATTGTCGATGACATCTTGTCAGCGAGCGACATTGATGATTTGACAGTGTTGGTACTGTTGTATTTTTCCAAGGCTTTTGACAGAGTTGATTATAATCATCTGCTAGCAATTCTTCACTACATTGGTCTTGGCGAAGTTGCTCTTCACTTCTTTAGGGCTTACTTACTTGGGAGAAAACAGGCGGTGGTTGCTGGCGGGAAGGTGTCTAATTGGGCGACTATACACTCGGGAGTTCCGCAGGGATCCATATTGGGTCCATTGCTGTTCTCTATTTACACGACACACATGTTCTTTTTCCATAATTTCACATGTAATCTCCACGTCTATGCTGATGATTCACAATTGTATAGATTCTTCGCCACTGATGAGGCTCACAGTGTTGTTGATGATATCAACTGCGACCTCAACAATCTGTATATTATTGCAAAAAAACATTGCCTATTTTTGAATGAAACTAAATCATGCTTTACCGTGTTCGGCAGTTCTAAGGTAAGGTCGAGTATGCTTCCTAACATCAAACTCGCAATTAACAACACTCCTCTGAAATTTCAAAGTAATGTGAAAAATTTAGGCCTCTTTGTAGATGATGATCTTAAGTTTAAACATCATGTCAGTACTTGCATTAGACGCGCCTACTGCAATTTGAAACTAATTTATCCCAACCGGCATTGCCTTAATGTTTCTATGAAAAAGCTGCTATGTGATACCTTGGTGTTATCACATTTTAATTTCTGCGATGTTGTTTATAGAAATTGCCTGGACCAAAAAAAAATGGCTGTTCGTCCACTCGCTTTAGAATACTATCTGGAGTTCCGCAGGGTTCTAATCTCGGACCACTCTTATTTAACATTTTTCTGAATGATTTGCCAGATAAATTGCGATGTGAGGCTTTAGCTTACGCTGATGATCTTAAAATCTACAATTTTATCGATTCGCTAGTTGATCGCGTTAAGTTGCAGACTTACCTTACGCTTATTAATGATTGGTGTACTCTGAATGGCATATCTCTAAATATTGGCAAATGTTTAGTGATCTCTTATACCAGACGCTCTAATCCGATCATTTTTAATTACTCTGTTGATTCTACATTTATTGCAAGAACTGAAAAAGTGAGGGATTTGGGAGTACTTTTTGACACGAAACTAAGCTTTTCTGATCACATATCTGCATCTAAATCTTTGGGTTTTCTAATAAGAACTTGTCGCGCCCTTCGTGACATCTCAGTGGTAAGGACTCTGTACTATACTCTTGTTCGATCTAAATTGGACTATGCCAACTTAATTTGGTATCAATACTACACGTATCAGGTGATTTCAATTGAACGTCTACAAAAGCGGTTTCTCAAATACCTTAGCTATAAGGCTAGCGGTACTTACCCTGATCGTGGTTCAAATTATGTAACATTGCTGCAGCAGCATAATTTTGATTCATTAGAAGATCGTCGCCATAAAAACAGCGCAAGATTTTTATTTAATCTGTTATCTAATGAAATAGATTCACCATCATTATTAGCTTATGTCGATTTCCGAGTACCACCATGTTACACGCGATCCCTTGCGTGGCGTGTAGACACAATACAAATATCTTGGCCAAATCGCCTATATTCCATATGGTCACCAATTTCAACAGAATATACTCGTAGAATATTTGTTTATGTTAGGATTATGTTAATTGTTATGAAATGTATTGTACATGTGTGTTGATTTGTAATAGTATTACGCATGAGGTATATACATAATCAATGTAATTGCACCAATTGTTTGTATGTTGTCCTGTAAGTGATAGTAATCGTTGGAAAAAAAGTTTTATAATGTGGGCTATTTTTTAAAGCCATTTAATGCGATGATAATGATTTTGCAAAATCAATAGAACCTTTAATCTTTTCACGCATTTACATTTTTAGATATTCTTTTTTTTTCTAAATAAATTGGCAACTAAATGTCGTGTTACTCTTTTTGACTTGTATATATATTTTTTGCAAATATTGATTTTATCTCAGATAGAAAATTTGTTACTTATCTAGTCGAAATAGTATTTCTAAACCTAATAGGATATTTTATTAATCAAATATGATATTTATAACTAAGATGAGGTAAGGATTAAATACAGGTTAGAAGTTTGTTTGTGTAATAGTTGTAATAAGTAGATGAGAATTGTAGACAATGCGTATAAATTTATCAGTAGATCCTTTACGGTCAATTTGAATGTCTGTAAGACTCCTAACTAATAGAGGCACATTTGATAATTAAATTGGTCGTAGACTTAGTTGCGTATATAAACTAGAACGTACAAGCCTTTAACGTAGAGCGTAACGGGGTTTATGTACGTTAGTAGAGGGCAAGTCTCTGACTAAAGTTTCGTTGAAAGTGGGGAAGGATGCTTTCTATGCTCTCGCCCGCCTTGGGAGAGAACTGATTGTGTCTAGGCAAGAGACACATTGTGGGTTGGGCTAAACGGAGAGAAGGTGACGCCGTTTTCGTCAGAGAGTTATAAATCATCGGGTCCCGCACATTCCATCTGACTTCGTGATTACGAATGTCATCTAATAATTCCCCGAGCTTTGTATATGTGCGTTGTTGGTGCGTGCTGCCGGCCTTGCTTGCCGCTGTTTCGGGTCGGTTTGTCTCACACGAATTTCGGTTCGCTCGCGATGCGTCAGAGAACGGACGGACCCCGTCTTGCCTCTTAAAATATAAACTAACTCGCAAACCGCCGGCGTGATTGATTAAGTACTTTAAAACCCTTCGGATTAGATTCGCATACTTAATTCGTGCCTTGTGTAAAGATGGCGCGACAAAACGAACCACTATCACTACTATAGTATCGCGGACTATTTACTTGCTCTCCCCTCTCCTAATACCCCACCAACTTCGGAATCAAATGTATACGACCGATGCGTCACTTCCTTAGAACGAAACTCATAAATCAAAAACAGTCACCCTTAATACTGGTACTCTAGAGATTGTCTCTCTTCTCTCACTCGTCTTCTTTTTTTTTTTGGAAAGATCAGTGGTACACAGAGAAAAACTAATTATAACGGGGTGATAAAGCAATTCCTTGTTTTATCTGTGTATATTTTGGTATGTATCTATGTGTATATGTAATGTTATATATGTACAGCATGATATATACAAAAATAGAAAAAAAAACATACATCACACCACAGCATGATATTCATATGTTAGATCCCGACGAGAATTAATTGCATTTTTCTTATTTAAATGCGATATAGTTTCGTTGTGGTTTAATTCTAAATATTTTGCATGCAACAGGTGTCGACACCAAAATATCTAGAATAATAGAAAAATTATTTACAATTACAAACACAAAAGATAAACAAACTAAATATTTTTATACACATTGTAGCGCTAATAATTTAATTTATTCTCTATGTAAATTATTTATATTTAAAAAATCAAACACATTATTCAAAAGCTTATACTATTTAAATTACTTCGCGTTGTTCTTTTTTATCTAAAAAACTTCATTTATATGATAGTAAAATAGTACATAAGACAAAATTTATTGCGCAAGGCTCAAATATATCGATCATAAATTTAATTCTAAAATAGTGACGGTATGTAGATATAAATACGTCGTATTTACATTTCATAAATAGAAATACACAAATTAATTTTAATATAACGATGTGACCTTCACGAACTTGAGAACATGTTAGCAAAACAAACATTAATTTGACCCTTTGGAAATTGCGATGCTATTTTTAGAAAATTTTTAATCTTGTAAAATGTAGCTATCGTCAAAGAGAAATATGTTCATTTAATAGCTAAAATTATTTAAATTTGCTTCGGCCTCGCACTGAGAAATATTAATTTGAATATATGCAAATTAGGGAGACCTCTAATTTTGCTGGAAAAAAAAAACCCTCAACCTATTATAAGTTGATCCAATTTAAAAAGGCGAAACGTTTTCTTTTTTTGCGAAAGAAAATGTACACGGGGTTTAAAAATTTCCGCTGGAAAAATAGCTTTCTCATTGTTTAGACGTGGTTGTCGGTATTTTATGTGATCTATTTTTATTATTAGTTACGATATTGCGTCTACGGGAAAACTTCGTTTTCTCTGCATTTTACCTTGCAGCTACGGTAATGCTTTTACCCGTTGCTTCTCGGAAAACGGTCGAGAAAAAATAGATTTCCTTGTAGATGGACTATGAATGTAAGTACAATAAATGGATTTAGACGTATACAATCGCTACCAGGAAATAGACTTAAAAAACAAAACAACGCGAGACATGTACAAATTTTCATTTTATTTTAATATCGAAATCCAATCCTGAACACGAACAGCATTTATCGTATTAATTTTCAACTCCCTGTTATGTATTCAGCATTCATATCATGAACGATTTGTCAAGATTTGCACGTACCCTGGTGTTGTATGGGTTTTTGCGAGGTGATTGATCACTAGCCAGTCAACTTTAACTCTGACGTCTATTCTATCAAAACCTATATTTCCAATTCATACGGTTCCTCTGTAATTATATTTAACGTTAAAATCGTTTCGAGAGATGTATTAGATTTTGAGACAAATTTCAACGAGATTGACACAGTATATCATTTACATATTACGGAGGGAAATCATAGAGTCTCGAAGTAGCTTGTTCAACCATATCTTGTTTATCTTCTGAATAATACGCAAAAGTACGCCAACCGGGTTGTGTAATCTAAAATCTATTAAAGCACCTCATTATGTCGCATGAAATTGTGAACGTTCTTAATTATACTTAATGAACGGTATACGCTAAATAGATGTATGTATTACAAGCTGTTCGAAAATTTATACTACAGGACAAAAAATAAACAAAATTGAATATGTTTTAATAGATTGCAATGAAAAACATACGTCTTATTTTTTATCTTCTACTAATAGTAAAATTTTTTTTAACTCTCCAAAAGAAACAATACGATCATCACGTTTGGTGAATCGATAGTGATAATTAGAGACAGGATTATATTAAGTGCTAAAATTGAATTTAATTTATTTATTATATTTTACGTCTATTTGTAGATGTCTTACACTGACTAAATTTAATTACCCCTAATTAACTTTAATCAGTGTAATACATCTACATATAGACGTAAAATATAATAAATAAATTAAATTCAATTTTTGGACTTGTGATAATAATAATGACATATTTTTTAATAGTAATAATAATAATAATAACAACAAAAATAATAATTAAAATAAGCAGCAGCAATAATAATAATAATAGCAACAATATAATTAATATTAATGCTAACGCGAAGGTCGCGGGTTCAAGTCCTACCGTGACTTACATTTTTGCAGGAATTTAAAAACGTTGATTAAATGTAAGGAAATCGTAATTTTATAATTACTAATACCAACGGTAGTTTTATATTAAATATTAATTTAATTGGTAAGAACTTTAATAATATTGTGTCTGCTGAGATACTACGATATATCTACAGACATTGTGACAACTTCAAAATTTAAAAAAATTAAAAGCGATTTAAACTCATATTAAATTTCATGATGCAGTTGGTAGCATAATGCGCCGGTAACGCAGAGGTCGAGGTTTCAAATCTCACCGTGACTAATATGTTTTTCAGTAATTTAAAAACGTTGGTTAATCATCGTAATTTTATCAGAATAGCAAGAACAATGATGATAAAAATAAATTTTATTTTCATTGGAAAAAACTAAACTATATTAGAATGATTAAGAAATGTTTTTCTAATATACTGAGGTCTTGCACTTAAAGAATACTTCAAATACCGTAATTATTACGTCCACTCCCTAAAATCTAACGATTGACGTAGTCAAATTCCCTCCTGAGATCAGTCACCTATATATATATATATATATATTATATTAAATTGTCTAAAAGAAAATGTATTACTGAAATAGCAATTCAGTGATAGAGGTTTTATAAAGAGAATTAGCTAATCAAGAAACAATATTCATAAATATTAGAGAAAATAAATTCTACCTCTTTAAAAATTGGAACCGATACTACATTACCAATAACGTTTGTATACATCTCTTCATGTATATTGCAATATCCACGATTTAGAATATATAGACCACTTGTAGATTCAGGAAGCAATAATTTCGTTGTAATTACCAACGTTAAAATTTACTGAAAAAATATCAGTCTCAGTGGGATTCGAACCTACGCCCTCTCGCTATTCGGGCGAGTATTATAACCACTAGACCACGGATCGGATACCGAGAGGGCGTAGGTTCAAATCCTCTCTTTAAATAAAATATTTTAAAATCTTTCCTGCAAAAAAGTTTTTGAGAAATTAAAAAATTGTGTAACAGATAAGAGTAAAAAAATTACGAAAAATATTTTAAGGAAATTCACCAATTCTAAATTATTCTATCTTTTTTCAGGACTTGAGCAAGAGAAATTCTGAACTCAAGACGCTTCAATAAAAGTTTTGGAACGTCCTGTATACAAATCGTCCTAGATCTAAAAGAAAATCTAATCCTCGATTTGCCAGGTAAAAATAAAAAGAAAATACTTTTTTTTCTTGGTTATTATAAAATTTGTGTAAATACTTTTTAGAGTACCATGTATATCTATCTACGTGTGCCTGGTATGAGATTTCTATATGAACAAACTTCAAAGACAATGATATTCAAAGACATTTTCTTATTCTCTGAAAATTAGCTTCGTCCACTTAAAGAAACGGTCAAGTGCATCCTTTTCACGAACTTATATACAAATCGGGAACCTTTGACTGACCCTGCGGGTAAAAAATCTGTAACATTGAAAGATTCTCTCGTTCTCGTTAGGAGACATCTGACGAATCTCAAGTAAGATATCTCTAAACCATTAAAACAATGCTCCGGGACAGGCATATATACCGAGATGCCGACCAATCATTCAATTGGCAAGTAACAAGTGCAGGGGCGACTATCGCTTGGCTACGTATCCATCTGGCAATAAGTAGCCCAAGTTTTCTTCTTCTTCGTTTGAAATTGACGTCGATATCGATGCCTCGGGCATACCATAGGGTCTTGTTACGTATGACCCTGGGGTGCCTATCCTGCTACAAGCGAAACACACGTCTTAGCACGTGCCTAGACTTGCAATTGGTGGTCGCGTTTATGCTTACTTTTTTTTTGTCTTCTTTTCAGTTTATATTCAATTTTATTCACTTGTGTTACATGGAAAGTCGAAACGAGATTCGTACGTATTCAAACGCTAACAATACAACTAATTAAAATTTTCACCATTCATCTTTAACTTTCTTGTACATATAATTAAAATATGAATACCTACATTTTCCACAATTTTTGCCAATATTACCAAAAATGTTGTTTATTTAAAAGTTTACAGGGACAATGAATTATATGAATGTGTAACTTCCAAAAATTATATATTTTTTCGATGTTAAAAAGTTTATAACTTCAATGTTTTAACCCTCCAAATATCCTATTTATTCGTGGCTTGTATAATTTCTTTTAATAAATAAAAAAAATTATTTTGTTTTTCCTAGACCTATTGACGTTAAATACATTTCTCGCAGCCATTCACTTTAAGGATTTTTTTCTAAGGAGTATATAATTCGAAAAAACCATATACTATTTTCGTCCGTCCACATACAGTGTGTTCCTTAAAAAACTTCCCACCCTGAATTTCTGAAAATTTGGAATTTTATGAAAAATTTCCTCGTACACGTAAGAAGCATCATCCAAGGGGGCAATTTTTTATGCAGAAAATGGATCACCCATTTTAACCCCCTGCCCCCGCGAGTAACTGCTTTGAAGAACTTGAATGGAAAGGGGTATCCCGTAATACCTCATGGTCTTCTGAAACAGTACTTTTTGGTGTTTAGTTTTTTCTTAATATTTTGAAGGGAGTTGCTAGCGGGGGCAGGGGGTTATAGTAGGTGAATTAACGTTTGCATGAAAAGTTATCCCCTTTGATAATATTTCTTACGTCTTTCTCCAGAAATTTAGGGTGGAAGTTTTAAAATGAACATACTGGATATTGAAGACAAGTAAATGTTTAGATTTTTTATGCAGAAAATCAAATATTTTCAAATATTTTAATTATGTCTCGATAAAATAATAATTAACATTATGATTTAGTTACTATACAATTAATACCTACGGAATACGATGAAGTATTAATTTATTTATTATTTTATTTTTTGCGTACTGGCACATTTTTTAATACACTGTATAATAATAATTCAATTGATAGAATTACTACTATCATATTGAGACATACGTAATCAAAATTCATCAAGTCCAATTAATTTCAATCTTGTCTAAGAATAAAAGAAATTACATGAATTGTTATGATACTGCAGCATCTGAATATCATACTTAAACTGTTGGATTATTATAATATTGTGCCATAATTTTGATTTATCAACATGAATTATTGAATCAAAAGGCGATTTTGATTACAATTTTTCATTATGTCATGCTACAAAAATTTATACGAACTGTCTTTTCATTGTTATACATTCTTAAACAATATGATTTTGATTCGCTTTCGTTAAACCACACAAAATTCAAAAAATAGGTGCTCAGTGTTTCTAACACATTACCTATATACAAGTCTAGATTGCAAATACCACTTATTGAAGGTAGCAACTTAGTTGCTGAAATACAAAGCTTTTGGTAATTGGATACGATGAGGTATGGTTGTAAGAACTGTGCACAGAAAGAAATAAAGATGCTAGCACAATAGAAATTATTGTTTTGAACTTTTTCGATTCTCTCAGGCGATTTTCGTTTAAACCAATAAATTTATATTTTACAAAAAAAAAACTATATTTGTTAATTTGAAATACTGAAATAAAAGAAATGCTTTGAATGTCGATAGAAGTATAAAATTAGTTAATATAATAATAGACTTTTTACACTGAAAGGTAATACCTAATTTCGTAGGATGCTGTTTAACTGTGGAATTATAGAAATTTCGCTGAATGTCTTTTAGTGTTATTTATACCTTTTTTTCTTTCAGTATCATATTATCGAGTAGTGATTTAGGGTTAAATTAGTTTAGTATAAAATTTTCAAGGGTTAGATTCGACAACTGTTAACAATACCCTAAAAAAAGGGTTACTCTTCCAGACCATGAATCTTTCCCCTTGATGTAATTTTAAAACCAGTGCCGCATCTGTCACGTGACGCGTTTAAAATAATTAGAAAAAGTAAAAGAAATAATGTTAAAAATTCAATTGAGTGTAACCGATTTGATTCAATCAAATGAATTTTATATGATTTCATAGTAGCCTTAGGAAAGTAATGATCGAAAACTAAACGACGTGAAACATACGGGGGGTTTCCCACGGGGTTCAAATCCACGGAACCGCAAATCAAGCCGCGTCGGTGGAAATCTCATTACTGCTAAACTAAATTTGTAATTCTAATAGGACGCACGTACGAAGGAAAAAAAAAATATATATTCAATTTATTTTTCGTAGGTAATCACGAAGAATATTACTTAAAAAATTTCCAATGTGACGCTTTAAGAGCTAATAAAACTTAAGAGATGTAATTCGACAAAGAAGCAAGGTTGTAAATTATATTTACACCTTACTTTTATGTCCTTGTTTCTTTAAATATATAGGAGATATCGAAGAAAGGAACTTTAAGATGAATTGCACGCTGTAAAATACGATTTATGCTTACCTTAGACATTACAGTTGAGTTTTGTATGATACGAGAATATTTACCCGCATAACTTGTTATTTGTTTTTTAACCAATCCTTAGAATCTCCTTACATACAGAAATGTAAACTTCTATTGAAACCATCTTTGTTATTTCGAAAGTACGCAGAACCGATTGAAAAGATGTCTTTGATGTATAGCTTACTTAGATAAACCGAAAGTAACCCTCTAGTTGTTCGGTAAATATACAATTCGTGAACGCATGTGTTTTCGAAAAAAAAAAAAAAGAGAGCCCTTTTTGCATCGGCATTTCGTCCTTTGGTTGATATATATTTAAATGCCAAATATTTACATACATCTTGATTTTTATTTTCTACTGTATTTTGTTTCGCTTCCCCTTTTGCTTTATATTTTCCGACGGAAAAAAAAAAAATAAAAAAGAAAAGGGAAGAGAACGCGAACTTCCAGTCGCGTAATACCCTAGACGACATCCATACTCGAGAGTTACTAATTGCTGGCTTAATAAAGGTGCCACCTAATTTCCAGTATCTTGAATAGTGCCTCGTTTGTGTGAATGGAGATTAGTGCGGTGAAATTTGAAATTAGGAAAACTTCATTAACACCCAGATAGGCGATAACTAACGTCCCTTATTCAACTTACCCTTCTCCTTATGCACTTTCCTTACTTTTCACCGCGAATCTGACTTTTAATTAATAAATGTGTCTGTGGTTCGAGGTGTTGTACGCAATATTAAATTATTTCGTTCCAAGTTTAATTTTAAGATGATGAGACGAAAAACGTTCTTTTTTTGATAAAAGAAGAAAGTATAAGGTTTCATTTTAAAGTTGCTTACATTCTTCGTATCGTATCTAAGCACAAGTAACACAATTTTCCAAATAAATGATTCATTTACGTGGTGTGGAGTGGATCGAGATGCTTGTGTCTAATATATGACCTCACACCAAGAATGTAGAATTGTATACAATATTAAAGTATTTCGTTCCAAGTTTAATTTTAAAATCATGAGAAGAGAAAGGTTCTTTCTTTTTTGAAAAGAAAAAGATGCAAGGGTTTATTTTGACGTTGCGACGAAAAAGGTGATGGCCACAATATTCTGGGGTTGTGAGGGCATTTTGGTAATTGACTTTAAAGAACGCAATATGATCTGCAAGCTGCTAGGGTTTGCGCACACTTATAGCTCCCTATCCAGTCCAAGAGCTTTAATAAATTGCAATAGCTGTGATGGTTTCAGACTCCACCTCGTCTCTCACAGGTCTCTATAAAGGCAGTGCAGTTAGATGTTAGGTGTTCCGGACTTTCAGACTCTGCCCCACGAAACCGTGAGAGTATGAGGACACGTAGTCTGTTTCTACTTAGTTCTAGCATAGTCTTTGCTCTTTGCTTATTGAAGTTTCCAAGAAATACCTTGGAATGTCTCAGACCAGGAATATCCTACCAAAGAAATGCTCTTAGCTTCTCCTCTTTGTCTTTTTTATAGGTGCTCATCCCTATACCACAAACGAAGTTGTGGCTGCCTTTTTTGCTAATAGGTTAGCTTTCTCGTTGTCGCCGATTACAAAGTGTCCTGGTCCCCAGCATAGTGCAACTCTGTTTTCTCTGCCTAGGTTGTTATTTTTCTAGGCCTTCGCAGACTAATTTCGAGCTGATGGCCACATCTTCCAATCGCATTGATCTCCGCTTGGGTATGTTCCTATTAACTCTGGATATTTGCTTACTGGTCTAAATACCCTTGCACCTGTTCCTCTGTCAATTTTGGAACCATCCGTGTACCATTTAATAGTATTTGCCTTAGGTGTTTAGCTTTGTAAGACAATTCTTTTTGGAGCTATATTTTGCTCGAGATGATCAAACTCTCTGGCACGCAATCTCATTTCCTTCAGTTCCCGTTCTGGTTAGTCTATACATTGCTGCATGGGCCACTATATGTAGGCGTGTAAGGTCTAGAATGATCTCCAGGGCCCTAGTTGGGCATGTTCCCATAGCTCCGGTGATGCATACACATCCTTAACCGTTGCAATTTATCAAGGGGTCGTAAAGTTGCTTACTTTCTTCGTCTAACAGTAATACAGTTTTCCGAACAAATGATTGATTTACGTGGTGTGGAGTGTATCAAGATGCTTGTGTCTAATATACGACCTCACACCGAGAATGTAGAATTGTATCCAATACTAAATTATTTCGTTCCAAGTTTAATTTTAAGATCATGAGAAAAGGAAGGTTCTTTTTTGAAAAGAAAAATCTAAACACAAGTAATAAAATGTGTTTATTGCCTGTATAAAATGTAATAAATTTTTTATTTGTTATTTTGTCTTGCATTTGTATTTCATTGCAATTCAGCATAATTTTCCGAAAAAAATTTGACTACTCTGTAACTATAGAAATTTCGCTGAGTGTATATCACTCCAGATAACGTACTATCGATGTCCACGCAGCATTTCATTGACATACAACGAGGGTGCATATATATTTTTACATTTTCTAAATGAGTGTAATTTTTCCAGTAGAATTTCCGTTATTTGGCAGGATATTGGCACACTAATCAGTGTCAAAGGGACATTCCGAAATGTAAATGCCTATATTCTGACCCCTTTTCAACAGTTAATTGAGCAATTTTTTTAATATGTGTATGAAAAATGGAAATTTTCGCATCATCCCCCCATTCTTGATAGCTCCATTTTCAAATTTAATCGCGAGGAATTCGCCGAAATTGAATTTGATATCTAAAATTACACCGAGCGGCGTTATAATCCGGACATTCACGACGAGGTAAAATAAATAGGAAATTTCTATTAATGTATTTAAATGTATTCACCAAAAGCTGGCCACAATTTCTCACGCCAATTTGATTCCAAACTAAGGGATGATCGGTTTAATTACAAGTGCGTGATGTACCCGGAAAGAAAGCACGCGTTAACAGAATCATCACCGGCCATTGCAGTAGAATTAGTCAGTACTTGTAATAAGTAACGATGCGTGTAATATTATGCGATGTGAATTTCAGCATGGCTATCTTGATGATCTTAGTGCTCTCGCATTAGCATACACGCAGTACGCAGAGGATAGCGTATCCAGGTGAGCTTTGGACGGAAGTGACCAATTACTTGCGGTGAATCATCTTTCTCTCGAACTGTATTGTTCATTTAGTGAAAGGGGTCACACAAGAGACCCTTACCGGCTATCCACTATCTTCCATGGCCTAGTACGAGCCGAACTCGCATAATACGCGTAACACCTGTACTGTCATGCTTAAAAAAATTGATGCATTGCGAAAGATAATGAGATAATCTTGGGAGATGTGATTTGCATATGAAATATTAAATTAGCCACAAGCTGCATAATAACAATCGAAATCTAGAAATATTTAAAGTAATAAAAGGAATACAAATTAAATAATATAAAAAATTATATAACGGTCGTTCCTGGATCTGGTAGCATTTGGCAACCATTAATCTAGCTAAAAGGTGACAGATCGTAAACCCGAAACATCGCAAGCCATGAAGATACATGTACGCAACGCCTAATCTGTATAATGTAACAATACAATTTCAGAAAGACATTAAAGAGCGACAGCATAAACTATAAAATGTGTCGAAAACCGGGTGCACTGACATAGACCAAAGCAACTCGTTAAAAATATTATAACCGAGCCTCCGCGCTGTAATATGCCCCACAGCCCGCATTCGGTAATATGTAAATGACCGAAAATTGTTGCAATCGTAAAAAAGTTATTAAATTAAGACACTTGGCAGTAATAAAACTTTTTAACCCCACCACGTATATACCGCAACTCTATCAATATAAACACCTAATTAGCGAATTAAAATTGGTAAATAACACTCTTTTCCATGTAACCGAACTGTCGGGATATATGTATTACTGACCAAATTGATTTTTTCAAAACGCCCTGGCACAACATTTACGATCTTGCGATTTTAAACACTTCTTACATCTTTCGTTTAAGTAATTCGCAACAGTAATTAACTATTTAGTTACATAAATCACACGGTACTCAGTAATTTTTAAAATAGACTTGTAATTTATTTCTTATTTATGTTGATTAATTAAAAAAGAAATAATTTTATTAAAAGTGAATCGGTTTTCAATAGATATAGACAATTATTTAAAATAAAGAAACGTGATTTTCTGGTGAATAAAATTGTACTTTTCTATATGTACAGGATGTATATGAAGTAAAATAAAAAAATCTATTTGATTACTTCGTTGATACTGAGGTAGACATCTTGCCTTTACCCATCATGTAGTAGAAATTGTTTATTCTACATCAAAGAGTATGGGCTTTATTTTGCGAAACACAAAGTGTTTACGAACATTTCTTCATTTAAAGTATTATTTTGTTCCTTTCTCCGGGATAAACTCGAATATACAGCGATAATATTGTGTCCGCACTATAATACAAAATAGCATAGAAAATATACAAAGGAGTTTTCTTAAATACCTATGGTAACACATGGGCTGAAAAGTCCCGGGCCTAACACATAGATGACGGTAGTTTTATTGCAGTCACCTTTCTCTCAGTTAGTACTAACCTTACCTTTAAAAGACAGCTGTTAAAATTTCATGATATTCTATTCATTAGTTTGTGAGTTATTGTGCTAAGAGTCACGCTACTTTTGTTATTTTCAAAACAATGGATCAAAAACAATTTCGTGTTTTAATCTTACACTGCTTCTTGATGGGAAAAAATACCGTTCAAGCGAAGCAATGGCTTGAAAAAAGTGTTATGGGGACTCCGCTCCATCCGCAACAACAATACTTGGTTTACTGACTTCAAACGTGGTCGTAGAGACACCGATGATGCAGAACGCAGTGGACGTCCAAATGAGGCGGTAACACCAGAAAACATCAAAAAGATCCACAAAATCGTTTTGAATGATCGAAAAGTGAAGTTGCGTGAGTTAGCCGACATCGTAAAGATATCAAAAGAACGTATTGGCTTTATATTGCATGAGCATTTGACTATGAGAAAGCTCTGTTCAAAGTGGGTGCCGCGTTTGCTCACTGTTGACCAAAAACAAGAACGTGTTGATGATTCTAAGCAGTGTTTGGCCATGTTTAAACGTAACAAACCGGAATTTTTGCGTCGATATGTGACAATGGATGAAACATGGATCCATCACTTCACTCCGGAATCAAAACGATCGTCATCTGAGTGGACAGCAACTGGTGAACCTCGTCCAAAGCGCCCGAAAGCACAACAATCGGCTGGAAAGGTTATGGCCTCGGTATTTTGGGATGTGCGTGGTGTAATATTCATCGACTATCTTGAGAAAGGAAATACCATCAACAGTTAATTTTATATAGCGTTTTTGGAGCGTTTGAAGGCCTAAATTGCAAATAAACGACCGCATATGGCAAAGAAAAAAATGTTGTTTCATCAAGACAACGCACCGTGTCACAAGTCAATCAAAACAATGGCAAAACTACATGAATTGAACTTCGAATTGCTCCTACATCCACCGTATTCGCCAGATTTGGCTCCCAGCGACTACTGGCTGTTCGCAGACCCCAAAAAATGCTCGCCGGTAAGAAATTTAGCACGAATGAAGAGGTTCTCGCTGAAACTGAGGCCTATTTTGAGGCAAAAGATAAATCGTTCTACAAAAGTGGTATTGAAATGTTAGAGCGGCGCTGTAATGATTGCGTTGCTCTTGATGGAGATTACGTTTGATGAATAAAGCTAATTATTGAACCAAAAAAACCGTGTTTTCTTTGTTAGGCCCGGGACTTTTCAGCCCAGTGTTATAAAATAAATAATACCCACCCATATCGAAGTTTCCCTTATAGTACATTATTAAATAACTTCACTTTAACCACTTCAGAAGCGAAACGTAAGCATTGCTACTTATCTTTCTTTTCTATACAAGTCACTGCATAACAAGATCGATTCCATCTATCTACTGAGCACGATTCTTTCTTGGTTTCCCGAGAGGCCGCACGAAACGTCCCAACGTTTCATACACCTTTGGCACGCACTAATTTAAGGTTTAGATCCCCCGTCGCACGTGTAAGCAATGAATACAACTTGATAGCCTCATATTGTTAGTCAATTTAATTTTGTTTAATTACCTATTAATTTTTTTATGTTCTTCTATTTTTTGTTAATTCATTATTTTGTTGTTTGTTCATATTGTCCTTAATAAGATTTATGTTGACTGTTAGGCAATAAACGCTAATTATTAAAAGTATGAAAAATTGAAAGATCTAATTTTATTATATAAATATAATACTTTTCATTACCTTTTCATTACCTTCCACATTTTACTAGATACGAGATAAAAGGGGTTATCGTATTAAACTGCCATATTTGAATAAAGTATATTGATTGAATTTTTCCAGTAATATCCGTATATATTTCCGTGAAAATTAGATGAAAAGCTGTAAAACCGTGTATGAAATTATTAAATTAATAGGGTGCCGAGTTCAATTTTATTTTTACACATCTGTGTTATCTCCTTCAAGTAGTACCCTTGCGCTGTTATACACTTGCAGAGGCG
The DNA here is from genome assembly GCA_023509865.1 of Trypoxylus dichotomus. Classification (NCBI taxonomy): domain Eukaryota; kingdom Metazoa; phylum Arthropoda; class Insecta; order Coleoptera; family Scarabaeidae; genus Trypoxylus; species Trypoxylus dichotomus. The sequence goes on along the minus strand of CM042083.1, from coordinate 5,395,269 downwards.
TTCTTTCAAGTCATACCAGTGTTGGAAGATTTCAATAGGAATTGTAGTGAGCTTTTCCAATACAAAACGGAAGCCCCTTTCATTTTTAATATAAGGAAGCAAAAGAATCCCTTTTTCATAAAAAAATTGGGCGATGGAGATACCTGTGCAACAGGAAGCATTGTTATGGTGGAACATCTAATTGCCTACAATGCCCGGTTTGATACAAAGCATTCCTTTGTGACCTTTTCAATAACCTCTTTATAAGGTGACAGGTTGTCCTCGAAAAACTCATTTTCGAAAATGATCCCTCTATTGTCAAAAAGCAAATGAGTGTGGAACTTAGTTTTAACTTTCTCATTAGAGTTTTCTTCGGTCCAGGACTTTTGACTTTGTAAAACAAAAATTTTGTTTGAGTGGAGTTTACTGCTATACCTGTGAATTGTACATCCACATAGTCCTTGCAATCGTCAACTAGGAATGATTTATCTTATACAGTAGAAACCGTTTTAGATCAAGTTTAAATAACAATACAATTTTGACAATTAATGCAACTGAAAATGGTGGGAGTTAAAACAAAAGTTTTTATGGGAATAGATTACTGTTGAGGTAAAATTTATTTTCCGCACTATTTCATTACAAAGACACCCTGTATACATACCATCTAGTAGGCTTATACGTAATATTCACAATAATAAATACTTTAAATCGCAATACAAAAGCTTGTATAGTAAAAACCATTTTAAATACTCCGTCAAATTGACAAATAATACAACCAAAACTGGTACAAGTTACGATAAACATTTTTTTTGAAATAGACTACTGGAGATAAAATTTATTTAAAAGCTTTTTATATAATTACACCTTTTCATTTTCCGTAATTTTTTATTTTATTACAAAGACACACTGTATACACTCTTCCATCTAGTAGGTTTATACGTAATATTCACAATAATAAATACTTTGAATCGCAATACAAAAGCTTGTATAGTAAAAACCATTTTAAATACTCTGCCAAATTGACAAATAATACAACCAAAACAGGTACAAGTTACGATAATTTTTTTTTTTTTGAAATAGACTACTGGAGATAAAATTTTTTAAAAGCTTTTTATATAATTACACCTTTTCATTTTCCGTACTTTTTATTTTATTACAAAGACACCCTGTATACACTCTTCCATCTAGTAGGTTTATACGTAATATTCACAATAATAAATACTTTGAATCGCAATACAAAAGCTTGTATAGTAAAAACCATTTTAAATACTCTGCCAAATTGACAAATTATACAACCAAAACTGGTACAAGTTACGATAAAATTCTTTTTTGAAATAGACTACTGGAGATAAAATTTATTTAAAAGCTTTTTATATAATTACACCTTTTCATTTTCCGTACTTTTTTATTTTATTACAAAGACACCCTGTATACACTTTTCCATCTAGTAGGTTTATACGTAATATTCACAATAATAAATAGTTGAAATCGCAATACAAAAGCTTGTATAGTAAAAACCATTTTACATACTCCGTCAAATTGACAAATAATACAACCAAAACTGGTACAAGTTACGATAAAATTTTTTTTTGAAATAGACTACTGGAGATAAAATTTATTTAAAAACTTTTTATATAATTACACCTTTTCATTTTCCGTACTTTTTTATTTTATTACAAAGACACACTGTATACACTCTTCCATCTAGTAGGTTTATACGTAATATTCACAATAATAAATACTTTAAATCACAATACAAAAGCTTGTATAGTAAAAACCATTTTAAATACTCCGTCAAATTGACAAATAATACAACCAAAACTGGTACAAGTTACGATAAATTTTTTTTTTGAAATAGACTAGTGGAGATAAAATTTATTTAAAAGCTTTTTATATAATTACACCTTTTCATTTTCCGTACTTTTTTATTTTATTACAAAGACACCCTGTATACACTTTTCCATCTAGTACGTTTATACGTAATATTCACAATAATAAATAGTTGAAATCGCAATACAACACTATTTTTTTTGCCGTAAAGTGCTGAATCTTAGAAAAAAATATTATATAATCAACTTCATAAAGTAGTATTTTTTAAATTAAATGAATAATTAAAGAAAGTAATTCCTTTCATTAGAAATCTATATTTTCATGAGAGTAAATAAGTTAGATCTTGAGAGATGTTACTGTCTCATTTTCCTTAATAGGGTGTAGGTGTTACTTAATTTGATAATTTACATCTACGCATATACAGATATTATGTTCAAAGCAACCCTATTTACGTCTTCAATCTTAAAATTAATATCACGTACGACTAAAAGCGTTTGTAGACAGTTACTAACAAACGTATACACGATAAAATAGCTCGGCTTTGTACATTTTGCAATAGATATATTAGTATTGTTATTGAGACATAGTGTAATAACTGGTGTGTGCGAGTTTATAGGTTGGGTTAATTGTGTAAGTCGTGTCCTGTAGTGTAAAGAGGTCCTTTAAGAGGTCTACATCAGCGGGATATCTTTATACGGCATGTATTCGCGTCTTTATAGGGTAATGCAATTAGAATTGATTGTTGTAGGTGATTTTAATGGGACATAACAACGGATAGACATAAAACTCGATTATTGTGGGGTTTGTTGTACGGTACGAAGAGGTATTCGTTTTGAATTTATGGGGAAGGGGTTAGTAAGGTCGTAGAGTATTGTACTCGCACTAATATTCCGCCATGTATGCGAAGATATCTCTTCGAAATTAATTTAAATTATAATACGTATATAACAAAAGAAAAATATTTAATTCTCCCGTAATCTTTGTTACATCAAAATAATAATGAATCGGTTCTGTAATTAACCTAGTTGATCCTTCTTAAAGACTTAATAAGCTTCGTTTCCCCCTTACAGACGAAATTACTTCCCTAGGCAACCATTTTTCTAAAACATTCCCATCGATTACTTAGGACGAACGCGTACGTCATACGTTTCTATTTTTGATACGTACCAAAATACCTCAGCACATAAATAAAAGAAACGAAAGTCCCCAGGAGGATGAATGAGGATGTATCCGGAAATTCAAATCAAAAGCCGAAATAACAAGAAAACAAGGCGCGCAAACACACATTCATCATGCCGTCGTAACATCCAGAATAAGCAACAGTAGATGGAAAAACGCCATCCCACTTTAAATTCGAAATAAAAACAATTTCGAGCAAACATATTTAAAAGCAACGCCGTCAGCATGGTACGCATGATTGACAAGGGGTTACTCTTGCCTAGCTGCTGTATGGAAATGCGTTACAGAAGATGCAACATCGTCCATGAATCTATATGGATATTGGACGAGGGTGAATACTACAGCAACTGTCACACAAAACGGATTGAGAACATTCGCGATTCAGATTAGTCTATGCCTACTACGAATACATATGTACATATATGTGTTTTACATACGCCATGCCTGTATACAGATAATACCCCTATGTAATAAGTAAGGTGCAATATTAGGGGAGAAGGGTACGCCGACCTATTCGGTTATGATTTCAATTTGCACACAAATGTAGAAAATTACGTTTTAATACACAAATCGTAAACTTAATAACGACCTCGATTGTGCTGGAAAAATTTCACGCAATTTTACGAATTAACCGATTCAATTTAGAGCTGAACTTTTCCAAACCGCAATAGTCGTGCATGTAGCTTCTCTAGAAGATAGATGCAATCGACTTAGACGCGATTATCTTCAAGGATAATCGGTGCATCTTTTAAATAATTCTAGGTCAAGTGCTTCCAATTTCGCGAGTAATTTAAGTTAACCATTCTGGCGGAGGTGCTGGTAAGTATAATTAACTGAAAGGGCATCAAGTTCTTTTCCTTTCTCGAGAAGGAAATTTTTCAGGGTAAAAAGATGATAATTAACGTCATGTAGAGAAACTGTAGGATTATTTATAATTATGAGGGATTATTTATTATTCAGATAGGTACTAAATGTAGCTAAGGGTAATTGTAATACGACTTTCAGTTAATTTACAAGAAGACTTCATCAAAATAATTTTTAGTCCAGTTTAAACCCAACGTCAACGCCGATCATAATTTAGTCTGTCCAACATTAATCCTTGCAGAGAGCAGTTTTAATTACATGTATTCACCGGGGAGAACTAAATCGCAAGCTAACGCCGTGCCGTCTCTATCTGATGTTCTCGTATTAACGTCGCTCCGACGCTATATAGCATAATTCATATACAGCTGCAGGAGGAAAAGCACACTACCTACTTTCGAAAACGGTTTATTGTTTATTATATTAACGGATACAGCCTCAAATCCGCATCGGTTGCCTTTACAGCCTACCAATTCCATATTTTACATTATAACGATAAGATTAAATCCTTTTACCGGTGAGGAGCTCTTTGTAAGCACTTGTATTTAAAAATATTCGCTTAATAAGGTTCAAAATTAATTAACAACTTTGTAATATAGACTTCTTCATTTATATATTTTGTTAATTCATTAAATTCGCATCTCATTAAAAATTAATTTGCTACAAAATAGTTCGAAGCAGACTTTAAAAGTGGTAGAGGCTTGCAGTTGGCAGTCTTCCCCCCTTTGTTCGTGAAAGGAACATTATAAACTTAACTAATGTGGCAAAACGAAAGAAATGCTGTTTGATGGTACATAAAATTGAGGTTACCGTAATCAAATTTTGACGAGCAATTAAAACAAAAACGAAACGATAGCCATCAAGTTGCTTGCAGTTGAGTTATAAGTTTATAGGGGAGGGTAGAAATTATTGGAAGCCACCCCGAAGTTACGATATACTACCACACCAGGAACCAGCAAACGTTGATTACTATCCCAGATAAATAACGTAGTGACACAGAACGTGATGGCAGCTCCTTAATTATTAAACTTCCTATTCGTATACCGCGCCAATGGAGTAAAGCTGTAATTCCTTTTAAACAAAAGCCAAACAACGGTGTTATATTGCTACAGAATGCATTATCCAAATGAATCTTACAAATTATACCTGCGTCTAACAATTATTACGTTTTATACGGCGAAGTAACGTTGATATCAAGCATTAAATGTTTGATATTCCGTTTTATTTGCATTTGATCCTTTGGATTACATGCCAGTGTTTACAGCTTTGCACATTAAGCCATTAATGTTTTATTATCGTACCGTATATTTTTTTCCGATAGATAATTACATTTACGTGGAAAGAATTTACGTTTATGGTTTTGATTAAATAATTAATATTGCACTATGTTCGATAAAGAGAAAATTAACTTTTTACCAACTACATTGATAGAAAGGTACTTTTATATCTATAAATATTTTTTTTATACAAAGATTTATTTTCCTTAAAGAAATAATTTTAATAAGTCGTATTTTTTGAAAAACTTTCGTTTTACATTCACGTGTATTCATTCCAGAAAAAATTAAACTATAAATGAATTTGCTAGCACATTGCAAGCAAAATTTTTATTAACACATGGGCTGAAAAGTCCCGGACCTAACAAAGAAAACACGTTTTTTTTTTGTTCAAAATTAGCTTTATTCATCAACGTAATCTCCATCAAGAGCAATGCAATCATTCCAGCGCCGCTCTAACATTTCAATACCACTTTTGTAGAACGATTTATCTTTTGCCTCAAAATAGGCCTCAGTTTCAGCGATAACCTCTTCATTCATGCGAAATTTCTTACCGGCGAGCATTTTTTTGAGGTCTGCGAACAGCCAGTAGTCGCTGGGAGCCAAATCTGGCGAATACGGTGGATGTGGGAGCAATTCGAAGTTCAATTCATGTAGTTTTGCCATTGTTTTGATTGACTTGTGACACGGTGCGTTGTCTTGATGAAACATTTTTTTCTTTGCCATATGCAGTCGTTTCTTTGCAATTTCGGCCTTCAAACGCTATGTAATATTCACTGTTGATGATATTTCCTTTCTCAAGATAGTCGATGAATATTACACCACGCACATCCCAAAATACCGATTGTTGTGCTTTCGGGCGCTTTGGACGAGGTTCACCAGTTGCTGTCCACTCAGATGACGATCGTTTTGATTCCGGAGTGAAGTGATGGATCCATGTTTCACCCATTGTCACATATCAATGCAAAAATTCCGGTTTGTTACGTTTAAACATGGCCAAACACTGCTCAGAATCATCAACACGTTCTTGTTTTTGGTCAACAGTGAGCAAACGCGGCACCCACTTTGAACAGAGCTTTCTCATAGTCAAATACTCATGCAATATAAAGCCAATACGTTCTTTTGATATCTTTACGATGTCAGCTAACTCACGCAACTTCACTTTTCGATCATTCAAATCGATTTTGCGGATTTTTTTGATGTTTTCTGGTGTTACCGCCTCACTTGGACGTCCACTGCGTTCTGCATCATCGGTGTCTCTACGACCACGTTTGAAGTCAGCAAACCAACGTTTTATTGTTATTTCTGATGGAGCGGAGTCCCCATAACACTTTTCAAGCCATTGCTTCGCTTGAACGGTATTTTTTCCCATCAAGAAGCAGTGTAAAATTAAAATACGAAATTGTTTTTGATCCAATGTTTTGAAAATAACAAAAGTAGCGTGACTCTTAGCACAATAACTCACAATAATGAATAGAATATCATGAAATTTTAACAGCCGTCTTTTAAAGGTAAGGTTAGTACTAACTGAGAGAAAGGTGACTGCAATAAAACTAGCGTCATCTATGTGTTAGACCCGGGACTTTTCAGCCCATGTGTTACTTAAATGGTTGTTTTTATTATAAACAGATCAAATGCTTAATCTAATTTTCACTCCATGAACTGTACAAATTTTGCTTGTACATATAAAAATCTACAATAACCGAGGAATGTGGAAGAGTTATGTTGACAATATAAGGACCAGCGGAATTAATTACACACTTTAAATTTATTTTTAATAAAGATTTTTTACATTTGCATTATAATAAATTTCTTCAATTATTTTTTTTTTAATATTCCTTCTTAATAAGACACTCGAAAACAGATTTATATAATTTATACTATTTCTGATTGCATTTCTTTATTAGATTAAAGAAAAATAAGAGATATTACAAAACAATTTGAGTAGAGGATCGTTTAATTTATTTAAAATATGTATAATACGTAAAAGATAATTATAAAGCAGCGTGAAATTCCGTATACCTTGTAATTCTCTTAGAACTAGCATTAAAGTGGTTTTATATATCTTTGATAACTTCTACGACAATCCTCAGCAAGTTTTCGTACAAGTAAGACGAGTATAAAAGGCAGGAATGGTATATCCACTCCATAAGAAACAATGAGTTGTTTTTAAACTCCAACGTAACTTTCACACCAACCGTATCGTATTATCCTTCTAAGAAATTTAGTTTTAGAAAATTTAATTAACCCCAGGAAATTGTACCGAATATTATCAAAATCTTTAAAATATCTCATCGTTAAAATTGAAAACTGAAAAGTAGTAAGTCGATGTATCAAGATGAAAAAAGAAGATATATCATGCTTAATAAATGAAGTTCATCAAGACTCTTGGTGATGATGAATGATTATAAATTTAGACATGTTTTCCCATTTCAGTATTTCAGTTTATACCAGGTGTTTAGAAAAATCGTATTTCCTAGGTTAAATCCTACGTTTTGTTTTCAAATATTAAATGTTGTATGCGTATTTTTTATTGTTAAAATTAAATTTAATAACGTACATAAAGCATTCACGGTTGAATCGTATTTCCTAAATACTTAAAAGATTCAAGATTGTCTACAAGAATTTCCAGATGAATCTCCTAACGTATTTCATTATAATACTTTCCGGAATGAATTTAACAGAATTATTCCAGACTTTCGACAAATCTACAGTGCGTAGGATGACAAGAGGATAGTAGGCAACCAAAAGTTCCGGCCGAAGAAGCGGTTGATAATAGACAAATAATGACTGATGCCCCAAAAACTTCAATACGAACTCTCGCCCAACAAACTCAGTTGTCAGTTCGCTTTTGTCGTAGGATTTTAAAAGAAGATCTAAATTTATTTCCATACCGCATAACTTATTTCCAAGAAATCCACTCTATTGATTATCCCCTTTGTGAATAGTTTTCAAATAACTTTAATGATTAACTAATAGGCACAACCTTATTTTCAGGTATGATTTCATGTTAGTAAAAATACGTTTACTTACAAAAATTCAACACGTCATTGAAATCAAATTAAAAACTAAAGCAAATCTAAATCTTACGCCCCAAATAACCTCTAACAATTTCAACTCAGAAGATCAAATTTAGAATTAAAGCGAATATGGAATGATATAAAGCCTAATAATTTTTATGTTAAAGCTCTTCTACATACTCAAAAAATTAATGTTTGGTATGTTATAAATAGAAACCAAATGCTTTTAGCTTTCTCTAGTCAGATGATGAACTAGTTTTGGATTACCAAGGTTTCTATTTTTGTATTCGGAATAATAAATAAAAATTTTTTTTGTCATTGAAAATGGTTTTATTGTTTTTCGAGATTCTCCGCGATGCATCAACCGCTTCTTCTGGCGTAGAAAATCGTTGACCACATAGTTTATTCACGGACGGAAATAAAAAGAAATCATTGGGTGCCAAATCATCGTTTTTATAGGTTAAACATTGAGTTATTTGGGTCGATGTGTGAGAGTTCGCCTTGTCATGGTGAATAACGATCCTTTCTCGCTGGCTGTTTCTTTTTATTTCCTCCAAGACTTCTGCCAAACAAATGGTTGCGTACGATTCAGAATTTGCTTCGAGGTGCTTCTGGCGCGAGAAACTTTTGTTGGGTTGGGCTCATCTTGCAACACCCATAGAGTCAATTGCTGTTTACTTTCAAGCTCCCTAATTGTGCTAAAGTTTTCGAGCAACTTCTGTATACTAGGTTGTACAACTGTGTTAGGCCATACCTCTCTATTAATCAGCATGGCTTTGTTAGTGGATTTTTTCAGCATTTCTTTGCACCAATCGACAAGAGCCTTTTTTTGAGCGATTGATTAAATTATGCGGAATTTCTTTCACGGCTAAACATTCGTGCAAAATCTTGTGTATACTTGTCATGCTAATACGCAGGGATGCCTCAATCTCACGGTACGTCACATGACGGTCTTGCTTTTATCACTTCGCACATAGCACCGATGTTTCCTGGCACAGCGATCGATTTTGGACGACCTTCTTTAAATTCGTCCCTGAATGAAGAACGTTCAGGATTGAATTCACTAAACCAGTGATATACAATAGCTTTAGATGGTGCTTGATCGCCAAAAGCTGAAATGAGTTGACCGATACACTGTTGTTGGAATAATCTACGTCGAATGTCGCAATAAATGATCGCACGAAAATTCTTATGAGTTAAATTTTCAAGACACTAAACAACACAAACAGCATTCGTATAGCAAAACATTCTGAGTACGACAAGATGAAGAAATAGTTCTATAACGCAAAATAAATTTGATACTTTAGTATGGTCATTATTATCGTTAATTTAGGTATAGGACTATACGAACAATATATTTCGAAATTATTTTGAGCTAGTTTTTCAATGTTGCAAACGCAGAACTATTCCCATTAATTTTGCATTTTCTTTTTATGCATCACCAAAGGGCTAGCAGCATCATATAGGATCGTGTAATTTCTTCAAAGGTAAGTTATCTTATGAGGTGGTGTTTATTAGTCATTATTTGACTAATTTCCGTTAATTAATGTGGAATTTTAATTAAATTCAAAGCGATCTTACACTTAAATAACATATTTCGTTTTCTTTAGTTTATTGTTGGTTCACTACTTTCACTGTTCGATAAATTTGACTTTTTTAGCCTTCAGTCTACCAGAACCTTTATAACTTCTTCATATATTTGCACAATTTTATTTATAAAAGATATTCAGAATTAAATGATGGCAATGGCAAATATTTTACAAACATTAAGGAGCAACGGTTTGGTTACGTACACTTTTTGCAAATAACTTCTTCGGTTTCTTCCCAAGATATGCAATATCAACAACATGATATAACTGAAAACACCATATAAAAGCTTTTAAAACCGCTAGTTAGTGTAAAAATACTTAAGTAAGGTATAGATGTTAAATATACACTCATGATGAAATTTTGCTGTGTATATTTACCGTATGTTGTAAAATCTGACGTAAATATGTATAGTCGTTCTGTCAAAAGTATGACAAAGAGCTTTTCAGCATTATTACTACTTTAACGGTGGCACGTTTATTTTGCCTTAATTTTAAATTAAAAAGGGAATCTTACACCAGTGAATATTATGACGCCTGGCACTTTTATGTGTAATAATTAATATTTTTCCAAAAGGAATCTAATAAGGTACAATAATGAACTTACCATTGAATATTTTGAGTTGTCACCTTGTCAGTAGCAGAAAAGAGACTAAAATATATCTTGTATCGATCTTGATACGAAGCAAATTCGAATTTGGAATAAAAATGAAATATATAAAATCTTTTATGGAATATATATATAATTCCTTGCCGATTTAAAATATTTATTGCAACGGATATTATTAACGCTGTTAATAGGCATTTCCTGTTTGCCCCAGAATTAGGTGTAAATTTTCACATTTTTTTTTATTATTTTAAAAGAAACAGATACTCAATTTTTTTAATTACATTTCTGTCAATCTCATAAATAACTGAAAAAAAAGAAATTCTTTCCATCAGTTAAGATGGCTTCTCTAATAGCATACGCGTTTATATTGTCTTTTCCGGAAATAAGCAACACTTAAATTTATTAATCTATAACAATATTTTTACGATTCACCACTTGCAACTTCAGATCCGTCCACGTTTTAAAATTCCTCACATCCACCTCCTGTTTATTTCCAAGCATAAAATCCGCAAGGAGCAGTCACAATTAGATACATGAAGGAATATCTAAATTCACATAAAATATTTATGCTTCCATCCATTTTCATTGACGTTAAAATTATATTTCCCCATCGTCTACATAAAAGAAAAAACAGTCGTCATTCATTCGAATAAATACCTAGACACTTGGAGGTTGGTATTTTATTATTTATTTTTGCAGCAGTCATCGTGGGTAACTGGGGATAGAGGGGGTGAGGTGGGGACGCCGGGGATAGTTTATGGTACGATTTCCTTTATTTTGGGCTATAATAAAGTGTATACGACACTCTGGTGACTGATTCATATTTTATTAAAATGGAAGTGCATTTTATTGATGTCATTTCGATTCAGCCACCCCAATTCTTTTTCGTTCGAAACGTTAAATTCCATAAGATTTGGTTTATTGTCGAAATAGGATAAAAACAGAAGAATATTTAATAACCTTTAAGTCATAAGATAATAAAATTCTTGTATCTATGACAATCCATTTATAGAACTCAAAGGTATAATCCTTGGTATTTACTTAAAACAATCATATTACATACGAGATATTTTCTAAGTTCCATTGTACGTCATTATTGACATCATAAGTATTTAAGTCTGTTGCCATTTCATTAAAATTCATATAATTTTCCAATAAATATATAACAAGCTATTCACAGGTATAGCAGTAAACTCCACTCACACAAATTAATTAATTATGCGGAACGCAGCGTTTCGGGAGCACGTGGGCTCCCATTGTCAACCGTGTTACCGACTGTCGGTGACTGTCGCAGTCGGTAACACGGTTGACAATGGGAGCCCACGTGCTCAACGCTGCGTTCCGCATAATTAATTAATTTGTGTGAGTGGAGTTTACTGCTATACCTGTGAATTGTACATCCACACAGTCCTTGCAATCGTCAATTAACAAGCTATTGTGCAAAATATACGTACATCACCAAAACTAAAGAAAAATTACATCTTCTTGTTCTATAATAATTACAAAAATTATTCAGCATTTTTTGCTTTAATAATACGTCACCACCAAATCTGTAACTATAACCTCGTTAGTGTTTGTCTATAGTATTTTTAGTATTAAGTATTAACTATTTTTTTTACTATAAAACAGGTCAAATACTTAATCTAGTTTTCATTTGATGAACCGCACAAATTTTGCTTGTACATATGCAAATGTACAATAGCCGAGGGATGTGGAAAAATTGTGTTGACAGTATAAGAATCAGTAAAATTAATGACAGGCTTTTACATAAAAATTCAAATATTTCAGTCTAAGAAATTCTTTAAATTATATTTAAGGTGTATTTATAACAAAAGTAAAAAATACATGTTTCCGTTGTCTAATAACCACAAAAATTGTATAGTAATTTGTGCTTTAATAGTTGTTAGAACGACAAAATATCAAACGTTACCATCAAAGTTCATTTGCATTATAGGTTTGTCAATAAATATAAGCAATTTGCAATGCTGAACAAGCAGATGTCATAATTTCGTCATGAATTTTTAAAGATGTCCAACAGAATCAATACTATATACAACCAATATTTTATGCCTAATTAGTAATAATTCCGGAAAAAAGAAAACAGTTTTTAGAAGAACAGGCTTAATTAAATAGATTATGTTTGCAAAATTTAAACACAGAGAGAATACTAACTAGATCTTCAAAATTCTCTTTTTCGTGGGATCAAAATTTTGTTTGACTTTACTAATTGTTAAAATTTGACAAAATTAAAAGGGGAAGAAAATAATGGAACTTATATAAACAAGGAAAAAGATTTGAGTCCTTTCGGGTTATATTTTACATATTTCTTCTAAAAGCAAATCGCGAAATTACATACTAAAATTACAAAGCAATACATTTTTGAAATCTACGAAAAATATATAAAGTGTTCAATTACATAATTTGCTGCTTAATTTCTTACACGGTCCATGAATTCTATGTCAAAAATACCATATCGTTTCTATCTGTTCTATCTGTTATAGGGATTGATAAAATTTATATTATATATATAAATTTATATTAAATTTAAATTAATAAAACAAGGTGCAACGATCTACATTTTGTCAACGTCTAGAATTACGTGATACACAACCAGAGCAATAGGGCTTTCAAATTATGCCCCTTAATTTTTTGTTATGAAATTATTTAAAATCAAAAATTCCATAGACTACAAAATTAAGAAAATTTGAAAAATAAAATTGATCTGTCTGTGTATTTCTTCTAAAAACAAATTTGCCGCAATTATTGTACATATTTTAGTTTGACTGTTAATATTTGAAAGATGAGAATTAATATTAAATTTAAATTAATAAAATAAGGGCCAGCGGTCTACATTTTGTCAGCGTCTAAAATTATATGGCCTCAAGATCTTATACCCCTTAATTTTTTTCCTACGAAATTATTTAAAATCAAAAATGTATAAACTGCAAAATTAATTATTGTCTCTTTTATGACTGATAAGCGAGGCACTCAATATTTCGCAACATCTTTAGAACGTCTTCCGCACAGTGTACAAGGTTGCACTGACCAAAAAAAGTTGTTACATTAATAAAAATGAAAGATAAAAGTTTATATTAAATTTAAATTAAATAAAATAAACCTATAAGTTCACTTTAGGAAAGGAAAAGACACAATCAAAAAATTGATTTCTTTTTTGTGTTAAACTCAATATAAAATATTTTAAATTGAATTTATGACAACAATTACATTGCTGTTTTTTGTGACTATATTTTAAAATTTCATTTATTAAAAAATAGAAGGCATTTACCTTTTTTCTTGTAAACTATATGAACTATTATTATTGCATAAGATATATTTTTATTTATGAAGAATTTTTTAAAATTTAAAATGATGTAGGTATATATCTCAAGAAAAATGTTTAAATAATATTTTTCTCGATTTGACTAAAACATAAATGATACAAATATAATTATATAAATTATTTTATCTATTTTTAAAGGTGGTAACTTACTTTTTATGTAGTAATGGAATTTGTGACTAACATTACACCTTCAATTAGTTATATACGCAGTAGTTTTGATATTGTTTATATTTCATTATTCAAATTTGAATGTGAAAATTTGATAATGTCATATATGTATATGAAAAAAATTGTGGAAGATGTTTAGTTGTGAGGAAAATTTTAGTAAGGCTAATAAAATCGCAATATGGCAAATTTTCGGCCTATAAAAGAATATAAATTATTTTATTGGTGTGATATCATAAGAAATAAAAAAAAATAATGTCAACAAATTCCTCCTTAAATTTTCGTACGCTTTTTCGCAATTTGTTTGTATTTGTAAAATTATCATATTGAAAAGAAATATGAACGCATCTTAAATCACATTAATTTTTTTTCTTAGTAGAGCCTGTACTAGTTAAATCGAAACGAAACCTTGAATTATTGATTTTAAGTAGGCGTACAAACTACGTACATATTTTAAGTTGTAGTACTTTGAATTCCAACGAGATAGATAATAATAAATTAGCGCGCATGTGTTAACCGCAAACAGGTGGTACTAGTTAATTTAAATTAAAAACAACCGATATATAAATATTTATTCCAGTATAAATTTGATAGCGATAACTTCCGGGCTACTTTTCGAGAGAGGCGCGAGGGGCGGCATCATAAGTATGCTAATATTGTCGGGGAGAATGTCGAAAATCGTCGCTATCGCACCGCCGCCGTAGAAACATTTCGAACACCGCGGCATGAGATAGATGTAAGTAAACAACTCTACGAATCAAAGAGCGGATGGGCAGTGCTAACGGCATCAACTTTCGGCCAGAAATTGAACAAGGTGCGAAAAAAGCCGGGCAAAACATCGTTAATAAACGATATCACGAGAGAAGAACGGTTACAACTGATAGAAGATCCGAGAAGCTCACTTCAAAGTAAGATCGCGGACTGCTCTCTTCGTTGTGGTATCTTTGCGGCATATTCTTCTCCATTCATAATACGAAGACAAAAAAAGAAAGGTGAGCGATATTCTAAATGGGGTAATATTTTTCAACTGTTGAATGTTAAGCGACATGTTAACTTTTGCACGTGCATCTCTCTTATTTGTGTCGTTTTTCTTCTGTTTTTCTTTCTATTTTAAAGCTCTATATAACAAGCACTCATTTTCATTATAATTCTAACTCTTAATTGTTCAAATTTATTTATTTTTTTTAATGTTCGTAATATTGAATTATTAAAGTTTAAATTATAAAATATGTGTTTTATTCCTTTAAAGATCAAATTTATTTATTTCAGCAACTTTTTAATATCTGTTTTATATAGAGCTTCTAAAATAACCCTATGCCTACCCCTTCAATGTGAATCATTCATCGAAATAAATCATCTATTTTATTTTTTGTTAAATATATAGGATAAATACTTATTTTTATTTATAATTTTACCATTTCATAATGAACATTGTGCATGTACCTGTTTACCAAATAAATGTTGTTTAAATAAATGTTGTATAATTCTGCCTGTTATTTGTTGTTTCGTCTTCTATATTAAAACTAAATCAATTTTAACGGTGCTAATTCAAAAGTGAAAGTGATAGAATTAAAAAAATGCGTTCTTTTCAATCTTTTACCTCGTAAATTAATTAATTAAAATTACTTCAGTTTATATATACAAAGATGATGTTATATAATATTATTAATTTTTCTAAATAATCCGACGCGATACAAATTAAAATTGGAAATCTAATTTTAAGAGAGCAACAAATGGATAACATAGGCGCCCCCCAGGGATTCAGATCTTATGCTCCTTATTTTTCTTCTTATGAAATTATTTAAAATCAAAGGTTTATGATGATAGATTACAAAATTTAGAACATTTGAGAAATAAAATTGATTTATCGGAGTATTTCTTCTAGAAACAAATTGTCTCAGATTGAAGGAATTTGTTACATAAATTTGGCGCATATAATATATTTATACTAAAATTACAAAAAAAATATGCAAGAAATAAAACAAAACCAATATCCAATGTATTTATTCATATACCACATATTAGTAGAAAAATATGGAGTGTTTAATTATTTTAACGGTGCTAAATTAAAAATAACAGTGATAGAATTTAAAAAAGACCTTACTAATAAAATTTTAAACCAGCCTTCTTTTCAATCTTTTACCTCGCAAATTAATTAAAATTATTCCACTTTATATATACAGGATGACCTTAATAAATATTCTTTCTAAATAATCCGACGCGATCCGAATTAAAATTCGAAATCTAATTTCACAAATGGATAATATAACTCTACTTAATTTTTTTATGAAATTATTTAAAATCAAAGATCTATGGTGATGGACTACAGAGATCTATAGAAATATTTCTTTTAAAAACAAATTGCTTCATATTATAGGAATTTGAAAAATTAAATTAGCAAACAATTATGCAAAAAAATAAAAGAAAACCAATATCCATTCTATTTATTCACATATTAGCAAATAAATATCCTCCAATTTATGACGAATATATATCTTCTAAATCTACGAAAAATATACAGTGTTTAATTATTAATAAATTAAAACTAATCAATTTTAATGGTGCTAAATCAAAAGTAAAAGTAATAAAATTAAAAATTACTTCATTTTATATACAGGATAATCTTAATAAATGTTATTAACCATCTAGATCTTATGGCTCCTAATTCTTTTTTTTATGAAATTATTTAAAATCAAAGATCTATAGTGATAGACTATAAAATTTAAGAAATTTGAAAAATAAATTTGATTTATCGGAATATTTGTTCCATAAATCTGAAATTACAAAACAATGATGCAAGAAATAAAAGAAAACCAATATTCCATAAATAAATATCCCTAACCAAACTTATGAAAAATATACAATAAATTTAAAACTAAATCAATTTTAACCCTGCTAAATCAAAAGTGAAAAAACGTTACTAATAAAATATTTTACATCGTAAATCAATTAAAATTACTTCACTTTATATATACAGGGTGACCTTAATAATGCGACAAGATCCAAATTAAAATTTAAAATCTAATTTCGCGAGAGCAACAAATGGATAATAAAATAATGATTCATCGTCCGTAATAAAAAGAGATGCAAACCGCGAAATTAATCGAGAAAAAAAAAACGGAGGAGTAGAGATTTAAAACCCTTCACCCGTCCTTTATATTTCCACTTACTTCTTGACAGTTGCTTTTTCTAAATCGACCACCCCCTAAACCCCCATCAAAGCCGAACCATTAATTAAATTGAATAAGGTTCAACGCGATCGTCTAGCTGTCGGATTTCCGCCAGATGTCGCTGGCGATCATGACAATGGACATCAGATGACATTTCCGCGAAAGCGAATTTAAAATCGCGCGCGTGTTTATTCGTGCTAGAAATAAAATAGTGGATATAGAATATGTGAGGGCGCGGCTAACCCCTGAATTTAAAAAAAAAATTTGAAAGTGTTTCAATGCGATTTGTTTACACTAGAGTGCCTTGATGGACGGAGGCGGAATTGAATTTGGTCGCATCTTTTAACAATGTAACCCCCATCGTAGACACGGTAGGCAGGGCACGGAAAAGCATCCCTAATACTCTACTCTGTGATTGCTGGTGGGTTTTACTGTTACGAATTGCGATAAAGATACGCGTAACATGCATGCAAAATTAAAATCTAGCGAGCTTGCGAATGTGTACGTAGCTTCTTAGAGATTCAAGATTATACTCTCAAAAATTAATATCTCTCTTACAAAAGAGAAACCGCAAAACACAGTAACATATTGCTCCGCTGCATATCATATATTTTTTTTATGATTTTGACACGTTTCATGAAATAGAACAAGAGGGGTAAATTTTAATATCTCACGTTATTTACGACTTATTTTCGCCAGCAAGAATCTCTGTCTCTTCAGTAAAAAGATGTTTACATATAAGAAAATTGTTGGCTACTACCGTAAAAGAAGAAAATTAACAGCCAATTAGAGCAATTAATGCGGGAAAAAAAAAGTAGTACCATATGCTTTACAAAGTCGGGTAAATTGAGTAAAAATTTAAATTATTATACGATACGGAATTTTCATTGCGTTCCTTCGGTATATCCCGAAAGCTAATTTATAAGAATTAATGACCGTTCTTGAAGAATTAAGTTGTATTTAAAACAAGGCTCGTGGATTTCATGCATAGCACCGCTTGACAAATGGGGAGCAATTTTTTTCTTATGTCTCGTGCTTTTAATGATAAGGAAAAGCGAGCTACAAATCTGGCCTGGCTCAAACGGGAGACAACATGAAAAAAAACATGCTAAAAACAGAGAGAAAAAATAGAATGGAACGCGGTGTGGTGAATGCGTTGTTAACGGGGCATTTTGGGTGGGCAGCAATAAATAAAATTAGGGGATGGACCGACGTTGTACTGGGGCGTCTTACAAATCACCCAAAAGACGTCGTACACCTCTCGCACGAGCTGCTTGTAATAATATATTCGTTTTTAGAACTACTTATTGTTCGTTTAACATGTGTTGAGAGAGGGTGGTAATTAATTTGATTTAGACAATCTAATACCAACAGATAAATCTTCGACTTAATTCCATTAATAGAAAAATTAAACAGGGCTTTCGCGACAAATCCTTAAAAAAATATGTGACCACTTATAAGCGACCGATGGAGATCTAAAGATAGGGCACGTATTATTTCAATCTCACTCTCTTAACAAGCTATTATTCTTGCTTATATCCTTTTGAATGACAGCTTTTTTCTTGTTATGAAAGTCTTGCATTGTATTATTTTGTTTGAACAATAAAAACGGATTCCGTACAGGAAAAATAAAATATTATGGGTGCAATACACTCTGGACTCTAAGAAAGAAAAGGAATTAACGACTAGGGGGTCAGGGGAAACGGGGGGAGGGGGATAATAAAAAGTAGCGTTTTTTATCAATGATTTTCATTAATAAAAGCAAACGTATTGCACCCTGTTTCTTCTTTTTCCTTTTGCTTCTATTTATTTCAATGGGGAGGCATATAATTTTTATATATACGGGACCATTATAATCCGAGTGCATAAAATTTTTACACCCATTCCGTTCGTTGCATGAGTTTCAAACTGAATTCCCAATCTAACCGAGCAGACAAAGACACGTCGGCCCGAAACGGTCATAACATTGCGACAGCCTTATCGTAAAGGAACCAAGTTGTAATTCTTTATCTCTATATATAATAACGATGCAATAAAATTATTAATATCTTCCAAACCGTAATTGACTTAAGGAGGAAAGTAAAAGATACACATAGAAGGTATGCCACAATGTTAGAGGGATTAGATCATATTATTGCTCTTCCACCCTTTTAACTGCACGAAAAGAAAATTATTCGGAAGTTCCCTGTACAGGTCTAGAGAGTTTTTACTGCATATTGCAGAATTAATCGCGGTTTTAGTTATATCGCTTACCGTAAAACTGTTTCGTGAAACGTTTACACAATACTAAAATCGCAACCATGTCATGTTGTTACATTTTGTCCTTAGGGAACCTAAATAAATAAAACTAAACCTAGCCTGTTACCAAAACTGACTTTGCAAGTAACCCTAGCATTAAATATTAATTAAATAGAGGTCTCTAGTAGTTTTGTTTTTAATACGAATATAATACGAGGGCTATTAATTCAACTGGAAATGAAACACCTACACGTAACATACCAACTGTCAATTCGAATCAAAATCCCATCTTTTTTATTTGAAAACAATATCAAAGTATATTTATCGATATTTTCATCGTCGGTTAGTTTATCTGCTTGAAAACATTTCTCCACATGATTAAAGTCATTTCGGTATCTTTCATTCAATAAAGGAAATTGCCTGTATCTAAATTTACAACGACTCACTTATTTCAGGGATTTTATTTCTCTTATTTTTATCTCAGGTCAAACATTGTTTTCTTTCACTAAGATAAGATAAAATATCTAAATTGATGGGGGTTATAAAAGCATAACAATTGAGTTGCTTCGTATTAGCTCTCATATTTAATCATATAACACTTAATACTTATAATTACTATTTAATTTTCTTAATATCTTCGGAAAATTAACAGAAATACAAATACCAGAGAAAGCAGAAAAATTTCTATAGCTCCATTCACTCAAAATTAATAAATAAAATTAAATACATCAAAAAAATATAAATCTTTAACTAAACTTAGTAGTGAGTAATGTTAGATCCTCTATTCAAAATAACTTCAAACATCCGGTCAAATACACACTGTCTATGAATTAATAATAAATAATAATTAAGAAATTGATTTCCTTTTGAAGAAACCACTCCTGTGTAGAATCTGGTTGGTAATGTAGGCCAAATCTTCTTTCCTGTAAGTCTCACCGCCTTCAATACTTTGCTTGGTAAGGTTTTCAAAAATTTTATGAGATTGTGTCCCCCACAAATGATTTCTAGTACAATTGAGTATGATGTTTCTTATTTTTGATTGATTCTGGGGCATTTGCAGAATCATATATGGTGACTAGCCTATGGGGTGATTACTGCTTCGTATACTGCATAACGACACCCATTTAAACTGTTTGTCCGGAACTATGGGTGGAGGGGTTTTGATAGCCCTTTCGAGTGACATTGTTTAGAATATCATTGATACTTACTCGAAATCTTTATCTCGGATAAACTTATTATTACTGGGGATTTTAATTTAGTCAACTTCATATCTGAACCTAGCGCCTTTGATTGCAAATTAAGCTTACTCTTATCCTTTGTAGAGTGTCTGAACCTGCACCAATTCAACCATAGATTTAGTTTTATCTAATTTTGAATCTGAAATAGAAGTTTTGCATGATTTTCTCTCTCTCTCATAGTCGAAGATAGCTACCACCCATCTAATAACCGTCCATATAAATTTTCTAGTCTCACTTATCTAGAACTAATTGGTTACTTCTTGAGAGTCACCAAAATGTTAACCTGGCTGTAGAAGATTTTTACAACAAACTCTTTCTCTGTTGAGCATTTAATAAATTGTTACTACTATTATGGATAGCTGCATTGTCTTGCTGAAACATCCAGTCTTGCGTCGGCAATTATTCACCAAAGTCATCAGAACCATTTACAGAAGTTGTTATACGTAAAAACCGCCCAAACCATTACACTGCCGCCACCAAAATTTCAGCTCATCGCAGCTTCAATGCCAATAATATTTCAAACCATCAGCCCCATCCAAGTTAAATTTCTTCTCATCAGAAAATATGACGTTGTTCCACTCATGATTCAATCTCATATGATCCTGTGCAAATTTCAATCTGGTCTGTTTATGTACCTCTTTTAAGGGTGGTATTCAAACCTTTCTTAGCCACCGAAAACGTTTACTGCCGGAAAAAATTTGTTGTTCAGGTCTGTTAGTTGCTGATAAATTTAAATTACATTTTAGTTTAATTAGAATTAGTTCTTGATTACTTCCCTTAGCGCGATTTTTTGCCGTAGGAATTGACCAACTTTATAAAATTATTGATGAGATGATGGCATCGTCCTATTTTCTTAGCTATGGCTTGCTTTGAAAACTTTACCCTTCATTACAATTTATTTTTGTTTTTTCCTCTTCGTATAGCAATTTACTTCTTGGCGTTTTCATTACCTGCTATGTATTTGACAATAAATGAAGGTGTTTAGAGGCTCTTTTACACTGAATTACGGTAATAACTGATTTCGTAAGATGTCTAACTTTGCGGAATTATAGAAATTTATCTGCTATCTCTTTACCTTCAAAAATATAATCCTAAGTAATGTTTATAGAGGAACTATAAAGTTATATGAAACTCTAAAAATTTCTAGTGTGTATATTATACATAATAATTTGAATATATTTTATACGTGACTGATTTTAGATAAATTCCAATGCTTCCAAGCAAAGAACAAAAAGTATTTTCTTTTTCTTTTTTTGTAAAAGAAAAACAATTATTTTTTTTTTATTCTATTCTATAAATTATCCAATTTCGAAGGAATTGCAGGGTGAAATTTTAAAACTAGAAACATGTATGTAGATAGATACAGAGATATGGATACAAAAATTTGTCGCTATAATGAAACTAAATTTTCCACCGTCACGCATATAACATTTCCACTCATTTTCATCGCTGAAAATTGCATTCGTCGTCGCTTAAGTTAGTGCATGCGATTGTCTTCTTATCGATCAATGTATGCTTTTTTTTTGTAAATGTAGAATGTCCGTATATACGTCCAGGGAGGAATTTAGATTTCCACGATTATTTTAACGCCCTTCACCTCGACCAAGTCCTTTGTGTCGTAGTGAAATTCGAAACAAAAGAAAAATGAATTGATGCATGAGCGACATGACAGTTAATGTCAGAATTTTATCGTTAGCGTATTTTATGTAAGATGGATGTAATAATATTTTATTCCATGAGAATTCTAACATATGTGCATACATGCCTTGATTCTAAAATCAAAATCTTGCATGCATAAAGTAGACGCGTATATATATATATGTATATGTACGTATATATTCGCCCCTACAAGAGGGCAGTGTTTTATATATCTACAAAGAATTCGATTTTCTCTTGTAATTATTGTACTTCTCTTGTCACTTTATTGAGAACGCGACGAATTTATCGGCCCTTTCCCGTTTTAGTACCGGTCTGTGAGGTAAATTGGTGATCAGCGGTGTTCTACTCGGTTGAACGTTTAGACCATATTGTAGCAAAAGAATGTAAGGAATCTGTCACCAGAATTTACTGCTCCCCTGTAAGTGACGTAACACGTTCTTCTTCCACAATTCTTCCTCGGAAAGCCAAAGCTCCTCTATGCCTTTGTGTATAACACATGTCCTTTTTACGTACACAGGACCGTATTGAAATTTCTTTTAAAATCCGACTTCTTTTTAATTCGTATCGTATTATAGTGAGAATTAATTCCATTAAAACTTACTAACGTGATTCCACTAAAGGAATTTGTTTAAATCCTATTGGTATTCAGATAAAAAAAGATGTCTTCAATACAAACTAATTTAAATCTAATCCACCCCTGTACTGTCATGCAAGGCTTTTATTTAAGAAAGGTTTACTATTACACGCATACGTTATCTCTGTAAATTTTCACAGAAAATATATTAGGGTAAAGCAACGTTTATTTTTAAACTAAGGAATGTTAAAATCTCAAATTAATATCACGGAAATCACCTTTGTTATTAACTTGATTTTGTACGGCTCTCATAATGGATTTCAAAGAAAAATTTAAAGCATTGAATTGTAAACGAACAATATTAATTAAATGCTTGTCAGCGTAAATTATTAAGATTGTAAATTGATCCTGCATATAGGGTGAACCATTTAATCTAAAAGCAAGATATTGATATTCTTGGTGTTAAATGATAATAATAACAACGATACAACGTTAAGAAATTTTGGAATAGGAATTGATCATTTATTTAAATTTTTAATATTTGGTCTGTTATTGTAAACTTCACCAGAAGAAAAAATATAATTCCAGTATAAAAGGCCATCGTATGAACAAGTGACTTAACATATTAAAGTTAGGGGTACAATGTTCGCGTAGTATATAAAAATAGAATAATACTAACAAAAGAATTAAGGAAATTTAAAGATGATGCAATTTATTTTCGCCAAAAATATATGACGGGGGATCGGGTACCCTATTTTTTATTTATTAAAAATAAAATAACTTTTATGTATTAAAGGGTGCTGGATAAGAAATTTGGGTATAATTTATATTTTTTTTATTTTTTCCATATTTTATGTGTTTTATTATTAAACATGTAACCAATATGTAATAGATGAATAAACATATATAATAATGGTTTTTTTACATCTTCTTCTATACCAAATCTGGTTCTAGGTGAAAATGACTTTATTTTATAATCAATTTTTCAATAAATAAAAAAATTATAACGAAAATGGGGGTATGGAATACATGGTCTGCCGTTATTTACTTTTTCCAAAAATAATTTGTACCATCCCTAAGATTACGATTAAGTTATGACTAAAAAAAAAATATTTTGCAAAATTTACATTGGGTCTATTAATTAAATATAGCAGTATCACATACAGGGTGTCTTTGAAATAAAATAAAAAAGTAAGGAATATGAAAAGGTGTAATTATATAGAACATAAATCCAAAAAATTTTAAATCAATTAAAATTGTAATATGTGCCGCCTATGGATACAGAATGTATATATACAATATACATATAATAATGCAATAAGAAAGCTGTCGATGTTATAAAAACTATAAGATAACACTGTCTACCTTTCAAATGGCATCCTAAAAGTTCAATAAAGAAATTTTTATTTTAGATATCTATCATTTTCACAAAATACTTTCCACTTTCATACTTTTTGTTTAATTTCATGGACACCCTGTACAGAAGATATGTTGACTACTATTTGGAAATCATGTTTAATTTGCCAAAATCGAATATTCATGCGAATATCCTGGTTACTATAAATATTTTGTTGAATTGTAATAAAATTATCAAAAAATTTTTTATTGTGTAGAACTTCATCAAAATCTAAATTTTTGAGGTGTCGGTATTCCCTTGTAAAAATAATACGTTTAACAATATTACCGTTTTATTTCTATCACATGAATATTTGTTCCAATTTCAATATTGTCTGGTTTCCTAATAAAAATTATTCTCAAATTAAAAACCGAAGCGTCAACTTCACATGGAAGTACAATGGAAAAAAAATCAATGTAAATTTACACTTTCGCAAGTGCAAATATTACCTAACATGTATTTTTTCTGTTGTAAAACTGTTCTATGCCATTTTATAAATAGAGAGATGTGCATTGCTTTCAAACAAATATCCATTAAAATGACCACATTGTACCGCAATTACGTTTTAAATTAGTGATGGAGGTTGCTTCCACTCTAGATATTTGCATGATTCTAAATATGTTTGTTGTGATGAAGATGGCGCACGATATATATATATATATATATATATATATACAATTTAAATTATAGTTTAAACTTCGTGAATAAATTTACAACTTCTAATCTAATTTTCACGCCAAAATATACCGGTAATCTTAAGTGCTACTCCTGCAAACATTTAAACTATATACTCTAGCAGCTTTAGACGACATCACGTGTAAATCTTTGCGCAATTAAATTGGTATTACATCTACATCATGTGGATTATATTTGAGAAGTATATTATTGTTACATTTTCAAATGAATTTTGACATGTTTGGTCGAAGGTATAAGTTTAAATTTACACAAATATTTTTTATACAACTACAGTTTCGAAAAGAAAATGAAATCGGTTTATCGATCTTGTAATAGGAAACTTGATAATTCCATTTAACATAAAATTTAATTGCGTGAAATACAATATAATGTGTAAGTGGATAAATGCGCGTGCATCGGCAAAATAAGGGTGGCAACCCCCGATTCATCGGCAACTGCAACTTTTTTATTAAGTGTCACCCCTAAGTATCGAATGCGATTTCGAGATCTCGGGGTGGCAACGTTTGATTCTATTTGGGGGGTAAACTCGGTACCGCTTATGGTTTTCCGAATCGCGTATTTCAAAAGCGACCCTCATTTCTAACGTTATTTAGTAGTCGTATTGAAAAAAATTTTTCCATCTGGATATCTTATTGTGAAATGAATAAATATCATATATGTATTTTCGTATCCTTTTCAAGTGTGGAAATGAAGAAAAAGGATTTCTGCCATCACCTATTAATAGCTTTCTATATATGTTCATAGAAGTCATTCAATAATTTGTTCTAACCAGTTAGGCAAGCGTTCGCCTGGAACTAACATACGCCGAGTTGCTTACGGAAAAGCTGTTATCTAAAAGGAAGAAAAAATCCTTGGCAAGGGAGAACCTTTCTTCGTTTTCTTTTCAACGGAGATGAATTCTGAGCATTACCGAGGATCCAGAAATACTTTCTGCTCTTATGGTTTATGTCTTTCGGTGCCTTCGTAGCGCAGATCATTATTGGTTATGTCCCCCGTTAGACGTGAAAGATCCTTGTCTCAGACATTGTATAATTTCTCACGCAAAATTAATTTAATTATACGTCAAGTTTTGACTGTCACCCTCTTTCTTAACGAAAAATTTGCCTTGTTATAAATGGAAGTGGAGCCGTTAAACATCTTAATGTGAGTTTGTAAATTAACGCAAGCATTTGATACGTTCTATTTTACATTGAATGCGAGTTGCCTATACAACGATACGAGGATTGTTAAGACACTAGATTACTTTTGAAGACTTTATTGTTGGCACAGTTAAAATTACGAAATCCTTGGGATTGGGTCTAATAATTCTGTACGAACTTGCATTGTCGCAAACAAATGATTGTACACCAATCGGCAATAACAGTTCTTTAATCTTGTAGAGGAATTATTGCTACAAAACGTACTTTCGAAACAAATCTCACGATCATCTCTTTGGAGACACTTCGAGAACACCTTGGAACACTTAAACAAACAACTGGCATTTATTTTCTGGCTATCCAAGATTCGTCACCACTTGTTGTACACGTTTTTAGAATTCCTGGCGTCAAAGTTCTCTAGAGTTTCTTTTGGCACCAAGTCACCCTAGTTACTTTCTGTTCTTCAAATTTTTTGAAATGAGGTCTTTGAAATCCCCAGTGATGCCTCAATTTTGCAGCATCGACGTTTTCCTGAGTGCACCTGCTCTTTGATCATCGCGTCTGAGTTCTCCATACCAACGAGGAATTGTTAACTGATGTTGTGCTTCATTTCCGAACAGAAACCATCTCGGCGAAGCATTCTTGTTGAGATAATTGTCTTAAAAAATTATAAAAAAATGTTGCGCGAAAATGTTCTCGGTTTAATTTTTTCATGGTTCGTTGTATCTACAACACTACCCATATCACATTGAAACGTTGGATTTAGTTTAATTAAAGATGAAGGTTAATGGACGAGGAAAGTATGACGTCAGTAAGTATTGTGTCTACAGTGAAAAGTTTCTAAACAACACAAAGACACGTGATGAAACTAACCTATTGCTGTCAATTCTTCTTGTTTGCGTTGTTTACTTTACTGTTTTGCGACCATTAATAATAATTCATTCAATAATTCATTACAATTATTATTAAAATCTCTATTCATTTGCGTAACTTTAAAACATATCTAGGATGGGCTGCAGCAAATATATCTAAAGAAGATCAACTGTTAATTACACTAATGAAATAAAGCTTCAGTTGAACTTGCATCGTAGAGATTTGGCTCTGCATGAGATTTTGTGTTATCAGTTGATGAAATACATTCCAATTTTCAGGAAGAATATAACTATCATACTAAGATCAAATCTGAAAATCCTGCTTTAATTAATTGACAAAAATTAACACACAATTCATATAAATACTGCCTAGGAACTTATATTAACCACTGGTACTTTGCATTAACATCAAAGAAAGAAATGTGTTTGGTACTACTGTTGGCTGACAAAGGACTTTTAATTAAAGACTTATTATTTTTATACACGTGTATGAGATTTATTTGTATCCCGTTTATTGCAATTGTTTAATTTTTGTCAACCACTTATCTTTTTTTTTAAATCTGCAATACAAAGTCCCGTGTACAACCAGATCTCCACGATGCAAGTTCAACTCAACCTTGATTTTATTAATGTAATTTCCAGCTGATCTTCGTTAGTTCGAACAACATGAAGCTGCTTACAGTCGCAAAATGGTACAGTAAATAATATAAACAAGAGGAATTGACAGGAATAGGTTAGTTTTATGACGTCTTTGTTTTGTTTGGAAACTTTTCAATGTAGGCACAATACTTCTTGACGTCACATTTAATTCGAAGCGCCCTTTATGTTCCAGTATAGAAAACTTAAAAGATATCCCTTATATCCAACTCTCACGATCATGAATTCCAATATATAAATTCAATAAATAAATTATTATTATTCGTGAAAAGGAATTTTCAAAGAAAAGAAAACGTTTACCTCAATAAGGAAGTGCCGACGTAATATTTTGTTTATCGATACTTTTGTTCGATAATAATGAAAATAAATTCGTGCATAAAAAATCGTCAACCGAGGCGTATTTTATTTACATTAAGGAGCCAAGCGAGCTAGCTCTATGAAAAAGGAGGGGTAAACAGAGAAGCAGAGCGTAGTTTTTCAATGTAAATGGGAAAATGATTTCTTTATGTGGAAATTTCGGGTGAGGGATACGAAATGTAAGCAGATCAAGTGAAAGATGTTCCTTCACAAACATTATTAGCAGCGAAAACATGTATGAAAATATAATATTACCTATTCGAGTGAAAAATTCATATTCACCCTAAGGCGATTTTGGAGTTAAAAAAAATATGAGATAAGTGGATTCTTAAAACCGGAAACCGGGGTGACTAACAATGTTTTCGATCAAAATGATGATTTTTTTCGTAAAATATATGTATTCGACGACGGGGAAAACTGATAATATTTTTCTTCATTTGTTTATCGAAGGGAATTTTTCAGCAATACCAAGCAACAAAAGCTACTCTTATTCTTTTGTCCTCAAATTTCTTTTTTCATATTCGAAGCACTACATATAACAAGGTTCGTTCCTTTTTTTTTTTTTCACCACCGTCATTTCTATTTTTTATCCTTTTTATGACTAAGGTTTCTGAAGAAGGATTGCATTGTACAATACTCTCGGATACGTTTCACAGTAATATAGAAAAGATCTCCAGTTATAGACCACTTTAGACAAGATGTCCGTCGTCGTCTTGATGAGATCTTAGACTGGCTTTGTTTAGAAACGCCAATTATGTTCGTGTTTCGTTCCCTTCCCGATCATTAAGAGATACTCCACTTTGAAGACTACGGGTAAGTTTTTACTCGCGACATTCCACCACTACGAGAGACCCGATTACTTCGTAGGGATGATATTTCGCTCTCTTTCAAACAAACCCATCCATATCCTAGAACGGCATTGGAAGCGTTCGCTTTGAATCAAAAGGAATTGGTCACAAATTACGCGGATATATTTTTGCCTTGTTTTAAAGGCTTTTAAAGTCGCGCGCTAAGACGCCCTTTTTTATTTGGATCGTACAAAAGAACGATACGACACCCTTATCGGTGATGACATAAGTACTTTCGGTACTTTTTTCTTCT
This sequence comes from Trypoxylus dichotomus, assembly GCA_023509865.1. Taxonomy (NCBI): domain Eukaryota; kingdom Metazoa; phylum Arthropoda; class Insecta; order Coleoptera; family Scarabaeidae; genus Trypoxylus; species Trypoxylus dichotomus. Next base: position 5,366,331 of record CM042083.1, on the reverse strand, counting down.
CTCTAGTTCTTAGACTTTACGGTTTTTAACAATAGGGCGAGCTTAAAGTGTCCGTAAAGAACAGATATTCAAAATCGCTTACTACTCGAAATAATAAAAAAGAAGGGTGTAAACTTTTTTATGTATGTATTATTATATACCAGGTGTACAAGTATGAAATACGTTCTTTTTTCTAAAACAAGAAACATGTTAAATTCGGAAGATTTTAATTAAATCAATCACTTAGTAAACATTTTCCCATCTTTCGGCAAACTTGTGAATACCATGCCAGCAAAAATCTTCTCCTTTTGCTGCAAACCATTGATCGAGCTTTGTTTCACATTTTCGTACGAAGAAGTGGTAATTGAAAGCAGCCAACTTCTCAGCTGAGTGCTTCAAATGTGTCGCATTGACATGAAGAAAAATTACTTTGCGTTGTCTTGATGCGTTTTCAATTTCGAAAGTATATTTACATTTTGGTTTGTTGTTCATAATCTTTTTGCTTTTTGAATCATTTGATATAAGACTTATAACTTCCTTTGGTTTTTCAGTGACAATTCAATTTCCTTGTTATTGCCAAAGTTCAATTTAATTAGATTAGATTATTGTGAAATTTTTAATGAATAAAAATTTCATGGTTACCGGTAAGATTTGAACCTACAGCTCCAGTTCGCTAGACCGATGTGTATCTATTTACACCACGGAGACCGCCTAAACAAATCCTTATTTAAATCACCATATAAGTTATTAAATTTCAATTGGTCTAGCGAATTGGAAGCTGTAGGTTTTCAAATTCTACCGTGAACTGTGAAATTATTATTTATCAAAAATTTCACCAAAATCTAATCCAATTAAATTCAACGGTGGTAATAATAAGGAAATTAAATTATCATCCAAACATCTGTCTAAGAGCCCGATCAAAAGGTATAGTTTTCAATTTCTAAAGTTTACATTTTGATTTGTATAAAAAATTTAGTTCGCAAGACAGCCAGAAAAGGGAGGTGCTCCAACATAAGCTTCTTCTCTTTTTTTCTTTTTCGTCTAGGCTATTTGCTAAAAAAACAGTTAAGTAATTATATCGTAAATAATTTCAAGAACCATTGCGGACACCTAAAGCTTAGAATTAAAGGTGTATAACGTGCAAAATGGTCAATTGTCGGTGAGGTTTAGTATTAACCGTTTTCCCAAGTTCCTCTTGGTCTTGCGCTCGATGTAAATGGTGCGCCTGGGTCTAACCATAATTTTTTGCGCTTGGGATTTTCAAAATAAATCCACTTTTCACCCCCTGTAACTATACGATGCAAAATGTCACATGTGTTTTTGCGCATTTCCATTTGACTGTCATTCAACTGATGTGGTATCCATCCACCGGTCTTCTGAATCTTTCCCATCTCTCGGAATCAATTAGAAACAGCTTGCCCACTAACACCCAATTGCTTGGGTAGTTGTTCTTGTGTTTGTGAATCATCCCCATCCAGTAATGCTTGCAATTCCACATCTTCATATTTTTTTGACGTTTTTCCATGTTCCTTACCTGCAGCTTCGAAATCACCACCTTTTGAAATGTTAGAACCATCCTTCGCACGTGTCTTGCGATGAAGCATGTTCACCGTAAGCTTCTCGAAGTAATCGGTATGATTCAGCTGCAGTTTTCTTCAAATGAAACCAAAAAATTAATATTGTCCGCGAATCTTGTTTGTTCGCTCTAAATTTCGACATATTCAACACAACAACACAATACTATGCGCAAACTTTTCCTATTTATCATTCGTCCACGTCTGATACTTGTTGATGACACAAAAAAGTGGCGCAGTGTCAAATCTTGATAGCACAAATTGCATGGTGCTGCTTCTCATACTTGTACACCTTGTAATTTATGTATAATTTTCGGTGAAGTAATTTTAATATAATAATCCGAAACCGAGATTTTATGTGATATGACGCAGTAAATTCTACACCAAACAAATTAATAATTTACAGAACGCAGTGTTTCAAGAGCACATAGACTCTCATTGTTAATCGAGTTACCGATTAAATTGTAAAAATGTATTGGCATGAAATATCTGGTACGTAGGCTCTAAAAGTTTTTAAATTACCAACTTTTTTACAACCTATTGGGTCATCCTGTATATCTTGTATCAAGAGGAAACAAAAAGAAACACAACCAAACATTCCATAGTTTTTGGAATTGGTACGGTTGGGAAGAGCGAACAAATGTCAAACGATACTAAGATTTCCCTTTCTATTAATTCAATATTCTCAGTTTTATTTACAAATTCTAAGGAACATTCTACACATAAGCTATCTAGTTTATGAGGCAAATTCTTGTATTCATCTACTAGTCAATTGGACAATTTATATGTTGGGGAACTAATGCTAGAGACTATTGGTCTCATGGAATTACCTGGTTTGTGAATTTTAGGAAGAAGAGTCGGTTTGATTTATTACCAGAATGTCTTAAAGATACAATTTCTTTCTTCCTTTCCCGAAAAGATATAAGATATCCGGGACTATCCAATGGGGGAATCCAATCTGCTGTCACTTCATTGTCAAATTAATTTAAAAATTATTCTAATTTTAAACTTAGATTTTAATGAATTTTCACGCTCAAAAAAGTGCAATAAAATGAGATGATTTAGACGAAAAGAAAGCGAAATATGCTATTGTATGTTCAAAGCATTTTGAAATGATATAGTTAAATTAAATATATACTTAGTCAGTAGATAATTTTCTAGGTCAACCAATTGTTCTAACTGTTACCTTGAATCTAGACTGGATACCTAATTTAAATTTGGGCTACAAATTAAGAACTCATAGTTCATCAGCTAAAAAATGCAAAGATTCAGACCACTGCAGATATAACAAGTTTAAATTTAGATCTCAACAGTTGTGCAAGTCTGAAAGACGAAGTTATTAAAATGAAATATACAAGCTTAAATACATATCTCCATTTTAAAGTGTTTGTTAAAATTTTTAAGCCATATATAAAAGCCCCAAGAGAACAGATATTATTAAAGTTACTGAAATTTTGATTAAATTTAGATTTAAAGGATTTGGTATTCAGGTTTCTGAATAGACCCAGTACAGCACGAACACACAAATTTGCATGTTACAAGCTTGGTTTCTTTTACTACTTAATAGGATCCAGACCTTCTACCACACTGACTTTTTGCAAATACCGTTAAGAAACATCACTATATTCAGTTAGTAGTTTCTTTTTTTTTAATTCTTAAAAATATACACTCTGAATTTGATGTGTTTGTCCTGCAGACGCCATATTGTATTATTTGTGGTTACGGTGTTGAATTGCCTAGTAGGTTGTTAAAAGTCTAGATAATTTAAGAAATTTTAGAGCCTGCGTAGAAATTATTGCATGCCGATACATTTTTACAATCCAATACCCAGTGTTAGAATTAATTAATTTGTGTGCTATACTTATGAATTATACAAGCATACAACAATCGCCTAGATTGCCAGTAACATTTAGATTTTTGTAATTTAGTATTTAATAAAATATGGATTGAGATAATTACAACTGATTAAGCAGGACGGTCAACTTAAACCGAAATTTTTTTTTTTTCACCCACAGCTGTCACCTGTCAATCGTGCGATGAATTATAGTAGGAGATGACGACAGTGTTATATAGATTTGATCGAATAAGACATGTATTTATTAAAGTTAAAGTTTGATTCTCTTTCTGTTAGAAAAGCATTAAAGTAAATAATGAAATTAAGAATTCATTTCAGTCATTACTATACTCATTTTTTAATTTGAATCAATTTCACTCGATTAAATCGTGAAAATAATATGAGAAGACGATGCAGAGGAAGAATAAGGAGAAGAACGAAAAAGGAAAAGAAGTAAAAGAAGACAGAAATCGAAGGAAAGAAATAAAAAAGCAAGAAGTAACTTGCAGTCAATCGAATTATCAATGATCAACAAATTTCATAATTGAAAATTTAAATTAACTAATTGCTATTCAATTTATTTTTCAATAATAAATCAATCAAAACGTACACGAACCAAATACACGTACGTATGCGCAAATATTCGAAATAATTATTTATTTCTTAATTTTTGAATTCAATTAATTACACAATAAAAAAAGTTACAGTTTAAACGTAATAAATATTTAAAGCAAGCTGTTTCTTCTTAAGTAAGATGAATAATTCACTCGCACACTTCAGAGGCTAAATATGACGAAAATAATATTAGATGAGCATATTACACCGCAATTCACCCCTGAGGAACTTTTAAACAAAATTAAACTTTAGCAATGTGACTAGAACAAATTTAACTCCGCACAATGCATTAGTTTCTACCCTTCACATCTCGGATCTCTTGGAACGGACTTCGCTTCTAACAATATAACTCTTTGAAAAGAAAATTTGTTCAATGACGTATGTTTTTATCTCTTTTTTTTTATTAATTTTTGACGTGCCATTGATTTATATGTTTGATATATATAACACATGGGCTGAAAAGTCCCGGGCCTAACAAAGAAAACACGGTTTTTTTTGGTTCAAAATTAGCTTTACTCATCAACGTAATCTCCATCAAGAGCAACGCAATCATTCCAGCGCCGCTCTAACATTGCAATACCACTTTTGTAGAACGATTTATCTTTTGCCTCAAAATAGGCCTCAGTTTCAGCGATAATCTCTTCATTCGTGCGAAATTTCTTACCGGCGAGCATTTTTTTGAGGTCTGCGAACAGCCAGTAGTCGCTGGGAGCCGAATCTGGCGAATACGGTGGATGTGGGAGCAATTCGAAGTTCAATTCATGTAGTTTTGCTATTGTTTTGATTGATTTGTGACACGGTGCGTTATCTTGATGAAACAAATTTTTTTTCTTTGCCATATGCGGTCGTTTCTTTGCAATTTCGGCCTTCAAACGCTCCAATAACGCTATATAATATTAACTGTTGATGGTATTTCCTTTCTCAAGATAGTCGATGAATATTACACCACGCACATCCCAAAATACCGAGGCTATAGCCTTTCCAGCCGATTGTAGTGCTTTCGGGCGCTTTGGACGAGGTTCACCAGTTGCTGTCCACTCAGATGACGATCATTTTGATTCCGGAGTGAAGTGATGGATTCATGTTTCATCCATTGTCACATATCGACGCAAAAATTCCGGTTGGTTACGTTTAAACATGGCCAAACACTGCTCAGAATCATCAACACGTTCTTGTTTTTGGTCAACAGTGAGCAAACGCGGCACCCACTGTGAACAGAGCGTTCTCATAGTCAAATTCTCATGCAATATAAAGCCAATACTTTCTTTTGATATCTTTACGATGTCAGCTAACTCACGCAACTTCACTTTTCGATCATTCAAAACGATTTTGTGGATCTTTTTGATGTTTTCTGGTGTTACCGCCTCATTTGGACGTCCACTGCATTCTGCATCATCGGTGTCTCTACGACCACGTTTGAAGTCAGGAAACCAACGTTTTATTGTTGTTTCTGATGGAGCGGAGTCCCCATAACACTTTTCAAGCCATTGCTTCGCTTGAACGGTATTTTTTCCCATCAAGAAGCAGTGTAAAATTAAAACACGAAATTGTTTTTGATCCATTGTTTTGAAAATAACAAAAGTAGCGTGACTCTTAGCGCAATAACTCACAAACTAATGAATAGAATATCATAAAATTTTAACAGCTGTCTTTTGAAGGTTAATACTAACTGAGAGGTGACTGCAATAAAACTAGCGTCATCTATGTGTTAGGCCCGGGACTTTTCAGCCCATGTGTTATGTTCTGTTATTAGGTTCTTCTTTTTATCTTCCTTTCTCATGTATTGTAATTCCTAAGTACTGGATATCTCTAACTTGTCTTTCTGTTTCTCCAAGTTTTATCTGTACTTCTTTTTCCTCTTTTGATGTAACCATTAGTTTTGTTTAGTTTGTATTGGTCTTTATACCATGTTTCTATAAACTGCAAACTGTTATCGATTTGCAACTTCCTTTATTTCTGGGTACCCTGTCACATGTTTTCTCCGTATCCAAGAATGCCAAATATACACTTTTTCCTGTAGTCATTTTTTTGTACGTTATCTCTTTTAATGTAAAAATATGGTCTTGTATACTTCTGTTTTTTTCTAAATCCGCTTTGGACTCCTAGTAATGTAGGTTCTACTATTTGTCGTACTACTGTTGTTGCAGTCTTTGTTGCCATCCTTTTTGTATATTGGTACTCTTAGGCTTCGACCCAAATCTTTTGGGATTCTCCCTTCCTCCCAAACGTTATTATAAATAACCAACAATAGTTTCCTTGCGTGTTACTTCATATTTTTGAAGATCTCGCTTGTTCATTTATCGTCGTCTTGAGCTTTCCCTTTTTTATTGTTCTTCTGTGATTTTATCCTCTTCGTCTACTCTGCCTGCATTATTCCGTCTATTTCTATTCAACAAATCTTGCAAGTATTCTGTCCTTCTTCTCTCCTGTCATTCCTCATATTGTCGAGTACTTTAAAAAACAGGTTTTTTTTCTTATTCTAGTCCAAATTCTTTTCATGATTCTTGCTTTGCTTCCATTACTATGATCTTGATATTTCTGCCATACCTTCTTTTTTATTTTCACTGGATTCTTAATCTCATCAGACCACCATGACGTTTGTCTTTTAATTATTTCTCTTAGTTGTGTCTCATATGGTAGCTGTATCTATAAGGGTTGTTTTAAACAGTATCCATAATCTTCTGTACTTATCTCCTGTATATTTTTATCTTTTGAAGTTTATTATGTATAACTTTGTATTTCGAGGTCTTTTTTATGTGTGTGCTATCGATTTCTTTTATTTTCGCTATTAAAAGATAATACCGCCTTTTAACTCTTATGTCTAGTACTAATTTTCTGTTTTATAATATATGTATTTGTTTTAATCAAATTATAATATTCTATCTAAAATTTAATAGTCCTCTGTATTATTATTATTCGATTGTTCAATTTAAGATCAACACTATTGTACGCGTACGAAAAAATTGTTTTAATGAAAAAAAAAAAATTAATGTCCAAAAGCCTATCTTTCGACGTATATTATTTATTACCTCATACGAGCATATGCTTTTCAGAATATTTTCGCAATCCATTCCTACGCTAATGGATGTGAATGACTGTGATAAGGATTAAATGTATTGTATATATTAAATGTATTTTGCATTTAAACCTGTAATATTAAGGTCAAGAAGCGAAGTATACTGTCGGTGCTCGGGTTGAGTGCTTAGCCTTTCAAGTATTAGGAGACACCGACATATTGCTTGCATTAAGTAGGCTGTTACAATTATGTAGTTGAAGCTAAGAAGGTGTCACTTAAAACTTGATGATAGTGGCCATTAGAGCTTCTAAACTCGGGTGCGAATGGCATGTCGGAAACAAACCATTTACCGTAGGGATAATCCTTCTATATTACCTCCTTTGTTCGAGGAAGGATAAACATAAGTGCGAATTATAAAGGATCTGATTCAGGTTGTAATTTATTATGTTTAAGTAAGGGGAGTTGGTGGTATTTAATAGAACAATGCCGCAAACGCTTTCTACTTAAAGCAGGCCAACCTTGAACCTGGTGAGACAATACAATTAAAAAGTACAACCTCTCGAACACGGCGAACAAAAAGGATCTCAAAAAGCAGCCATCCAATCAGAATTTTTAAGCCTATTTCTAATTTTTAATTTTCGTGTTTCCTGATTGCTTCGATTCCCGTAAACCAGAAGAGACCGTAGCTCTAATGTCCATTATTGTGTGTCTATATTTGGACAAGCCTCTAGCGGTAGCGTGTTGCTATTTACAACCGATGGGTAACATTAACTATCCCTTCAAATGTTGAATCACTTAAATCGAGCCAGGCATTTCAATTTGCCATCACGTGGAAATTTTTCAATTACAATTTAGCGATTACTCGGTGAATGGATAATTTTTAAATTGGGGTTCTTTGCAGTTTACCCTTTTTTTTATTTGAAGGAGAAAAAAAAGGAGGTCGAATGTAGGAAAGAACATTTTAACGTTACAGGGTGAACAATTTATTATGTAGATATTTTAAAAAGGGACGTTGAGAAACGGAATAATAGTTTTATTAGAAAGATTTAATTTCCTATCAAATAAGAGAAAAGCCAAGAAAATTAAAATTGGATATAAGAAAATTTTAATAAATGGAGAATGGAGACAAGGTAATGAAAGAAATTAAAAGTTGGAATTTGGAACAAAATGTCGAGCGAAAATCCTGGGCATCTCAGTAAACATAAATGATAAAAAGAAAGAAGAAGTGGCAATATTTATAAAAGAGAAGGCAACATATGAATAATACTGATCTATGCACCATGTGGAGGATACCACAAGGAATAAAAAAGAAAATTTAGTAATAATGGGAGATTTGAATGCCAGGGTACGAAATGATACAGATAAAGGACTTGGTTGAATAGGAAAATTCAGAGAAAAGACTTTAAACAAAAATTATTCGAAAATTCTCATAACCTACGAATTGAGAAAATTGAGAAGAATGGTAACTAGAATAACTATAAGACGAAGTACTCGGCTAATAGAACCTATGGAAGTAAATGTAATTGCATAAGATGGAACCATAGAACCGAAGATAATAAGCAAAACAAGTTGCACTACGCACTCAACAAGGAAAAAGTCAAAGTACAGAACACTATGGTATGATCCATAGTAGCACATGTTAGTCTTTCATAGACAATTCAGAGAAAAGAAAAACATAAAAATAAATGACGATTGCAAGGACTGTGTGGATGTACAATTCACAGGTATAGCAGTAAACTCCACTCACACAAATTAATTTATGCGGAACGCAGCGTTTCGAGAGCACGTGGGCTCTCATTGTCAGTCGATAACACGGTTGACAATGAGAGCCCACGTGCTCTCGAAACGCTGCGTTCCGCATAATTAATTAATTTGTGTGAGTGGAGTTTACTGCTATACCTGTGAAACATAAAAATAGTTTAACAGCTACAAAGAAAAAAATGTCTAAGAAAATAATGGAAAATATTAAATTGGAAACAAATCAAAATGAACATAGAAACAAACCAATTGAATTGATATCCGAAGAAAAAGATGTTGAACCCAAGAGGAAACGAAAAGTCTAACGTCCAACCCCCGTTTTTCGTACAACACTGAGAAAAAAATCTCATAAAGCACCTTGCGCTGTTTGGGACCATTAAAAGGTTTTATAAGCATCACAAGAAACATATAGGGTGACGTAATGGCTATTGCTGTTTTCTACAGGGTTATTTGGGACATACAAACGAAATGACTTAGATCAAAATAATGCAGTTTAACAATAAGAATTATTTTTTGAAAATAATATCTGTTAAGTGGCTATCACACTCTTCTAACCATTCATGAAGTCGTACCTGAAAACTCGCTATAACTCGTCGGAGCATTTCCTGGTTTATCAGTTTAACTTCTATAATAATGTTGGCTTTTAAAGTTCATTGTATTTGAGGAATATTTTGGAAAATCCTAGCCTTTAAATAACTCCATAGAAAAAATATCATCAATGTTTCTTAAAGCAGCCATGCAAATTCGTGCAATCGTTTTGTTCTACCTTAAATCGTTTACAATTCTGCAGGTGAAATCTTTCGTATTGACCTAAATTTATAAATTTAAATTAATTGATATTAATCTCAGAAAAAATGCGAACAAATATCTTTTATTTTATCAAATTAAATGCTTCGCCTTATATAATATTGTAAGGGGGATTGTATCTAGACTTAAACAACGAAAACAATGCTTATAATTCGTGAATGTATCATGTAACATCTATCATCCATTCCCCGAGGAGTTTTTATATTCGAAAGTGAACTCGGTAGTAGAATGAAACAAAGAATCGAGATGCAGTGGAATCATCAAAAACTCGATCCATCATTATGTGAAGCGGGGGCAATATTTATCCTAACTACTAAAGAGAGACTTGACAAATGGTGAAATCTGGGGCCATGCGTGAGATAAGGGGTAGCTCGTTAGGCGAAAATTAACAGTATTCGGCGAAGACACAATAATTAATGAAGAGTTTTGTAATGTCTAGCCGACAATTGGACTGATAACGCCTCTCTCGTTCTAGACTGTTATCGTATACAATTAATGAGAGATGAGATTGAGTTTCCTTATTTAAAGCAAATGCTCTAGGAGCGGAAACGTCGACACGTTTGCCTTTTAGCCGCCCGTACACAATTCAAAGTGTTGAATTGTGTTTGATTCTGTAGTAATTTATATTGAATTAGGGAATAAGCATACGCTTCATGTATGCACGCATGGGAGAGCTTTATGATGAAAGTAAAACGTTTAAATCTTGTCTAGCATGACAAATAATTAGTTAGGAATTAACTTCCCCCGAAGTACGCTTTCAATGTTCAACTTTCAAGGATCAATCTTCAATCAAACAAACCATTACAATCTAGCAACAAAGAGCTAAAGATTTCGTTATGAGCGAACTAAAGTTTATAAGACAGAATGATCAAAATACAAAATTACAAATAAGTTTAAGATGGTGAAACTTTTCATTAGATTTATTTTTAATTTTCTCGTATCACAACAATTTGAAGATGTAACGGTGTTGAATGAATGAGCTATGTTTGAAAATTTCTTTCTTTTAGGTAATGCTCAAAAAATTGTGTAATTTTAAATGACGATACTTTCTTAAATTTTTATCAATTTGGAAATTTGCCTCTTTTAACTTCTTGCCAATACCTTAGATTTTATACCGATAATCTTCAAAAAATAAATTTTATCTTTGATTTTTTAAGAATTCCGAAAAAATGTTTCTAGCTATTCGGACGAGTGTTCTAACTGCTAGACCACAGGAGCCTTGTAAGGACAAATCAGGGTCCTGTAGTCTAGTGGTCATGACACTAATTTTTGCGGTATCCAATTTTCAAATAAAAATTATGTAAAGGCATTCGGGCTTGACGATTACGGATACAATTTTTCGTTCGGTAAAAAAATTTAAACAAAATGATATTAACCAGCCTTCAAAAGATAATAAATTGAAAAATGATTAAAGATTAAAACAAACTAAGCAAATCACAGCTAATATACACTACCGCTCATTATAGTACGGACACTTCCTATTCCATGCAGAATTTGACGCTTGCTTCAAAACTTTAAACAAAACAAATATTATAAAAATATTTACTCATCTGACAATAAAACATGAAGTAAGTTATACTTTCTTTTCGTCGAAAAATGTAACTCTTAACTTAATAACTCCTGGCAAAATCCGTGGCATATTCTCTATCAATTTTCTCAGTATATCTTGAGAAATATTATTCCTCTCCCTCTAGAATACCGTCCAGAAATGGGTTCTAGACGTTGGACATTCTCTTCTAATATGTCTGTCCAGTTCGTCCCACATATTAAGTTCCGGACTCTGGAGAGACCAACTCATTATTTTTAATATTCCTTCATTCCCTGCATCTGCAAGATAGATTTTGTATAATAATGACGTGTGCCTCGGATCATTATCGTACATCATCTCAAAATTGTTACCTATTAAACGCAATCCTCATTATTCCATACAAGAGTGGAACCAACACCTTTTCTTATTGTTGGTGTAATGCACTAAGGAAGCATGTTCTCGTCTTTTGAACACCCGACAAATGTTATGCGGTTGTGACCAAACACTTCATATTATAGTATGTTTCCCCATTGTTCTATTGTCCAGTATTTATGAGTGTTAATTCTCTGGAGACGTTTTTGTTTACTCCTACGACGTAGCAATGATTTTCGTGTAGCAATACAGCTACGGAGGTTTTCTTCTGTTAAACGACGTTTCACTGTTCTAACGGATATCTTCCTGTTTTTCTCCCGATTAATTTCCGCCGTAATTTCAGGAGCCGTTAATCGTCTATTTCTCTTACTAAGCAATTTTATGCGTTCATGGTCACCTCTGGATTTTGCCCGAGGACGTCCTGAACGAATTTACTGTAGATTTCTTACATTAAGTCGTCTGGTAATACTCCGTACAGAATATCCTTTTTGATGTAGCGTTAATATTGCTGATCGTGTTTGAATACTAAGCGTTTTTACGCCAGGCACTTTTACACATGAATTAAATTATTTACTCGCACAAAGAAGTAACAATATCCAGCTGCACGTAACGGTATCTAATGATAAACTAAATTCATAATTTATGCATACTTTATGGGGTAAATAACATCTCTGCTGGAACTCAGTCAATTCTTAGACCTAATTATTTCATGATTTTACAAAGTAATATTCCAGCTTCGTTATTTATTTTGTAACTTAGTTGTTTAATTAGTAATTATATACATGCTTATAAAATTATTACATAAATAAAAGTAGTTATTTTTAAAATATTTCGTTAAAATGTAAAGTGTTCATGCTATTACGAGCAGTGGTGTACGTTAAATACGGCTCTGATATGGAAATGTATATGGGAATAAACCGCTTAACGCCTGCATAAAACGACAACACTAAATATTCGACTTGATGATGCATTAAATTTTTATGCATTAACGTAATTATAAATTCTTATCTTTTAATAATTGCTGAGTCAGAATAAAATATTGGCTCATTTCAGCAACATTAAGGACGAAGCAATTTACCTACACGAGTTAGAATCGTTTTCATTTTAAAATTGAATTAAGAAAAAGAAAGTAAAAGATGTATACGGAAGTATATAGTCGAGATTGGTGAAGTAACCTTTTTGACGGCATCTTTGCTACTAGGAAAGTTTACAGATAAAATCTGTTTCAAGAACAAAAGAATTAAGTAAAAGGGGTTCGTTCGCCGATTCAAAGCGACATAGCTTTATGTAAATCCGGTAAAAAGCTTTTGTTTGGAATAATGTGGGTCATATGTAAGTCTAGCGAACGTTTAATATTTTCAAGGTAATCTCAATTTGTCTGGTCGCCTTTATATTGCGATGGAGACTGCGATATTCGGTAAAATAAAAGTAATGCGAAAAAAGAAGTGCATCTGTACTTGAATAAAGTTTCCTTATTCCTTCGGTCTTCCGGCACGTTGATATATATCCCTTTATGCCTTCAAGAAAAATGTACAAAATCAATATGACATTTTTACGACCGACAATAAACTTCTAATATTCACAACTCATGGGAGATTTCGTGCAATTCCTTTGTTGTATATTCATGATTCTCGATATAATGTTTATTACCGGGCCAAAAGCTAGGATGCAGGATTTTATTTATGCGGAAGATCATTTAGTTTGAACAGTGCTATATTTTACTCAAGAAAAAGCGAGCACATATAGAAATTCAGTTGTAAAATAAGTTATGACCATGAAACTTTTTAAATAAAGATTTTAAATTTATATACAGACATTTGATTTAATCTTATTGAAGAAAGGAAAATTCCTTACATTGTAATAATATCTACATTCAGCAGAATGTCTATAGAAAAATAACATTGAAAATATTTACAATAATGATAATAACATATATCAACTTGGCCAATATTGAAATAGGAATCTCATTTCAGTACCTCTTTATCACAGATTTCACTTCATTGAAGCTATTGTACAGCCTATTATTGGCATATACCTTTATAGTCAATATTCCCCAAGAGATTTTCAATGAGGTACAGTTCGGGTGAGTGCGCTGGCCATTGTAATAACTTGATTTCCTTTTTAAGAAACCAATCCATTGTTCGTGTGGAAATACAGACAGAAGCGTTGTCTTGCTTCGAATATCTGGTTTTGCGACGGTATTTGTTCATCAAAGTGTATTAGAACTGTTTCCAAAAGTTGTATATAAGAATCCGAATTTATTCGTGTACAAATTAAATATACAGGTGCTTTATTGTTATGCGACGTCAAGAAGTAGATGTATTATACACCGATTTTAGTAAAGCATTCCCTTATGGTATCTAAGCTGAGTAGTTTTGGTTTTCCGCCAAGTGTAACACAATTCGCTCGTATTTAACTGATCGTTTATGCTATGTTCACTACAATGGATATACATCCTTAACATTTTCTGCTTCCTCTGGTGTGTGCCAGGGATCCAATTTCGGTCCCCTTTTGTCTAATATTTATTTGGATGATCTCCTACAGGGGCTGGACTACAATGTACTGGCTTACGCGGACGATCCTAAGATCTACAATACCATAACCTCCCCGGCAGATTGTCTGTTTCTCCAGAACAGTCTGGATACTATTGTTAGATGGTGTACACAGAATGGAATTCATTTGAATCTGGATAAGTGTGCTGTTGTATGCTGTGAGTAAGGCTATTGTTCCTAGGCACTCTTTTGTGATGGACCTGGGCGTGCTGTTTGATGCAAATCTGTCGTTTGCGGGCCACATATTATCCGTACGAAATTCTGCGATAAAATCCTTAGGATTTCTCATACGATCCTGCAGATCATTCAATAATCCTGCCTCGCTTGTACGTACTGGGTTGGAGTATGCCTCCATAATTTGGTATCCTCACTATCTCCATCTGCAAGTACTACTTGAAAGAGTGCAAAAACGATTTTTGAAATACCTCTCCTTCAAAATTGATGGCACTTACCCTGGACGCGATGTTGATTATGCTGGTCTGCTGACGAGACACAGCTTTGTATCGTTATCGGATCGAAGGAAGGAATTTAGCAGCCAATTTCTACTTAAACTGATTAATCACGCTATTGACGCTCCATCCCTTCTCTCCAAAATTAATTTTGTGGTACCTCAGTACGATACCAGGTCCTTCCCTAATTTTAAGGTCCCGTCATACAAAACTAATGTTCTGCTTAAAGCACCCATTACGCATATGATTAGAAATGCCAATAAATTACTTGATTATCCTTTTTGTTGAAGTGTCTACATGGATTTACATTGTCGTCCTACTTTGTTCTTGCATTCTGGTGTCACCGAGATATTTTTATGTTTATGATTCAGTTGTAAAATTTTCGATTAACTTTAATTTATTACTGCGCTGTATATTATTTTTACGTATATATGTTAAGTTACATTATTCTCGCATTGTCCTGTAAATGGAATTATTTTCTGTTGGGCAATGAAGATATTATTATGCGCAAAAGTCACCAAAAATTTCGATTCATGAAAATTTCAGTGCCAATAATATTTGAAACCATCAGGACCGGCTAAATTAAATTTCTCCTTGTCAGAAGACATGACCTTCATCCCACGCAAACTTTTCCCTGTTTATGTTTTTCTATTAAGGGAGGTTTTAAAACCTTTTTTTTTGTCAGATGAAATTTGTTTTACACGTCTCTTAGTTGCTGTATTAAATTTAAATAAAATTGTATTTGCTGCGCGGTTACATCACCAAGTAGCATAAAATATTTGGTAAGAGTTCAATTTTAATGGATTTTAACGAAAAACTCACGTTTTGCTGTGTTAAAAACAGCCCTTCTTTTTTCAAGAGTTTAATTGAAGGTACTTGAGAACTTTATTTACTTTCTAATATTCAAATGAAAATTTACCGCATATCAGTATTTTCTGCTTTGCTAACTCTTAATATAATCACAATAAGTACTAACATGAATTTCCTTAAATATAGCTCATATACCTCTAAACATAATCTAGAAATAGTCCTTTTTAAATTGATTTTTATGTATCTTCAACTAAACTCCTCAGCAAAAAAAAGGCTAACTCGATGCTTAAATAATTCTGTGATTAAATACAAATATACAAGAAAAAAAATTTAAATTAATGTAATTGGCCTCCTCATGATGATTACATGAATTTTGAAATGCAGTCCTCTCGCAATCCATCTTTACCTTGTCTGTAAGTAATGACTATCCCAAAAAAAAAAACACCATCGTCATCACCTTTCCTTTGAAATCCACTGCTTTCACTGTTTCCTGACTTCAGGAATGCAACGATGTATTAATGCAAAATTTCTACTTATATAATTCAAACTGCTTCAACATGGTTTTGAATATGTTAATTCGAATATAGTTTTGCAGGTTAGCTTTTATATAGCCAAATCTTCAGTCAATACATCAAAACACGTTCTTTCGAGAGGCCTGCAGTCTCGCATTCTTATAAACTTAACTCAATAGTAGTCTAGCATCATTTGGTGAACTTTCCGGAACGTTCGGCGTCAACCAAGTTGGCCAAAATTTTACTCTGGCAAATTATGGTGCAGACTCCCCTAAACAGCATCTTCCTTGGCTTTAATTATCTTTCAAATGTAGAAATTTATTCGTTTTATTTTTCGCATTTCTGCAGAAACACTACTATTAACTGACGAACTATTAAATAAGTATCCAATGCAATTACCAGAATATTTTAATGAATGGCGCCATCTGGACATTGAGGCTTGCAAGTTTCCAGACCACTTTTGCATTTATGTCAAAAAGTACATTTTTTTATACAATATTGGAAAGTAATACCTGACTTCATGTAATGTCTACCTAACATCATGGATAAAAATATACTGCAAATATGCTCCGATAGCTATACATCAGTATAGTAAGACCTACATATACGGGCTAATAACCTGGTTTCAGAAAGTCGCCCAAGTTAAAACCAGGAATACCCTTGATAAGTTGCAACGGTTAGCATGTGCATCCATCACCAGAGCTATGAGAACATACCCAATCGCGAACCTGGTATTTCATTTAAGAAATCTTTACATGTCACTGCTGTGTTTGGGTTCGTTGTCCTGCATGAATACAAAATTTTCGCCGAATAGACGTTGCCCCGATGGTATTGCATTTCCTTGCAGTATTTCTAAATAACCCTGTTTTCGCAAAAAAATACCTTCAATTCGCATCAAGTCTCCTGTATCGATGTAGGAAAAACAACCCCAAACACGCACAGAACTTCTTCCTTACTTGACAGTTGGCAGTACACAATCCTGCAACATTCTTTGGTCTTCTGCTTTTCTTATAAAAACGCCCCTAGATATCAAATACTTCGCCATGATGGATAATTTTCCTACAATCTAATCATCAAAATCTTCAGTTTTGACATATTTTAGATGACTTCGATTTTTCACAAAAAAACAACTTTGAAATTTCGTCGAAATTTCGCTCATCTTGGATTTGATTCAAAACTCACTGAATGGTATCTTCAATCATACAGAATACGATTCTAAAATCAAAATTGGCACAAGAGGACTAATCTAGACGGTATTCATTTCTAAAGATTTGAAAACATGTGGAAAACGCCCCTTGATTGCCCAAACACCTCAAAGTTTAGTTCATCATTCACTATCCAATTTCTATGTGTTTGTGCCCACTGTAGCCGTTTTTGCCCGTTTTCTCGTCGGAGTAGAATTTGTTTTTGTTGCAATGCAGCCGTAATCTTCTCACTGTAGTAACAGAAATTTTTCTTGCAAAGTCGCAATTCATTTCGGCGCTTTTTAAACTTGTCGGTCTTCCTCTCGGCTTTTTAATAACTTTAATCAGGTTCACACAAAAAGATACGCTCTTAACATTAACGCACGCGCAAGCAGGTTTATTTGGAAAACACACTTTTGGGTAGCCTGCTTCCACCCGAAAGAGCATTGTAAATTTATTGCTTCCAATATCGTCCCAAAAATAATCTTATTTATAGCGATGAGGATTATTCTGAAAATTACTATATTGAGCCAGAAAGTATAATAGGCTTTTAATCATTCTCTAATTGATATCCTTGACAGTTTCTCTGTATAATTAATAAACAATAAAATTTATAAAATAATAGAAATGTTATTTATATATAACATATTACTGAGTGTCCGAACTAATATGAATGGTAGTGTACATGTTTCATCTAACTGGGTGTATATACGTTGAAAATTTTATTATGAAAAAGCGCGTCTAGGTTAATTTCTAATTTTTACCGATGTTAAATATTTATAAGGGAGTATATGTCTTAAATTCCCTTCCTTATATACTTTTGTATACTGTATTACATTGAATAGAACGATAATAGCTTCGGAGACTGTATAGATAATCATATAACCGATTTAAATGATCTGTTACATGTCTGAACCATTGTTCTCTTCTAAATAATCAAAGCATAGGTCCGAGATAATGGCCTGTGTGCGGTGTTCGATTAAATCTAACCGTTGAGAGGTTATTCGTCTAATAGCCGCTTTAGTTGAACCCCTTTTACCTTTAGTAAAAGTATTATTCATTGCAGTTATGAAACAAAAGCCTTGAATGCTGATAATTATGTCAAAACGCAAGCGGACACCTGAAGAGTATTTATTGAAAGAAACAAATGGGATTGAAAATAAATAAGGTAAATTATTTCGTTAATTTTCCGCATATTTGATCGTATAATTGGCCAAATTTTATTCGTATGCGTGTATAAATTTAAGCTCAATTAAACATCTTTAAAACGTATTCGGTATAACTTTTCCAAAAATTCAATATGCCCGCTTTAATGATGTTAAACTTTAGCGAATAATGTTTATATATCTTAAAATGTATCTTATTGGTCGAGGGGTGGAGCCAATTTCTATAAATAAATTTGATTTGTAGAAATTTAAAAAGTTTCACATAGCCACTTCAACAACGTGAAACTCCCGCTGACAAACATTGCCTCTGAGAAATTCTATTTATTCTGTTTGTCATGTATGCAGAGCTCGCACATTCGTAAGATCTCCACGATGCTTTTTTTCTTTTTTTTTTTCCTAAGACCTGTGATTGAAAATAAAAATAGTGCTTCGGTACTACTGATATAGTTGCACAGAATAAATTTATATCTACAGTGAATTAAAATTATATAGTGGAAACGAATATATAAGGTAATGCATATATATCTAAATAAATAAATACTTTTTTTCCGTTAAATTTCCTTTTATCGAAAGCTCAAATATTGTAACAAGTAGATTTCTTTCCTTTTATCTTTATTGGAAAACGATCTATCGAAACATGTCATAAAAGGAAAATCCTATTCAATATTGATCTTATATCAGTAAATATCTGTCTCGAAGAGAAAATCAAAGGAAGCAAGCTGCTTTCGAGAAACTTTAACTCTCAAGGGGTTTTATTATTCAATAAAAACTACGAAAAAGGACACAAGCAAATTTATATAACCGATACGATAATAATATTTCACCGAGTCGTTATTGCAAACACCGAATCCCATAAAAGATGGAAGTAATAATAAAAAAAAACCCATATTAAGAATATGAATAAAAATCCTTAAGGGGATTCGGGAAACCCAAAGGGAAAAAATGGGAAAATACGAAGAAAAAAAAAATTAACAACGGCATACGTTTTATTTCCGGACTGTTAATATACTAACATCAAAGAGTCGCGGGACTTTAAAAGCTCATTCCTTTAGAAATATATTGTTATTGCTGCCAATCCACATGTAAAATTTAATCTCGAGAGGGGCCATGCTTCCCTTGTACTAAGGTACCTATATCACCGGATGCCTTTCAATCATCGATGTTCTTTTAGAACAAACGAAACACTGCTGCCTTTAAAGTAAACAAGAATACTAAATAATGCTTGATGTAATGAACTGCACCGGGAAGACTCTTACCCAAATACACATTTTATTAAAATGACGGAAGGGGGACAGACACAACGGTAACTACAAAGACATCTTCGTACCAATAATGGAATGAATTTTTGACGTTGCTTATTTACCTTTATATGTATATTATACGAAATATACTTATATTCCTTCCTTAAAATACCATTAATATAATTAAATTTTATGTGATATTTTTACTCGAAATTAGAATCTAGGTAGGCTAAAGTTATAAGTTTTAAGGTATCTCAAAATCGGATCAAATGTTACCTTTCTGATTGGGTTTCTGAATTGAATAGAAGCCCGTAATAAAAAAAAAAGTAGCTTTCAAATATTTCTTTAATAAACATATTTTCTTGAATACGGATTTTAGTCCCGAACTTGATGGCTGTTCTATATTAAGAATCGAGGAAAAAATAATTATCTTTAATCAACCTAAAATGTCCGCCATTTTTTTGTCATTTAAGATATTGCTTTAAACAATTTACAAGGATAATTAAGTTCCTCCGAGAATTCCTTTATTAAAAAAAGGAAAATACCAAAGCGAAAGAAAGAGACGGTGCTAGTTAAAGCGACCAGGTCGATGCTATTACTTTTCGTAAAAATGTCTTATAATAAGAAAAGGTCAAAGATATTTAGAAAATGTCCTTAAACGAAAGGAAGAGTTTGATATCCGCACTAAAACTTCCGAAATAATTGCGAATTACTCCTAATATATAATTTGTATTTATTTATTTACAGATTGTGTCCCTTTTCTCTCCTAAGAGTAACGAAAAAGTTCTTGTCTACAAATTAAAGTAAGTATTATCTTTAAAAAAGTGTATAGAAACTTTTTTGATGCGTTGTACCCCCGACGTATTTTTATAAATGAAATTTTACAATAACCACGGAGGTAATTTAGCGAATATTACAAAGTAGAGAGTGCGAAAATAATCATAAAATCAGCTGAAACGAAGGGTGGCAACATAAAAGATTTTATAGTAAAATTTAAACCGCCTGTCGCGCCTGATCGTGGGACAGCAACAGGAGATACGCATGATTATGTGCTTCATAAATTTTGCAATTAGCAATAATTGATGTTTGATTGGGGTTTATTGCAGGTGTGATTTGACGATTAATTAAATATGTCAATACATCCGGTAATGAGATAAGCCCTTGATATTACGCATAAACTAAACAATGTTGATAAACACGAAAATTTAAATTGTACATAAGTAGATGATTGGTACGATTCCTTTGTATTGTAATTAAATAAGTAATTATATATCAACTGAATAATGGTAGAGAATAATTGAAGGGGACAAACTATGACCTACATCATAGGCGTGCAATAGGTACCGCAATAAATAAATAGTAACATATGCAAAGAATTTTATGCTACAATTATTGTTAAATAATCGCGCGGAAAGTATTAACAATCTGAATCACCTGGCCTAGATATCTGCAATAAATCTTCATATTCTTCGTTGCTGTGTAAAGATATTCTTGCATAAAGAGACCATTCGTTATCTAGCGATCTAGCAAAATCTTAATTTTTACTTTTTTAATATATTATCGACAAATGACTTTATTCGCATTAGTTTATTTGTACTCTCGACGTGAGGTAGTTGATCGTCTTACCGTTGTTCTTTTGTACTTTGTACATTGGTTAAGACAATGAAAAAGTATATCATGGTAGTAAAATTATACTCGTAATCATCAATATATCGTATCCCGGAATTATATTGGTATTCAAAATTACACATTGTTGTTTTGAAGAAGCTAGCATTTTTAACTCAATACAACCCACGATATGTCATTGCTATTGTTATTAGAGAATTTTTAACAAGAATTTAGTATTTTTCAGAATTAATTTAATAAAAATTCATGTAAATACAAGTTATTAATACAGTAAAGTCACTGTCATGTATAAATAAAAGTAAATTATGTATTTAATGTGCAAAAGAAACTACGAAATACATTTTATAGTATTGGTAATAAATACGATACCCTGTAAGGTAAAATAAAACAATAGTTCAAGTGTTTTAAGGACATGTAAAGAAATTTAAATTAATTTGAAACATTCGAGTCAAATTCAGTAATTTCAAAAGTTATTTTAATTATCCTTGTCTTGCATCCACAGATGAACGACCTTTCTTAAAGTATAAGAATATTTTTTTTAATATGTTTTATACAATTTATACGTTAATTTATATTCTATTAATCCTAATTTTTGCTCCAGTACTATTTTGTATTATATATATAATTGTTCAGAAAAATATTAAAAGAAAAAAATAATGATGAACCAAAAATATTCAAATGGTAAAAATAGCTACCAATAATCATTATTTTATTAATTGTTATATATTATATTTATTAATAAAAACTGCAATTTATTTTTCATCAACAAATATTTAATTGATAGCTACTATAACACACGCCAACCAAAGTGCGACGTTACATTTCTGCTATAATACATTTGAACGCTTTTAAAACCATCTTCTATACACCACCGCTCATAATAGAATGGACACTTTAGATGTTAACAAAATATTTTAAAAAGAAGTACTTTTATTCATATAATATTCTATAAGCATGTACACAATTTGTTAATTACAAAACTAAGGTAATAAATAACGAATCTAAAGTATTACTTTTCAAAATAGTAAAATAATTAGGTACAGGTAATTTTGTTGAGTTCCTACAGAGACAAAATATACATAAATTACATTAATACTTAGTTTAGTTTATGATTAGATATCATTACGTACAGTTCGGTATTGTTATTCCTTTGTGCGAATAAATACCATGTGTCCATGCTATTATGAGCTTTAGTGTATATCTTTTACTGGTACCAAAGGAAACAAAGACGATTCCAACAGTAAGAAAGATTATAGTAAGTGTTTTGACGATGGCAAAATTTAACCAATTAAAACATGAATTGCTTAAACATCCAGTATATTCACCGGATTTAGCTTCCTCTGACTATTATCTGCTTCCGAAACAATTTTCTGATTGAAAAGCGTTTTACATTAAATGACGAAGCTAGTGCAGCCATAGATCGATATTTTGCAAACCTTATAGAAACACACTTTAATAACTCCCCATGTTGGAGAGTTGTTAGACTGAATCTCCCACGCTGGCTATAGGGATTGGAAAAGTATGTAAGGGATATCAGAAATGAAAGAAGTTTAGTTAGGAACTGTGGATAGGATAATGATTTCCCCATATGGTATTTGGAGATAAACCAAAGCTCGCATGGGCAGGGTCGAATCCCTGAAGTAGATCTATCATCTATCGGGATCATAGATGAGGATCTACTCGCTCCCCTCATTTTAATATTAATTTAACTTTAATAATAGCTCTGAATGTAATATTGAATTTCTATTTAATATTTGATGTATATTTAAAATTTGCTGTACCAAAAAAATATACATATAAAATTTATCAAGACAATTAAATTTGCTCCGAAATCATAAAACTAATAAAGCTTCACGACGAGGCAAGTACCGAGTCATTATTACACCTAATTTAATGCGTAGCTTACCCTTAATAAATTGCGTTAGACCATCGAGGTCTCCTGTAATTTAATTGCGCAACGCCCCCTCTCCTAATGACGTTTTTCGTTTATTTGGTATCCGTTTTGTGAAGCAAACGTAACTCAATCTTGACCGATATCAGATTACCCCGAGAATTCTCAATATTCCCGATGAACGGTGATTCCCCGTGAAAGCCACCCGCATACATCCCGGGCCGAGTTCCGTCGAGGGCCATTGAGGAATCGCAGCATGTGTTTGCCTTACAATATTGCGAAGAATTGGGAAAGATTAGAGCGACCGAATCGAGCCCTTGCTGGCACGTCTTCCAGTGGTAATGCGATCCTATTGTAAATATTGAATCTAACAATAAGAGTCGAGTAAAAACATCGCCAGATCGTGGTTTCGGTTTTACTCACGTTTTTCCGCGTATTTTTTTCCGCAATTTTCTTCCTCGTAGTATTATAAAAATCATTTCGAGAAACTAGGAATTGAATTTACGCACGTGATCATTAATAAGAGGGGAATTCCTTTTTTCCTTTAACTTTATTCTCTTTTATATCTTACGAACCACGTGTCCCAAATTAAAATATTGCTGGAATAAATTGTTGCCTTATTCAAGAAGTTATTACAGAATAACCACTACAAACATATATAGCTTAATATATATATTCTTTGTTTTAAGGTAAACATATAAAATCATTTAAAAATTTAATAGAATTTCAGTGAATTGCAAGAAATGTTTTTAATCAAGTTTATAATAATAATTGCTCTTTTTAAATATACTAAAAATTACAAAAAAACAGCCGTTTATAAACAAACTATTTATGGAATTGGACCGTGCCATGATAAGGTATAAGAGGAGAAAAATAAAATAAAATAAGAGGAAAACAAAGAAAATGTCACGATCTAATTCCGGATACAGTTTATTTATTACTGACTCTAGCTGCGGAAGGCTCTCCTCCCGAGAGGAATTTTAAAGTCATAAGCATTCCCCGAGACCAACATAGTGTGGTGCCTGAAAGCTATAAACCATAAAAAGTGCCGAGTTTAAAAGGACGTATTAGTACGATCGTAAAGGATATAAAATAAAATGTTTTAATTAGGGTTTGGAACACAGAAGCTGGATTGAAAAAGAAGCGATGAGATCAAATTCGAAGAAGTTTTTGATAATAGATAGCGAAGCCTAACGGAAAAAAATGTTGCCATAAACTGTCACGCCATCACGGAAGAGGTCCAATGATGATATGGCGAAGCATTTCAGCAAAACTTTTTCGCAATAGAAGAAAAGAAAAAAAGGAAGAAGGTTACCTAAGATATGATGGAGAAGTCTATACCTCCCATGACTTTTTGAAAATGACTTTTTCTTGTACCAAGATACTCTTTCAGTACCTAGATTTTCATCAAAACCTGCCTTGTCAGTGTAAAACAAAACCGTATAATACCACGTATTTGTTACCATGCAATCTTACGAATAGACCAGTCATACTTCCTGTCTACTCTTAACGCGAGGTAGTTAATCGTCTTACCGTTGTTTTCTTTTACGCATTACAAATATATAACTAAACATGCCCAGCGTACGAAAATATATCGGCAAATTTCCTGATTTATTTTATAACAGTTATAAAATTATGTGTAAACTTTGCAATAAACCGTTAATGTGTTGCGACAAAATCGACTGCAAAAAGCATATACACAAATAGTATAAAAGAAATAAATGAAAAAGGTGGTGTTCCACCGAGAGACCAATTTATGTTCGATTTACTGTTCATACTTTTTGCTTGTGGTTTGTAACTTCGCCTACTAGATAAAGAATCGCTTCGACACTTCTAGAATAAATACAGTCCCAAGTGGAAGCTACCATCTCGGACATTGTTACACAACTATCTATCATCTATACGTGAAGAAATCGAAAAGAAGATCAAAGATGAAGTAAACGATGAAATGACAGATTGAAAAAAATCTATTATACGTATCTTAAACCGACGGTTCAGATCTTATTAGCTAGCAAAAAGTGTACTGTAAAAATAATTACGATGGTAGGGCTGGATATACCACAAAGTATAGTAAGTAATAGCAAAAATTTAAAAGAGGGGAAATAGGAAGGTAATAAAAAGAAAATAAAGGAAAGATTACAAAAGTAAAAGGGAAGAGAAAGTAATATAATAATAATTTTATACTTTGTAATATTCACTATAACACGGTCCAACCCCGGGAACAGTTAATTTATTTCTGACTCCAGCCATGGAAGCCTACGTATTCATGTGAAAAACGTTTACGTGTGACGTGCAGGTTCGTGTGGTATTCAAGAATATAAAAAAATGCGCTTCAGATATTCCCAAATCAATAGTGCCAATTCTTATACGTTGGAGAATATGATTAAAGATGGCTTTTTATTACTGTCTTTACAACAAATTAAATCTGATTCTACAATTTAATCTTGATGCAGCTGTTAAGGAACGATATATAAGTTTTTTAAGATACAGATTTAAAAATTATTTTCAATAATTGTAAAGAATTACTTGGCGCAATGGAAAAATTGTAAAATAATGGGTTGCCGTTAGTGGAGTGAGTACAAATAATTAATAAAGTAAATACATTGATAAATTTTAGGAAAAATTTGTTTGAAGCGTGAAACGAAACAGTTCCAAGAAATACATTATAACACATTGGCTGAAAAGTCCCGGGCCTAGCAAAGAAAACACGTTTTTTTTGGTTCAAAATTAGCTTTATTCATCAACGTAATCTCCATCAAGAGCAACGCAATCATTCCAGCGCCGCTCTAACATTTCAATACCACTTTTGTAGAACGATTTATCTTTTGCCTCAAAATAGGCCTCAGTTTCAGCGATAATCTCTTCATTCGTGCGAAATTTCTTACCGGCGAGCATTTTTTTAAGGTCTGCGAACAGCCAGTAGTTGCTGGAACACCAACATTTCACACAAGCTAGGCTAAGGAGAAGAATGCCACTGGTGAAACAACAAAATAAAAAAAAGGACTGGAATGGGGTACTCAACACAAGGATTGGACCCTTGAGCAAACGTATAAGGTATTATGGAAAGATAAATTAAAATTCCAAACCTTTAATTCAAAACGTTCATTATTTGTGAAATAGCAGACTGGAGAAAGAGTGAGTGACCAACGTGTCGTGGATATAATGAAACATAGTGTGATAGTTTGAGGTTGTTTTGGTGGTACAACTGTAGGCAATTTGATAAAAATAGATGAGATGCCGCGTAAGGACGGTTATCTGAGAATATTACAGGAAAATATTCTGCTAAGTGGGGAAAGATTCTGTAGCCAAAACTTTATCTTCACCTCGTTTATGTAGAACTTATTTAATGTCACTCGAGGAAGAAGACGAGTTGATACGAATAATTTGGCCACCCCAGTCTCTAGATCTATCGCAAATAGAACTGGTGTAGAATGAGTTTAATTCAATTGAATTACCATTGGTAGATTCAAATTTCAATTTCAAAAAAAAATTTATTCATTAAAAATTTCAAAAAAATCGAATGCAATGAAATTCAACGTTGATAATAACATGGCAAAATTCAACGGAAGTTATTCTAATAATTTAGTATGGAATGAATTGGACCGAAAAATCCGAAAAAGAGGAGTTAGTAGCGCACGAGGTCTTTGGCAGAAGCTCCTGGTAACATGGAGGTGAAATTATTCTAAAATAGCTTTCAACAAGAAAAACTTTGTGTTGTGTTTCGAACATGGTAAACACATACTTCACATACAAGGACTAAAAAAACAGAAGGAGCACCAATGGGACGCTATCACCCATCATAGCATCATAGGAAGATTTTGAAACCAAGACCCTGGACACCGCCAAGTACACATCTAAGCTATGGCTCAGATATGTGGATGATATTTTTATTATAGTATCCATCCAAAGATCAAGTTCATCACGGAAATTGGAAACCAATTACCACTTCTAGACGTTTTAATAATCAAGAAAGAGTATGGCACCTCAGGACATACAGTATACCGAAAGGCAACTCATATCAACACACAGTTACAAGAAGTAGCGAAAATCCTAGTATCAAGACATCAAGGGTTAGCGGACGCAGAACACATTAGAACCGAAACCAGCGAACTAACGGTTTCACCACTTACACCATAAACAGAGCCTTCCATGCGAAAACAAAGCCAATGGACACATGAAGGCTATTACGGACAAAATAGGCAGGATCGGAACCATATTTTTCACCGACAGAAAAATTGGACAAATTCTGAATAATTCGAAGGTCAAGGAGTATACTGGATAAACTCATTTTGGATCTATGAAGGGAAGAAGTCCTCCTCCAGCTTTAATTAGGGACAGACCAGTTCCAAAAGATGGTGAATACCATCTCGTTGAAACGTCGAAGAAACGGTCCTTATCTGGACAAAACTCGCACACGGCCAAAAATGCAAGAAATCATACTCTCATACATCCATAAATTATCTTAGCTAAATTAATCGGTCTACTTATAAACCTTTTCATTATTCCAAAACTTATTGGTGTCGTTTAAAATAAACGAATGAGGTACAAAAGCAATTAAAGCAATCTTATTTTCATTTATTGCATCTAAATACTTTCATTTCTCAAATTAATACATGTAAAATTTACATAGGTTAAGAAAAACCTATGTATATATGTTGGTTTATATGAGAGGCATAATGATTTTCTGTCAATGTTAATATTCTGGGGAAATCTTTCACCCGCAAAGAGACTTTGATAAAACGAAATTAATAAAATCGAAAATCAAAGGATCCCATCTCTTTGGTTTTCCATGCTACTAAATTAAAATTGCTGACATGAACATGAAACCTACGTATCCCGCCGACTTTTTCCAAAAAAAAAAAAGAACATATCTCAAAATTTACAGCTTATATTCGTCGGTGATTCACGGTACAATGAACGTAATTTTAATCGAGAAAAAAGCAATCGTGTACGTGGAATTTTTTTTTTTTTTCTAGACACGTCTGAAAAAGAAAGAGTCTTCGAGAGAAACAGATAATGCGGTTTGTAACTCTATTAATGCATCGCGCTACCTGTTGAAATTTGCGCGTCAAAAACTCTAGTCCAACGCGTTTTATTAGATTTTCGATAGCCTAATGCATTTAGCCGATGAAATTACTGGAGGGTTGACCCGTATAGTAGGAAGTTTCGGAATAATTGGATCAACGATGTAATTTTTGTAATACAATAACATGTTTCATGTTAGTAAATAAATTAAAATTAATTAATTATTATAATAAAGCTAAATGGATACATATTTACCTTTCATATTAAAATAGGAATTATTTGCCTCTCAAGCTTATAAATTTAATTTCATCACTTCTGGAGTGGTGTGTATTCAGTAAATATTATTAAAGGTATCTATTTCGACTGAAATGTTAGGAATGTTTACGAATTATGGAATATTTTAGTGATGAAATTGTTTGCTTTAGACGAACTTACTATATAAATATCAATGGTAGGATTGTATAAGGGATTCTTGTAAGCAGTTGAAATTTAAATAGAATTTTTGATTATTTCCACCAAATAAATTCCATTCTCAAAAGAAATTTAATGCGTAACGGTCACTCGATAACATCGTAATATGGTCATATTTTATCAAATTACGAAAGCAGTGTTTGTATTCAGTGCATTTTTTTTATTATTTTCCATCCTCCCACTATTTTGTAAAGCAAAATCATTCGAACCGTGTAAAATTGAGTTGAAATACAAGTACCATAGACGACGTTAGCAGGCTGATATCTTTGTCACCCTTCAAATGCTATTATAATAGGGGGTTTCGGGCGATGATGGTCAAGTCCAGTCAGACCAAGTAGTGACGCAAGGAATAATAAAAAGATGGGTATTTGAAGGGGGGTAAGAGGTAAGGGTATACACACGCAGATACTTCACATCGAAAATTCAATTCCTTTCAGATGATGGATCTGCCAGTGAAATTGATACTGAGAATTCCCCGGTTAAAAATAAATTTTTAAAAGCTCAAAAGCTCCTACAACATCGCGATTATAAGAAACGTTTGAATTCGCGAAAGCGACGCTCATTACTTATTTTTCTGCTTGCTAAATACAACCAGGACAAAAGGATTCAAGCGAAACGCCTTGACGTATAGCGTATTTTCCGAAATCTTCTTTAAAAATATGGTCCCACCTTCTTTGTTCCGACTTGAAATATACCCTCGTTTCGTAACCAAAAAAAAAAAAAAAAGAAAACACGAGAGACGAATGATGTCTACCTCTTTTTCTATGTTTTTTGTTAATGCCGTGCATAATAGCAATGGTATATTGAACGCGAACGAGTGTAATGGAGAAAAAAAGATCAAGAGTCTTTAGAGTCTAAAAAGCATTGATGGTATTTCCTGAAAAGCTGAAATTATTTCCTCGTAAATTTTGCATCTTCGCAAGTATACATGTTAGTTATTCGTTTCTTTCGCGCCATTCCATTTAAATGATTAAACTTTGATATCGATTCTATCCGAAAAGAAAGAACATTTCGCATAATTCTACTGTCTGAACGGAAGGAAGTCGTACATAAGAATCCAAGAGCATAATTGAATGATTTAAATCCGCTTAGAGTCGTAAATTAATAAAACTCATAGACTGAAAACTTTGTAATAATCGCAAATGTACAAAAATGATCAAATTGAATATTAAATTTAAAAAAAGACTCACTCACCAATGGCAACGGTCTAAATCCCCTGAAAAATAAACAAAAAAAATTAGTTTTTCTTACATTTTCTATTATTACTATTGTCAATAACAAAAATATACTTTACAACCGAATCTAATTATAAGATAACACTCCAGCAACCGTTTTGTTAATTACCTCAGAAACATATGAAACAAAAAGAAATTACCTTTAAGTCAACTCCAGCCTTCTATCCAATGCCCTGGAGAAGGATTGATTATTCAGTTACTCTGAAAATAAAAAAAATACTGTCATTATTATTTTTCTTTTATCGAGAATTTTCTTTTTAATTTGCGACACGTTTTAAGGCTCTTCAAGGCAACTCCATAACATATTTAAAACTTATTTTTCAAAAACATTCTAGAACAATTACAGTTCACTGTGCAGATTAAGAAACAAAACAGCATAAATTTTCTAGATACATCAGCAAAGCACCAAGATACCAAAGCTCCCAATCAGCAACTTATGTTTTGACTAATTTTTTGGCCAACTCTATATTAGTAAAATTCTTGGGAAAACTAATTATAATACCAACGCCTCGTAGGAATTTGCCAAACCTATAAAAGATCAATTTTGATCTCCAACAATTATTTTTAGCCTTAACGTAATGTCACTATGTACAAATATCTAACAAGCTTCTGAATTGACGCAATCATGAAAAGATGGAAAGACCTCGGAAGAAGGATGTAGAAATCTTTAATTAAAATGAAATATACTTTGCTTTTAATAAACAAATCTACAAAGAAAACTTTGGTACTGCAATAGACTTTACAATCTTAGTAGTGGTTACAGCCTTGGTAATGGAGGAGCTAGCAAATAACATCTTAAACAATTTAAACATTCATATACTTTTTTTTAAACGATATGCTGATCCAAAAAATTATGAATAAATCGTTCTTGAAAAATTTAATACCCGTTGCAATTCAGTGATGAGATTTAGAAACAAAACAGCATCAATTTCCTAGATACGTCAGTAAAACACCAAGAAAGCAGTATAGCATAACATTAGAAAGAAAGAATAAGAATTTTAACAAGTTCCCGCATGTCAATTATGTATCTGCACAAATACTCTGTCAAATTGAAAACTAATGCAATTGAAAATAGTACAAGTTACGACAACAGTTTTTATTGGAATGGACTACTAGATGTAAAATTTATTTGAACACGTTTTATAAATTTGAACAAAAAAGCAACATGCACAGATCGACTTCTAAACTTCCTAGCAAGTGCTCCATTATACTATAAGAAGGACATAATTATTGACCTGGTAGCATTTCTCTGACCAACAATTTTTACAAACTAACCTAAACGATTTAAAAAAGTATGATCCAAAAACAATTACGCACAGAAATTTATATATAAAGTCATGAAAGAAAGAATCAGTTATCATAATAATAGCCGAAATATTTTCGTATGTAAGCGTATTAATGAACTCTTAGCATAACTTTAGCTTAACATCAACAGCTGTGTAATTGCAGTGTATGCAGAGTCGAGACAGATTACAATTTTCTAGGGTTTTTTTTTAATTTGACGTTCGCATCGCAATTAATTCAAAATTTTTCGGAAATATGTTCTAAGTAACTAATTTGTTTCATTTCCCGTACTTTTTTATTTTATTTCAAAGACACCCTGTATAGCACAGATATAACAATATGGACACATATATAGTGCTGTTCAAGCCAAACATGCTATTACTATACAACATAAATTTGATTTTCAAAATGTAAAAATATTTGAGAAAAAAATAAATTATGACAACGAATTATTAGAGATGATCCACATAAAATTAAAGTCCCGCACAAATAGTACTAATTACAGAAATAATATTAAAAATCTAAACAATATATGTATATCGCAATGTACTACGTCCATAGCTGAAAAAGCACCTAAGTTATAAATAAGTTATGGAGTTTTCATAAAATATATGCATACGGTTTTGTTAAAAAACTATATTTTCCTGTGTAATTCTTCAATGACGCTTTCATTATCATTTATTGCCTTGAAGAGGGGGTAATACAACTCAAAAACACATCGCATATTAAATAAAATTAGGCGAAGCAATAAAAAATTGATTATCTTACTAGAGATAAAGAAAAAATAATTATTTAATTTGATATACATTAATTAAGCGCTTTTACAAACAAGAATTCCAAAGAAAATTAAAAAAAAACAACCAAACTATACTTACAATTTCGTTGATTATCGTAAGGAAATTCGTACACCCAGTCACACACTGTTAACACGTGTTATTCGACGCCAAGTTTTAAACTAAGCGCTTTACCTGCAAATCTAGAGGATTACAAAAACATCGAAGATGTTTTTTGTTTCGTAATAGTCACGGTCTGTTTTTAAACTATGAATATTATATTGGAGAGGCTATAAAAATGCATTTAAGGATATTTTCGAATACCTAACAACTAATGCAAATATAAATAACATTATTTGAAATTTATTAAAGATACAGTATGATCATTTGAAATGTTTGCTAATAAAGATAAACATAACACGGTGTCCTATGTTTATAATCAAATCATAAAGATAACGTAATAAAATGCTACTATTACGTTCTTTTTTTTTCCCTATATTCGGTAATTTAGCGGACAATTGTGGTACATGTGAAGCGGTTGTTTAAGGGTAATTGCCACCCTATCTCACCAATAGATTTGTAAACTAGCACGGGCTGGCACTCACTGTTGGATGTCGTTCACGCAAAATGACAATCACCTATTGTTTTACCCTTAATGGCTATTTAGATTCATCAATATTTAATGCGTTTAGTAGTTTTGAAGCGTATAGTCGTGGCGCACTTGATTTTTTTTTCCCCCGGTAATTTTTTTCGATTGTATAAACACGCATAACACGAAATAAATTGCTTTGGATTTTATAATGACCACGAGGCCCTACAATCACCTCCACCGTCTAACCCTACGTATAACCGATGATATCGTAGGGGATTCACATTTCACGAATTGATTACTGATTGACTCGATGAAACCTTAGAAGTTACGAATTTTCGGTATTAATTAATTCCCACGGATTTTATCGAGGGGAATGTTTTTAGTCGAGTGATTTCTTTATTTCTGTTTACAGAAACAAGTTCCTCAAATAGGATTTCGGAACATGCCCTCAGTTTTGTCTAGAAAACAATTTAAACCTGTTGAAGTTCATCCGAACGGTTCAAAAAAAAAAGAAGAAAGAACTGTAACGAATTAGATAGCCCTCGGTGAATTATCTGTTAGCGACGTCTTATAGGGCATCAAGCAAGAGGATGACGCCGACGCTACCTCATGCATTGCCCGAGGATACACATGTTACCTCTATCCAACCATGTAACTTCTAGATAATTAAACTGAACCAGAACAGGATTTAGAACATGTACATCTACTTTAGGATAGCATGTATACCGTCCCGATGTACATATATTTCATTAAACATGCGTATTTGCTAAATTATTAAGGTGCAACTGACCGCAATAAATCCCTCAATTATCCTTAGTATGAATCAATATCATGCGGATGTAGGCAATTGAAAATTTCTCTTGTTAGAATTTGAATATTTTAAGACTTCACCAAGAGAAAACTAAAACGAAGAGAAGAAGTCATGGAAAAACAGAAAATTTAACGCAATAAATACAAAGGGTAAGCAGAGAATAACTTAACCAAAAACAAATAACAGAAGCTAAGTGGAAGAAGCGATACAAAAAAATCAAGATAAGGAAAGCAAACAGAGATGCTGGTATATTACCAGAAATGATCAAACGGCTAGGACAGGAAGGAAAAATGGAAATGGGAGATGTTAAGAGCAATTTGGAAGGAACAGAAAACACCAAGAAAATGGGAAAAAAATCTGATAATTCTGATTTACAAGAAAGGAGAGCAGACCCAATGTGTTTAGCACAAACAAGCTACAAACTGTACACAAGAATTCTGGAAAACCGTATAAGCGTTTATGTGGAATAAAGACTAGAGGAAGAACATGCAGCTTTCACGCCAAAGAAATAAACGAACGACAATATTTATATAATCAAGGACTTAGAAAGAAAAATGGAGAAGGTGAAGAAATGTCTCTATTGTTCATCTATCTGAAAGCAGCCTTTGATACGATAGATAAAAGAAACATATGGTACGGCTTAAAGGGAATTGAAACCCCTAAAACTTTTCTAGATGTCATCAGAAGTACATACGAGACAGTAAGGATTCAAGTTATAAATTGCAGGGCAAAAATCAGAAGAATTTCAAATGAGAAAAGAAATAAAACAAGGTAACAGTCTAAGTCTACTCTTATTCGTACTAATGATGGACAGAGTAGTCAAACGAATAAAAGCACAAACTGAACAGCATAATAATACGGTACAGAAATCTAGAACCTGTAAGAGTGAATTGCTTACTATATGCAGATGATCTGGTTCTGGCTGCAAACTCTAAAAATAAAATGCAAAAGCTAATGAACATATGGGCGAAGGAAATAGAAGACCTGAAGTTCGAAGTAAAGTAAAGAGAATAATAGAGTTAACAAAGAAAGTAAATGTGAAGGCAATACATTGGTTGGATAGGATTAAGAATGAAGATAGAAAAATAACAAAGCAAGAACCAATAATGAAAAAAGTAAGGAAGAAGCAATTGAATTGGTACAAAGATATAGTAAGGATGATAAGAATGATAGAATTACAAGAAAAATAATGGAAACAGGACACCTAAAACAGAAAAGAAGAGGAAGATCTACGAAGAAATGAATGGACCAGAAGAGAGAGAAAAAACTTAGAAGAAATGAAAGCAATGGCAAGAAATATATATATTTGAGTAAACATGTGTATTTGCTAAATTATTAAGGTGCAACTGACCGCAATAAATTCCTCAATTATCCTTAGTATGAATCAATATCATGCGGATGTAGGCAATTGAAAGTTTCTCTTGTTAGAATTTGAATATTTTAAGACTTCACCAACAGAAAACTAAAACGAAGAGAAGAAGACATGGAAAAACAGAAAATTTTAGATAAAAGACTATGAAGACAAATTTAACGCAATAAATACAAAGGATAAGCAGAGAATAACATGCAGCTTTCACGCCAAAGAAACAAACGAACGACAATATTTATATAATCAAGGACTTAGAAAGAAAAATGGAGAAGGTGAAGAAATGTTTCTATTGTTCATCTATCTGAAAGCAGCCTTTGATACGATAGATAAAAGAAACATATGGTACGGCTTAAAGGGAATTGAAACCCCTAAAATTTTTCTAGATGTCATCAGAAGTACATACGAGACAGTAAGGATTCAAGTTACAAATTCCAGGGCAAAAATCAGAAGAATTTCAAATGAGAAAAGAAATACAACAATGTAACAGTCTACTCTTATTCGTACTAATGATGGACAGAGTAGTCAAACGAATAAAAGCACAAACTGAACAGCATAATAATACGGTACAGAAATCTAGAACCTGTAAGAGTGAATTGCTTACTATATGCAGATGATCTGGTTCTGGCTGCAAACTCTAAAAATAAAATGCAAAAACTAATGAACATATGGGCGAAGGAAATAAAAGACCTGAAGTTCGAAGTAAACTTGAATAAAGTAAAGATAATAATAGAGTTAACAAAGAAAGTAAATGTGAAGGCAATACATTGGTTGGATAGGATTAAGAATGAAGATAGAAAAATAATAAAGCAAGAACCAATAATGAAAAAAGTAAGGAAGAAGCAATTGAATTGGTACAAAGATATAGTAAGGATGAAGAATGATAGAATTACAAGAAAAATAATGGAGACAGGACACCTAAAACAGAAAAGAAGAGGAAGATCTACGAGGAAATGAATGAACCAGAAGAAAGAGAAAAAATTTAGAAGAAATGAAAGCAATGGCAAGAAATATATATATTTGAGTAAATATGCTATATTTGCTAAATTATTAAGGTGCAACTCAGTAAGAATCAATATCAATATTTTAATATTTGAAGACTTCCCCAAGAGACAAAAAGAAACAAAAAAAGAAATTAGCTACCGTAAATATATATAGCGTATGATATATTTTCTATTGTGTCTATAACGCGAGAAATTATTAATATTTGTATGAAGGAAGGTTAAAAAAATTTTTTGTAAGAGAGTAAAGTGTCGGTCAGGCATTTTCTCGATGTTGTGCTTCGGAGGGTTAGGTAGAATATGATAGATGACTTCCGTACGAGTTGCATTCCGAGTTTCAGCGACGCCAGCCACGCTCTAAACGTAATCTGTTCCATTTGTCATCTCGATTCACCTCCTTTATAAAGAGTACTGTATTCTTTTAGACCCAATCAGCTTTTCCACGCTTGACTTTTGTTCGCCGACGCACAATATCTACCACGAGAGATTGGAATGTCCTATCTTTGTGTTATGAGGATTGATTAAGACCGCGGATTAGGGAAGGAAGATCGTAGTAGTCGTGGAAAGGGACAAATGAATTTCACACCAATTGCCCTTGCTCGTTGTTTCGTCGTTCTCCTCCTAGAAATTTATCGCTTACATTAGAAGGTCTCGAATTATCGCTTTCCTTTTTTCCTACACTTTTTTTTTTTTTCATTCTACTCGAGTTGATCTTTGTTCGTCGTTGAATACGATAGAAAATAGATGAGACAGAAAAAAATTAAGGAAACTAAAGCGGAACAGGAAAAATTGTCGCATTTATCTGATCGCCTTAATCTACTACTTTCTCCTTGACCATGTTTGTTTCCTTTAATGGTACACTATTTGTAACCTCCCTGTATCGTTTTATTATTCCGGAAACTACATTCTTAATAGATAACGATAAATTACAACGGAAATATATGAAATGGGAACAAATAGGATACATTAATATTTCTTTAAAATACTAAACAAAACATGACCAAACAAACTAACCTGGGGTACACATTTTTTTTAAATGGCAAACGAGATTTTTTTAAAGTACTAACGCAGTTATTTGTTTTAATACAAATATTCACAAATTAAACTCTATCAATTATGCGACGACACCACGCATAAATCGATTAAATATGCACGAAAACATCTAACTTGGTGACGCCAGCATTATATAAATATTTATGCGTATCTCATATTCACACAACTATACCGTTGTCGCGTACTATAAAACATTAAAATTATTTAAGTGGAAATTGAAAGGTTTTGATTATGAAACAATAAACAACATCCTAACGTATATGTATTCCAAAGGAATATACTTTGGAAAGGACAATATTAGATACATTCAATTTAATACTTTAAAACTAAATCTCGTATAAATTCTGGCCATACTTTAACCAAAAATTGAAGTGATAACACAAACAACGGACTATTTTCATATATGTCCGTTTTATTATAATACATGCTTAAATTCGATACTTTAAGTAGTATGAATTATGAAAAATGACTTCGAAAGAGAAATATCTGAAGGAATCAAAGTAATTACGCCCCGAATAATACTGCTAGAAAAAGAGGTATGATATCTTAGTTGAACGATAAAAATATAAATTATTCACTAGAAATGTTAAATTTTCTGATAAAATGTTACAAAAATATTGCATTCAATATAGATTTGATAGTATATCACAAGAGAAAGGACGATTTTGATATTACTTATGATCCAGATCGTAATCACATAGAGTTGAAATTTAAGGTAGGCACTACTTTAAAACTGACAAAAGGAGACTTTCATCGGACAAGGGTAGATAAACGGAAAAGGTGTTGTGATCATGTAATAAAAGTGGAAAGAAAATATTGGTAAAATTAAAAAAAAATACCGACTTAAGAACCAAAGAATTTATAGATAATAACTTATTATTCGGCGTTTATTTCTTGTGACAATTTTTATATAAATATAAATACTTACGCTGTAATTAATTGCAAATATTTTGTTCTATAATTGTGATTTTTTTACCTAAATGAAAGTATTTATGAGTATTCGAATTTATTTTTATTGTACGATGCTAATACGTCCCTGTTCACTTTGTGTTTGTTGTTCGCTTAGCTCAAACGTGATCTAAGTAAACATGTACATGCGCTAGAATTCGAAAATAACATTGGAAAAAGTTATTATTTTATACAGAGGATATTTATAATAATGGTAACTCAAAACAGCGAAATTTCTGTAGATCCACAGAGTTAGAGAGACATCCTACGAAATCACGCATTACCTTTCAGGGTAAAAAAAGCCTCTAAAAATCTTCAGTTTATTTATTGTTAAATATATATATAATTTCGAGGTATACATACCAGTTAATAAAAATGCAAAAATAAACTGTTATAAAGACGTAGGGTTTTCAAACTTTACCATAGCTAAGAAAATAGAACGACCCCATTATCTCATCAACAATTTTATAAGATTGGCCAATTCCCACAGCAGAAATCCTGCGAGGAGGAGTAAATAAAAACCAACTCTAAGACAACGCGTACAATAAATTTTATCCGGCAGTAAACATTTTCGATGGCTAAAAAAGGTATCAAAACCACCCTTAAAAAGGACACATAAAACAGGCAATTTAGAGAATAGTATAATAATTTGGGCGTATTTTACCTATAACAATAAAGACTCTATATATTTTATTTCTATGCGAATGAGTTGTAATTCTTATATACGACTGTTGGAAGTGGCTCTGATGACTTTGGTGGACAATTGCCGACGCAAGACTGGATATTTCAGCAAGATAATGCAGCTATCCATAATCCCAGTGGTTTCATTAAAAGGAAATTAAATGATTACAATTTCTTGAAGCAAGCAAGACCACGTTTTCCCCATAAAGCAGATAACACAAAAACCTTCGTAAGAAAAGAAGAAAATATTCCTGGGATTTACAGATTTAGAGAAGGCTTTCGATAAAATCCCAAAAAAAAGTTATGGTGCAAATGAGAATTCAAATAGAAAGGACGAAAATCGAACAAGTAAAAACAAAGACACAAGAAGCAGACAACGAAATTATACTACGCTATGAATAGTAAATTTTTAAATAAGAAAGAAATCTTCCGGAAAACGAGAGCTATATTAACGTTTGACTGCGAATCATGGATACTAAACCAAAAACAAAGAAGTAAGGTACAATCCGTGGAGATAGAGTATCTGAGAAAAAAAGAGGGGTCACAAAATACGATAGAATAAAAAACGTCGATGTATATAAGGGAAGATTTAGAAATTAATTCAGTACAGGAATTTATTGAGCAGAGACAACTGAAATAGTAAGGGCATCTGCGAAGAATGGATAATGGGAAACAACCTAGAAGAATATGGAATTCACAGGTATAGCAGTAAACTCCACTCACACAAATTAATTAATTATGCGGAACGCAGCGTTTCGAGAGCACGTGGGCTCCCATTGTCAACCGTGTTACCGACTGCAGTCATTTGAAGAATATGGAAAGCAAATATTGCGAAAAATAAGAGAAGAGAAAGGCCAGGGCAGACTTGGGACTATTTCATAGCAAAAATTTTGGATGATGGGTAAAACATGAACTGAAGTAGCGAAATTGGCAAAAGATAGGAAAGAGTGGAGGAAGTTTGTAAAGCTCTAAAAGAAGCAGTCGACCTCAAAAAGGAGATGTATGCGATTACATCGAAACGTCATGACGTACATGATAGGAATATTGGCAAGTAAGTATGTGCCAATAATAAACAATACGATAGCGTCAAAGGACTAAAATATTGGAATGATATTCCTATTTCAACAATAACCAAATTGATTGAAATTGATAGACAGTATAAAGACA
This sequence comes from Trypoxylus dichotomus, assembly GCA_023509865.1. Taxonomy (NCBI): domain Eukaryota; kingdom Metazoa; phylum Arthropoda; class Insecta; order Coleoptera; family Scarabaeidae; genus Trypoxylus; species Trypoxylus dichotomus. Next base: position 5,327,010 of record CM042083.1, on the reverse strand, counting down.
CGGACTTCACTGTGTTGAATTACCACTATTACAAATAATCTCTGCATAAAATATTACATTTGATACATAATTTGCCACAAACATTAGGAAAACCAAACATTCTATTCAAAAATTCATACGGAACTACAACAACAGATTAGTTTTGACAAAACCAAAACAACTACCAAACCATTACAAGCGGTATCTCGCAAACAAATGCCATGAGAATGTTATGAATGGAACACTAAACATTTTACTTGGTATCTCAAGAGATATAAACTATATAACCTAAGATAAAAAATATATATATAATGCTTTTTACCTTATAGTACTGGAATATATAATATATTATTAAAGGTAATATCCATCTGTGGCTGAAACCTACAAAATGTTAACGTTCATTACTAAATTTAATTAAAAAACACGTCACGCACATCATCAAATTTGAAATTTGAAATTAACTTCGAATATTTAAAAAAAAAAAGGTAGCGCCACCTATCACACCGCGCTTAAACCTTTTTAGAATCGACGAATATTATTGCCGAGATTTAAATTAGATTTTAATTTTATATTTAATTACAACCTTTTCTAATTATCATAACTGTGTTATAAGCACGTAAACGATTTATATATACAATAAATAAGATCGCACAAATGCTTGCCAGTCCTCGGTCAGTTTCCGTTGAAATCGGACGGTTTACGCTGACCTCATTCGGACACCTTTTTTTTTTGGTTTTCACCTTTTTTTCTGTATACGCGCATTTATCGCTGTTTTAAATATATCTATTTCTTTTTAATGCAAGCTTACACGGTCTAAATGGAGGAAGTTGAAGAAAATACTCAAGCTCCAGGTAAGTTTTTACGCGTTTTAACGTTTTAGAAATAAATTTTTTTTTCTTTATATTTGGCGCGTTAACATATTTTTATTAAAACGTAGAATGCTACAATGTGTTAAAGGAACGATTCCTCTCACTAAATTAAACTGTTTCAAGATTAATGTAGAGAAAAATAATAGCTGTTGTCTTTTGTCTCCGTGGGGATTATTTAATGCTTGAAATAAACTTTAGAGGCACGGGAATCGAACATAAGAAAAAGTAATGCGACCGTGCGCTCCTGTAATAATAGATGCCGTTTCAGGCATAATAACTAGCTGTTTGCCGAGGAAATAGCCAAGTTTATAGTCCTTTATTACTTCTACAGTTTCATGTTCAATTGTTCAGAATGTAACTGGTGTGATGTATTAGATTCTTCCGTTTGAAATATCGAATTCTTCCTTTGTTTATTTCTCGAAAATATATAAATAGAAATAAAAATGTAAAGGGCCAAATAAAAAAAAAAGGAGAAAGATTTTATTTGTGTAAGTAACGGATGGATCAAATCAATCTTTCTTATTTTACAACAGTCGAAATTTTAGTGCCCCTGGGGCAGTACCTAATCTATTCTCACACTTGCGTTTTATACATCTATATATATATCTACATGTGAACAGAGTCGTGAAAGCAGACCTAAACAATCCAATTTAAAGTTGATTGTGGCTGGTTTTATCTATAGATATAGAAAGACATACATATGAAAAGTGTGGAAGAGGTCCCCATTTTACTTATTGTATTTTTTACGAGGAGCTGCCTTAGATTAGGCATTGTGCTCGCTTTTTTTAGGCGAAGGGGGCTTCCCTGGAGGATCAAACGTAGTACATAGACCCTGCTTTCGTGCAATCTATATTATACCTTCTTCCTATCCGATATTTGCATATCTCTTAGTGGTAAAGGCGAGGCTAAATAATAATAATAATAGTAATAACTCTTATCTTCCGCGCTTTGCTTATTTTATATTTTGCATGAATTACATCAATTCGTTTTTCCCTAACTTTAACAATATTCCTCATATAATATACGTTGTGTCCCTCTTTATTTTTTTTTATTTCATTTCTTTCTCGTCGTTGCCTTCAGTTTATATTGAAAAGGACAAAAGAAATACGCACATTATATATTTATGCCACCTTCCGTCATCTTTCTATGTATGTTCTTATAAAGATTTCCGTACTTTATCAATCCCTTTTCGTAAAAGGGCTTATCATTATTAAATCATCAGATCCAAAAAGCAAAATCTTATTTGTGACATAGCTACTAGTCAGAAAAAATATATACATACGTATCAAATAAATTAAAAATATCCTAATATTAATTTGCATTCACAATGAGTTGAAAAATTTAATAGAAAATATCTTGCATTAAAAAAAAAGGACAATCATCTACCTTTCACTATTCATGAGATAGATCGCTTGAAAATTGTGGAACTTGCATGTACATCGGTCTCTTTTATCCATCATAAGCTACAGCTTGAAAAATAAAACAATTCACGAGGTGGAAATTGCGGAAATCGATTCTACGAATTCGATTTTATCTAGAATTATATTAATAAATCTATTTTAATCCACAAAAAAAGTAATGAGAATGTTTCAAAGTCATCGATTTAATTACTTTAAAAATGTATAACGCTAAATTTCCTGGAATAAGTTGTCGTGGGGTTTTTGAAGCTGTCGATTATCCATTTTTAGCTTAAAAATGCGCTTGACACGCTCAGAAAAACGATATCGAAATTTATCCGTTAAGATTTTTAAAATATCTCCAAATAAACTCAATTTTCATGTTTAGCAGGTCGAATTTTTAAAGGACGATGCTCAAAATATTAATTAAAAAAAATTTTAAATCGCATTGTTTCTTTTACGACTTTGTAATTTTGTAATTTTTTCATGAGTCCACAACCTAAAAAATTATATATAAAATATTTTAGTCTTTCACTGTTAATGAAATAGGACGTCTAAAAATTTTGGAACTTGCACATCGATTGTTGTGCTTTTCTTAAACTGCAGCTTGAAAAATCAAAGAATTAACGAGATAAAAATTGGGGGAATCGATTCTACGAATCTGTTTTTATCTAAAGATATCTTAATGAATATATTTTAGCCCATAAAAGAGTGGTGAGAATGTCTCAAAAGTCATCGACGTGAAAATCGAGATTTTCTTTCGTACCGAATTAATTCAAAAATGTATAATGCTAAATTTCGGTGCCTGCGGGTTTTCGAATGTCTTGATTAACCATGGGAATAGTCATATTTAGCTTAGAAATGCACTCAAACTCTCCGAAAATGATTGGAAATCATATTGATTTTAAGGAGAAAGATATCGAAGCTGAGGGGGATATCCTCAAAGATTTTTAAAATACCCTCAAATAAATTTGATTTTCATGTTTAACGGGTCAAAATCTACGAATTAAAAAAAATTAAATCATAATATTTTCCTAAAAAAATCTGTTTTGCAATTCCGTATTTTTTTCATAACTCCACAATGTAATGAATTGGAAAATTAAATATAAGATATTTTGTAGCCTTTCGCTTAAAAATGTTGGAACCTGTATATTGATCTTTCTTAAGTTCTTAACTTGTAGACGGAAGAGAATTAAAGAGATGAAATACTGGAAATCTATTCTGCGGTAGAAATGCTTTTCTGGTTTTGTCGTGTATTTACAATTTCACTTGACGTTGCGCTGATCATGCTGTCAGCTTCTACAGAAGGTTTCTAAAGACTAGTGTTGTTGTCTCTCATAACCGTTTCGCTTTGCTGATCCGTAACCGTTCCGTTCCGTTGAATCGCGTCGCCCGCTGCACGATGACAGTGCTAACTTACTACTAACAAGTGAAACTGTAAATACACGACAAAACCCGAAAAACATTTCTACTATGGACGACGGTCGTGAAAGCCTACACTCAATCTATTCTACGACTTCGTTTTTATCTAGAAATATAGTAGACGCTCAATAGTGTGAACAAAATGAAACGCAACTGTTTCTACTAACGATTTGGTCATATTAAAGGGAGTGGCTGATTTATGCTTAATGCATAAATAATTATTTACTCACTTATAATTGCATATTTTTTAATTTGAAAAAGATAAAATACATCCTCTAAATATTGTACAATTTTTGTTTGTTTTTTTTTTTTGTATTTTTCAACCATTTCTTTTAATGCATTTGGAAAATGGTTGTTCACGTCATCCCGGTTTTTTATTACCAAGCGTTCACATTATCGAGCGTCTATTGTATGTTAGTGAATGTATTTTAGCCAACAGAAAAGTCATAAGGATATCTCAAAATCATCGATATGAAAATCTAAATTTTATTTCTGACAGAATTTCGGTTTTTCGAAGGTATTAATTAAGTCTAAGATAAATGTGCTTAGCTTAAGAAAATGCTTAACAAGCTGAGAAAAATGATTTTCTAGTTAAGAAGATGAAGCTGTTATGTTTTAACAACCAAAGCACTTGGAGATTTTTGAAAGGCAAAAGATTCAAATAATTCTAATAATTTCTGAATGTAAACTATGTAGAGGCATAGCTACGACAATAGTTATATATTTAAAAAATGTAGATCTTAAAAGTATAAATTTAAAAGATTTGAAACACGTGCTTTCATTGGACACTATTTAAAATCTACGGGAGAATCCTTGCGAATAAAGGAAAGAGAAAATAATAACGCCCCTCCTCTAAAGAGGATGGCCATAATTTTTATAAAAGGAGAAAAATAGCAGTGCATAGAAGTAAATCATAAAAAAATGTCTGTAAAAATGTTACGACTGTTTGTTTAATTACTTAAGACGAAAAGGGGGCGCCCTTTTATATATCAAGTCTTTGTCTTTACCAACATAATAAGACGCTTTCGCTACTTTAACAGGGTCCACAAAAATAATAATCCGTTTTCCGTTTGTACGCTAGGGCAGGATTAGTTCGCATTATGTTGTACAAAAAATCTATTAAGGCAAATGAAAAAAGAAAGGAAAACCGCTAGAAAAGAAAAAAAGTAAGCTTTAATATCTTGTTTCTACAGTCGCCACTGGCCTACAAATTTAATATAAAACCATCAAAATGTTCGTCCTGAGACATCTTTTAAATTAATCCTTTTATAAAATCATTGACGTCAGAGGTGATTTAAATCCTATTCTTTGTGAAAGGAGAAATTCTTCATCCAGTTTTGAAGAGAACGTTCCACATCTCTCATGGGATTTACCCCAAAAAACAAAACTTCTTAACTCTGTTACTCTCTACTTTTTATGTGTATGAAAAGATTAAGACTAATTATATTGTCTGAAAACTCGTAGAAGGGGTGGATTTCTTGTCGTCTTAAAATCTTGAAAGGGTAAAGTTATGGCGACTTCTTTATAGGCGCTACACCACTTCAGGAATTTATTCGATTTAAAAGAAAGTATCTTCCTTTTGTAAGGAAATTTTTTTTAAAAATATTCTATGTATATATCCGTTATCGTAAGCTAAATAAATGCCGTACAATATATCAAGATTACCCCCTAGTCATCATCTAGCGCGTAGTTCATGGGAGTTATGCAAAATAAAATGATACAGCGTGAATGTGGTGTCGTTTATCAAAACTAGACGAATGAAATTACTTGTCCGTTATCACCAAGTTTAGATTAGCATATTTTAAATGGAGATAAAGCGATTGTATGCTTAAGGAAAATAATTCTATTACAGCGATACTCTTCTGCTTTATCTCATGGACGCAAATACGGATCGACAATGACAGATAGTCAACTGTCCTCTTTTTAGGCGTAAACTAAATTAACTTAATGACTAACATTTAACTAGGAAGACGGAAAGAAGAGACTTGTTCGTCGCATTGATATATACATCAGTTACTTCTAATTGTCTCCAGTCACCCTCTATTTCACCGACACCTGACACCGTTCTCCACTTCGGTATTTTTTTCTAATTACGTTATATTAATAGAATACAAAGGGGAAATTTAACAAAGAGACTGTCTGCTTTCGTACTGTCCAGAAGAAATAACGATAAGAACGTAGTGATATCACTTGATACATTCACTTTCCTTTATTGTGTCATTTTTATATATATATATATATATATATATATATATATTCGTATTTAAGATGCAGTCCTTGTCCAATTTATTAGGGCCCAAGTATTAAAATATAAAATGAAAAACGTATTGTATAAGCATAAGTTTATTTAGAACTATACAATATTTTGTAATGGCTCCTTTGGCTTTTATAATTCTTCTTATTCCTATTCTTTTTTCTATTTCTTAGTAACCGATCCAAATAATATTCTACAAATTACTATCTTCTTCAATCTTGTCTGTACCCATACTCTATATAGTACAGAATGATTCATGAGGGGGATAATAATAGGAAAGAAGTCATTAAATGGCACCTTCTCAATTTCTTAGAAAAATATTTAGGGAACGTATTTAGATAGGTATTATAAACCCTATTCATGAATTTTATACTTGTACTTGTAAATTATAGCGTTAGAAACATATAAAAGCTTAAATTTATAAGGTGGCCCTAATAAAGTGGACAGGGACTGTATATTCCTCCATATCCCTCGACTGTCAGGATAAAATGAAATAAATGATTCAAATCCTGAGATCCTCTTACAGGGACGCATATTTTCAAAAAAAAAAAAAGATTAATATCAATATACCATTCCAAAAGGGAAATTTATTTTATTTTGCAACGTATCATCAAATTATTCAATAATAAATTAGCTCAGTGCGTGGGCGGTCGGGCGCTGGTAACATGGAGATTGGTTAACCGCAACCCTTATTAATTGGTCATTCTGTGAACAGCGGGAACTAATAATTAATGTCAATTAATTGTAGTAATTAGGTTCAACATTGCTAAGCTGTTAGATGGGCACTGCTCGATGCTATTGTATCCAATTTCGAGTGATGTCGTGCCCTACTGCCCGAAAATTCTGGTTTGTAAACTAACTGTACTTATTGTAGGTATTAAATAAAATTGGGGATGTCTAATCGCAATCAGATTTTACAAGTTTAATTTTTTGTTATTAGGACACATTATATATAGGCAAATGTTTGTTTTTGTCGAAAAAGTAAAAATTTTGAACGAATCTAAGGATGTTAAAGAAATTATATAGCATTTGTAATAGTTTTAGAACAATTTAGAAGCCTTTTAAAACAAAATGAACAAATGAGATCTGATGGGCGAAAAATAAACTTTCTCCTTTCAAGAACCTACATCAAGCACTTCTAAAATGGATAATAATAATAAATTATTAGTCATTTGAATATATAACAAAATGCAAAGGTCCCAGGTTAGAACCTTGAAGGATACCAGAAGGATTTGAAAACGTATCTGAGGAATACCTGTTATCGAGTTTGGCAGATAATTAATTGTAGGAACTTTATTTAAATTATAACTTTCACCTTGAAAATCTAATTAAAAAAATTGTTAATAAATACCCAGTTCCTGTAAATATTTTTACATTTTTTACTATGCGTACACTTCGCCACAAATTACATAGTTTTTACTTGACGCTGATGGGATAGCTGAGTCTTGTTGGCGCGCAAATAAGAGGAACACATCCTTGGAATTATTTTAACAACCTTGTTTGGTTGAATATTACAAACCTGTTTGCAAATCGTCAATCAAACACCAACAAGTTATTCAATATGGTTTCAATGTTGCATTATGATTAAATGAAATAAATTAGTTTTGCCATGCATTTAAATCATAGAAAGTTGATTAATTTAACTCCGAAAATCTTAATAACACATGGGCTGAAAAGTCCCGGGCCTAACAAAGAAAACACGTTTTTTTTTGGTTCAAAATTAGCTTTATTCATCAACGTAATCGACATCAAGAGCAACGCAATCATTCCAGCGCCGCTCTAACATTTCAATACCACTTTTGTAGAACGATTTATCGTTTGCCTCAAAATAGGCCTCAATTTCAGCGATAACCTCTTCATTCGTGCGATATTTCTTACCGGCGAGCATTTTTTCGAGATCTGCGAACAGCCAGCAGTCGCTGGGAGCCAAATCTGACGAATACGGTGGATGTGGGAGCAATTCGAAGTTCAATTCATGTAGTTTCCCCATTGTTTTGATTGACTTGTGACACGGTGCGTTGTCTTGATGATACAATTTTTTTTTCTTTGCCATATGCTGTCGTTTCTTTGCAATTTCGGCCTTCAAACGCTCCAGTAACGCTATATAATATTCACTGTTGATGGTATTTCCTTTCTCAAGATAGTCGATGAATACTACACCACGCACATCCCACAATACCGAGGCCATAACTTTTCCAGCCGATTGTTGTGCTTTCGGGCGCTTTGGACGAGGTTCACCAGTTGCTGCCACTCAGATGACGATCGTTTTGATTCCGGAGTGAGGTGATGGATCCATGTTTCATCCATTGTCACATATCGACGCAAAAATTCCGGTTTGTTACGTTTAAACATGGCCAAACACTGCTCAGAATCATCAACACGTTCTTGTTTTTGGTCAACAGTGAGCAAACGCGGCACCCACTTTGAACAGCGCTCTCTCATAGTCAAATGCTCATGCAATATAAAGCCAATACGTTCTTTTGATATCTTTACGATGTCAGCTAACTCACGCAACTTCACTTTTCGATCATTCAAAACGATTTTGTGGATTTTTTGATGTTTTCTGGTGTTACCGCCTCATTTGGACGTCCACTGCGTTCTGCATCATCGGTGTCTCTACGACCACGTTTGAAGTCAGCAAACCAACGTTTTATTGTTGTTTCTGATGGAGCGGAGTCCCCATAACACTTTTCAAGCCAGTGCTTCGCTTGAACGGTATTTTTTCTCATCAAGAAGCAGTGTAAAATTAAAACACGAAATTGTTTTTGATCCATTGTTTTGAAAATAACAAAAGTAGCGTGACTCTTAGCACAATAACTCACAAACTAATGAATAGAATATCATGAAATTTTAACAGCTGTCTTTTGAAGGTTAGTACTAACTGAGAGAAAGGTGACTGCAATAAAACTAGCGTCATCTATGTGTTAGGCCCGGGAGTTTTCAGCCCATGTGTTACAAAACAAATTAATCTTTGTTCTTTTCGAAAAGGAAACATTTGCTAACTTCTACACGAGACGTTTTTTTTACTAATTTAACTAAATTAAAGAGTATTGAAAGAGCTTGCTGCGGTTTCTACTATGTATTTTGGTTTTGCAGTCCCTTTGAACTTTCCAACAGTGAATGAAGTCGATGCTCTTTTCTCAGCTTGATTCATAGAGTTGATGAAATTTGGACCAGTCAGCTTTAATATTTTTGTAACTTAGTTGTGGAAATTTGTGACATATGTACTTGAAACAACCCGTGGCAAATCTAGAGCTTTAACATATTCCTGCATAGGACTTAATTTGATGTGAAGAAGTAGAAAAGTTACATTTCTCTGTCAACTAAAGGTTCACTTGCAAGATTCTTTTGTTTAACATCTAAAGATCGGGAGCCCAATGTGTCTGAATCCAGTGTTGGTGTCTACCTCGACTATCCCAAAGGCACAAAATTGACGGAAATTTTATATATCAATAATAATAATAATAATCCTTTATTGGTCAACAGCCCAAGAGCCAATTAACGGATAAATTTACAACATTCTTATTTGAAATGGTTTCAGATCCCGTGTATTCGCGTTCCTCATCATGTGTCTAATAGGTGCCTTAAGCAAAATGTTGGTATTAGCTCTAGGTACTTGAAATATATTATAGGAGCGAGTATGTCGAGTAGACACTGTGAAGCTTATTTGCACTAGAAAAGTTGGCGAGTCGATATTATTTTTCAGGATCTTGCAAAGAAACTCCACACTATTACGCACACGGTGGTCGCCAAGGGATAGAAACTTATGCTCCACAAGTAAGCTAAAATATTGGAAGCCTCTTTCAGGGTTCACGTTGTCCATTCGATAAGAGAGATACTTTAGAAACTTCTTTTGAACAAGTTCGATTATGGTATAAATACCAAGGATACCAAGCGATGGGGGCGTATTCAAGCTTAGAACGGACGTAGGCATAATATAATCCCTACAGTAGGGAAACTGAGAGTTTTAGAAGTAAATGAACACATTAACGAAATATAATTTCATTATCGATTACCACCCCTAAATAATCAATACTTTCTAATTATGTTAGCTTAAGGTTGAGGATAGCCTTAAGGGACTTATATTTGTTTATTACATAATTACATTATTAAGTACTTAACTATTGTCCGGTACGCGTGTACATTATGCTAATTGCTAAAATTTTGAAATCGGCAAACAAGAATATCTGTCATTAAAGTATCTACGTACATAAGTTAAAAACAAGTGCCACATCTTAGTCAGCAAAAAATAAATATTTATTGTCCAATGTAATTCATCAAAAATTCATTTTTAGTAATACAACCACCTATTTAGTTATTTTTCTCACTATCTAGTTATAAATCAGCTAGAATTACACAATTTACATGACATAATTTCGCTTGCATACAACGTCATATTATTGAAAATTACCTTTTATTCATAGTTAATACATTGTAGCAATTTTAATGATATATAATTTACTTATTATAACATTATTTCGCAAAGCTTGGCAAGAGAGTTTTATGAAAATTATAGCGCAAATTGCAGCACATCATTTTGAGGTATAATTTCATGCCCAAACAATACTCTCTCGGAGATAATTCGAAATTAATGATGTGGTGGGTTTGTTTGAGGTATGCAGTGATTGAAAATTATTCTGCTGAAATACGCTGCGATATTATTTTAAAAAATGATAAAGTTATAATACCGGTACTGCCACCAAAATATTATATGTACATATATATATATATATATATAACTTGAATAATAAATTGAGGTTTATGTATCACGTATTATATATCTCAATGACTTCAATAAATAAGCGCACGTGTTCTCTTAAAGGTTCCTTAACAGACAGTCTAAAGCGAACTGTTTTATTTTTATTTGCCTATTGTTCACGTTGTGTCGCAATATTTACATTATTAAATAGGGCGTATATTATATTTTTAACACGGTCTACTAACTATGACTATATATACACTACCACTCAAAAGTGTTTAGGCACTCTCACTGACAGCAAAAATGTTAATAATATTTATTTTTTATGTACAGATACACGTACATGAATAAAAATATATTAAATAAATGTGAAAATTAGAACGTTTAATTTAAATTTTGCTTTCATCTATGTGACCTCCTCTTGATTTAATAATTGCAGCACACAATCGAGGCATTTTCGCAATAAGTTTTGCCAGAGTTTCTTGTGTTATTGAGGTCCAACTCGATTGCAATTTATTCTACACGTCAGTACCTGATGTCGGAGCCGATTTCCGTACTTCCCGATCTAGTTCTTCCCATAGTAACTCGATTGGATTCAAGTCGGGGCTCTGGGGAGGCCATTCCATAATTTTGAGAGTTCCTTCCTGTTCTAAATGGCGTAAATAGTCTTTACATAATTTGGAGGAATGTTTTGGGTCATTTGGTCTTTTTTTAATGTACCGTCAATTTTCACAATGTCCCCTACACTAGTGCCAGCAAAACAGCCCCAAATGATGATAGAACCTCCACCATGCTTCACGGTAGCAGCAATACACTCTTCTCTGGCACGTTCACCCACAGATCTTCTTACGAATATGCGTCTTCGGGTTCCGAACAGCTCAAATTTGGACTCATCCGTCCATAGGACTTTGTTCCACTCTTCTATGGTCCAGTGTTGGTGTTCATGGGCCCGTTTAAGTCGCTTTTGCTTGTTTTGTTTGCGTAGTAATGGCTTTTTCATCGCAATACGTCCATGGAGCCCGGCTTTCTGTAGGCGATGTTTGACTGTAGAAACACTGACTAGTTTTTGGCGACCAACATTTAATTCTGCGGTGATTTCCGGGGCTGTTTTGCGTCTATTTAACTTGCTGGTAACCACTATTCAGCGATCATCTGCAGATGTTGTCGCTTTTGGCCTTCTACTACGTCTTTTATTAAGAAAACTGCCAGTTTCCCGAAATTTTTTTACGTTATAGTCAACCGTAGCGTGGTGTATTTTCATTTTTTTGGCAATTTGTCGATTATTTATGCCACTTTTATGGTAAGCTATTATAAGCGCACGTGTTTCCGTACTAATTTCTCTTCGCGGAGGCATTTTAAAAAATTGTCACACGATATTTCGCTCACGATGTGAATAGAGTAAATACCACACTGCACCTTACCATAGGTTACAGATTTCACTATAATCTTCTAGGAAGGTAATTTAAACATTATTACCTACAATCTAACAGATGACTAAATTTACCCAGTAAATTCAGAGGGATTGTTATTGTAATTGCACCGCAATAAACAGTTTATGGTAATCCGACCAAGTGCAGGTAAATGATAGTAAACTTTATGCGATATAATGGGTGTTTATCTTACTGAACTACATTTTAAATACGTATTTCATTTTATTATAATGTTTTTTTGGTAAACATAATATTATATGAATAATCCATTAAAACAGGGGTGCCCAAACACTTTCGAGCGGTAGTGTATATGTATAAGTAAAGTAATTACAAAAGCTTACGGTTTACAAATCATCAAATGAAATATATGTATCATATGTCGATCAAATCGAGTCTTTTTCTCTCGATTTCAACGAGCACAAGGTTGTACTGGTTTCCTTTCACTTTCAGATATTTTTAAATAACGTTTACAAATATTAAGTAACGGTATGAAGTATTGACGTGTCTTACGATCTTTAAATATCGAAGGGTCAAAATCCTCCTCGAAACAAATAATATAACATTATTACACCCTCGAAAATCATCTTCAAATAGAATTTCTCGTGAATATTATCCTCTTCCCTATCCTCGGTTATAATTTATATGAAAACTAAGTTTCGCTACCACCCCATAATAAACTACAGATAGTTTTCCGCTTTACCCTCGACTGAGTTTTGCTTTTCCGCTGATGACCTAATGAAATTCTATGAACCATGGCGATGAAATACAAGCATATCGGCAAGGCAATCGTTTGCATGTATATGCGAGAGAATGAGCGATTAAACAGACGTATTTTCAGCCAGTTGCTGGTTTAATATTTCGAAACTGAAAGATTCTACCAGTAAATCAATACATAAGGTGATATAGATACACAAAGGAAAATTTAATAGTAACGAGAATTTATAGTTCATCGTTAGCTTTAGTAGATGAACTATTGGATATATGCATACATAAGTTGCGTACAACTGATTATGAAGGATTTTAATTATGATTTTAAAAAGAACAATCGGTGTTATATGAATAAATGTAAAAAAAAAATATTGAAATAAGCGGCCTTACTCAGATTATTACAGATTATACAAGAATAACACAAACAAGACGAACTTTGATTTGTAATGACCAACGATATATCCATAACATCTACCATTCTATTAACCCCTAAAATAACACATGGGCTGAAAAGTCCCGGGCCTAACACATAGATGACGCTAGTTTTATTGCATTCACCTTTCTCTCAGTTAGTACTAACCTTCAAAAGACAGCTGTTAAACTGTCATCATATTCTATTCATTAGTTTGTGAGTTATTGTACTAAGGGTCACGCTATTTTTGTTATTTTCAAAACAATGGATCAAAAACAATTTCGCGTTTTAACTTTATACTGCTTCGTGATGGGAAAAAAAATATCGTTCAAGCGAAGCAATGGCATGAAAAGTGTTATGGGGACTCCGCTCCATCAGAAACAACAATAAAACGTTGGTTTGCTGACTTCAAACGTGGTCGTAGAGACACCGATGATGCAGAACGCAGTGGACGTCCAAATGAGGCGGTAACACCAGAAAACATCAAAAAAATCCACAAAATCGTTTTGAATGATCAAAAAGTGAAGTTGCGTGAGTTGGCTGACATCGTAAAGATATCAAAAGAACGTATTGGCTTTATATTTTATGAGTATTTGATTATGAGAAACCTCTGTTCAAAGTGGGTGCCGCGTTTGCTCACTGTTGACCAAAAACAAGAACGTGTTGATGATTCTGAGCAGTGTTTGGCCATGCTTAAACGTAACAAACCGGAATTTTGGCGTCGATATGTGACAATAGATGAAACATGGATCCATCACTTCACTCCGGAATCAAAACGATCGTCATCTGAGTGGACAGCAACTGGTGAACCTCGTCCAAAGCGCCCGAAAGCACAACAATCGGCTGGAAAGGTTATGGCCTCGGTATTTTGGGATGTGCGTGGTGTAATATTCATCGACTATCTTGAGAAAGGAAATACCATCAACAGTGAATATTATATAGCGTTATTGGAGCGTTTGAAGGCCGACATTGCAAAGAAATGACCGCATATGGCAAAGAAAAAAATTTTGTTTCATCAAGACAACACACAAGTGTCACAAGTCAATCAAAACAATGGCAAAACTACATGAATTGAACTTCGAATTGCTCCCACATCCACCGTATTCGCCAGATTTGGCTCCCAGCGACTACTGGCTGTTCGCAGACCTCAAAAAAAATGCTCGCCGGTAAGAAATTTCGCACGAATGAAGAGGTTATCACTGAAACTGAGGCCTATTTTGAGGCAAAAGATAAATCGTTCTACAAAAGTGGTATTGAAATGTTAGACCGACGCTGGAATGATTGCGTTGCTCTTGATGGAGATTACGTTCATGAATAAAGCTAATTTTGAACCAAAGAAACCGTGTTTTCTTTGTTAGGCCCGGGACTTTTCAGCCCATGTGTTAAGAGTGGCGGTTTCTTCTATGGTTTGAGCAATCACCAAAAATAATAATTATCGAGTTTATTTTTTATTTATCGATCATTGAATTACAATTACAATGAATACATATGAATTACCTATTACACCGTTGAATTTTATATCGAGACGTTGCCTGTTGAGATTACTAAGGAAACTATCTAAAATCTCTCTACCGTGAGGCCAAATGATGAATGTATCGTCCAAATACCAAACTTTCGATTTTAGGTGCGAATTTTCCAGGACCACGGACTTGAAGGATTCCTGTATCTGTTTGAAGAATTTACCTTGGAAGACAAAATAAATCGAAATGAGACATTTATCTATTAAGCGGGTTAAATCGGGAGATTTGTTGTCCTGTTCTAGTAGCTGTTCGATGATATTGTGAGAATCTGGAATGGGTACTTTAGTGATGAGAGAAGTGACGTTAAAACTGACTAACAAGTCTGTAGGTTGAACAATAATCTCGGCGATGACTAGCATTTCCCTTATCAGTCGGAAGGATTATAGAATCAGGATTTGCTCGGAGATTTCTCAGGGCTTTGGTTTCTTCATGCGTCAGATTCTAACGGGGAGGTTTGGCCGAAATGAAGTATTTGGCTGTTTCGAAATGGAAGTGATCGGCAATGACACTCGGTAGAGTGCATATAGAAGACTTGCATTTCAGTAATAATATCCTCCTTGGAAATATTTTTAGGGGATATAGTATAATTTAGTCCTTTGTCAAGAAGTTTTTCGTTATTGGATAGAGGACATGGGCGGGATTGTTTTTCCGTCATCTTTTCAAACGTGATTTAGGACTGAATATAAGAGATCGTGTCAAATAAGGACCAGTCCTCAGAAGAAATTATAACTGAATTTTGACAATGGAGCTGAAGATGCGATCTGGAAATGCTTTATGACCTAAGCCGGTGTGATGAAAGATATTTTGGAAAACTGGAGTAGATACGTCATGACGAATTTTGAGAAAATTGGGAATTATTTGCTCCCGTCCTATATAAACCTGGTACTCAGCGATACACGTCAGAAAATTCAGACATATACATAATTAATAAGCAAACTACTTGCGGAATTCGACCGTGTCATAATGAGATGTATAAAATGAAATAAGAGTAAGAGGAAAAAGATATAAAAAGAAAAAGAAATAAAAAGGAAAACGAAGCAAATTTATAAGGAATTTGTACCTTTTTTTTCAAGCAGTTCTTAGACAATTGCAATATTGGACAAAACAGTTGAAAATCTACAAGATGGAATTTTAATTCCAGAATTGTCGACATTGCGTTTGAACATAGGGCGGAAATTATAAAAACAATGCGAAGAATTTTAAATGAAAATTACATCAAGAATAATATCACGAACACTCAGGATGCCAGTGACAATGGGTAATAAACTACAAAACGACGTAAGATCGATAGAGACGAATGTACCTGAGAAGCAAAGGAAGTTTGTGGTATCAACTTATATTTTATACTGATAAATTTAATCAATACATCCCCCATTTTCATGACAATGTCTTTCAGGAAAAAGTTAAGTCTTACTCATATAGGTTTTAACACATGGGTTGAAAAGTCCCGGGCCTAACAAAGAAAACACGGTTTTTTTGGTTCAAAATTAGCTTTATTCATCAACGTAATCTCCATCAAGAGCAACGCAATCATTCTAGCGCCGCTCTAACATTTCAATACCCCTTTTGTAGAACGATTTATCTTTTGCCTCAAAGTAGGCCTCAGTTTCAGCAATAACCTCTTCATTCGTGCGAAACTTCTTACCGGCGAGCATTTTTTTGAGGTCTGCGAACAGCCAGTAGTCGCGGGGAACCAAATCTGGCGAATACGGTGGATGTAGGAGCAATTCGAAGTTCAATTCATGTAGTTTTTCCATTGTTTTGATTGACTTGTGACACGGTGCGTTGTCTTGATGAAATAAAATTTTCTTCTTTGCCATATGCGGTCGTTTCTTTGCAATTTCGGCCTTCAAACGCTCCAATAACGCTATATAATATGCACTGTTGATGGTATTTCCTTTCTCAAGATAGTCGATGAATATTACACCACGCACATCCCAAAATACCGAGGCCATAACCTTTCCAGCCGATTGTTGTACTTTCGGGCGCTTTGGACGAGGTTCACCAGTTGCTGTCCACTCAGATGACGATCGTTTTGATTCCGGAGTGAAGTGATGGATCCATGTTTCATCCATTGTCACATGTCGACGCAAAATTTCCGGTTTGTTACGTTTAAACATGGCCAAACACTGCTCAGAATCATCAACACGTTCTTGTTTTTGGTCAACAGTGAGCAAACGCGGCACCCACTTTGAACAGAGCTTTCTCATAGTCAAATGCTCATGCAATATAAAGCCAATACGTTCTTTTGATATCTTTACGATGTCAGCTAACTCACGCAACTTCACATTTCGATCATTCAAAACGATTTTGTGGATTTTTTTGATGTTTTCTGGTGTTATCGCCTCATTTGGACGTCCACTGCGTTCTGCATCATCGGTGTCTCTACGACCACGTTTGAAGTCAGCAAACCAACGTTTTATTGTTGTTTCTGATGGAGCGGAGTCCCCATAACACTTTTCAAGCTATTGCTTCGCTTGAACGGTATTTTTCCCATCAAGAAGCAGTGTAAAATTAAAACACGAAATTGTTTTTGATCCATTGTTTTGAAAATAACAAAAGTAGCGTGACTCTTAGCACAATAACTCACAAACTAATGAATAGAATATCATGAAATTTTAACAGCTGTCTTTTGAAGGTTAGTACTAACTGAGAGAAAGGTGACTGCAATAAAACTAGCGTCATCTATGTGTTAGGCCCGGGACGTGTCAGCCCATGTGTTAACTCGGGTTTGCTTCCACTTTATCACATTATTTCACAAAATGGTGAACTAAGTGTGACTTTTGGTGAAAGTTTTAAACGTGTAAAAATTATTATTATTATTAAAATCAAAAATTTCTAATAATAATAGTATACTGATAACATTAATCATGAAGACTTGGTTTAGTTGAATAGCTCACCCTGTATATAAGGAGGTAATTTTGAAGATTCAGGATAAAATTGAAAGTAACTCTTACGTATCAATACCATATGTGAAAATAGCAATAAATTTCCTATAAAATATTATACGTCATGCTGGAGAAGACGCGTTTCATCAGCAATAACGTTAGAGCGAATTCTGACGGTATAATATACTCAATATATCGGCAAGGCGATAAGAAAAGAAATTGCTCCATTCATTTTGGCCCATTTCCTCAATGATACTATGCTCCTGAACTGTCAAGGATGACGTTCAGATGATGTAAAATCGAATGTAGGCTTTTAGTGCCGAGTCATAAGGAATCAGTTGGCTCTCAAATGCTACAACTACTACTTTCGAAGTACGCAAAGTCTTTTCTCTAACTCATAAATTTTACTGTATTGATTTTATTGCAAATAAGGTTCAGTTCAGGAATGCATCGCAATTTCCACCCGATCCGCCAATCATTCCATTTTATTAGTCGATTTATGTCTCGAACGATACAAAATAAAAAAAAAAACAAACGGCGAAGGTAATGCGGAAATTTAATCAAAATAGGTTTTTAATGTATCGCGCATGATCATTATAAAAAAAGCACAAACGGCGAAAGGAAATTAATCTAACTGAATTTACAATGGAAACCTTTCCAGACGCGTCATATCCGTTTATGTATACGGAATAAATGCACGGCGATTTCCCGGAAACATGTGAGTGAAAACAGTGGGAAACAGGAAGTTGCCTTGCACCAGGAAAATTGCTCAATTGCCGCTTGGTGTTTTCGATTCGATAGAGTTAATGGATCGCGCATTCTATCTTATTTCCCAAGTAAATCCAAACGATATAAATTGACTTCTAAATAATAAAAAAAAATAGGTAGATATATACTTCGTTTCCCGTACAATATGTAAATGTGTGTTAATTTTGGGGAGTGCAGCTGTAGTAATTAATCTAAACTGCATCCCTGGCGACTGTATAACAATTGCAAAATAAAATAAAAAAGCGAGATTTGTCCAAGCATCCCATTTCGATGTTCATTTAGTTGATGAGGTCCAACCCACTACTATCGCTAGTGGTGTTAAAATGAAACTCTATCAGTTTAATTGCTATCTATTGCATGTTTCGGCTACCGCTAAAACGAACCTGAAACAATTTCCTTTGTTTTGGGCGTGGAAAAGATATTAAACAACCCTTTTCGTGTTTACGTGAAACTATTTCAGATAACTTTTATATACAAAAAATAATTACGCATTCAAAGGATTTCAATTCATTATTTACGCACGAGAATTGTGGAAATGAATAAATGTTCCGGACAGAAGGTTTCATCAATAAACAAGCTCCTATACACCACAATTGCTTGTTTCAATATAAAGAAGAGGAAATTACCGTATTAATTTTAAAAAAAAGGTTAGCTAAAGTGATGTTTGTAACGTAACGAAAATGAAAGATGAGTTGAAAGATTTATTTCGTAGTATTTTAATCAGACATAGCCTGTTAAATTATTTTAGAAGCACTAGACTATCGCACAAAAGCTAAATCAATGTAAATCAATCAATTTATCAGGTGCCTGTTTAGCGGTTTCCCAATAAGGGCCTAAAGGGTAATGCCTGGGGGCCCGAACAATGCAGCAAATTCCCTAGAGTATGTCACGTTCCACTAGTAAATTCATTGTCCCATCTGCAAATTGTATAGCAATTAAAATTGACTATTTTTAGGGAATTTCAATTAATTCGCGAACGTATGGTTGCGTTCTCCAACGTTGTCGGTACAACTAATACGTTTTTATCTCTCATAAGAGGTAAAAGGTAAGGCACTAATAAAGGGAATGGATTCGTATGTCGGCAAGGTAAGGGAGAAATAGAGGAAAAGACAACAATTTGATCACGTCTAAGCTTGATGTACCAGATTTAGAAACATGATCGCCGTCATTTTAGGGGATTTCTACGGACATCTTTTAGGGGATTTACCTTTAATTGTAGTTGATCTTCGAATAAGGGAAAATATCTTTGACATTATTAAGTTATTATTAGAGTCTACATTCTTACCCAGCTAACAGAGACGTATTAATAAGATTTATTTACGGAATGTGCAGCCTTAACGAGACCATATTGTTTCTGTTAATATACAGTGTGGTTGTAAATATATTTTTTAAAAATTCAATACAAATTTATTAAAAAAAAAATGTTATTTACACTTGTACAAGATTGAAAAAAACAACCCTCGTATTTATTATTGGACACTCGTCTTGTATTAAGATGTAGTAAGTAAGATTAGGAATGTCCAATCATAATGAGATTTCACAAGATCAAACTATTTACATTAGGAGCCGCCATAAATAGGCCAGCACACAATGGCCTTGGACCAACAATTTAAACTTTTCTCAATCGTAGCAAAATTGTGATATGATATCACATTAAATCAAGTTTTATGCTCGGCATTGGGAATGATACATCACGCAAATTAAAGATATACGCTTCCAAACATCGTAAAATTAATATTCTTTAAATAAAGCGATTTCAATGTTTTCCGAATCATGGGAAAATAAAATCATTTCACAAAACTTTGTTTTCTTTCGACTGTAGATAAGGACATCAGTATGTTAGATTATTAAAAGGAGACTGCATTGTGAAACCAGTAAAACATTTATTCTCTGTAATTATTTGGTCATACATTAGAAAATAAAGTTGAGGCTTATATTTTGGCCAAAGTCAATATTAAAATGTTTTGAAAGATCTCAGTCCGATCGAGCTTTTGTAGTAAGAACTCAACCAACAGGTTTGAAAATCTGTGAATACGCGGACGAAAATAGAGTCAGTAACACTGAGAAATCTGCTAAAGAGAATGCCAATATTATGTGCTGCATTAACAAAAGTGACAGGTTGTTTGCATAAATACAGAAAAAAGCCTGTAGTGTACATATTAAAATATACATGAAACGCATAATAAAGAAAACCAATCCCACAGTATCTCAAGTAGTTATATCAAATAATGACACAAAGTTATACATCATAATGCCAAGGCACTTCAGAAAAGGACTATACCATAAAATCAATAATTTGTTTTGATTTTATATTCCTTTTCTGGAGCGTCTTGATGATGATAAAATGTGTGCTATTATTTAATAAAATTATTTAAGATACTGTGAAATTGGTCGCGTTTTCCTTTTCCTACATTTTCCATTTTTTTTTTTAATGATGTTTTATGTTGATTACAACCATATCTTCAAATTATTTCAAATGTTTAACATATTTGAAAGTACTGACACAAATAAAGTTTTGAATAAGCAAACATTCATTGAATGTCAAACGTATAAGTTTCATTTTAACTGTCATGGCCTTCTCGATTATGTTATTTTATAAACGTATACATATCTGTCTTTTAGATAGGATTATCATAATTTCCTAATGATGCTCATTCAATGTTCAACTATTATACAAGTCGTATCTAAGGATAGTTATAGTATTTTGAAAATTCGAAACTTTAGTTATATTAGAACGTAAATACATCGTTCTAGAACGTTATTTCCTTTCTCCGAGTATGCAAGGGTAGGTTAATAAAGTTCTCGTTGTTCGAAACTCAAACAGATCTCAATGTTTGCCGAAGCAGTCTCTCACTAACTAACATACAAATAAAACGCAAATTTAGCATTATTCGGGACAAGTCAAATATAAAAGTAATAATTGTTACATTGTTATTGAGTAAGGTCTAAAAGATCTATTGTAACAAAGCTCTAAATGTGGTTAGAACGGTTCCAGATTTTAATAAACCTTAGTATTAGCTTAGGATCGTTAGTTATCCTTTAATCCAGAAAAGGACCTACAGTTACTCACAAAAGTTTACATTCACCAATAAAAAACCTCAAGATAACCACTATAAAAATAAGTTAGGCGATTTCAAGTAAATTGTTTTTCTACAGAAAAAAAAAATGACAAAATATGTATAGAAAATCTCACACAATCAAAGTCTACATACAGATTAAAACCATCTATGTATAAAACCTAGTCTTTTTGAAATAGGAAAAGTCGCAATATTTATAGAAGTAACAATGTATGTAAAGTCATTTTCGTTGAATAAAGTTCTCCTAACTATTAAGATGACCCGAAGAAGATCAATTTCGAATAGCATTAAACAATTAGTCGTTAAATTGAAAATTGAAGGGAAATCATTAGCAGGAATTTCAAAAACTGTTGGTCGACTCTGATCATCGGTACAAACAATGCTATGCAATTTGAAAATAAATCGCGTAGTGATTATGTTTCTGTATGAAAACAATTTATTTGAACTCGCTTAACTTTATAACGGGTGAAAAGCTGCAAGTTGTCAATTGCATTCTGGACGATTGGAAACGAGGTGGATTCCAGCTGCTGGCGTATATAAGCACGACGCCGCAGTACAGATTTGTTTACATTTGGCGACACGTCATAGCTCAGCCGAAATAAAATGAACCTAATATTCGTTTCGTCTCTAAAGCTCAGTCTTATATCGCTATTGATAATATGAATAACAAATGTATAGGCAATTCGTTAAGCGAGGTATTGTATATTAAATTCAACGCGAAAGATGGAAACAGTACTTTGAAGAACTCACAAAAATAAAACAAGACGGATACATAAGAGAAAAAGAGCATAAAACAAAAAACGACGATGAACGTATCACACCAATAAGCGACGAAGAAGTCAGAGAAGCAGTTAGCAAACTAAAACTAGGAAAGGCGGCCGGGGAGGATGGAATCACAGCTGAAATGATAAAATATATGGGAGACAAAGGTAACGAAGAACTACTTGACCTCTTAAACAACATTATAATAAAAAAAGAAATACCTAAGAAATGGAATATGGGAATAATTATGCCCATATACAAAAAGGGAGACTCTAAGGAATGCTCAAACTATAGAGGAATAACATTAACTAGCATCCCAGGAAAAGTATTGACAAGAATACTAGAAAGAAGACTCCGAGAGAAACTGGAAACAACACTAGAAGATACTCAACATGGATTTAGAAAAGGAAGGAGCACCAAGGACTTAATATTTGTAATCAGACAATTAGGAGAAAAACTAATAGGGAAAGGAAAGGAAATACATATATGTTTTATAGATCTTAAAAAAGCTTTTGATAGAGTAAGAAGAGAAGATGTATGGCAGAGCTTGGAAAGGAGAGGTTTAGAGAAAGGAATGATAGAGATGATTAAGGCATTGTATAAAAGCAATAAGAATAAGTTGAGAACTTCCAATGCAGAATCAACTGAATTCGAATCGCAAATTGGATTAAAACAGGGATGGGTATTGAGCCCATTGTTATTCTCTATATTAATAGACGACGCTGTTAAAAAAGCTAAACAAAAAGGAAAAAATATGAAAGTATCACACTGGAAAATGAATGCAATTAACGTACAGGAACTAATGTTTGCAGATGATATGGTACTGATAGCACACTCGGAAGAGGCATTACAGCAAAACTTGAAGATATACCAAGAAGAACTAACCAAGATAAACACGAGGAAAACAAACACAATGATAATAGCAGCAGAAGAAAGAAAACATAGCATCAAAATCGGGGAAAAAGCATTGGAACAAGTTAAAAATTACATCTACTTAGGAACAATCATTGAAGACAATGGGAGAATAGAGAAAGAGGTAAATGAGAGGATAGGGAAATCTGCAAAAATATATAACATATTGAGAAATTCGTTTCTGGATAAAAAAGAAATACAAAAAAAATAAAGACAGAGGTGTATAAAAGAGTGGTCAGACCAACATTAACATATGGTAGTGAGTCATGGATAACCACGAATAGAATCAAAAGCAGAGTTACGGCCATGAAAATGAGATTCCTAAGAAGAATAGTTGGAGCAACTATAAGAGACAGAATCAGAAACACGACAATCACTAATAGTCTGGGTATCAAACCAGTAGAAGTGGTCATAGAAGAGAAACAACTGGGATGGCTTGGACATCTACATAGAATGGAAGAAGATCGAATCACAAAGAGGATATTTGAAGCCAAAACAGAGGGCAAAAACAGAATAGGTAGACCCCGAAACACCTGGAAGGAGCAGGTGTATAGAACATTGGAAAAGAGAAGTATGGGATGGATTGAAGCCAAACAACTGGCTCAGAACAGGAACCTGTGGAAGATAAAAATAAGAAATAAATAGTCCGACACCCCAAGGTATAAAGGACATAGGATTAAAAAAAATATATGTAGACTTTCGTGAATAATTGTAGAAAGAGGAAAAACCTAATGCATATAATTATATTTTAAAAATTCCTGGCTCTAATTACAAAGTCAGGTTAAAATATTATTTTGTTTTTTCGAGTATGCAAGGGTAGGTTAATAAAGTCCTCGTTGTTCGTAACTCAAATAGATCTTATTGTTTGCCGAAATAGACGCATACTAACTAACACACAAATAAAATGCAAATTTAGCATCGTTCAGGACACGTCAAATACAAAAGCAATAATCGTTACATGCTTCGGTAATTATGCTCAGGCATGAACCGCTTTTCTCGCTGGCTTATGGCAAGTCGTTTTACAGCGGGCACCTGATTTCACTGCGTACTATGATAGAAGACATTAAATCGGGTAATTTCAGAGTGGACCGAGCTCCAAAGGCATTAAATAAATTAATGATCGTGTTTGTAACCCGGAAAATTTAACTTAACACAGTGAAACCAGTTTGATTCCCCTTTGTTCGACGTCTTAAATAAATTAAAATGCTTCCGTTACTTCCGATATATATGCGCATATGCACGAGACGATGCGGTTAGTTGTATTTCTTTGTTTTAACGTCACGTAAGGGCATTCGAAATTGTTGGATTTTATTGGGCATCCTAATAAAACCTGATAAGTCTGGGATTTAGTGGATAATAAATAATTTATAAAGCAGTGATTTATTTGTTTAAAAAAGGAGGATAAAACCTTAAAAGATTAAGTAGAGAACATCACCCCATTTCCTTTGAATACCTGAAGACCCACTTCCAATTCCTGGTGTATGGATAACATGGCCTAGCTATTCAAGTTTTCATCTTCCTATTGCCTTGCTATCCATACTCCAGGATATATGAAGATTATAGCGTTGTTTCCTCGAAGATCCCTCGTATTTCCTTCCATCTTCTCGCTGGATTTCTGTCGGAAAACAGGGGGGTGGCGCGCTTGCGTATAATTTCTAAATCTAAATAGCGAAATTTAATCCTCTTAAAATTTATTACATATCTTTAATCCTACATAATATTACATGAAAGCAAATCTGACGGAAAATTCTTGATACAGGTCGATAGGTAAACATAAAAAAAAAAACCGATGTAACTGATTCCAAGGGCTCAAAAGGGGGATATGGTTATGAAATAAAAGACACGAAACGCATTTGGCAACACTTACGAAAAAACGTAAATAACGATTATACCGTACACAATAATGTTTTAGGGTGGCGTACATACAACTGTCATACTAAAGGAAGAACAGATGGGAGTTTTGGGGTTCATAGTGCTTATGCTAATATGTGAATTGATGCCTGTATACGTTTTGAAATTATGAATCACAGGTATTAATCTAAGACGAACACCTGTTCGATAACTGCGTGAATCGAAAGGCCTTGTTTGTTTTCTTTTTCTACCTCTTTTTTTATTCGCTTCCCGCGGAGAAAACTCGTAGAGGAAAATATTTACGTATATCATAAAAAAAACACGTCGAGGTAATGCATATGGAACTAAAGTGATGGAAAAGACAGGATTGAAATAGCGTGACCTATTGTTGCTGTATCAAGAGCTAAGCGTTCAATTTTCCTTGTCACGTGCATTCTCCATCTTCAGGTTTGCCCTCTTTTGTTACACAAATTGATTTCGAATCGGTAATACAAACATTTTGAAATGTACTACTATTTTTATACTAAAAGCTTTCCTTCGTACCTCTACAATATAAACAAGAAAAATGCGAAAAATATTATGCAAAAATACAAAATAAATTCTATTTTACGTAATTCAAATGCTGGCAATTGAACCATCTTCTTTCGGGTTTCATCATGTGTCAACTCAAACCATTGACGTCTCACTGTATATACGTTTAGTTTGAAGGAAATTCACTTAAAACTATCAACGTATCTACAATGAAACATCGATGGTAAGAACTGAAACACGACCAAACCCGAAATAAAACAATTCTAAAAACAAAATAAGATTAAAAATACGAAGAATGTTTCCAAAATTCTAGGAATTGTGCTATACTTAAATTAAGGCAAGCACCGTAGCACTGTTTGTGTTACCATAGAAAACGCAGTTAAATCTCAAAAAGCAATAATTTTCTGTGGAAAGAGGGTGTGAAAACTTTAGAAATTATTGAACATCTACAAGGAGTGTTAAGTGAGTCTATAGAATCTAAAAAAAATCTAAAAGTACTATATTTCAGTGGATTGATCGTTTTAAAAGTGGTAGAACATCATTACAAGACAATCCACACTCGTCTATAAATGAAAGAAATATTACTGTAGTGGAGAATCTACTGAAAGGGAACAGGAGAATAATTATAGGTATACGACAAATTCATGACATCTTACAAGATTATTTGGGCGTAAGCAAGGTTTCGACCCATTGGGTGCTGAAACTGTTGGCAAAAACTCAAGAGTTATGAATTTTGGTAACGGATAATAACCACTGGATTCCTTATTTCAATTCTGAGGCCAAAAATCAATACAAGGAATAGTGTAAACTCGAAGAAGGGCCTCCACTTAAGACACGTGCAGTTCTATCTATTGGAAAGGTAATGCTTACTGTATTCTGGGATTGTGAAGGGATTATTTTTATGGATTATTCGAATTTATTATCCGGATCACTGCAGCAGGAACTTGTCAGAAAATAGTTAGGAAATTTGCAATTGCAACAAGATAATGGGAGACCGTTGACCGCCAGAAAAAATAAGGATGCTTTGAATGATTTGCGAAGAAACTTGCTACCACATCTATCTTATTCATCGGATTAATTAAATTTGCATTGGTAAGAACAAGAAAATTGAATTGAATTATCAACTGTGTCTGTGTCCTAGATATCATGGATATATCTTCAGCCACTATTACATTTAGGTATTCAATTTGCCGTTTTAGCAACTTATATGGTGATTTAAATCGCGATTTGTTCAGATGGTCTCCGTGGTCTATGTGGGTATACATCGATCTAGCAAACAGAAGCTGTAGGTTCAAATCCTACCAGGAATCGTGACATTTTTAATTAACTAAAAATTTCTCACAACCACTCCAAAACGATGACAAAGGTGGGGAATGAATTAATCGAGGAAATACAAATACGCACCGGAATAAGACAAGGCGAATTATTTAGTCCATTTATATTCTATATGATTATGGATGAAATAATTGGAACTCTGTAGACAACTTACAAATATTACTGCCCTCTTTTAATCAATCAGCAAAACAACTGAATATGATTATTAACACCGACAAAACTAAATATCTATTAACATCCAAAGAACCAGTAAGATACAAACTAGAGGGGAGCTAACTTGGGAGCTAATATAACAAGCTCTGGAAATCTAGATAGTGAAGTCCTAAGGCCCTGGGTAGGCAGAAATAATGGTCAGGTGAGCTATTTCCTCACGCAGTTTCTAACAGGACATAGTTCCTACCAGGCATACCTTCGCAGGTTTGGTATAAGCGAAACAGACGAATGCAACTACTGCAACGAGATTGACACGGTAGAAAATACCTTCTTTGAATGTCCAACGCGGGCCCCAGAGAGACAGCAAGCAGACAGAATTATAGAGCATGTAACACCAACTACCATCATAGCATGTATGGTCGAACATGAAGGAAATTAGAAGGCACTGGAAACTATGGTGCGAAAGATCACGGGAAAGAAAGAGGGCCATGAAAGATCGAGGCACAGAGCTAACATGTAAAGCGAATTGCGTATGGAGTAAGACCTATAGCCTTCCCTCTGAAGTAATGCCACAAGCAGTTCCGGAGGGAATAAAGCTCAGCCTCTGGTAGGCTTTTTAATGAGTATGCCACGTTAGAACGACGAAGAATCTCACACTGCCGCACCATAGAACCAGGTGCTGCGTCGTCTATCACAGAATTTTCCCCCGGCAAAAAAAGATAGTGAAGTCCGGGAACAAATACCTTATAGTGGAAAAAAAAGCAAGACTATACAAATCAGCTATAAGATATAATGACATACACTGCTGAAACAAGACCAGTGACCTCCAGGATAAAGCAAATGATGCAAACAGTCGAAATGATTGATAGAATCAGAAGCGAAGATCTACGACAATAAAGCAAAATACTAGACGTGGGAAAATAGATGAGAAAACCAAAAAAATACTGAAACAAACACATAAGCAGAATGGGCGATGGTAAAAAGTGCCAAGCCGCCATTAAAACGCTGGAGAGAATGGTGGACATCTACATCTAAAGAGGCATAGAAAAAGAGGAAGAAGACAAAAAACTAATTTAATTAAACTTAAATGAAACAAAAGTTATGACCACCGGTGAAAAACGACTAAATATACAGATTGAAGGAATAAGCATACAACAAGAAGACGAGTTTCATTATCTAGGCGTATCGGTAGAAAGCACTGGCAAATATGAGTCGGAAATTAATGAAGGAATTGAAAAAGCAACCAAATTAACCTACGCGATGAATAAGAACTTCATTATTAAAAAAAGAAATATCACGAAGCGCCAAAATAAAATTATACAAAGCAATCTACAGATTGGCTATAACCTCTAGAAATGAGATATCTCAGGAGAGTGAGGGGCATAACAAGAAGATATAGAATGAAAAACTTACAAATACGAGAGGAACCATCTATAATAGACTTTATTGAACAGCGACAAGTAAATTGGTGGTGACTAGTAAAATTAATATATGAAGCGCGAGTACACAGAGTAAAAACTGGGGAGAAGCTAAAATTTTGGCCAGTAACAGAAAATTAGGTTAACGTTGTTCGATTTAAGAGTTTAAGTGACGTAAGACGTGCTATAAACAGGTGTCTTGAGGGGGCACCAAAAAATTCTTTGAGAACGATTTAAAATGTATTCAATTAAATGGTAATTAATTAATAGCTAAGTTCCGAGAACTTTGGAAACATCCCTCGTATATGAGGGTAATGCAATTTAATTTCCTTTGAGTAAATTTAAATAAAATCCGTATGAAGCATCGATGACGTTGATTAGTTTAGAACCTTCCTCTAGGCATTGAAGTGTATTACAACTTCATAAATCTCACGTGATACACAACAGAACCCAGAACAAAGTTCTCTTAATATGAACCCAAGATGAGGAAGTTGAAAATTTGAAACTTAACGATACCACCTAGACTAAACTAAAACCTTGGATGTATGACTTCATACGGAGGACAAAAGATAGCACTACGCTGTTCGTAGTTTGGCGCCAGGCGTCGCGACGTCATCTGTTTTATACTGACCAGAGATATTATAGTATGGTCCAATAATTTTCATTTCCATTCACAACTTTACCTAACCCCAGTTCTAAATTTAACTAACGATTTTCTTTATAGATTTCCATAAGGACATCTATTGCTAGCTATTTCTTCGCGATAAAACGAGACGATCGCGCTTCCTTAGAGATGTTACGAACGAAAGGAATAATAGATGATAATTCTAAGACGGTCGGAAAGTCGTAAAGGTCGTGATTGGTTATTTCGTATTCAAACGGTTGATTTTACGAGACTGTAATTATTTACCGCTTAAAAAATAAGAGGAGGAAATAATATAAAGAGCTATAAATATGTCAACAAATCGATTATATATCATTTCTCATTCGGTAAATTTGTAACTGGAGAGCCCGAAATACATTTATTAAAAGGACAAACAAGAGACAAAGGAATAAATATCAATGCTTTATTCACGGTTCTTTTGTTTCGATTTCGTACGCTTCGTTTTGTACGTGTATAACTAAAAGCAAATGCGCGATATAGTGAGATCGTAGTGTTGACAAATCTTCGTTTTCTGTTTAGTATTGTTATCCGGCGCCAGTGTTCGGATACCGAAAAGCCTCAGTCTGATAAACTTCGAAAATATATACCACTGACCCGAAATGCTAACACTTCAACATTACCATAAAATGCAGAATATAAATCTTGGAACAGTCTGGAGTTTATTTAGAATTCTCTACTGCATAAAATACACCATTTAACAAAGATATTTTACGCTTTACTCATTATTAATGTCCAAATCTGTTCCATGATAAATATTTAGTATTTTCGCATTCTATTTCAGAAATAAAAAATTATAAAACATACCAATCTTGAAGACATACGCACACATTTCGAATTGCACTAATTAAAGAATTCAGTAAGACTAAAGCCTTAATACCTAACGCTCATTATTTATACCAGGTCTCGAAGAATAAACAATTTGAAATTCTTCTATTATCCTCCATGATAACGAAGCAGCGAATAAAACAAAAGCTTACTTATGCCTGCGTTCTTATCAAAAGCACAGCATGGTACCGACTGGTACGAACATACAGATAAAATTCTTCCAGGTAAAAGTTTTTATCAAATTATTGTTTTGAGAAACAATTAATATCAGGACTTATCTACTTTCGATGAAATACGCTTTTGTTTTTAATAGATATCGAAACAAGCTCGCGAAAGAAGAATTTTAGACTTTGAATCGTACAAAGGTCGAACAAAGCAATTTACGTATATAATTTTTAAGTTACTTTAAACCGTGATTAAGATGCAGTTTTAAATTTCCTTAACCTAATCTCAAGCAATATGTTAAAAGGAAAGATTTGATAATTTAATTTAAATTGAAAGTCAAAAATTATAGCCTGTTAGGGCCTTTAGGTTTGGTGTGTCCGTCTCTGATAGATGATGATAGATCCAAGGAAGTTAAATGCTAATTATTATTTTTGATCTGATTGTTTCATTTTTATTAAATGCCGTTACTTTAGCTTTTTTTTTGCTGATATGGTTAAGTAATACATAGCTCTTTGAAGTCTATCTATTGCGTGGCTATTAATACTTAGCCGTTAGCAAAGAGTAGTGTCATCAAATATGTTAATCTAGTCAGATTAAGTGTGTAAAACCTGATGTTGGCCATATATGTTAAAAAAGTGTTGGTGACAAGCTACATCCTTGTCGTAGTCCTAAATTTATAATTGCAATATTATATTCGTTAGCGGTTATGGTAGTCTTTAAGTTGTCATAGATCCTTTTAATAATTTTAATCCGATTTAGCAGTATTCCTCCCATAGTTTTGTTCTTTTTGCCATTTACAAAACTTTATTTTGACAGACATGGCATTTTGTAATTCAACTTTTAACTAAATTAAAAACAATAATTCCTATGTCATTTTGATATTATCAGTTACAATCCGTTATTTTAAACTTATTGTTGTTTAGAAATAGTTTAGTTTTGTCGTTCTTTATCTTCCATATACATATTTTTATTCATACACTAATCTTTTAAATTTGCATTTACTTCTTTGGTTGGAAGTCGTGTTGTTCTTGAAGAAGAAATTTTTGCATATTCTTTTGTTATGATATAATTATACTGGAATAAGCTATATGCTGTTAGATAATAAATTATTATTATTATTAGTACAATCTAATTTCTAACTAAAGTGAAAAACTCTCACATAACTTTTATGTTACCAATTCTAATACGTTATTTTAAACAAGGGTAAAGAATCTTTTTGTACTAATGTACATATCTTTATCGTAGCATATTATAATCTAATTTCTATCCAAATTTAAAGTAAAGATTTTTACATAATTTTCATATTACCAATTATAATCCGTTATCTTAAATAATGATAAAGAAGCAATTTAATTTAGTTCAAATCAATTTTCCTTTTATTACATACAAAACTCTATTTTACCATTAGCATACTATAATCTAATTTCTAGTTAAATTGAAAGCAAAGACTCATATAATATTTATATTATCGATTATAATACGTTATTTTAAATAATGACAAAGAAATAGTCAATTTTAATTAAAAACTTTTTCATTCATGTGCAAAGGTTTATTTTATGGTAGGATATAATCCAATTTCTATTTAAATTGAAAAATCCATTATTTTAAATAATCATAAAGAAATAGTTGAATTTCTTTGTCTCAGGCAAAACACTCTATTTTACCGTAGCATATTACATTGGAGTTTCCAGCAAAATTGACAGTATAATTTGTATTTTACCAATTATAATCCGTTATTATCAAGAATTTGATTTTTACTTTCCCCCACTTACAAAACTCCTTTTTAGCGTAACATATTACAATGTAATTTCTATCTAAATCGAAAGTAAAGATTTTGACATAATTTGTATGTAACCAATTATAATCCGTTATTTTAGACAATGATAAAAAAAATAGTTTAGTATAGTTCATTCTTTTTTCTTCCTCTTATTAACAAAAGTGTACCTCAACGTAGTATAATTAATTTTTTTCATCTAAACTGAAAGAAAAGATCGTTACAGCACGTTTATATTATCATTTACAATCCGATATTTTAAAAAACAATAAAGAAATGCTTTAGTTTAGTAGAGTATTCTTCTAAGTATACTTTATCGAAGCACATTATAATCCAATTTCTACCTAAATTAGAAGTAAAGGATTTTACATAATTTTTATATTACGAATTATAATCCGTTATTTTAAATAATGATAAAGAACTAATTCATTTTTCTCCCATGTACAAAGCTCTACTTTACCGTAGGATATTATAATCTAATCTCTGTCTAAGTTGAAAGCAGAGAGTCTCACATAATTTTTATAGTACCAATTATAATCCGTTATTTTAAATAATGACAAAGAAAGAGTTTAATTTATTTCAAGCTTTTTTCGTTCATTTAGAAAACACTCCTTTGCCATTGCATATTGTCGTCTAGTTTCTATCTAATTTGAAAGTAAAACTTTTTCTACAATATTTATATTACCAATTATATAAAAATTATAGCTTGATTTATATAGTTTTCTTACTGCGTGGATAAGGCTCTGAGCCTGTTAGGGCCTTTAGGTTTGGTGTGTCCATCTCTTTTGTGGACGTCCCCTGCAGACTTTCATCATTTCCCTGTATTCTCTCCAATTCTATCTGTACTTCTCCTATTACTCCAAATTCTTCTCTTATATCTATGTTTCTTTTCCTATTTGCATTTCCAATATTTGGATTCTTCTTTAATTTGCTTTACTTATGATCCAGTTTACACTGTCATATATACCGCATGAGACCACCATTGTTTTATAGAATTTCATCAGCGTATCCTTCCTTACTTTGTTTTTCAATGTTCTAGCTATGGTGCCATTTATTCGGTTAAATTTTGTTATTTTTATATGATCGATGATGATAGATTCAAGGAAGTTAAATGCTAATTATTATTTTCGATTTGATTGTTTCATTTTTATTAAATGCCGTTACTTTAGTTTTTTTTTTTGCTGATATGGTTAAGTAATAAATAGCTCTTTGAAGTCTGTCTATTGCGTGGCTATTAATACTTAGTCGCTAGTAAAGATTCGTTACGCCGTTTTCTCCAACATCAGGTGTTCCTCAAGGTTCAAATCTTGGACCACTTCTCTTCAATTTTTATATAAATGATTTACTATCTCTGTTTACGTGTCACGTCTTAGCATACGCAGATGACGTAAAGATATTTAATACTGTTGGTAGCATTTTCGATTGTAAACATTTACAAGACAATCTTCTTCGCATTAATACTTCGAGCAAGGTCAATTATCTCCCTCTGAACATCAACAAGTGTACTGTGGTTTCCTACAATAACACTCACACTACTTTATACTATAACTACCAAATTAATGATGCAGCCATACCACGCAATATCAAAACTTTGGATCTTGGTGTTTTGTTTGATAATAGACTGTCATTTACGGAACATATTTCGTCCATGTGTTCATCTGCTTCCAAAACTCTCGGTTTTGTCATGCGTTCTTGCAGGCATTTCTCAGACTTAGGTGTAATGAAACGTTTATATTATGCCTACGTTCGTTCTAAGCTTGAATACGCCTCCATTGTTTGGTATCCCCGTTATTTACACCAAGAGCTTATGATCGAACGCGTTCAAAAGAAATTTCTAAAATATCTCTCCTTTCGAATGGACAACGTGTATCCTGCAAGAGGTATCGAGTATTATAGCTTACTTGTTGAGCATGGTTTTCTATCTCTTGCTGACCGCCGCGAGCGTAACAGTGTGGAGTTTCTTTGCAGGATCCTGAAAAATACTGTCGACTCGCCAGCCGTTCTGGCGCAAATAAACTTTACCGTACCTACTCATCATACTCGCTACTTTAATACATTTCAAGTACCTAGAGCTAATACCAACATTTTGCTTAAGGCACCTCTCAGTCACATGGTGAGGAACGCAAACAAACGGGATCTAGAGCCATTTTTGTGAGTCTTTCTTTTTTTTTTTTTTTTGTTTCATTATTATTGTATTATTATTGTAGGCAACACGATTTGAATTATTTTATTTTATTTTAAATAAGAATTGTATTGTAATTTGTCCTGTAATTGGCCCCTGGGCTGTTGGGCAATAAAGGATTATTATTATTATTATTATTATTATTATTATTATTATTATTATTATTATTATTATTATTATTATTATTATTATTATTATTATTATTATTATTATTATTATTATTATTATTATTATTATTATTATTATTATTATTCGTGTCATCAAATATGTTAATCTAGTCAGATTAAGTGTGTAAAGCTTGATGTTGGCCATATATGTTAAAAAAGTGTTGGTGACAAGCTACATCCTTGTCGTAGTCCTAAATTTATAATTGCAATATTATATTCGTTAGCGGTTATGGTAGTCTTTAAGTTGTCATAGATCCTTTTAATAATTTTAATCCGATTTAGCAGTATTCCTCCCATAGTTTTGTTCTTTTTGCCATTTACAAAACTTTATTTTGACATGGCATTTTGTAATTTAACTTTTAACTAAATTAAAAACAATAATTCCTATGTCATTTTGATATTATCAGTTACAATCCGTTATTTTAAACTTATTGTTGTTTAGAAATAGTTTAGTTTTGTCGTTCTTTATCTTCCATATACATATTCTTATTCATACACTAATCTTTTAAGTTTGCATTTACTTCTTTGGTTGGAAGTCGTGTTGTTCTGGAAGAAGAAATTTTTGCATTTTTTTTTTGTTATGATATAATTATACTGGAATAAGCTATATGCTTTTAGATAATAAATTATTATTATTATTAGTACAATCTAATTTCTAACTAAAGTGAAAAACTCTCACATAACTTTTATGTTACCAATTCTAATACGTTATTTTAAACAAGGTTAAAGAAACTTTTTGTACTAATGTACATATCTTTATCGTAGCATATTATAATCTAATTTCTATCCAAATTTAAAGTAAAGATTTTTACATAATTTTCATATTACCAATTATAATCCGTTATCTTAAATAATGATAAGGAAGCAATTTAATTTAGTTCAAATCAATTTTCCTTTTATTACATACAAAACTCTATTTTACCATTAGCATACTATAATCTAATTTCTAGTTAAATTGAAAGCAAAGACACTTATATAATATTTATATTATCGATTATAATACGTTATTTTAAATAATGACAAAGAAATAGTCAATTTTAATTAAAAACTTTTTCACTCATGTGCAAAGGTTTATTTTATCGTAGGATATAATCCAATTTCTATTTAAATTGAAAAATCCATTATTTTAAATAATCATAAAGAAATAGTTTAATTTCTTTGTCTCAGGCAAAACACTCTATTTTACCGTAGCATATTACATTGGAGTTTCCAGCAAAATTGACAGTATAATTTGTATTTTACCAATTATAATCCGTTATTATCAAGAATTTGATTTTTACTTTCCCCCACTTACAAAACTCCTTTTTAGCGTAACATATTACAATGTAATTTCTATCTAAATCGAAAGTAAAGATTTTGACATAATTTGTATGTAACCAATTATAATCCGTTATTTTAGACAATGATAAAAAAAATAGTTTAGTATAGTTCATTCTTTTTTCTTCCTCTTATTAACAAAAATCTACCTCAACGTAGTATAATTCATTTTTTTCATCTAAACTGAAAGAAAAGATCGTTACAGCACGTTTATAGTATCATTTACAATCCGATATTTTAAACAACAATAAAGAAATGCTTTAGTTTAGTAGAGCATTCTTCTAAGTATACTTTATCGAAGCACATTATAATCCAATTTCTATCTAAATTAGAAGTAAAGGATTTTAAATAATTTTTATATTACGAATTATAATCCGTTATTTTAAATAATGATAAAGAACTAATTCATTTTTCTCCCATGTACAAAACTCTACTTTACCGTAGGATATTATAATCTAATCTCTGTCTAAGTTGAAAGCAGAGAGTCTCACATAATTTTTATAGTACCAATTATAATCCGTTATTTTAAATAATGACAATGAAAGAGTTTAATTTATTTCAAGCTTTTTTCGTTCATTTAGAAAACACTTTTTTTCCATTGCATATTGTCGTCTAGTTTCTATCTAATTTGAAAGTAAAACTTCTTCTACAATATTTATATTACCAATTATAATCTGTTATTCTCAACAATACTGAATAAGTAGTTTAGTATATATTATTTTATTTCCCTAATTTATAACAAAACTCTAATTTCCAGCTAATTTGAAAGCAAAGATTTTTATATATTCTGTATATTACCAATTATTATAATTCGTTATTTTAAACAATGATAAAGAAATAGTTTTAATTTAGCTCTGTCTTTTCTTTTTCTCTCATTAAAAAAGCTCTATTTTACCGTAGGATACTGTAATCCAATTTCTATCTAAATTGAAGGAAAAAATTCTTACATATTTTTTATACTACCAATTATTATTCGATACTCTAAACAATAATTTAACATAGTACAGTTTTGTTTCTGCTCCTCATTAACAAAACTATATTTTACCGTAGCATACGGTAATGGAGTTTCTATCAAATAATGTTATTCTAAACAATAATAAAGAAACAGTTTTTTGTCTTTACTGTCACAAAACTACTTTACCGTAGAATATTATAATCTAATCCATTTAATTTAGTCTCAAATTTCAGCCGTTCGTTAGGTACGACTCATTGTATGACTAAGGATATGATAAATTAAACGTCTATACGTTAAAATTGCGTTGTATTTAAAAATAAATACCGCGAATTTAAACATTAACAGGTTACTTGATGCGCCACCTATTAACAGCAACTTAAATTTCAAACGACTATGACGTTATTAGTAGCGACCCCTGGCGACTGATTGTTGAAGCAACTGTTTAATTTAAAATATTTTGGCGCCAATTTAATTTTAAAGTAATTTTAGGAATTTCTAAATTTTCAGAGGTACCTGGACCTTCTTCATGGCTCAGAACCAACCTCCTGAAATTGCGCAAAAGGATAGTCACTCGCTCTAGGAGCATCTATCAAATATCGTAAGTTAATTTTTATTTATTCTTGCATGAAATGATTGTGGTTGATTATTTTTATTTATAAAGCGATAACAAAAAGAAACACGTATTACCAAAAAATACATTTATTTCTCAAATCATTATAATTATTAGTTTTAAATTTTAATTCAGCTAAATTGTAATACAAAACAAATCAGCTAACATTAACTAGACTTTATAATCTCTAATACTTTAGCTTCCAACGCAAATAAATGATCGTCCTTGACATTCGGTGCTATCTCCCTCATTGATTTGGCTAGTGAACATACATAATCTAAATTAGTACCACTAGGGCCTATGGAGCTAACAACTTGCTTGGCAATACTGTCGAGATCAGCTTCCCCTGCGAATTGAAAATTGTCCGATGCACCATAGTAAACTATTAATTGAAAGGGTTCTAAACCATTTTGAGGATAGAATGTCACTTGTTTACGTTTGTAACCTCCTTTCTCTCGATAATCTAGATGATTTACCACATTTTCAACATTTTCCGATTTAATTTTATATGCAATACCCCAGACGCAAGCCTGTAGGATTATGGAAATTGTAAATATTGCTTTTTTTTTAATAATTCATCTAAACTACCTCACTGTCCTTTGTTGGAATTAAAGTGACAACTCTGCCTGGCTAAATATATGAATGCAATTAATATTTTAAAGTTAGGAAATTTTCTTTGTGTAATTCTAACCTTCTCAGGAGTTCCTCGGTGATCCGTACTATGCTGATAAAATCTCCTATTGTACCCTTTAATATAACCAATTAGTTTAGATTCATATGGAAAATCTACTTTCCATATTAAGGAGCCATAACCAAATACCCACATATTATAAAGTAAATTTCGATTACTTGCGTCAGATTTGATACTTTTATGAAATTGGAAAGATGAATTATAAAATTTTAATAATTTACTTATCATCCATTATATTTTGAAGGTTAAATAATAAAACCCTAACCTATTAAACGTCATCTTTGTATTCGACGTCAGTCAGTTTAACTTAAGATTATTGGAGATAGAATCAAGGTTGCCAACTATTGATCGACGAAGTAAGACTATGAAATTAAGCGGAATTCCCCTAATGTTAGATATTGAAAAATAGTCAAATTCAATGAAATAATCGCGAGAAATAACTTCTATTTAATGTTTCTTTGTCTTTTATTGCAATATGTTTTTTTTTACTTCTTTAAGATTGAATATACTTGCCGCAGATGTTATTAATTACTAAATAACTTCTTGTAAGTTTTAATTGGCGATTTGAAATCGAACGTATTTTAAGAATTTAAAAAGAACGTCTATATTTAGTTAGATATAAAGTGGACTTTTCTAATCAATTTAATATCTAACAATGGTTCTATATTGATCGGGTTTCGGTGGCCGCACATGCGCTGAGTTCCATCCTTATCACAGTTACTCCCTAGTCCTTGAGAGCTTTCATATTTCCTATGTCGCGAACCGATACATATCATAAAAGTATAGGTCGACGTCATTATGACTGATCTGGTAAATACCCAAAAGGACAGGAAGCGAAAGTGCGTGGTTGTGCGTCAGATAGTAAAAGAATTTTTCCCACATATTACACCCGACCAGGCCTCAACCTGGCTCCAGAGGTACCGAATCTACAACCCTCCTCCCGTGGTGCTGTTTCACGTTCGAACAGCCGGGACCAGGAGCGCGTTGAGATCGTTTCGGGCAGAGCTGAGACTCTTTTCGAAAATTTTCACCTACAACAGCATGCACCCCCTCAGCAACATTCGCGAAACAAAAGCGC
The DNA here is from genome assembly GCA_023509865.1 of Trypoxylus dichotomus. Lineage (NCBI taxonomy): Eukaryota > Metazoa > Arthropoda > Insecta > Coleoptera > Scarabaeidae > Trypoxylus > Trypoxylus dichotomus. Next base: position 5,288,197 of record CM042083.1, on the reverse strand, counting down.
GCTTATCACTGGTGACGTACACCCCACGATATCATCGGACAGTCGAGGTAGGCACGCTGAAAAAGACTATGGCAATCACGAAAATGACGACGAAGGGGGTAGGAGTCTATCGTCGCGAAGGTATCGAAGCCGTTACCAAGATTTCGAGATCTGCTACAGAGATTTTCGACGCTTCTCAAATGAATATCTCGAAGAATCTAAAGGCACGAACAATACGAAAATGCTTTATCCCTACGATGACAAATTATCCGTTCGATGCATCAATTCCATATCGCCTGATTATGTATCGCTATCTTTATCGCCTATTGAAAGAGATAAACCGTTGCCATGTCTTCATACCAAATCATCACGGTATGTAAAGTAACCCAAACAAACAATACTAAGAAAGGAGGTATCTATTTCTAAGTAACCAATTAGATCCTGCAGTTAATATTTTTAAAGTGAATAATATATTATCTAATTGGAAACTTTGTATAGATACCACTGTACAGGTGCATCAAATTCGATGTAAACACAAAAATAATATACGTTTGCCGCGGCTAATTTTTTAAGCATACAACTTTTCTAAAACAAAAATTATTAGTAGGCCTTAACATAATCAAATAGCGAATTTAATAAACTTTCCAAATATGTGCGTATAAGGTTGCCCGGGGGCGTCTCCCACGCTAGGTGTGGCTGTGCATGGAGGGAGTGGGGGGCAAAAGGGGAATTCACTAACAATAATGTTTATAAACAAGTGTATTTCACCAACTAACAAATAGATGTGAAAAACATATTCAAAATCCTGAGATATATCAATAATTTATTAGTTTCAATAATACTAAAACGAATGTATTTTTAATTTAATAAAGTTAGATTTTTAATTTAAAATATATACACGAACTTACACAAATTAACAAATCTCGTTAAGTATGCTGCGTGATTACGTCAAGGCCTACTATAGTCCTTATTAAAAAAGAGTGGTACGATGTGTGAATTGTTGCATTCCCTAATAAATTTACATCGAATTTAAGCGATCTTGTACTTAATTTATATTTACTTCCTTTTAAAGCTACAGTGACTCACAAAGAAAATGATACAGTGGTATATAATTTGGGAAAAGTCAATTAAATATATTATATATACTATTCTTGAAATTTCTAATCAGATAACATTACAACGGGTTACATATTCAACATCACAGTTAAAATGATGCACCTACATTAATAATGAATTAATTATTTTTGAAAGTTAGAAAAGAAACAATTACTATTTAGTTTGGATTCTTTATATTTATATTCCTATTGTATATTCGATGACTATGCACTTTTGTTTCAATAATAAGCTACAAATTTTCGATAGTGTTTATGTCAGGTGATAGGACTACATGCGAAAAATGTGAATAACACTAAATTTCCTTTAGGAATGTTTAAGTGCATTAACCTATCCATAGTACCTTCAATAAGATGAAGATTTCTAACACCAGAAGCAGAAACACAGCCCTAGACCACCTCCATGTTTAACAGTTGGTTTTAAATGTTGCGATTTTAATTCTTCATTGTTTTTCCTCCGCACATTACTCTTCCCATCTGAGCCGAAAAGATTAAAGTCGAAATCTTTATTTTGATCCTCTAATGCAAACTGTAAGAGACTTCTTTTATCCTTCTGGCTTATAAACGGTTTTTTCCTGACTATTCGTCTGTGCAAATTGGTACACCTCAGAATTCTTCCAACTGTTCCTCCATTTATGGTACTTCCAGATTGTCATGTTCGTTAAATATTTCTTTTTAGACTTATTTTACATTTCTTCTTCACTCTGTCTTTGCAATTACATCGTGCAATAAAATGCTGTTAATATTTTTACCATTTCCAGTTGATTAAAATTATTAATTCTTGCTCTTCCAACGTTGTCTATCGACCCATGTTGAGAACTACTCTAAATTATAAGCTGTTTGTGATAAGATCGCATAAGTGCAGGTGCATCTAGGGACTTTCCCTATTCGTATAAAAATTGTGTACTGGGTTCCATCATTTCATTGTGATATTGAATATGTAAGCTCTGTAGTGTTATCTGGTTAGAATTCGTAATTGTTATGTATTTATATTTACTTTTCCCAAATAATTACTTTTTCACTGTATATGTTTCTCAAGTGAAAATATTAAGCTGAAGGAAGGAAAATATAAATTACATTGTTATAATAATTGGGTTTAACTGAACATAGTATTTTTGGAGGGTAATCTTCTACCTAGTCTTCTAATTTATAGTACGTTTGAGAGGGTTTTGTTATGGTTGTTTCGATATTTTTGATCACGACTGTATATCCACGACATTTCTAATTCTTTCTTTCAAACATTTTCTATTTATTTATAGACGTATCTTAAATTATAACACTATAAATTCGTAATCATTTATTTTTCTTTCAAATTCGATCGCCAATTATTTCTAATAAATTGAAAATTTTCGAAAATAAGTAAACCGCGATAGAGTGCGAAATTGCATAGAAGATACGTTAGTAAATCTATTCTTAAACTCGGACTTATTTTAAACATCGCTCAAAAATTATTTTCGTATTTTGATTGGTTGCCAAAACTCTTCAACGCAGTTTCAAAATTGGCGCTACGAGAAACGGAAGGTTGACTCAAAATCCGCCTTTTAAGTTCTCGTCCAATCAGCCTTGAGTGCGGGAAAATCTAACAGGAAATCTAGCAACCCTTTACGATCTTATTAGAAATTAAACGCAGTCACGAACAAATAAATTATAAAATTGACGGTTTAAAATTGGCAGGTGCCCATCTAGGCTTGTCTTACGATCTAACGCGGTGCTAAAAATACTGTTTTCATAGTCGAAATCGTTGATAATAATCGGTTTGTCAATAATTCGTAAAAAATGGACGAGGTTTGCTACGCGAACCAAACGTTGAATGATTTAAATGTCTCGATCGATCTGTTTATCCAACGTCTTGAAATAATGAGCATTTTCCATTTTCTTTATATAACAAGTTGTATTTCAGTTATGTTTATTGCACTTATTGCTGATAGTATATTTAAAAGGGAAAGATTTGGAAGACGAGGTATAAGGCGCTTCCGAAGAAATCGTTTTAGGAAGCGTAAGATTCCTTTCAGAAGTGTCTCGTGTAAGGCTATCTTTTACCGGTAAGAACCTTCTCTTTTTATAACCCTCTTTACTGTCATAATAGTTTTGAAATTAATTCTATCAAAGTTAAACCCAATTTGAATGAAACACATCGATACGAAATAAAATTTAAATTAAAATAAATAGGCCCGAAGAGAGAAAACCAATCGAACACCTTAGCGCCAATGATTTACAAGAAATAGCAGGTGCTGATGATTCGGTCGAACAGGAATGTGCTACTGAATACTGCTTCGGTGGCTATAAGTCGACCGAAATAGGAGAGATATTAGGTAGACGGTATGAGGTCCTTCGTAAGCTTGGATTTGGACATTTTTCTACGGTCTGGTTGTGTAAAGATAACGACACGACGTAAGTATTGCTACCGAGAACGAGTTCCGATGGGATATGTAATTATTCTAATCGATATTCTAGTATTAATAGTCAATACACTGCTGTTAAAATCGTCAAAGGAGCTGAGATGTTTAATTGTGTAGCTCAAGATGAGATCAAGCTATTGCGTTGTATCAAATCTGCAGATCCTTCGCATCCCGGTTACAAGCATGTCATCCAGATGCTGGATTATTTCCAGGAGCATAGCATAAATGGATATCATACTTGTATTTGCTTCGAACTAATGGGACCATCTCTTTTACATCTCCTCGTGCAGAGTGACTATCGTGGTATTCATTTACCAGGTGTTAGAATTATTCTAAAACAGGTATTAGCATATTAAAACAATGGAAAACGTCAAGCTTATAGATGGAAATCTTATAGCTACTTCAGGGATTAATCTATCTACATGACGTGTGCAGCGTTATCCATACCGATATAAAGCCTGAGAATATCTTGATTAAGGTGAAGGATGATTATGTTAGGAATCTGGTCGAAACAACCGCAAGATACAAGGAACTCGGCGTTCAATTACCGCGAACTTATGGTTAGTATTTATTCAGAAGGAGAACTCTCCAATCTCTCACTGGTTCTTACCAAAAATCCGATTTACGTAAAGAGAACTCGTCAAATTCATATCAATCCGCTCGTGTAAACCTTCAAAAAACCACCATATTACGTTGCACCAGCGATGTAAACTAAAAATAAAATATACGAGGCGCAAATGTTAAGTTGCAAGGCTCCATATACAAGGTACAAACCGTAATTTAATTTTTAGTGAGCTCCGAAGCTTGGGAACATTATGTTTATTGTCGTCCCATTCCGCCATTAGGTCCGATTCCAACTGCTGGATCGTTTGAGCGCATCAAAGTCAGCACCACGCGTGCCAGTTCCTTCCCCACGGACGATGGAGAGCCGAAAATTAAACCCGAGAAGTATATCCGCTCAAAGAAACTTCATCAGCCGATGTATATCTCGCCAAACATCGAAGTGAAGATTGCTGATCTCGGAAACGCTTGCTGGGAGGTGCTAAATCAATTCAAACGTCTTGTCTTTCACGTAGATCATCTAGAAAATTGTTAAAAATATTTTAGACAATATCTTTCCTTACACCTTTATAAAATAAAAAAACTTTTTCTTTTTAAACGCGAATCTACATAGATATGTGGATTCGCGTTTAAAAAGAAAATTTGAAAAATTATGTATTTCGCGTATTTGTTATTGAGTCTAAAATATTTTTATGCTTGAAAATATAAGGATGGTAAAGGAATTTCGTGTTTTAAGGACCGTCATTTTTCGTGCAATATCCAAACGAAGCAATACAGGGCACTAGAGGTGATCTTGGGTGCTGATTATAGTTTTCCAGCCGATATGTGGTCCGTGGGTTGCCTAGCTTTCGAACTAGCTACTGCCGAGTACTTGTTTAACCCTAAACGTACTTCCTCGATATCTGCGACGGAAGATCACGTTTATCTTATATGCGAGACACTCGGTAGTATACCCAAATACATTGCTCAGAGAGGTGCGCGTTGCCAACAATTTTTCGATGCAGAAGGTATTGTTCGTTCGTCATAGATAGACTTGATTTAGCCAAACGAGACACGTTTTAGGTAATCTGCGCACTCATAACGATAGCGTCCACTTGAAATTCTGGAAAATTGAAGATGTACTAGTGGACAAGTACCATTGGAAAAGGGTTGACGCCATACCTTTCGCGACGTTCGTTGAAGGTTTGATCGAACCGGACCCCGAATTGCGCTTGACAGCTGCGGCTGCTTTCAATTCTGATTGGATAAATGAAACCTTCTGAAAAAAAAGGAAAAGTCTCTTATCTAAAAAGAATCTAAAAAAATTCTTTCTCAATTTGTTTTCTGTACAACATAGATAGATCAAATTCCATGTCATGATCGATAAATATGCTTAAGTAAGCAAGTTACTTTTTACTGAATGAAGGGAAAAGTGCAAGACTAAATTTATCAGTTGTTAGGTGAAGTTATATAGTAGGGTGTTAAGTTGATTCTATATGTTTCTTGTTGATATTATGCAGGTCATATCAAATCTAACACCTTCCAAAATTATAGTATATGCAACGATCCATCCAACTTCTTTCTCATAGCAATAGTCATAGCAATTGCCTCTATATGGCCTGTATGAAACGTTCAAATAATTTATATATGCTAAACGGCTAGTGATTTCTGTTGAGATTAATATATTTACCGTTTAAATTTGATTAAATTCTATTTTTCGAAAGAACTTAGGCGAATGGGAAGTAATTATATATTTAAACATAAAATCTTAATATATTTCGATGTTTATTGTATAACGTAAATGTAATCGATGTTCCCCCTATTAAAACCTTTCTCCTCGTGGACGGTATAAAACTGATGGTAAAAATTGGAGCTTTGGCAACATTACCAGAGGGTATCTTTTAACTTAAAGTTTAAATAAATATATTAATAGATGTTTTAAAAATGATATACGTAAATTTTAAATATAAATTGTGCATCGGTGTTATAGTAGAAATTGTCAAAAATATAGGAGCATATCTTTCTGAAAAAAAAAAAACAACTGAAAGGAATTGCTTTACGTTCCTAACATTATTAAAAGAAAGCATTTACACAACATGGATTTACTTGTTTTCGGTTTAGTCGTTTATTTAATAGTCGCAATAAATTATCCAAGAAGATTCACAACATATACAGTGTAATAGTTTTAAAATTTAACTAGGAATAAAACGCTATGTATATTAAAGAAGCAACCATATCACATTGAGAAATAAATATGTATTCCTATTTAAATTTTGAACTATGTAACAATGCAAATAAAAGGAATTTGATCTATAGAATTTAAATAGCAATACACATGAAAAAGATCATACCAATTTAGAAGACTGAAACAGTTTCTTTGTACTTTTCTTATTTTTAGTTATTTATTCTTGTGTTCATTTCTTTTCTTCAAATATAGTTATTTTCATTAAGTTCATTTCATTTTATTTTTATTTCTCGAATTACTTATTTTAACAATATCAACCGCAGTACCGTATAATACTCATTCAACTTGAAAAACGAGTGGAATAACAAATATATTACGTGTATAACTCTATATTAGACAGAAAATTTTTAAAAATATAATATTATCTCCTTATATCTATACGAACCCTTGAGATTTTGAATATTATATCTTGATGTTGCGGTAATACTATACCAAAAATAAAAAACAAAAAAACAAAAAAAATCCCTGCCATTTGAAACCAAAAGGAAAATTGAAAAAGTTATATAATATAATAATCACATAAAATATACGAAATAAATATATAAAATTGTGTTTTTAATTATCCTTTTTTTGCAAAAAAAAAAAACAGGAATATATACATAGTGATCAGTGTTTTAGTGATTTAGTTAAGGTGCACCCAGTAAGTATACATAAATTAAACCAGAATTCAAATACTTTCGGCCCCCCCTATATATTAAACTGTTTCGTTTAAAATTTTTGGATGACCATGTATATTACACAATTCCTATCCTTGGATTTGACCTCTACGTTTTCGCTAATCACATTTGTTTATATACCTATCAAATGAAAATATTTGCATAGAAATAATTGTGCTGTTCGGTTAGAAGCATGGAAGAGTTTACACCCAGCAGATATGGTCTAAACAATACATTTCGTCTGACAAAATTCTCAGATCTACGCGGGTGAGGTTGTAAAATTCCCCAAAACGTCCTCAAAGGACTTTTGGCGGGAATGGAACCAGATTCGAGCGTTACAGATGTTACTCAAAATAAAATAGGTAAGGGATTCATATTTTTGAGGTCCTTAATAATTATTCTGGCTTATAGGTATAGGTTTGGACTCTTGTTTAATTCCAATAAAGCATAATTTATTCCTCATACAATCTACAGACTTCTTCTATCCATTAATCGATGATCCCTACTTCATGGGTAATCTTAAACTATGTCGAATGAATTTTGTACAAAAGAAAGTTGCTTCTAGGTAAAATTACATGTGCCAATGTCCTAAGTGATGTTTATGCCACAGGGGTGGTTGATATAGATAACTTATCATTGATAATATCATTGAGTGAGAATATGTCCGAAGATGAGAGAGATATCGTCATGCCTTTGATAATCAAAGGCTTTAAGGCAAATTATAAAGAAAGATTATATTCAGTTTTCGACTAAAAGATCCAATTTTTAGGATAATGCAGCTTCTGTAGGGTTACAAATTAGCATAAATAATGCTACATATAATCCCTGGTGCATTATTGGAGGCACTGCTACCTCCATATGCACCCAAATTGAATACATTAAGTAAGATGTTTTCTAAATTTAAAGTTTTAAGGACTGTATCAATCTTATAAATTTATAGCCCCCTGCAAGCTATAATAGGCGACGTTATTGTATTAACTAAACCTCTAGGAGCACAAATAGCTTGTAACGCGAATCGCTGGTCGGAAAATGAAGAACGCCGAGAGAAATTGTGTAAAGTAGTCACCATTGCAGAGATCAAGGTAGCCTTTAGGCATGCAGTCCTATCAATGGCCAGATTGAATAAGAATGGTGCATTTCTTTCAAAAAAAAATTAAAAGGACAATAATTTCTAAAAGATTTCGTTCTAGCTGCTGCTTTGATGCATAAATATAAAGCTCATGGTGCTACTGACGTCACAGGTTTCGGAATACTCGGGCATGCGACGAATCTGGCCTCTCTCCAAAGTAATAAAGTCAAATTTGTAATACATACGCTCCCGGTAATTAAAGATGTATTAAAAATAGCCGATATTATGGGTTCTAAAGAGAAGTTCTTGAAAGGGAGAACACCTGAGACATCTGGTAGTTAGAAAACCTTTCTAGATCTGTGTAGAATTAAAAACAAATGCCATTCTAGGTGGTTTACTGATATCTATGAGCAGAGATCTTGCCGAAAATTATTGCAATGAACTCAAGTCAATTGAGGGATGGGAATCCTGGGTCGTAGGAGTTGTGGAAAGAGGTGAAAACGAAGCTACAATAATTGAAACTCCTAATATTATAGAAGTGGAATGTAATTTGTAAGGAATTTTAACATCTGTAACGCTTAATAGTTCTCGCACGTGGTTTATGTATGACTAAAATTAAGGAAAGTCCATCAGGATTGTTGATTTTACGAAGTTACCATGTGTGGGAACGTTAAATTTTCTAATTTAGTTCAATAAAGTACTTATTTCTAATTTGGTTTTATTATTCTCTTTAAACCCGAATTTAAATTTAAAAAAAATATACACTATCGGCCATAAACGTTCACCCGCTTGCATAATTGGAGATTATTCAAAGAAATAATTCTTTTATCCCCATCAAAATATTTGTATTGTTATTAAATTGTAAGTACGAGATTAAAATTTCTCTGTGTACGTAATGAATCGACTGGAATTAAGATACCGAAAATGACCCTTTTTGCGCAGCAGTTTTTCGGAAATATTTTCCACAGCCGTCGTAAATATGAAAATAGACGGCAGAAGAATTTGTGCAGTAACGTTAAAGTAATGTCGGCAAGACTAGAATTATCTACGAAAATTAAACCGCATACTGTGGATTATAATAAGGATTTTTTCGCGTGTAACTATGGTTACGAAGTTATAACCACAAATAACCAGTACAATGACGTAATTTTCTATAACCACGAACTTCGTCGCGAAAACGTAAAGATATCAAAAGAACGTATTGGCTTTATATTGCATGAGTATTTGACTACGAGAAAGCTCTGTTCAAAGTGGGTGCCACGTTTGCTCACTGTTGACCAAAAACAAGAACGTGTTGATGATTCTGAGCAGTGTTTGGCCATGTTTAAACGTAACAAACCGGAATTTTTGCGTCGACATGTGACAATGGATGAAACATGGATCCATCACTTCACTCCGGAATCAAAACGATCGTCATCTGAGTGGACAGCAACTGGTGAACCTCGTCCAAAGCGCCTGAAAGCACAATAATCGGCTGGAAAGGTTATGGTCTCGGTATTTTGGGATGTGCGTGGTTTAATATTCATCGACTATATTGAGAAAGGAAATACCATCAACACTGAATATTATATAGCGTTATTGGAGCGTTTGAAGGCCGAAATTGCAAATAAACGACCGCATATGGCAAAGAAAAAAATGTTGTTTCATAAAGACAACGCACCGTGTCACAAGTCAATCAAAACAATGGCAAAACGACATGAATTGAGCTTCGAATTGCTCCCACATCCACCGTATTCGCCAGATTTGGCTCCCAGCGACTACTGGCTGTTCGCAGACCTTAAAAAAATGCTCGCCGGTAAGAAATTTCGCACGAATGAAGAGGTTATCGCTGAAACTGAGGCCTATTTTGAGGCAAAAGATAAATCGTTCTACAAAAGTGGCATTGAAATGCTGGAATGATTGCGTTGCTCTTGATGGAGATTACGTTGATGAATAATTTTGAATTTTGAACCAAAAAAACCGTGTTTTCTTTGTTAGGCCCGGGACTTTTCAGCCCATGTGTTACATGGAGAAAAATAGAATGCCAAAATTGTGTGCAGAATTAGGCTAAAGCTGGATACATAGTTTATGATTATCTTTGTTAGCAAATTGATAAGCACATTATTTTTATAACTGTTATAGTTTCTTGTATAAGCACGGAATAAAGGTTTATTTAATACTTAGTTTTTGTTATATTTTGAGAGTGGGTAAACACTTACAGCCGATAGTGTATATCACAGTTTCTATTTAAATGTAATAAAAAATTTTTAAAGCGTTATTTCAACTTTTAATGGTAGGATTTTTGAGAAGGTTAAATCTAAAAAGCGTTTACATTTTCTCGGGATTATTTATTTAATATCATAGATACAAATATTTGCCATAATAATTAAGAAACATACACTTCTTATCATTTAAAATAAACAAATCTATCACAATTATAACTTATATATACACAATATAGTTGAAGTTCATATATCCATCCATATATGCTGTTTCTCATACCGCTTTTTACATACATGTGTGCATATATATATTTTTTTCTCTTATGTATATGTATTATATATACAGGGTAAAGCAAAAGTAACGTGTTTCATCACTTTCTTTCACTGGTTTTATATTTATTCTTTTTTTTTGTTTACTATTATATGTATATATTTGCTATAAAAAATTGTTAGTGTATTTTCTCTTTTGGAATACTTATTTTTATAGACAATAAAAATAATACTGATTTCTTTTATTATTATTATGTGAGTCCGTTATATATTATGAAAAGATTATAGTTCTATAAATTTGGAAAGGTTGCATGTTTTTTTTCTATTTTTTTTGCGTAGATTAAATGTTTTTTTTTCTGTATAGATGAAAATATGGATATTACTATTATTACTGTGGTACTTCCGCCAAACTTTGTATATATACATATATACAACCATTCATGACTATCAATAAACAAAGAATAATAGTAATAATTATAACAATAAATGTAATTCATTTAAAATACAGCACGAAATAAGCTTTGTTTGTGTTATGCGGTGTATTCATTATCATCATCACTATTATTATTATTATGAGTTTAATACTAACAGGAAACTAGAAACGTGTTCTTGTTTCCCTCACAGTAGGCAGAATCTTTTTTGTATGGATATTATAGCCTTTTTTTTTTAATATTATTAATAAATATCTTTTTAAAAATATATGTTTGTGAAGCTTATCTTCTGTAGAAAACCAACATATTCTTAAATTGCGTGAAATACGGACGCCATTTCTTCTTTAATGTAATACAGTAGGCCCTGATTTTACAAAGCTAGATAAAGATTTGAGTTGGTAACTTTATGTGTATGCGAATACATCAGTTTTCTAACCAAGATATATAAAAACACTTATATCTGTAAACATTCTTTTAACACTCATAATATATAATTCTGATTGAACTGAATATAACATATCAGTCTATTTTAATTAACCATACAGACACATCAGGCATTTATACGCTTCCAAATTAATTAGAAATATACATTCATAACGTATGTATAATATACATGGTGTTCAAAAATGCAAATACAATATAAAAAAATGGTGCCCTAACAAGTATAATAATAATTATATTATATTATTTATTCGTAAGTCAAATTATTATCATATAAAAGCATAATACTGTATATATATTATTTTCTTTCATTTTAATATTATCTGTCGTAAAAATTTAATAACATGAGCAATTTTTAATACGTCGATATTTCTTCTAAAACAAGAAAATATCAAATTTAAATTCTTTATACATACATACATATAGCACGATTCAAAATTATTGAAACCGCAAATGCACACCCTGTAAATTTACATACGCCCTATTATAAAAGCTGAATTACGTGCATGGCCAGTAATTAATTCATTCATTTTATTCGAAATTTAAAAAAAATTACTATTTTGTACCATTTTTCTTTGAATTTCCTAAACTTTTTTAATGTAACAGAAAGGGGGGAGGGGGCAAGAGGGGATCGCGGGGATATGTGAAATATATATGGCGTTTTTCGTTTTTTTTTAAAAACTTTTGGTTCGTCTTTTCTAAAAACAAAACAAGAAAAACACCTTTTAGGCGAATACTGAAATGGATTATTTTCATTCAATTTCTTTTTTTGTTTTCCAAATTATACAGGATGTCTCTTTAACATAGAATAAAAAAGTATGGAAAATGAAAAGATGTAATTATATAGAACATAAATCCAAAGAATTTTGAGTCAATTACAATGTAATATGTACCGCTTATGGATACAGTGTGTATACATAATGCAGACCTATTTGTTGTTTACCATTTTTTTCAGACGTCTGCGAAGGAATTTTCACAAAATATTTTGGATTTAAGTCTAATAAAATTAGATCTTTCCATTTTTTTTTATACTTATTTATTTTATTTCATGGACATCCTGTATAGACGTGTCTGTTATCTTCAAAACATCGTTAAAAAACAACGGTTACAAACTAACTTTCTCAAGTCCAAACTTGCAAATGTAAAAATATATTTTAATAGTTTTTTTTTTATAATTTATGAACATATTTTTACTTTGCTTAACTTACTTTATACAATCTTATATCTATACCATCTATACATTTAATAAAATATGGTTTGTAACAAATTCTCTATTTCCAACCCTTTTATTGCCAATTTCAAAGAATTTTTAGTTCTTATATTTGCGGTTAAAAGATTTTAATATGAGCCATGTTACAAAAGGGTTTTAAACAGATTACTAATATATTCTTTTAAGTTTCTGTAAGTGTAATAAAAATAGATCCTTCTTGATTTAATTTATATTTCTTACTTTTTTTTTTATGTATATAATATATATATATAGTGTGACTTAAGGTTTGCAAAATATAAAATTATAATTTCTTTTTTATTTTATCAATTATTATCATATTACAATATAAGAATATAAAAATAATAACGTCGAAAGGAATTTTCTTGAAATTTTTACTTTCATCTTCCATTCTTTTTATTTACCTATTTATTTACTCTTTATCTCATTTTGTTTATTTCAAAAGGATAGGGCTAGTGGAATTATCATTGTAAATACTTGTTATTTCCAAAAATAGAACGATTAACACGGATTATCTTATCATCTACCATGCCAAAAAATTAAAATGAAACAAATCGACGAAAATAGATCTAAAATGATAAGTAGATCATGTATTCAATTAATTATTAGTGCCTTTGTTTCGAAAAATTCCAAATTAAATTGGGGTACATTTATTAAATATGGACACAATTTTACTTCGAACGATATATACAGCGTGCTTATATAATTGAAACGTGCATGCATTTGTATACTTTTAAAAATTAACAATAAAACCACGATCAAGTAGGCTCACGTTTATCACACCACCCGTCATCTAGGACGCAACTATCACATTCAGGATTCTTTTTAAAAATATACGTTTAGATAATATCCACAATTACATTACATCTATATAAATATATGTTCCAATATCATTAAACTCTGCTGTACATATTAAAATATATTTTAATCTATCGAATTAGAGCGAAATCAAACGGTAGAGTAATAGAGTGTCCATATTTATTCCGTTTAGACACATTTCATTTTTAGAAAGTAACGAATTTTTGAAAACGTGATAAATCATAAACTGAAGATTACATCGAAACGACAGCAACACATCTCACAGATATTACACGATATAGAACATCGAATCAACAAACAGAATTATTCCACGAACAAGCAAAACATTGAGTGCTGCCAAAATTACCGGTACGGTAACTACTTTCATTCGCGAGTTATAAAGCTGCAAATAAGGTACATAAACGTAAATAATATTTAAATAATATTTTACTCTCTACTAAATATATTGTAGAGTACACATTTATTTATTTTTTTTAATACCAGTAATTTCGCAGAACAAGATTTAGTTTGGTTATTTAAATACAATAAACATTTATTTAGAGTTAAAATTTTTTTTTTTCCTTTTTTTTTGTGGTTTCTTGCACAAACATTTTTTTGTTCTAAACATCGATAAATGTCATACGATGAAAGAGGGAAAATACATCTTAAGGAGTTTAAAAACATCTAATTTTTTTTCATGGCCTTTTCTTATGTATATGTAAATTAGATGATATTACACAAGTGTATTCAAGGAAATAGTACCAAAAATTCATTATACAAGATCCAAAAAATATCCTCTTAATTTTATTGTCCAACCACGTAGTATAATCATGATGTCCCTTAACTAGGACATTATTCTAACTTATCAAGCGTTGCCTTTTGTATATCATACATATCCAGCCAACTAAGATGTCACGGTTGAAGAAAAAAATTTATTAGTTACCTATGCAGCCATCGAGCTATCGTTACAAATTTCTTTTCATCAGTTAAGAATACTATATCACTTACTAGATCATCACTATAACAAGGCCACTCAAAATCCAATTGCTTCTTATATTACTAGATCTCGTTTCCATAGGTCACTATGGGTAAATAATCAAAATTGATTAATTATCTTTATTTTTAATGTAAGAAAAGGATGTATTTGATACATGATTGCTTAACTCTAATATTTACAAAAATTTCTAAAAAAAAACAATCTGTATTTGGTGTTACAGTTTCTTCTCACTATTTAAATATCTTTAGCAAAACAATTGACATCTATCTTTTATACATTATCACATTATACCTATTGCTTAAGCTTCTGTTTACAAACTAGACGATGCGTTCGAAAGCCACCTGTATTTCAATGCTTCATTCTTAAAAAAATATTCGAAATAATGTCCCATTTAAGATTACCATGAGTACACACATCTCATTTTATGTATATATACACAATTTATATACACACCGTTCCCTCAAAGGTTTTGGTACAATTTTCTATCAACAGCTGTATAATTTATAAGTAAAAAAGTATCGAATAAAAATATATTATATCGATGTTGTGCGCTGAATATAGTTCGTTTAGTTGTTTCCGGTTCCTCTTATTATTATTATTATTATGGACATTTTGTTTTTATTATGTTTCGGTTGTTCTATTGTTCTATCTTGGTGTTGATTTCATCAAAGAGATTATGAAACGTCGATATTCAGCTGTTCTTGCGTACAATTGCAACAGTATTGTTTTAATGTAATATCTTTAATCAAAATATACAGTTTTGTTGACCATTTTCTTCGTTTTTCTTTTTTTTATATAGTAGTAAGACACATAATATACATCGAAAACTTTTAAAAACACATATTTGATCTTAAATTTGCATGCTACTTTTTTTTTCTTTGCCACACTATACATGCAGATAAATTACAACTATTAATAACAGAGGTATCGTGTAAAATATTTTTTTTTTATATATTCTCTTTTTTTTTTAGTACTGAATTATTCATTTACTTTCTTTTAACATCCTCATTAGTAATTGAGAGTTCTCCATTTTTTCGTTTAGTAATGTTGAAGATTGAAAAAGGTTGTATGAATAATAAACATAAAACAAAAATAAATCAGGTTTTTTTTTTTTGTTTCGAGATTTTGCTATTGCTAGTATTGTTTTCGTTTTTTTTTTTTCTCTTTTTGGTATAAATTCTCTCATATTATGCATTGTGTACTATTTTTAAGAGCACCCGTATTACAATTAGAATAAACTATGCATACATATACAGGTAGGGCGACCGAAGAATTTCAACACGCACTCGATTTGCTTTCCTGGCGATGAGTAATTACTAGTGGAACAGGAAATAAACGAACAGAATAACTTATTCCTTTTAACAAAGCATCAAGTCACAACTTTAACACATATACACAATATTTCTTTTATATATATATATACATAATATATAGAATATCAAAAATGCTAAAAAAAAAAGGTAAAAGCAAAGTAAATACTGAACGTATAAACAATAATAAAATCAACTATAAATATCATTGATATAAATCGTACATTTTATGTGCCAAGTCGTACCCTGTGTAAACGCAGGTAACTCGATTATTTTCAAAGCGTACAACCTGTATTTTTGTTTAATATATTTGCATATATATTTGTCTCATCGTTGCCTCGATTATAGTACTACTTAAAGTGTAAATTTAAATAAATAATATTTCCTCTTTAGTAAAGATATAGTATCACATACATTTTTAGACATACTTTGAATCAACATTAGTGAAATTACGATGATAACAGCTAAATTTTGCAAATTGAATGCAATCGTCAAAAATTAGCTACTATTTACATACCCAATCTCCACTAACAGATATGATTTTAATGTTGAAAAGTGAAATAGACAATTTGTATGTAAAAGGATAGGAATATCTTGATATTTTTTTCAAATTTTAATTCAATATGCGAAAGTACATAATACATATATTATATTTAAGAATTTTTAAGTAAATATTATATGTATATATTAATATATAAAATGTTATATATTTATTTAACTCTAGGATTATTTTTTTTTTGGTTTTTTAAGTCCCTATGTATATGTAATATTAAACAGTTAGGATTTGAAATTTGGCTTAAGTAAATATAGTCACGTATAATTTAACCTAGGGGTGAATAAAATTCGTCTACATTTCGCTTACGTCTTCATCAGAAGTAATATTCGAAATACAATCATGTACACTTTCCCAGATAGATTCCTTCCTAGAACGACATCTATGAGGCATCGAACTAACTAAGTGTTAAAGCCCTAGTATTTTATAAATCAATAAAATAATAGGAATCTAAATTCGTAATTAGTTAGTAGGTTGAATGTGGATAGTTTATTCAATCATATTACATGTAAAATTACAATAGATCAAGTGTAAATGCGCATGATTGTATATAAGAATAATACACATATTATGTCTATTTCCTAACTGTCTTATACTTGCCTATTCTAGCCAATTAAGTAATTACATTAATTAACTTATATTCGATTACCACAGCCTTGTTAAATATATGCAAAGCAGTAAAAATTCTTAAGAACTCACTTAAATTACGCAGGCCTATTCGGTAATACAACTCGCGCACGCGTGGTAGCTCAAAAAATGATTGAATAGGCCATTAACTTGAATGCGATAAAAAAATTTTTATATATCTAGTTATAAAATAAAAATTTATATTATTGGAACGCATTAAATAAAAAAAGAGAGAAAAAGATAAAATAAGCATAACTAACAACATCCACGAATTCTTTGGTTTTCTTTTAATTTTACTGCATACTTTATTTCTATTTCAGTCTTAATTCTAGTCTAAGCATCTTAGTTTCGGTTTTTCTTTTCCAATAATATAAAATTCTACACTTAATTTGTTGAAAAACTAATAAAACTGAAAGCCATCACATTTTTGCCCGAAAAATTATTTGCGCTTCGAGTAAAGGTTAATATTATATGTAAGCGTAATCATCTCCCAAAACACAAATGACAAAAATGTGACGATTTAAATTTTATAATAACAATATAAAAATTGGTTTCATCATAAGATCGTTTTCAACTTGTTGGAATGAATTTGAACTGAACACAAAGAATTTACAAATTTAAGGCAAGCACGTAGGCGAATTATTTTGTTTTAATTTTTTAAATACTCATTAAGTAGTACTATAAAATAGCAAGGCGTATATGTACGAGTAGCACTTATTATTATTATTATTTTTGGTATTGAGCGTCGTATAACACCTCAATTTGACACTTTGTCATTTTTTTTTTTGTTAGATCTAATATACTATTCTTTTTATATAACTAAAGTCCTGAGTATAATCTATACTTAGATAATATACAACGCCGTTCAAAAGTTTATTTAATCGATATTATTAATTTAAGATTTTTTATTAACGAAATAAAAACGAAAAAAAAAAAATCGAATCTACGCGGCTTTAAGAGTCAGACAAACCTTCTCCTCGCGAACCCAAGGGAAAATGTTAAATCTAACCTTATTAAAAATCGATAAGCGTTTCAAATTTTCTATTTTAATACTTTGTACTTATCATCTAGGTCTTGATGATAGCGTATGGTTGAAGATACTCAACTATTGGTCGTCAAAAATCGGTTTTATTTCCTTTATTTTCTTGAGAAAAATGCCAAGTCCGAAATTAATATAAATATTACGTAAACATACCAGTATATGAGTGTTATATAAGTTGGTGTTATATTTGCTTCCTATTTTGTATCATGGATTCGTAAAGGAGAAAAAAGGAGTGGGGATGGATGGGATTCAAGAACGCCAGGGGGAGGTATTAGTAAAGGAAGTGGGCGGGGCATTCACAGCCTTGACTCTAATTTCAATCCTATATTATTATTATAAGTATGTATATTTAGTGTTGTTAATTAAAATACTACAATGAATAGTATAAATGTAAGATTATTGCAATAACTTTTAGAATGTTGAATTTAATATTATATAATAATATACGCTAAAATCACTACGTTATCACATATTTATGTAGAATTAAGTTTAATAATTTTTTTTTTTATTTAGTTTAGAATATCTAAATCGTGTAAGCTTTTTTTTTTTTATAAATTTTACATGTTCGGCTTTAGATTATTTAATATCGTATAACGATACACCATTCGCTCTAAAACGTTGTACTGTAGAGTGGTGATGGATTCGCAAGAAATAGATTAGTCAAGATCATCTCTTACTGCATATGATTGTCTCTCTCTCTCTCTCTCTCTCTCTATACAAATTTATATAATCGTATAAAAAAAAAAGGGTCAAATACTGTTATTCGCGTATTTCCTTTTGAACGGCTGTGTATATCGCATTATCATCTAAAAATAGTTTTGAATGTAAGTGTATATCATAATTTGAGAATATCAGGTGCAGATCGATATTACAAAATGCGTTTTTCGTATATAATTTATTTAACAATCAGAGGGATAGCAATTTTTAAGCGTCATATATCTTGTTTTTTTTTTATTATTTTATTTAGATTATATAAGAAGAATGTATCTTGATGTAAGCGTTTCTGTTGATAATCCCCTATCGTAATTATTAAATTATTTCTAAATTGTACAGATTCCATTGGTGTTTCGTATTTTTAAAGTTTAGAATTGCACCTTCATTTATTTGCTCACCATTTCCCAGTAATGTATGTGTTGCGCTTTTTTGGAAATTTTCTCTTTTCTAAAATCATAATATACATTATTTTTTTTTTCTTCTGTTCGCTGGTTAAAACTACATACATATAAATGAAAAAATCATATATAACTAAATCTAAATTTAAAAACGAAATATCATTACGTTTTAATATTAAGCCTTAGTTATGTCTCTAAAACACCAAAACTCTTTTTGTTTCTAAGATTTTCGCACGCGCATTTTTTTTTTTTGGCTTTTAAATACACTAAAATTAAAAACGTAGGTACAAATGATTATCTAGCCACTTCGATGGGAGGAAAAAGATCAGTACTTTTAGGTATACTAACAAAAAAATTTTTTTTTCCTCCCAATTTTAGCGACTCAAAGCGACATATATATATTACCTAAAAACAAATATCAGTAACTAAAGAATTAACATCTCGATATTAATTTTATAAGCCTTTAATATAAAGACCTTCCTACGAAGTTCATATTTTGCACAATCCTCTGTTTATCTGTTTTATCTTATAGTTATTTAAGATTCCACATATCCAATTGTTTTCCTTGTAGTCTTCCTCTCTTGGTTTTGAATACATACTGTAACAGTTTGTAAGAGAGTAGAGACGATTGTTGAAAACATACACTTAACATGAGAACTGTAGAGAAACATTGCTTACGAACAAATACTGCACTATTTTTGTTTACATAGCGACAAAAAAGATTTATAACGCGGAGAAAAGAAATAAACATATTTCGTGATACCATCAATAAAATATTGGTTGTGATACAGACACAATCGTCACTCCTTTACCCGAAAGGTGAGGTAAACCGTTATAGATATGGTCGTCATAATGATAGCGAGAAGGAGAACTATGAATTTAGTAAACCATCTCCCGGGCCATCTGTTCGCCAGGTTGCTATTCTTAAGACGAATGATGGGGGGAATTATCTGGATGTATATGAGATTTTGTTTTAAGACTGCGTTGTTTACCGATTGAGGACCTACCCAGCGATGAACTGCAGCCAGGTTCCATGTCTCTACACGCTTCTTTCTCTGTCGGAGAACAAGCCAAACTCGATAGGCTCGACGATAAATTCATAGTCGAGCTTACGCTTAACATTGAAGTAAAATGTCGGAGCTCACCACTTTCACTTTCCAAGTCATCAACGGGTAGACACGTTTCAACCATTGCCTCCAGACAATTCACAAACAATTCGTTACTCTGGGCAGTAGTCTTGTACTGGAAAGAAATAGGAATTATAATCTTTGTCGCTTCATCTCAAACTATACACTTAACACACATTTAACACATGGGCTGAAAAGTCCCGGGCCTAACACATAGATGACGCTAGTTTTATTGCCCTATTCACTTTTCTCTCAGTTAGTACTAACCTTCAAAAGACAGCTGTTAAAATTTCATGATATTCTATTCATTAGTTTGTGAGTTATTGTGCTAAGAGTCACGCTACTTTTGTTATTTTCAAAACAATGGATCAGAAACAATGTCGTCTTTTAATTTTACACTGCTTCTTGATGGGAAAAAATACCATTCAAGCAAAGCAATGGCTTGAAAAGTGTTATGGGGACTCCGCCCCATCAGAAACAACAATAAAACGTTGGTTAGCTGACTTCAAACGTGGCCGTAGAGACACCGATGATGCAGAACGCAGTGGACGTCCAAATGAGGCGGTAACACCAGAAAACATCAAAAAAATCCACAAAATCGTTTTGAATGATCGAAAAGTGAAGTTGCGTGAGTTAGCTGACATCGTAAATATATCAAAAGAACGTATTGGCTTTATATTGCATGAGCATTTGACTATGAGAAAGCTCTGTTCAAAGTGGGTGCCGCGTTTGCTCACTGTTGATGAAAAACAAGAACGTGTTGATGATTCTGAGCAGTGTTTGGCCAAGTTTAAACGTAACAAACCGGAATTTTTGCGTCGATATGTGACAATGGATGAAACATGGATCCATCACTTCACTCCGGAATCAAAACGATCGTCATCTGAGTGGACAGCAACTGGTGAACCTCGTCCAAAGCGCCCGAAAGCACAACAATCGGCTGGAAAGGTTATGGCCTCGGTATTTTGGGATGTGCGTGGTGTAATATTCATCGACTATCTTGATAAAGGAAATACCATCAACAGTGAATATTATATAGCGTTATTGGAGCGTTTGAAGGCCTAAATTGCAAAGAAACGACCGCATATGGCAAAGAAAAAAATTTTGTCACCGTGTCACAAGTCACTCACAACAATGGCAAAACTAAATGAATTGAACTTCGAATTGCTCCCACATCCACCGTATTCGCCAGATTTGGCTCCCAGCGACTACTGGCTCTTCGCAGACCTCAAAAAAATGCTCGCCGGTAAAAAATTTCGCACGAATGAAGAGGTTATCGCTGAAACTGAGGCCTATTTTGAGGCAAAAGATAAATCGTTCTACAAAAGTGGTATTGAAATGTTAGAGCGGCGCTGAAATGATTGCGTTGCTCTTGATGGAGATTACGTTAATGAATAATTTTGAACCAAAAAAACCGTGTTTTCTTTGTTAGGCCCGGGACTTTTCAGCGCATGTGTTATATAACTTGGTACTTTCTGCGACGGATCCTATCCTGTCGAGGTCTATACATAACGCTCTGTTTGTGGAGTCGTATTTTCAGCATTTTTTTTTTACAGTTTTGATGCATTAGTAATCATATTCTTTGAACGTTTTATAAGTTTCGAAATTTCTTGCTACGTTTTCCTTTTTCTAAGTAATTGGTTATTAAATTTCTTTTATTTCTGATACAATATTGTTTTCTGTCCTTTTTATCGGTCAATATTGATTTTATAATTTTTGAAATTTTTTCAAATGTTGAATGAATAGCAGTTTCATTATTTTTAGCCGTGTTATGCAAATACATTTAATACAACAATAACGGTTAAAACTGAACCATATACAAGCAAGCAATAGATAGAAATACAGTTGTTAAATTAAACCACAGACAAGGATAGCATACCAGACTGTAAACGTAGCATATATTATTTGAAAATTAGACCTTTCAATTTTTCATAGTTTCTTACGTTATTTTATAGACACCCTATATATACACAGGTATCAATTAACGAAAAACCTACATGTGGCGACATTCCTCGTTTGACTCTGAATCGAAAATCTTAATATTAAAATGTTGTACCATGCTTCGGGATCAGGAATTAATTGAAAAAAACATACATTTGGCAACACTGTGCACGTAGGCACCGTAATATTTTCTAACTCTCGATCTTTGAAAGAATATTACTCATAATCAGTAGATGTGATTTGTTCTTGAAATTATTTATTGTAAAAATAACATATTGAAAAATATTAAATTACATTGTATTTTATAACACAACATATTTGTTCAAATGTGATACTATTGCCCTGGAAGTTGTTCAATGAAAATATTCAAAATCAACACTGAGAAATTCTCGTAGATGTATGTAAAGTAACAGAACTCTGAAATATTGTTAGCAACTCTACAAGCGAAGATGTAAATACAGGAAGCTCGAGAACATTCCCGTAACACACTAGAACTCGCGACCTGTCTCCGGAATCCATTGCTCGAACTTTATATTAAAAGTACCGTAAAGATTTGCTTTATATCAGTTTAGTTTTGTACATAAATAATATTTAATGCAAACAAAGTCGACTGTTTGAATTGAGACCTGTTTAGAACGTAACAATCAGTACGCTCGACATTAGTTACAGGAGAAGTTGTAACTGCTTTTTCTTCTTTTGTTTTTGAATTCTAGATATTATTTTAGTAAAAGAGCAAAACACGAAAATATAATAATATATAATAGATTACTTGCGAGCTGTAGATGAGATCAATAAAAAGTAAAAGAAATGGCCAGATGTTTCAGTTTACTAGAACAGAAAAAGAATATAGGTGTTATTTATTCAATAGCGCCGATGCTTGTGGTGGTGTGTATGGCTTGCTTAATACATTAGAGAGAAAACATTTCTTGTCCAACAAATTAGGTTCGTATATGCAGTTCGAGTAAGGAAAACCATATTATATATTGTCTCGCTCCTCCGTAAGTAGCTAACGATCAATAATGTTTAAAAATGGATTGTTATAGGGTCGAGTAAAAGCTATTTATAGTGAAGCAATATTACGGTGATCTTTTTGTGAAAGTAACTAAGGATTTAAATTTATTTGCAGTTAACTATCCCGAGTGTCATATTCTTAATAAAAGGCAAAAACAAAAATTTTCGTGATAAGAATATCAGTAACGTAGAAATTCAAATATATGCTTTGCTCGACAAATTGCTCGCGAATTTGATATTGGTGCAACTGAGTCAAAAGATTTTACGTAGGAAGAAATCTTAATTTCATAAAATTCCCGATTTTGTGAAATATTAATTAGTAAATATAACAGCAATGAATTATTCTTCAAAAGCGTGCTGTTCACTGAGTAAAAAAACATTTCATTTGCATGGGCATCATATCGCGTAGTTTATAGAACCAGGGTTGGGTTATTGTTCATTTGAAGAGGGAGGTCTTAACAATAATAATTATTTTTATTTTCGGTGGAATATTATTACTGAATTTAAAATTTTATTTCTATCAAATCTTATTTATTTTATTAATGATATGTAATTGTTTAAATTTTGTAATTTCTAATCATTTATTTTTTTTTTCCAAATTATGAAGCTGTGATGAAATTTTTCACTGAATTTGCTAGTGAAATTATCTGATGCTTCAAAAATCTAAAAATATTTATATTTTTTTTTCAATGATGTTTCTGTTTATATTTTTTCTATAAATGTCAATAATACGACCTTCTAATTTACAAACAATTGGTTATTTTATTTATTTTGCACGTTTGCTGGGGTTCGCAATGGCAATAATGTAATTAAATAGACGAACTAAACCGAATCTTTTAATGCACAGCATGAACGCAGACACCCTGTATGTGTGTATATATATATATATATATTGTTAAGGAAAAGTGTTACATACTTTACGGACTCACTGTATATATTCCTATGAATATTGTGGGATAAAGAAAATATACCTAACCGTGGTAATTCCTACATCCGAACACAATACCTAGCAAAATCAATTAAAATTTTAATCACAATATTTATACAATTCGCTCTCTATTATATTCTGCACACCACAAATGCGAAACAATCACTATTGAATCTATTACGATGGTCTCAATTCTCAAACAGTCATTAAGGGAATAAAACACAGAATTCCATTCATAAGATTCTATTTGATCGATGAATAATAACACGCTTGCATTTCTTTGATATCTTTCTTGTGTAGATATAAACTATGTTAGGATTCACCTGCAGGAATGGCGTACTGTGATCGGTCTTAAGATTATATGTTAAAACTACTGATACTGACATCCCTTATAATTTCAATGAACAATTCTAGGTGTTCTATCTCGTGTATAGTAATCTTGGAAAAAAAAAACGAGCTAAAATCATAAACACGAAAGTTTTTCTCATATAAATAAATTAGTGGCGATTATCCAATATTCTGAATTGTAAAACTGCTTCTAAATAATACGTTTCCTAAAAAAATAGAGTCCCGTGACCGTCACGGATATTGTTTTTGAATTATTGTATTTAGATACCGATGGAAGACGAACCTTAATGATCTTATTGAAAATAAAATATTTGTATTTTCATATACACTAGGGTGACAGAATAAAATAGACACCAGGTAAAGCGGTATAAATATGTAAACAGCTAAATTCTAAGAACGAATTAAGAACTTTCTCTTGTCATTAGGGTAGGGGTAGATGTATCGGAAAGAATTCGTCATAGTTTAGTATCGTTACAACTATGCCTCGCTTGCAAGGTTCGAATGATATCAGCGACTTCACCCGGGGCCGCATGGTTCGCAACGTGAAATCAGTAAATTTTTAAATATTCCGTTGTCCCCACAGTTAACCGTGTGATTACACAAT
Organism: Trypoxylus dichotomus; assembly: GCA_023509865.1. Classification (NCBI taxonomy): domain Eukaryota; kingdom Metazoa; phylum Arthropoda; class Insecta; order Coleoptera; family Scarabaeidae; genus Trypoxylus; species Trypoxylus dichotomus. The sequence goes on along the minus strand of CM042083.1, from coordinate 5,263,228 downwards.
TTAAACGCAAGGAAAAAATAACAGTGGAGCCGACACCAGGTCTTGCCGGACCTTCTGAAAGAAGTAAAAGGGTGCTTGTGCGCAAAGTGTTAAGAGAACCGCGAAAAAGTACAGCTGAGTTTGCGGCGACTTCACAGAAAAGTCAGCGCACCGTTCTGCGATACCTCCACAGTGTGGGGATGTATAAAAGGGTGGCAAAGAAAAAACCTCTCCTTACGGTATTTCAAAAACGGCGCCGAATGGCTTGGGCAATCGAAATGCGAACGAAGCCCGAAGAGTTTTGGCGGTCTGTCATTTTTTCAGACGAAAGCAGATACTGCCAATTCAGTGGTAGTGGTCGTACGTGGGTATGGACACGTTCGTCACAGCAACTGGACGACAAATGTTCGCATCAGACAGTGAAGTACGGCGGTGTGAACACCATGGCGTGGGGCGCGATATGGTATGGTGGAAGATCGCAATTAGTAATCTGCGACGGAAATATAAATGCGGCAAAATATATCCAAATATTAACAGGACTACTACCGATATTCGACAACGCCATTTTATCTAAAGAAGACGCCACTTTTATGGAGGATGGAGCACCCCGCCACAAAGCAAGAACAACAACCACATGGAAAGAGGAACAGGGAATTCGGATTTTACCGTGGACAGGCCAATCACGAAACATGAATCCGAGAGAGAATGTTTGGCACATAATCCAGACAAATATGGCGAAACGACCCCGAAAACCCAGCAATAAGGAGGAACTCGTGACAGCTGTTACAGAAGAGTGGTTAAATATTCCAGAAGACACCATTAATGATTTAATAGATTCTATGCCACGACGACTCGCAGCACTTCACGCAAGTAAAGGTGGATCGACAAAATATTAGTCTAATTTAAAAATTTTAAAATATTTTGTATATATAACGAGAATAGAATCTTTTTTTTTAATCAATAGGTGTCTATTTTATTCTCTATTCTCACTCTAGTGTACTTCCCGTTCGCTTATTCAAATTTACTTTCGCTAAAAATCGTATATTAAAATCGGTTGTTAAAATAATATTAAATCGTTCAAATTTATTTCTTATATTTTAAACTACTCATCCACTCCCCTCAAAAACTGATGGGAAATTTTTAACGTTGCGTGGGCTTTCTGTATGTGTTCATTTCATACCGGATAGTAAGGGTGTCGTTGAATTCCTGTCGAACTCACCTTAATAAACGGACCAGCAAAACGCCATAAACCACCAAATCCACAGCTTTGTAAATAGTGTAAATGTTGCTGACTCGTATCTTCACATGCAACCATATTCTGTACTATGCTTCTAACTGCTCCTAATATCATTTGGTCGTGAGAACTTGTGAGTACGTTATTGATCTTCACGTCAAGTAGGTTGTAACTAATTACACGGAAGAAAAAAAAAAAACAAATTTAAAAATCACGTCAAGTAGATTTCATTTAAATAATTCACTTACATAACAGGAAATACTTTTGGGAAGACAACGGCTCCTTCTGCCAAGTATTGATAAAGTATTCTAGTTTCAAAGTCTTCAGTGGTATACTTTACCAGAGTTGCCAATACTGTTAATACTAACGCTTGAGTTTGGAAGTCAGTTAATACTTCCGGATCTAATAGAATATTATTATCGTTGCTTGTTGATTCGCTCGAACTTAGATCATCCTAAAATTCCGCATTTAAATTAAATCGTCTCGTTTAAAGGCAACACACTACATTTATTACATCGTATATAATAGTGAAACACTACAATATATTCACATAAAAGAAAATTGCATGCCAAACTACATGCAACATAAACATAGCGTACAAGACATTAAAAACAAGACTCAAGACATCACAGACACACCATCATGATTAACTTTGTTTAAAAAGTGGCTGATGTCTTAAGACAAAGTAACATTCCAATAGTTCGATTAAATTTTTGCTTATTAGTAAACACATCTTTATGTGCTACTTTCTTTTCCAAAATTACCGTTAAATGATACCAAATTAAACTAAAAATTACCTTCGACTCGTCTGTTTCATCGTTCGATTTTTGCTCTTTAGTGGTTGGCACCGAGAATGAGCGTTGTGTTTTGAAGAGGGCACGTGCATTCTGTATTGGTGGTCACCCCATAGTAGATAGACAGGCATTTATAAGCAGCAAGAGTTAGTTATGCTTAATGCTAAATGAAAAGAGATAAACGCGATTTGTGCGGGCTCATTCATCAAAAACCAAAAAGCTCGTCCTCTAAATTCAAATAGTTGAAGGGAAAAAGCGTTAAGTCGAAGTGTTAAATTAAAAGTAGTAATAGAGATGACTTCTGGGTTTTGTAAGGCAGGCAAGTCTTACTTTGGCTGTTGCCACAAGAGGACTTTGAGCATCGGCATTTAGCGCGTTAGATGTCGGAATCTGCTGTACGGGTACCGAACTAGAACGCTGTGCTCGATACAGAGACCGGGCCAGGCCTCCATTTGCCTGATTTCCCGGACTCTGGGATAAGTCTAAACTTCGCCAACTTTTATTTTCAACCTGGTTAGCACGCTAATCATTTAGTTAATTAATTAACGCTAACTTGTCATTTTTAAAAATAGCTTTTCTTTTCGATATTTAATCTATCACGTATACTTCACACGATAAACGTTATACATGGCGCTTCACGACTTCATGCAATAATTTTGAACGGATGATCGTAATCGCGAAACAAACTCGTTTTGCATAAAATTCACATTATGAAAACTGCAAACAAATCGATATACATCATTCTTGCTTATAATATTATTTATAAAGGCTTTTACTTGCATAAAACTCGTAGAATCTGACATTATTTCGCTATTTATTCTATTGTGTTACACTTTTAACGTTTTTACCGCGTTTGTTACTATTTGTTGCTAACGTATACGTCATTCGTTTAAAATATTTAATGAATTTGTGAAGCCCTACGTATTTTTACAAGGAAATATAGGTAAACACACGAAATAAAATCAATTACACGTGCACACACGATTTTTCATCAACAGTATGTTAGACTATCCGCAAGCAATTAGTTATGAATTGCTTAAGAGTTACAAATATTACATAAAAAGACAACGTGTGTAGTATAACATATTTTTAGCAAAAATACACCGTTATCATGTAGACAAAAAGACGTATACTGTTCACAAAACAAAAAAGAGATCTTCGTGTTAGTTCAAACATACGAAAAAAAAAACAGAAACACACCTGATCTTGTTGCTGCTGTTGTTGAGGTTGTTTGTGCTGCCTAGCTTGAGCAATAGCCGATTGGTCCAACAGATCCCAGGATTTCTGTCGGCGATTAACGCTGGAGGTTCCTGCGGTTATGCCAGTACTGGTACTCGCGACGGGTTGTTGTTGGTCTTGTTGTTGCTGTTGATCCGTGTCAACGTTGGCATTATATTTCTGTCGAGGTATTAGATCGATTATATGGTGCACCATTGGGCTATGTTTAACGTGGCATCTATTTCTTACTTCTTCAGATACCCCCACAAGAGCTGATTTTGTAACAATCATATATTTTTAATTGAAAAACTTTGACATTTGTCGCACGTGATTACCTGTCAAATAAGCGATATTTTCAGGAGTAACTTCAAATTTATCTCTCCTACGTGGCCTTGAGATAATTCCCAATAACATCGTCAGTACCCTTCCAGTCCGGGATACTGTAGCGGGTGAGGGATGCCTGTAACCCCTAAGCAAATGTCCGACTAAAGCAAAGTGGAAGTTCGCTTTGAAGCTTAAGCCAACGGCATGATCTAATTGTTTAAAATGCCATTCCAATGGTTCCCTAGTTTCCATCATCACTTGTTCCAACGTCTACAACGTTAAAAAAGAATACGTTTCACCTGCAGTAGGTTTTAATATTATGTACTGGTCTTACGTTTACATCGAAAACCCCCTGAGAATCTAATGTGTGTAAATTTTGCTCCAATAGAGCTAGACCTGAGGCGTACAAGGTAGCGTCATTTAATTGTAACACAGATATCGCCACCCAAAATAGTGCTGTGTGTATCGGTGAGTCTGACCGGAGTAGGGGCTGTAGGCGTGTCAAACACATTACAATGGCTTCGACTAGCACCATATCGTTATAGCTATCCAATGCTTTCACGAGGATACGTAACAGATGTTTCATTTCTTGATCCGTTGCACTTTTGCTTATGCAACCGTAAACTATCAGAGCTCTTGGTTGTAAAGCCGGGTTAAAAGAGAATGCGAAACCTCTAGATAATGCTACCCAAGTCTTCAACCAATCACAATCCGGTATATCCCGCATACAAGCTTCCATTATCTCCAGAAGTGCATCGGTTATTACTTCTAAAGACGTAAGCAACAAGCGTTCTCTATCTTGAAGTGAACCAGAAAAACTTCGTTCAAACCTATTTTTGTAAAACAGATAGCAAAACGTTGCAATACTGTTGGTGCTTTTCGAAATATAGTCTCTTTTTTTTTTAATTCCACGAAGCACTGTTCAAAATTATCTTTAGAAAAGGACAATAAGACATGAAAAATTGAATAGTTTAATATAAATTTCTAAGTAATAGTAAAATATATATAGCCGATATAATAAATTTCAAAAGTACTCCGTGGAGATTATGTCGGACTATAACATCTTTTAAGATACTAATAAAAGAATTGTGACGTATTCAATTATAGTTAACGAAATAAAAGTCTCTCACCACCGTTCATTAGGTTGCTTACAGCTCGATCTAAATGCCGTGACGGCAGCAGATTTAACCTTGCTGATGCCGAACAACAAGTAGAACTTTGGCAGAGAGAATTCGTCCAAGGATAGGCGCAAGACGCGTTGGGTGTCCTCCGAAAAGGATGGCTTCGTACAGGTGCACAACGAGTGAATGATGTTGATCACCAATCCGTGCGTGGAAGCCCGCATGCTCAAAGGTCCGGAACAGACGAGCAAAGTCACAGTGTGGAAGAGGTACGGTAGATGCTTGATAACATCTAGACAGTTGTTGAAAGATAGCATTAGTAGATATCTTGCTAAGATGGCGATGTCATCCCACATCATGTGCTGTTCGAGCAATTGCGTTGGAGATTGGCAAGTCTTATCAACAACCTAGAAGAAAATACAGCATTAGTTTAGTACCGAATCTTTCATAAAACAACGGCTGTTTAATTTACCCTGCATAATCGACCAATCACTTTCTTAGCGACGAGATGAACATTAGCTGAAGCTAGAGCGACTGCTGTATCGGCCATGATTTCAACCATGGGAGATCCAAGACCAGAGGTGACAGAGCGATGGATGAAATTATCCAAAACCATATCGATTAATTCGGGAATTTGACCAATCGAACCCCAAATCTTAGCTTGAATCGAGGGATACATTTCAACCTCTTCTATAGTGAGGAGAATCAACTTTTCTATGATCAAAGCAACTTGCTTCTGGCGCTTTTCTTCTGAAGGCTTGCAAAAGCTGTAAGAATAAAGGAAATAATTTCACGAGCAAATAACGTGTTTAAGGACGAATTACCGCACTAAATTGGCCAACCAGGGCGTCATGTATTCTAGGCATAGGTGTTTCAGCTCGATATTGGATACTCTAAATCCCTGTATGCACTCTTCTAGGAATTCTAACGTTAAATGAGGTTCATTCGTTGCTAATTTTTCCGAGATTGATTTAATAAAAATGGTGTTATTCGATGGAATGCATAAGCCAGCCGTTTCCAGTAATTGACCTTCAATTTTTAGGTCGAATGTAGCTGTCAATGCACACAATTGATTGTACGCTGCTGTTCGTAAATTCGGATCAGATGATCCGAGATTTAGCAAGGCCATATTTAAAAGTGTGCCAGGCACATCTTTTGGGCGGATTTTCTGATGGACGGTCACCGAATCCGGTTGACTCAGTTCCCATCTATTCCTAATGTGAATTACAGCTTGTACAATGCTATCGCAATCGTTATGGATAAAGCTCAAAGGTCCACTTTCGTTACCGATGGTTAGAGTGAACTGGTTATCATCGACTAAGCAGACCTCTTCGATCTCTGACGCGTAGTAGACATCGTTCAAGAGAACAGGATGAGCTAACACCTTGGACTTTTCAGCTGAGGTAATTTGGATTGCTGTTGGTCCCACTTTAATCGCTACTTTCGTATCCTTGTGGGATAGTTTCAAAGCGTTACCGAAGACTTTCAAATCTTCATCAAGGCTCAAGGTGGCGCCAGGTAACTTCTGCTGCTCGGGATCGATGTATTCGTTAAGCTTCATTGGTGCATCGACGAAAATTAACTTTCTATTTCCCTAAATTTACCAATAAAAATCTTAGAATTTAGATTCGTGCAATTAAACGAGCACTAAGCATTACCTTTAACGGTGCTAAGATACGGTCATGGAACTTGGTATATTCGCGCACCCAATTGTTGCAGTTGTAGATATAAGCGGCATGAAGATTATCATAGGCCACTTCGGGAAGGACGTAGAACCACTTTTGTAAGAATTCGGTTCTGAAAAGCATCGCATTAGCAATGAACTTATTATGAATTCCTATTATTTACCTGAATCTATTATCTGAGCAAGTATGAGTGAAGTCCACAACAAGCTCGAAGGGGGAGTGGCAGAACGGCTTCAACGTCAGGATGACGTGGTATATCAGCAGGTCACCGTTCGTTTCCACGATCCTGCTTGAAACAAACGAAGAGGAAATATGAAATGAAAGGATGTAAGTTGCTTTGGAACCTACTTGTAACGCCTGGCGATGTAGTAGAAGACGGGATACCCGATTTTGCTGGTCCCGGCTTGATAGAAGATGTTGAGCGTCTTGATCGACTTGAATTCCTCCTTCTCGTGCATGTTGTGCTTCACCATAATCTCCTCGAAGTTGGTCGATGACATATCGATCGAGCTCCATCTTGCATAGGAAGAAAATAGTAAACTAAAAAAGTTTCCCGATATAATAAGGAGTATGTATCATGTAAATGTGTAAATGTTGCATATTGCTACTTGGAGAGGCTGTATTAAAATAATAAAATTCGTACTGTGAATCAACAGGCTTATGTTCTGGTGGTCCTAAGTAAGCTAAAAGAGTTGCCATTTTATCGAATGGTCTTCTCCCGACAGCCTTATGATCCCTGCTACTTGAAAGGTAGTCGCCGATCTTTTCTTGATGGTTCCAGAGTAGTCTATGCAAGGCCAGTACGTTAGCATCGCTTATGAACGACAACGGATGCGGTGTCTGGTCGACGGTTTCACAATCGGATGCGATTTGTATGAAGAATCTATAACAGAAACATTTAAAATGCAATCTTACAGAGTTTTAATAATCAATATACCTCCTTGCGATATCAAAATGTAATCGAAGGAAATCGTTGAACGGCAGCATGTGCTGCTCCTTGCTGAACTCGACGTGGTTGGCGATGTTCTGAAGAATCTTCGACACCAGCATTAATCCTCTCTTCACATTTGTTGGTACCACCTCCGCAACGATGCCCGTCTCTTGCGGTGATACAATAGCTGGATTTATGAAGCGTAGAAAGATAACAGTACCGACAGCTCCAATATTATTTTGAGGATACTGCGGAAATCTCTTACTCAAAACCTGATACAGACAGTGACACATAGATCTCAATTGCGGAGGGAATTTATCAGCGGAGCAAACGATAGCATCAAACACCTTCTGCGTTAAAGCAATCAAATTTTCACGATTCTCATTGATATCTTCGGTTAAATCCATCCGAGCTGGATCAACCTCAAAGCTGAAGGAAAGATCGTACAATAGAGGACTTATGAGCGGCTCGAGAAGTGCTTGGAGATAGGTAGCGCCGTAGATTTTGAAGCAAAACGCCATTATCTTGCTGCCGAGGGAGTTTCCTCTAAATAAAGTTTGCATGCAATCAGACACTTCGACCTCTCTATAGAACATATTCCATAATAACGGGGATAGAAGATGTTTGGCGTCGAATAGTGAAACGAAAACCCTAGCTAATTCATCCATCTGAGAAGTAGTTACTACGTTAGCCAATGCCATAGCGATCGGTAATTCTCCTTTATCGCTAATCATTGTCACTAGTTGCACTAATTGCTCAAATCTGTCCGCTAAAACAGTCTCGGCTAATGTGTCGAATTCAGTACCTTGCTGTAGGATCTTAGTTAATACTTCCATGAAAGCTGCCCGTGTTTGTAGATCGCGATTGTATCCCAAATCTAAGAAAGAAATATATAATAGAATTTCGAACACTATTCGCTAAAGGAAACCATTTTTAATTATGTTTTGCATAAAATCCACATTATGAGAACTGCAGACAAAATTATACTAAACGTTTGTGTTATTTCCCTAATTAAATCAAAAACTTACCAATAGAGTGCATTAAACCGCTATCAATATTTGCTGACAACAGATTTGACATCGCCTGTATCGTAGCGCTTCTTAAGGCGTTCAATTTTCCCGCAGCCATACGCTGTCTGATCATTTCTTTGTCCATATCAGGCGAGTCCGAACAATCGTTGAGTAGGTTCATGAATAGCGTGAAGTATTTTAGGAACAATTGACTTTTTGCCTCCATCAAATCTCCTCGATCAGATTCTTCGGGTTGTAAAGGTAATCCCATCAAAAGCGAAGTTACGGCATCCATGCAAGCTTGATCCAGTTCCCTAGTTATCCCTGAGACGTCACCGGTGGATGCAGGTGCTATCTGGTGAGACGTTCCCATAACCCAGTCGGTGAGATATTCAACCAATTTGTTTCTGAACTTCATTTCTTGCCGAAATGCTAAGTCGTCACGTCGTTTCATCATGACTTCAACTAGTTGACACAGGTTGGTCTTAACGAAGATAGCGTGAACGGTCATATCAAGATGTCTAACGTATCTATAAAGTATATTTAGGATGAATAGGGTTCTTTTTTTTTTTTTTAAGGAAGAAGTATTTTTCGCCTTACCTAACGATAGCTAGCATCATCCCTTCAATGCTTGTAACTCCTAGGTGTTCGGAAGGTTGATCGTTCTTCATGTTGTTATCCAGGATGCATCTCATGATGAAGATGGTGTGCTCGATGAATTGGGTATTGGATTCATTGACAACGACCTGGCCTTGCTGATCGAAGAACTTATCGATGATTAATTTGATCTGTTCAAATAGAATCGGATATAACGCGGAGGACATCTCGTGTCCGACTAGTTCTTTAACGTGTTTTTGAATTTGCGAACCGAATTTTTCATTAGTACACACCAATAACCGTAATAGTAGGTCAACGAATCTGAAAATTTTGGCACTAGATCAGAGTTCAGCTTTATTATAGCCCTGGTAATTTCAAATCTTTTGAAGTTACTATAAAGAGAACAATCGAAACTTACTGAGTAACAGGGCAGTATTGCCGCTGCTCTTGTCCAGTGCCAGTCATTACACTGGACTTTCTGCTTTCGGCCATGGAACTAACAGTTCCCATCGAGCTTACCGTTACGGCCGATAAGTTCGAAAAGCTAGAATGCGATGAGGATGTCAATGTTGGACGGGTTGGTGATTTGCGTTGTAAGCAAACACCACCCAAGGAACAAAGAAAACCAGTCATATTTGCCCATTCATTAATTTGGTCCTTAAACACGGAATCCTTATGCAACGTCTTTAAAAATCATTTCCTAAATACGTACTTCCAGTTCATGCTCTGAGTTTTGGTGGGAGGCTCGTCTTTTACCCATCGACCTATGAAAAGGTTCCGTTTGACCATCTTCAACTTTTGCTTTAGGATAAGTTGCCAAATTCTTACAAGTTGAGTTCCAGTTCAAGAACGTCTCCTCCCAGGCAGGCTGGACCCCGTTCACGCAGTGTTGGATCTTTCGCAACAGCATCATTATCCTTTGTTGAAGAGCGGCACGACCTATAAACAATCCAAATTAGAACGTTAAAAGACTACAGCGTACCGTAATAGATATACTGTTAAGTGTATGCCATGGATCTAAAGTATTGGTTTACTTAAAAAAAAAAAAAAAAAACAAAACAATTTTCCGAAGCAACTGTTCCAGACTTATTAACCTCTACAGTATATCGATTACACCGAGAAGAAAATGAATGAAGATATTTCTTTAAGTTGAGGATATTTTAAACGTATGCCATAACATAACATTTATAAATTAGTCACTAATGAACATGATATAAAAAGGAATGGATTATTTTACCAATTAAAAAGCATTCATAAAGAAGAAATTACTTCATATTGCACAATATACAGGTCTCATACACGATTTAACTTCTATGACCTGTATAAACTGCATCAAACCCCTTATTTCAATAACATTTTCTTAGATTTGGTTTAGTGTATACAGGAAAACACAATACGTAAAGCCAAATAAATGCAGAATACCTCACAAATTCATAAGATAATTTTTAATGGATGACACTACTCACCAAACGAAACCATTTTTCTTCCTTAGTTATTAATTACTCCTTTAAGACTTTAGTGTTTATTTCATTCATCACATTTTCTAAGTTGAAATAGCAGTCATAACGCGTAACGAATAAAAGTATTCTTTGGATATTTAATTTGGCAAAACACGATGTTACTTCCGTTTGTGATCTTTAGTGTATATACACTAGGGTGACAGAATAAAATAGACACCAGGTAAAGCGGTATAAATATGTAAACAGCTAAATTCTAAGAACGAATTAAGAACTGTCTCTTGCCATTAGGGTAGAGGTAGATGTATCGGAAGGAATTCGTCATAGTTTAGTATCGTTAGAACTATGTCCCGCTTACAAGGTTCGAGTGATATCAGCGACTTCACCCGGGATCGCATCGTTGGCCAGAGTGACGCGGGGCTTCGCAACGTGAAATAAGTAAATTTTTAAATATTCCGTTGTCCACAGTTAACCGTGTGATTACACAATTTAAACGCAAGGAAAAAACAACAGTGGAGTCGAGACCAGGTCGTGCCGGACCTTCTGAAAGAAGTAAAAGGATGCTTGTGCGCGAAGTGTTAAGAGAACCGCGAAAAAGTACAGCTGAGCTTGCGGCAACTTCACAGAAAAGTCAGCGCACCGTTCTGCGATACCTCCACAGTGTGGGGATGTATAAAAGGGTGGCAAAGAAAAAACCTCTCCTTACGGCGTTTCAAAAACGGCGCCGAATGGCTTGGGCAATCGAAATGCGAACGAAGCCCGAAGAGTTTTGGCGGTCTGTCATTTTTTCAGACGAAAACAGATACTGCCAATTCAGTGGTAGTGGTCGTACGTGGGTATGGAGACGTTCGTCACAGCAACTGGACGACAAATTTTTGCATCAGACGGTGAAATACGGCGGTGTGAACATCATGATGTGGGGCACGATATGGTATGGTGGAAGATGGCAATTAGTAATCTGCGACGGAAATATAAATGCGGCAAAATATATCCAAATATTAACAGAACGACTACTACCGATATTCGACGCCATTTTATCTAAAGAAGACGCCACTTTTATGGAGGATGGAGCACCCTGCCACAAACCAAGAACAACAACCGCATGGAAAGAGGAACAGGGGATTCGGATTTTACCATGGCCAGGCCAATCACCAGACATGAATCCAATAGAGAATGTTTGGCACATAATCCAGACAAATATGGCGAAACGACCCCCCCGAAAACCCAGCAATAAGGAAGAACTCGTGGCAGCTGTTACAAAAGACTGGTTAAATATTTCTGAAGACACCATTAATCATTTAATAGATTCTATGCCACGACGACTCGCAGCACTTCACGCAAGTAAAGGTGGATCGACAAAATATTAGTCTAATTTAAAAATTTTAAAATATTTTGTATATATAACGAGAATAGTATCTTTTTTTTAATTAGTAGATGTCTATTTTATTCTGTCACCCTAGTGTATTTTTAATTCAATAAAATAACGGAAAAAGACCTTCCTGATGTAACCGCAGGATAAGTTCTGCATTACGAGGCAACGCAAGTCTTTCTTATTGTATTTTTGTCGATTTGTCATGCTTACATATAACATGCAATCGGTTTGCAAAAAAACCCTTATGCATTAAGAATTCCCTTTATCTAAACGAAAATAAGTTAATATTTCATGTACGGAATTTAATTCTCTAACATTATCAAAAGATATTACAATTTCATAATGCGCTACCGAAACCTAACATTATTTCTGTACACCCTTTGAGTTTGAGATAAAATACGCAGACAAAATTTATCAATTACTGTGAACCTCCGTAATTTTTCTTTGGAATAGATTTTTATTTAGCGAATACGACATCGGTTCAAATTATTATATGAATTTGCGAAGTATGCTATAAATATATATATATATATTGATAAAATCAGCTTTGCCACAGTTCTAGCTACGTTATCATCTCAAAAATTTCGGCCCTTTTCCTTCCAATTCTACACAAATATAATGATGACAGCTTGTATAAATAAGGAAAGACGTTTCCGTAATTTAGTTGCATTTCCTTATCTATAGAAGTCAAAACATCAATTACCAACATGCAACTCACCATTCGCATATTCCGGAAATGACATACGTGTTTCGCCAGTAGCTAAGGCAATAATTCGAATATATTAAGGAGTTCAAGTTTTATCATAACGAAGAAAGAAAGAAATAAAAGAGATAATCGATGTACTGTTATCCTTACCTGAGGTTAATATGCTGGACGCCTGCGCCAGTTCCTGGTAGACGTGGTAGTTTGGTACCAGGTACGTGACGGTAAGTTCATCTGAACCACAGCGTATTTCAGCTTCCTGGCAAAGTAACGCGAAACAGCTCATCGCTATCAAAACGGCGTCTAGATCTATGCTCCATAAGTACATAAAAAACACAACCTGAAATGATTTACAAAGAATTCCCATTAGCGTTATATATGTACAATGGTGTTACGTCTAAATGGAACAAGTAACACTACAATACGAATTTTAATGAAATATAAATTTATATTTAAATTTTTCAGCAAGTACTGGAACATCCTCCGAGTTCTGGCACCCGTCTTCAGTACTGTAAGGCAAATTTAATCGAGTATTAAATCATATCATGCAGGCTTTCACGATCGCTAACAAGTTGTTCGAAGCTCTTCCAAGGTTTAAGCGAATTTGGAAGAATTTCTAACAATCTATTTTATTGATTTTCTCAATTTTTCATTTAGAACCATACATAAGATTCGCAATCAACTTTTTATTTCGATCGATATAGAAGAATAAATATGCAAGATGTTAACATTTTATTCTTTTGTTTCAGATGCTGGAACAATTTTGGATTAGTTGAAAAATAGTAACCTCTAATTTGATGTGAGCTTGTTTGCAAATGGCGATTTGGCTGCCGATATTGGCATACTCTTTATGTCGCATCAAGAACGCATTACGACAAATTAGGATCTCCCGCAGCCACTTTAGAATATCTGTGTAGTTCATGATTTGGTGCTGGATCAGCTTTTGGGATATCGAGAATAATACCTGAGAACTAAAATGCGAAAAACACGTTGTAAGCATATATAATACAAAGTGATCGTTACCAAAACCAACCTCACATCCCAAAACGTGTTTATTGGTGCCTCCGGATTCCATATTTCGATTTTATCAGGATGGTGAAGTACAAGTAAAGCTTCCATGGCTTCTTGAGCAACATCAGTCATTGTAGGTTGATGAACTAGAGATACTAAACCGTTAATTAATTCTAAAGTAGAGCTTTGGATTTCATGTCCCGCCTTCCCTTGAGTCTGCAACTAAATTATAGCATTCTCCGAAGATGAACATTCGATGCTATACTTACGTTCAACATCAGCATAGGATCTGCGTGGACCAGTCTGACCATGTACAACAGGAGATTACGATATCCTGGTAGTTCTTCGGGGCGATCTTTGAACTTAGCTTGGGAATCTTTACTCTTGAGTGTTAAAGATTGTATCATCTTAAGCGGAGTGTGTGCTGAGCAGCCTTGAGAAGTCTTATTCAAGGTATCGGTAAACATGGCCCTTAATTCCGACGATTTACTATATAACACGTCTATGTTAGGCCACCACTCTAATTTAGGTTGCGTGACCATTTTATATAACGACCTGACGAGTACGAAATGGTATGTTGATGGCGAATTCAGACTTAAGCACACCCTTAAAGCGTCGTTATTCTGGGGTTTCAATCGGAAAAAGGAAACAAAACAGTCTATAATCAGTTCTAAGTCTTGATGAATTATTTGGTTACTCTGTCCTCTCGAGAACGGTTTGTTCGGATTGAATAATAGATTCTATAAATTTAATTTGGATTACTTGTTATTAAAGTAACGATGATCTATGAAGCAATACCTTTAAATCGAAAACGATGCTATTAACTAATAAGAAGACTACATTGTGAGGATCTCGAATGGAATTGATGTAAGTGGAAGCTTTGCATAGTTTGACGCATGTAACTGCGGCCACTTCTGTTACTTGCTTGCCTGAACTACTGTGTGCTGCTATGCCCCTTCGCAGTCCGTCTAAAAATTGTTTCCTTTTAACGTGCTGCGGAGCACATGAAATTCCGTTGTTTTCGGTGATTATAATCTCTTCCAGTACCTTCTGTAGATGCGATGAAAATAATTGAATATCGAATCGAACGTAAGGTAAAATAATAACTTACTGGTGACAAGATCAATAGCATTATTTGCAAGGGCCATACAGCTCCTTTGACTTTCTTATTATCGGCGAAAGCGTCTATAATCTCGAATAATTGATCACAGCACTTCGATAGCTCTTCGTTTGGTTGCAGTTGGAGTTCAGCGAATTCGTCCGGGTACGTATCTATCCAGTTCCATATCGCTTTTTCCAATGAATTCATTAATACAAGATGCGCGGATTTTTTAAGTAACCTAAATTTCTGTATAGCCTCTAGAAGATAGTTGATTAGGGCAAGTTTTCTACGTTGAGCAATGAAACTGAAACGTGTACCTGTCAAAAGTCTAGTTAGCCTATGTACGTCAACGTTTATGTGTTGAATGAGCTCAATATCGCTAAAGTCCGGATTTTCGTCCGGACATGACGCGAGCTCTTGTAATTTTGAGCTAATTCTACTAAATACCGCGTTAAAAAAGTTGACACTTAGCGCGAACAAGACTTTGCTAGCTAAAGTTTTTATTGCGTTACTGTTAGGATTATCGTTAGACATATCTAAAAAAAAAAAGAAAAGCAATTACAAAGTTGCCACGCCAATATACGACCGATTATATGGATAAATTCATACTAGTACCTAGAAATGTACAAATCTCTTTAAGGAGCGACTTCATATTTTGGTTTTCTTCCATAGTTAAGGTTATAGAATCTTTCGGTTGTATACTGAAACATCTTTCTAGTGTTTCCAAAACGATAAGTAGACTATCGTAATAATTTCGTTCTAATTCGCTTGCATGTTGCCTTTGTCCACCAGCAAGACCAGTTTGATACTGTATCACGCAAAAAAAATAGAATAAAATAATTTATAATCTAAGTATTTACATACACTACCGTTCATAAGTTTGATCGCACTTAGAATTATTTTAAAAGTATTTAAGGAGATTCATACCACTCTTCTTAGAATGCCTTTTACTATCTAATATTGATAATTTATATTCATAATAATAAGGCTTATTTACTGTGTAATGTATTCCTCTATTAAATTTTTATGATGAAAGCGTTATGACATAGAATTTAGGAGGGGTATTGAATCATCCACTTGCCTTACCAGGTTTACAAGTATGAAATGCGGATTTCAGACACCAGAGCAACACCAATCCAGTTTGTGCTATAAAGATTTGCGCCATTCTGTTGTATCATCATCAAGTGTCAGACACGAACGAGTGATAAATTAGAAAAGTTCATTTGAAGAAAACTACCACTGAGTCATACCGATTCTTTTAGAAGTTTACAATGGAACATACTCCATCGCAAGATACGTGTGGCTTCAATGATGCAGACGAAGAACGTGAAAAACCGCCGAAGAAATACGAAGATGTCGAATTGAAAGGATTGTTGGACGAAGATGATTCGCAAACGAAATGGATACGTAGGCTTCCACGGCCAGGGTCAGTAATAAATGAACTGTTTCCGGATTTGGACCGTGTCACGATAAGTAGTCTCGGCAAAGAGGGGCAAGTTTCAGTGCCGTGCGAATATGGTCATTGTAAGTGCTTGTCAGTACACACATACTTAGAAAATCTCGCGTTTAGGTACGTTTCGGAGACGGCGTATTTCAAATAAAGTAGAAAACGTAATAACGAGTTCAGCAATCTGTGGTAAATGATAAAGCGAACAATATTTGATATAGGTTACTTCCAAAAGAGTATGTACTGGCTATGACATTTTAAGAGTCGTGTTGAGGGTAACAAATTTCAAGTTTTAGTGTGAGTGACAGTGGCACTAGCACGCTTGTCTTACGTCGATCTCTTAAAGAAGAGAGTGGCAATCTGTTAGATGTAACATATAAAATCCATTCTTTAAATCTTGTGGCGCCATTGATCTCTCAATATTATCCACGAGTAAATGCTTTAATAGCTTATACGAAGGCAGTATTTCCAAAGTCCCCAAAACGTACAAAAAGATTTCACGCACTGTGTCCCAAAGTGTCTGAACTACCACAGCCGATTATAACTCGTTAGGGAACATAGTTCAAAGCTGCGTTTTAATACTGCGAACATGATTATTTAAAGAAAGTAATTTTAAAATTCGATCCGAGACACGCCAGCTATCAAGAAAAGCCAGAAAATGTTTTGTTGTTGAAAGATAGTCAGGTAAAATATGATTTGGAAAGTATTTGCAAGAACTACTATAGAACGCAGGGAATTGAAAAATTACAAAAGGATTCGATGTGGATTCTGTTCAAATTGTGGATGATGTTCACTTGCATCTATGTACGGCGGAAGGCGAAAACTTCTTAAAACAGCAAGTGTTTCTGCACGTTATGTAATATATTTTTTGTGTAAACATTCCTGCGTCCGCACACTCATAAAGGTCACGATCATAAATGATACGAGCACGTAAACGTTGTTCTCCACACAGCACTGTAACTTGCCCCACTTTGCCGAGATTAATGATAAGGTATAAGAAAAAATACAGTAAAAGTAAGAAGGTAACAAAGAAATAAAAAGGAAAAAAGATGAAAGGAAGGAAAAAGAAGGTGACATATCTACATTTCGCCTCTGTTGTAGGAAACTTCTTCAGGAGAAAAAAGCAGGGGGAAATAAAATGGCACAGTAACTCGACGTGCAAACCACGCCAGAACTGAAAATCTTCTGAATGTTAGATGAGTGTATTTCAAAAAGAGTGAGATTTGCAGGAGGAAACATCATGGTATGGGATTGCTTTAAAGGCGGAAGGATCGGAGAATTAGTTAAAATAATCCTAGAACATGTGAATTATCAGCAAGGTAACGACCACAAAGGTGATTGAAGCTTATTTTCAAGACAACTCTTCTGAAGGAATCCTATCATTAATGGAGTAGCCACCACAGAGCCCTGATTGCAACCCTATTAAGCTCTAAGGATGGTGAGGTCCGGAAGAAATCTCCAACTGGCAAAGCGGCATTCTCGAAAGCTGTGCAGGAAGTATGGAATGCTATAGATGAATCGTATTTGGAATGATAAGTTCTAAGGATGCCGCGTATTAGAATGTACTATTTTGTAAATAAAACATTTTAAATTTATTCCTTTAATTAATTTCTCGCAAACATTTTATTTTATACAATGCGATCAAATTTATGAATGGTAACGTAAGTATATACAATTGAATACCGAAAGAAGCTTGCGAAAATAAAAGAAAACTTCTAAGGTAAGTGATTGAAATTCAATACGATTTACTGGATGTATTGTATTTGCTTCGAACGGGAGTTTAAGCAAGAGATTAAAAATAAAATATATATCCGAGAAAAGACGCCTCCGAAATCAAATTAACGTTTTAATTAGATATTTCCACAATCTCATCCCCTTAAGCGTTGTTATATTATCTCTCTCGATTTCGAGGGAGCGTGGGATCGATTTTAATTAAAAGAGAAAATAGGAATATGTCCAAACGTCTCCAGATTATCGCGAGAGTGTGTGGGCGTTGATTTGTCAACAGTTTCATGAATAATCTTTACGTTAATTAAGGCGACCTTCAAATTGTCATTTTTCCACTTGGATAAATTCGTTGTTTACTTTAAAAAAAAAAAAAAGATATATAAAATAGAGACACGATGTAATTTAAATTTTCTATCTTTTATATTAGAGGGAAAAAGGGTGTGGATTCTGTTAAATTCGAGAAAATGTTGCTTTAATGCTCAAGATTGAAGATTCAATCAAAAGAATTACCGTATTTATATCCATTTAGAGAATAAATTTAACTTTTAATACCATAGGGACCCACCCATTTTAAATGAATTATAGTAAAATCAATTCTTTTTGAATAAAAGTGATTTTTTGTTTTCTTTCTAATAAAACGTTATCAAAATTAGAATTAAATTAGATATAATTAAGCAGTTTTAGAGTAACTGTTAGACTCACCACTTCGTGGATTCGCTTTAGGACTCTAACAAAGCCGTCTAAGACTAAAGCAAATCGATATCTGGATATTTGTATGATGCAGTTCTTATTCTCTTCTTCATTTATCCTTGAATGGGAGGTTTGTGATCCAGCTCGACAAGGTAACTAAAAATTTAAAATTCTTAAGCAAATTTTAGAATGAAAAAATTAATAGAAGAAATTGAGAATGTCTTTAATTTCTTGATCAATATTCTTTTTTTTTTTTTTGAATTAGCTTTAGAATAGTTACCTTATCGATGATACCGAATATTTAAATGTATGCATTGATATGTGCATATATTGATTATAAAGTGGGAAGTGTTATTCTGAACTGAATAGATTATATACACATATATATAGATATATTCATCAAAAGATTCGCTGAGAAAAACATACCTGCTCCTCAAATCTAACGATTAAAGTGTTTGCCCACTCTCCGGGCTTTTGAGTTGCCATTTCTCACAAAACTCGCGATCTTTACATTATTAATTCATTTATTCAATGTTTAAATGGGCTGACATTTTTTTCTGGAGCAGAGCACGGATGCTATGACTTTTGACAGTATTAGGGAGGTAGTTCCACAACCCACAATACCAACACAAATCGACCCGGCCGTCTAGAATAGGCAACTCATAATGCTCGGTTGTACCCTGGGAAAAAAAAAATTATCTGGGTAACCGGGATACGAGATGACAAAAACTGCGCAAAATTCAACTGAACATCTACTCGGAACACTCCTAGCAACCGTATCCGCGCCTAGTGATGCCCGTTTATAGCTCATTTTTTGCATTTTAACAACGGGAAATATTTTTACAAATACATTTTTTTTTTTAATATTAATAACATTAAATCTATTAAAAAAAATTATATTGAACGGCTAGGATATTATATAAATAATATTTCCGATTAAATATCAAATTAAATTTTAACTTAAAAATTTTAAATGGAAGATTTCAAAGGAATTATAAAATTAATTAACACATCTACAGAATTACTAAACAAAACTAAAGCTTACCTTGCCGGCTTTAATTTTTTTTTTTTTTAATTCGCGCTGCAATAATACACTGTGTCCCTGATAAAATTTAAACTTTATTCTTTAAAATTCCTACAAGAAAAAATTGATCTAATCACGTTATTAAATATAATTTCCCTAACTCGATATTAATTAAATGAATTTAAAAACGTATCTCACCAACCCGCGAAGCTGGTTGTCATCGAGAGCAGCGCTGATGTTCTGGAGCATCTCACGTTCAAACGAATTGTGAAAAACCCGATACAACACCTCTCTTATATTAACCCTACCTCCTTCACCCCCTGTATTTTAATCACGCCCTGCTCAAGCATCACAAACATATGCAATGTATATTAAATGGACGTTTGCTTATGTATTTATGTACATATATTGCACATACGAATTTTAGATTATGGAGATGTTATGTACATATATAACATCTCCATAATGTAAAATTTTAAATGTATCATGTCTGGTCACTGGTCTTGTCTACGAATAAATATACAATGAGTATCATCTCCAGCATATCTGTATTATTCATATGTATGTCTGATGTATCTTCGTCTGATACCTAAATATATTTACATAGTAAAACATGTAAATTTTATTCATATTACATATATTCAGTGAATCTACAATAAAATTGGAGCAAACTTTTCATGGTTATCGGGTTGAATTTGAATTGTCCTTTTAACTGTTGACAGAAACGACTCCAGACCGGAAATTACGAATCTATTTAAATTGAATGATCTATGAAAAAAAAACACTAAATATGGAATTTATTACAAAATGCGCAAATAGATTTGAACATATCGATTTCAATAAATTACTTGAGCGTTACAAAATTGAACTTATATTATCAAATATGACATAATAAAAGGAGCCGCCTTATGTGTATTACTCTAATTAATAAAAAACATAAGAAAGATTTTTATGGATATTATATGAGGTATTCCTACTTAATGACGTAAATTAATATTAAAATATGAATTTAGCTTACATACGTATAGTATGTGTAGCCAATATTCTGCAAGAAAAATAAAATTATATATGTAAAAAATATATGTATAGACGTACATGATACCAAGGTCTCATCATTTAACAATGATAGATTTCGATCCCTCAATTAAAAAAAATAGGTCTATTTAACATTTGAAATTGTTTTTGGTTTCTTTTCTTTTGGAATTAAAATCGGTATTGTTGCTGATCATTTTCTGAAGGAATTATGAATCTTTCTGAACCAAAAAAAAATTATTTCGCCCAAAATTGAAATCCCCATGATTTTGGAGCTTTCTTACTGTTTCTCTGCATCTTATAAAACCTTTAATGGTTCGGCGCTAGAATGAAACGAATCCGCAGAATCGATTGTCACCACCCCACCTCGCTATCTGCGTTAGCTTTCGAATTATAGTCAAAAAAATAAAAAATTACGTAAATTGCGATCTTCTTAGATCAATTTAGCTCGTTAAATACCATAAAATACCCTATATTCATTATGTTAACCGGTCTAACTGTTATGATGAAATTGAAGGTTTGCAGAAGGAAAAAATGTTGATCTGTTTAATAATAATAATAATAATATATTGATCCAACAGATTACAATAATCCATTTACAGGATAATGTTAATAGAAAGATGACTATATATAGATCCTAACAATCTTCAGAAGTTCTTTTATTGTTGAATATATATATACGAGGGGAGGTCCAGAAGTTCGTGGAATGGAGTGAGGATAGGGGCGCTCGCTAGGTGTTATTCTGATTGGCGACTCAGTATATAAGTTAAGTTGCACCCCTATAGCGACAGTCGTTTACGAATAGTTGCCTGCTAAACAAGTCAATCCGGAAGAAAACTGAAACTATGGAGGAAATTGAACACCGTGCTGTGATAAAGTTCCTTACAAAGCAAGGAAAGAACGCTCAAACCATATTGAATGAAATGGAAACCGTTCATGGGGAACAGTGCCCTAGTAAATCAATGATTTATAAGTGGCATGGTCTTTTTAAACATGATCGGGAGTCGATTGAAGACGACCCCCGCTCAGGACGGCCAGTTGAGGCCACCACATCAGACATCGTCGAAAATGTGCTAAAATTTCTACTGCAAGATGCCCGTTTGAAGAAAAATAATTATCTACATTAGTTGGAGTATCAGATACCACCATTTTGCGTATCCTACATGACCACCTGGTTATGACAAAAGTCAGTGCAAGATGGGTACCGAGAATGCTCACGCCGCTGCAGAAACAGTAGCGCGTCTGTGCGTCCAAACAATTTTTAGAGCTGTGTGGAGACAAACCTGCACAGATTTTGGAGCGGATTGTTACCGGAGATGAAACATGGGTTCATCACTTTGAACCTGAGTTCAAACAGGAGTCCATGCAATGGCATAAAAAGGGGATACCACCACCAAAGAAATTCAAAGTGTCAGAATTGACTAGAAAGTTGTTGGCTACTGTTTTTTGGGATTGTGAGGCGATATTATTGATTGATTACAAAGAAAAAGCTAGGAGCATAACCGGACAATATTACGCAGCGATATTAAAAAAATTAAAGGAGGCCATCAAGAACGTCCAGGGAAATTGACCAAGGGTGTGTTGCTCTTGCAAGACATTGCGCCGGTTCACAAGAGCAAAGTTGCAATGGTTGCTCTGCATAAGCATGGCTTTCAATCAATAGTCCATCCACCCTACAGTCCAGACCTGCACCTAGTGATTTTTATTTGTTCCCCAATTTAAAAAAAAAGACTTACGTGGAAGAAAGTTTTCCGACGACAATGAGGTAAAGGAGGCAATTTTGGCCCATTTTGAGGTGAAAGATAAAAAATATGTTTATGATGATTTAGATTACTAAATGTATTGTGCTTAAGGGTGATTATATTGAAAAGGAAAAATAGATTTATTGTTTTATTTTATTTAAAACCCTTTCATTCCACGAACTTCTGGACCTCCCCTCGTATATTATCAAAGTATACATATCAGTTAATAAAATTGTCAAGAGGTAAAATGCTATCCGAGGAGTAAAAAAACAAAAATAATTTGTGATAAAAAGAAGCCCACTTTTACTATTGCATAAATTATTTGAAAACTAAGTAAAACTTCTTAGTCATGAAATTCACCACAACCTAGCGATTTCATATTGGAAACCACGAAGATTCTTTTGTGGCATTTCAAACATCATCCGTACAGTTAGGTCCTAATTAATATTAGAAGACATTCTAAGATGTAATACAAGGTAATACAATTACACTTTTCCCGCCTAGAAACCAGTAAGATAATATAAACGATATCCATCGAAGTCTATCTTAAAACATTACGCAATAATAACGCCACACAAGTATTTTGTACAATATACCTGAACAGATTATTGCCTATACATCAAAATATTTCCTTCGTTTACATTTGCATACACAAATAAATTTGTACATCTTAATTTGCCTAAATTACTTGAGCGTATAAACGAGCTGTTACAAAATTAAAGTTATCGATAGAAATCAAGATTATCAAACGTAACATATCAAAAAAGCCGATGTGATCGTTTTGTTTTACTCGAATTAATAGAAACAAAACAAGGGTTTATATGGATATTATACGAAGATACGTAAGGCATCCCTACTTAATAACGTAACTTAATATGAGAATATGAATTTAGCTTATATACATATAATATACGTAGTCAATATTTCAAAAACTAATAACAAAATATGTATAAAATGTATGTACAGGATTATTCAGTGAATATGTTATGCTGTTTGAGTGGGTCTCAAAAAACAGTTATTTGACAATTCTAGACATCCTGTCACATAGATTTCGATCTTACAATTACAAAAATTGGTCTATTTAACATTTCAAATGATTTTTGTTTTTCTTTTTTTTTGTAATTTATTCTATTAAAATCGATACTATTGCTGATTGTTTCGTGAACGAATTATGTATCTTTCTGAGTTAAAAAAAGATTATTTCGTGCTGGTAAAGCATCCTCACATGCTACTAGCTGCTTTCCAAATTAAAATTAATATTTGTAAAATTTTCAAAAGATTTCGCTCGAAATTAAAACAATTTTCACACCTTTGATTTTAGAACTTTCTCACTACCTTTCTGCATCTTATAAAACCTTTTATGGTACGTCTTCACAATAAAACGAATCCGTAGAATCGATTGCCACCCCTCCCTTCATTGTCTCCCTTATTTTTCGAGTAATAATCCAAACACTCCAAAAATGACGTATATTACCTTCTTCTTGGTTCGATTTAACTTATTAAATGCCATAGATTACCCTATATTCAATACACTAACCGATCAGACTGTTATTATTAAATTAAAGGATTACAGAAGGACAAATTTTGATCTATTAATTACGAAATTCTGGTTTATTTAATGATATTTCAAACGCTTCTTCAGATATACATGGAATCTTTTCCATTAAAATCAGTACTATTGCTGATAATTTTCTGAATGACTTATGGATCTTTCCGAGCTAAAAAAATATTTTGTGCTTGTAGAGCGTCCCCGCACACTCATAGGTAGTTTTCAAATTAAAATTAGGAGTTCTGAAATTATAAAATAGGTCCAGCCGAAATCAAACTTCCCCACAACTTTTCTGCCACCTATAAAACCTTTAATAGTGCGTCTCCAGACCTAAACGAGTCTGTAGAATCGATTGCCACCACCCTCACCTCATTACCTCCCTTAGTTTTCGAGTTATAATTCAAACGTACAAGAAATTATGTATAATGCGCACTTTTTAGTTCGAAACTAAAGAATTACAGAAAAAATTTCAAGGGGATAAATCTCGATCTGCCACAGGTGATATGTAGTAAGTAAAATAGATATTTATCAGGAAAAAAATAGGACATTTTTATTTATCATCCTTCATTAAAACAAACAAAAAAAAATAACATTTATTTAACAACTTCAAAATAAATAATATCAATTTCATTTATCGTCAATTTTACTTCTTTCATCTTCGTTTACAGATTCTTGTATAGCTACTTCCTTTCCAGTTGATTTAAGGGTAAAAACTACAGGTACATCTGCCAATACTGGATTTCCGTCTTTTTCTAGATGCCTTATCCAAGATAACAGTGAGTCCTTACTGGATGTCCCTGTTGCACTCACAGCTAGTATGACACCATCTTCTTGTTCATGTACGCTAATTAACTCAGCTACACTACTTGTTTTTGGTGGGGTAAGATTAAATAGGGGTATTTTTATTTTGCTAACATCTAAAGCAATGACAAAATTAATACAGTCTTATCTTAATCATTATATTTAAAAGTATTTTACCATCCGGATCTATATTTTCTTTAGGTATCGGCTTAGGATTAGCTCTCAAAACAAAATAATTGACCAACTTATTTCTTAACCATATTTTATATGATCCTTCTACATAAATCGGTTCCTCCTTTTTATGCTGTTCAAGTAATTTTTGCTGAACGGGACTCTGTCCACTTACGATCCAAGTATCTTCAATGGCATCAACAATATCAGCTGTCTTTAATACATAAAATAAGATAATATACAAAAATAAATAAAGCACATACTTGATACACAGTAACTTTCGATTGAAGATCGACACTGCATATTCTTGCAATAGCAAGTTGAGCTAGATCAAATGCATCATTAGGTGGTGGGTTTGGTACTGGCCAAGGTGACAGGTGTCTAAATTTTGGCATCCAATACATCATCCTCCAATATTTTCGTAGAGGATACCCACGTTTACCGAATATATTTAAAAGCATTTGTTCTATTTCAGGATCTGGCATAACTCCTTCAAAGTAATAAATCAACTTTGTGAGATCAATGCTAATATTTACTTACCATTATCCTCCATCTGTTCTAAAAGATCTACAGCGCATTGTTGCTGTTTTGGATAATGCATAAATTCCGCTTGGTATATATTTTGTGGGATAAATTTTCCTTTTGGTAATACATCAATTAAGGCTTTATACACTTCGAGATCCTTCTGTACACCATATTCTTCCATACTTTTCAACGCTGAGTAAATAAACTCAACGTGTCCTCGTCTATGTATATCACGATTTATAAAAATCCTTATCATATCTAAATACGAATTCTTCGTTTTGTCTTTCATACTTTTAAAATCGTCCGTAACCGTTACATCTTTCTGTTTTTGATTATTGTTCTTGTTATCATATCTTCTCGCTGCAGATAAATGCAATTTTCTAATAGGTATGGCAAGTTTGGAAATGTCATTTGTTGTATTTATATTTTTGCAATATCTCAATAAGAAATTTAATTGCTTTATTACGAACATCATTATTAATTTTAAATTCACTTTAAGCTAAACATTTTACAGGTTAACTAACATAAGTATAACCTCAATGTCAACCTGATGTCAACATTACCAAATATTATGCCGATAAGGAAGTTTTTTATCTAACTTTATCGATCGATCCAATCGATAGAGCAGGAATAATTAAAAGTTTTACATAAGGTTGGTTTCTCGACTATCTTCTATTATGTGTTGTGACCTATAGTTGTGAACTACTTATAAATTTTTATTTAAATGAGCTCACTGTAAATAACGGAATTATAAATCGTGTGAAATGTAAAAGTCGTTCCCGTGAAATGCCATATAGATATACAGTATCTTAATGAACAACACCGTTCGCGCAATATTTATTGAAGATAACCGCCGATCCTATTGTGATTCATTAGATGGTCATACGATTACATAGTCAATTAATAAATTGATTAGAAAACAATATAGGATTAACGTACTGCTTACTAGATAGACGAAATAAAAATGTGGATGCCTACTCACGTACAAGTAACAGGTACGTCTTTATTAGTCGGAATTTAAGGTATTTAAAGAATTCTTGATATGGCTTTATTATCACTTGACATTCATTTCAATTGTATTGACCTTTATCCCGTTGATTTCAGTTCAGAAAGCATCAGAACTATTAACAAAAGGAAAGAATAATACAAATGATTGTTTTGTCACTATCGGACTGGGAAAAACAAAATTTCAAACTTCTGTCAAAGAAAAAGCCGATGCTCTTGTGGAATGGTTCGAGGAGTGCGAGTTGTAAGTGTAGTTTTAGTGTCAATAAGACATTCTGATGTTATTTATTTACATAAATGTTTCATAGACCCATTCCCGACCAAGGAAATACAGCTGAAATTGTTTTAACGGTGCTACATCGTAATTTCTTGGGTGTTGATGAGTTTTTAGGAAGAGTGACGATCCCTTTGAACTCCCTAGATGTCTACGAACGTCCTAAGAATAGATGGTATTCACTTCAAAGCAAACCAGGTATTTCGACATTTTATTTTTAAATGTTTAATTTGCAAAAAGATTAGGATCTTTGTTACCAAAGAAATTGGAATGCATAACAATTAATTTCTCAAGGTCTCTAGCGTTACATCGTCGAAATTCCTTCTGTTATGCATTTAAAAAGCAGTTATTTTTATGTCAGTTTGATATTAGTTTTCACTTTTTACAGTATATTACACTTTAATTTTGTGAAATTATTACTTAACCGTTAAAAATATGTAAGTTTGATGTCTCCTGTTATGTATTGCAACCATCCTTTTTGTTGTATATCTTTCTAAATAACGATAAATAATAATACTTTTATCTTAGGCTTGACTTGACATAGTTGAAATTGTTGCATATATTTAAACTAATTATATTAATCTAATGATAAATGCTTTAATGTATGTTAATTGTTTGATTCTACTAATTAGAAATGTGTTTCATTCCGCATGTAAAAGTTTGTTTAATTACGTATTGCATACCGTATACCATGGCGTTCAAAACAAGGCAATCAACAATATTTACATATTTTACTTTCTTCTAAGCGCATATAACTACATATAATGTGTTTATTTCGATGGGAATTTATTTAATTTATGAAAAAAAAAATCATGAAACACAGGAAGTATTATTAAAAGCGACAACTTTTTATGCACCCACTGTAAGCCTCTACTCCCGTAAGCTACCCCCTTAAAAAATAAAATTAAATTGAACGAGGTATCCAATAATATCACATTTTAATGGTATTTTGAAACAGTACATTTTGGCGCTTCATTTTTTTTGAAATTGATCGATTCCTTTTTTTTACTTTTGTATTATTTTTTTTCGTTTTAAAAAAAATATTTAAGAATTCCAATTGTTCGAAATGTTGTACATTGTTCCCTAAATATAGCCATTCTTCAAAACTACGTACATTTTCAAGAACATCTCTTTGAATTCTACTACAGGTTGAAGGGTGTAAGTCTAAGCTCTAGTACACTAAGTATCGGAAGAATAGAAAGAGACAAAGCAATATTTTATTTTTGAAAAATTGTATGGTTTAAATAACCACCACCATTTTCGATGAAGTCAGCTATCCCTTCACATACACTGACCATGACCTTCTTTAGCAAATTAATATCAATGGCTCTAATTTCCTGTACAATGTTATTTTTTAAATCTTATAATATTTGCGGCTTCTTGGTGAAAATTTTAGAATTCAAATACCCCCACAAAAGAAAATAAGGAGCTGTTAAGTCCGGTGATCGTGCTGGTCAAACAATACCACCATTGTACGAAATCAAGCGGCCTAAAAACGTTCCTTAAAACAGTCATTGCAATTCACAACTATTTTGCACCCCTAAATGCTGTAAATCAGTCACTTTTTCATTGTTCTCCTCGAAAAAGAACGGGTCCAAAATGCCAAACGCCAGGTGAAACTTTAACGATATGAATTAACAACGCAATGAACACAATTACCCCCTCCAATTCGCTGTAACATAGCAATACTTTCATATTCGTCAAAACCTACTGCCGCACCCTTTACAACAGACTTTAAATAACTCCATAGAAAAAAAAAGGGTAGTGGCGTAAAATCAGGCAATGTCGTTGGTCATTCTATAGGTCCTCTTTGTCCTATCCATTACACATTATTTAACCACTGCCGTACTGGAAGAATATAGTGGGGAGTAGCTCCATCTTGTGGAAAGCGTATAAATGAGGTTTATTAAAGTTTTTTTTTATATTGGGTAAAATATTCTTAAAACCATCGAAAACGAAACGATCAATTTCAAAAGACCATTTAAATGAGATATTACCCAATACTCCTTCCCATTTAAGATTTTCAAAGTAAACTTTAGTATAAAAAGTTATCTCTCTCGATAAGACTAGGTGTTTTAGGAAATTTTTTTGAAAAGTTTTGAAATAAACACTGTAACACATGGGCTGAAAAGTCCCGGGCCTAACAAAAAAAACACGGTTTTTTTGGTTCAAAATTAGCTTTATTCATCAACGTAATCTCCATCAAGAGCAACGCAATCATTTCAGCGCCGCTCTAACATTTCAATACCACTTTTGTAGAACGATTTATCTTTTGCCTCAAAATAGGCCTCAGTTTCAGCGATAACCTCTTCATTCGTGCGAAATTTCTTACCGGCGAGCATTTTTTTGAGGTCTGCGAACAGCCAGTAGTCGCTGGGAGCCAAATCTGGCGAATACGGTGGATGTGGGAGCAATTCGAAGTTCAATTCATTTAGTTTTGCCATTGTTGTGAGTGACTTGTGACACGGTGACAAAATTTTTTTCTTTGCCATATGCGGTCGTTTCTTTGCAATTTCGGCCTTCAAACGCTCCAATAACGCTATATAATATTCACTGTTGATGGTATTTCCTTTCTCAAGATAGTCGATGAATATTACACCACGCACATCCCAAAATACCGAGGCCATAACCTTTCCAGCCGATTGTTGTGCTTTCGGGCGCTTTGGACGAGGTTCACCAGTTGCTGTCCACTCAGATGACGATCGTTTTGATTCCGGAGTGAAGTGATGGATCCATGTTTCATCCATTGTCACATATCGACGCAAAAATTCCTGTTTGTTACGTTTAAACATGGCCAAACACTGCTCAGAATCATCAACACGTTCTTGTTTTTGATCAACAGTGAGCAAACGCGGCACCCACTTTGAACAGAGCTTTCTCATAGTGAAATGCTCATGCAATATAAAGCCAATACGTTCTTTTGATATCTTTACGATGTCAGCTAACTCACGCTACTTCACTTTTCGATCATTCAAAACGATTTTGTGGATTTTTTTGATGTTTTCTGGTGTTACCGCCTCATTTGGACGTCCACTGCGTTCTGCATCATCAGTGTCTCTACGACCACGTTTGAAGTCAGCAAACCAACGTTTTATTGTTGTTTCTGATGGAGCGGAGTCCTCATAACACTTTTCAAGCCATTGCTTCGCTTGAACGGTATTTTTTCCCATCAAGAAGCAGTGTAAAATTAAAACACGAAATTGTTTTTGATCCATTGTTTTGAAAATAACAAAAGTAGCGTGACTCTTAGCACAATAACTCACAAACTAATGAATAGAATATCATGAAATTTTAACAGCTGTCTTTTGAAGGTAAGGTTAGTACTAACTGAGAGAAAGGTGACTGCAATAAAACTAGCGTCATCTGTGTTAGGCTCGGGACTTTTCAGCCCATGTGTTATATTAATTTAAATGCAAGGAGTGTTTCGCTTTAGTTACAATAATCGTATTATTGTTTTCTTTGTAAATCAACCTTGAATATCAGCAGTCTATAATATAGCGCATTTATTGTATATATATTTTTTTTATTTCCAATCGATCTGTTTATTTATTTCATCCATACGAAGGCCAAGAAGCGAAGAACAAAGAAAGAGGAAGATTAGAGGTGAAAATCGGATTTACCGTGAAATCGGGTAGTTTAAATGATTTAAGCAAGAAAGAAAAACACAAATCGTCTATAGGACAATTGTCGCATGCCGCCCAATCCGTTGGTGGTAGCTTGCTTAGCATAGGAAGCATCGAAAAACGCAAAGGTATCAAAAAATTCGCGAAATCGATCGGATCAAAGATGCATTTGAAAAGCAAGAAGAAAGATGACGACGATAGTTCTTCCGTTGGAAGTGTAGGAAGTTTAAAACACAGATCTACTATCTCGGAACCTAGAAGCAAGCAAACCATAGAAGATGCGGACCCTGGAGTTGTAAGTGAGGACGACGAATTTACTGTAAGTCAATTTGTTTCTTTGCGATTCCCCATTTAACGTTTTAATTATTTTATTTTTTTTAGTTTGATGATCTATCGCATAAGAGCTCTGGTAGCTCTTTAAATCAAGTACAAGCCCCGGCAAATAACAATATCACCGCCAATAACATCCCGAAGATAAAATCTGAAAGTATTGAGAATACAAATAATACAGAACCCATTCGAAGACACACAGTCGCCAATATACCTGCCAAACCACCTCGATCAGATTTTAAACCACCGGACGAGTGGGATTTAAAGTTGTATGGAAACAAATCTAAAAGTATGCTGTCGGAAATTGAGTGCGTTCTAATTTATTCCCTTCGAAATTTGTAGATTTACTAAAACCACCTACGAATGATACTCTGAATCGACGATCCTGGGAATCACCGACTTTATCGTCACGAATCGAGGAGGAAGAAGATACTGAACCACAACAAACCGAAAAAACCGATACTACCACTACGAATAAAGCATCTGAAACTCCAAAGGTTGAAAATAAGGAACGTGAGAGTAGATTCTCGCTTCTGAAACCATTCAGAAAAGGTTTTAATTTTTTTTTCTTCTATTTTAAATTTATCTTCTTTTATTTTATTTTTTTTTAATATAAAACGCCGAACGAATGAAACATAAATTCTACATTTTGCACTAATTAATTGTTAAAAATCCTTTACTCTCATCTTTTGCCTAACTAATATTTCGATACGTCGTATTATTTACAGAGAAAAGCGATACCGATCTTAAGAATGATAAAAATTCTAATGAACGTATAATTATAGGAGGAGAAAATGATAATAGCACGCAAAATAATATCATGACGACCACAAATAATCGCATATCCAACGAGATATTACAGAAGTTTGAGGGAAAATCGCGAGAAGTACGACCGATCTTCCTATTTGATAAAGTTATTATATTACGATTATTTTAGGATGTCATCTTGCTAGCGTATGAGCTACAGAGCGAATTGGACCACAATAAAAAGAAACTGAAGGATCTGGAAGATTACCTCGATGAATTATTGTTGAGGGTCATGGAGACTACACCTAGGATCTTACAGAACCCCTATATTAATTGCAAATTGACTCATCAGAAACTAGCGTAAGATTGGATTTTGTTTCCTTTAAAAGAAATTTAAGGCTTTTCAAAATGCACTAAGACGTTCAATAGTGTCAACAAAATAAAATGCAGATTATTTCCACTAATGATTTGTTCAGATTAAAGAGAAGTAATTTATTCTATGCTTAAAATAATTTTTAATTTGAGAAAGATTCAACTATTTCTTTTAATATATTAAGAAAGTAGTTGTTTACATTATCGAGCGTCTACTGTATTTGTTTTAATATATTTCGAGATATTTGGAATTGCTTTATTTAAAATATTTTCCTTGTTTTTCTTTTTTTTTCAAATATTCTGTGTGAACGTGTTGTGTTAAATTTTGTTTTTGTTCTTTTAGTGATCTTATGAAGTAACATTAACATATCTTCCCTTCCCATTGAGATGATTAAATTAAAAATTATTATTATGTATACATACTGTGATGCAATAACGTACGTTCTATATTAATTTCAGTATTTTTAAACATCATAATGTTATATTTAGAAAATGTATACATCACTTTTTTTAAAAGAAAAATAGACAAATATTACAATAATAATAAAATAGCACCCTGTCTTCCTTTTATAATATAACAAACTTTAATAATTATGTACTCTGCGTTGTGTGTTTTTTTTTATTGTATGTTATTATTATTATTATTACTACTGTAAGTACACATAACCAAATTTATTTATTATTGTAAAATAGTGGAAAAGAAACCATTTTTTCTGAGAATAACCGAGATAGCCTGGTGCGATGGTAAAAATTAAAGAAATTATATATTTTTTGTACATTTAAATATGGGTTTAATAAAGGTACCAAAATCAGTCTTTGTTTTTTTTTTTCCCCTATAATTAAAAAAAAAAGGAAAAAAGGGTAAGTAAAATGGTGACGCTAAAAGAATTTTAACCACCAGTAACAATAATTTTTGAATTTGAAAAGGATTTCTTCGCTAGTAACTATGGTTACGAGATTATAACCACAAATAACAAGCTCAGTGACGTAATTTTCTATAAGGACTAACTTCGAAACCTGTTTTTAAATATTTTTAAAAAACTTATCAAATAGGTTATGTTCATAATAGTATAAACGCAATTAAACTTCCATGTGATTTGAATACGTAGGCTTCCACGGCCAGAGTCAGTAATAAGCGAACTGCTTCCGGAATTGGATGGTGTCATGATGAGATATAGAAATGAAATAAGAGTAAGAGGAAAAGAATAAGAGGGTTTAATAAAGGTACCAAAATCAGCCATTATTTTTTTTTTGCCCTATAATTAAAAAGAAAAAAGGGTAAGTAAAATGGTGACGCTAAAAGAATTTTAACCACCAGTAACAATAATTTTTGAATTTGAAAAGGATTTCTTCGCTAGTAACTATGGTTACGAGATTATAACCACAAATAACAAGCTCAGTGACGTAGTTTTCTATAAGGACGAACTTCGAAACCTGTTTTTAATAATTTTTAAAAAACTTATCAAATAGGTTATGTTCATAATAGTATAAACGCAATTAAACTTCCATGTGAATTGAATACGTAGGCCTCCACGGCCAGAGTCAGTAATAAGCGAACTGCTTCCGGAATTGGATGGAGTCATGATGAGATATAGAAATGAAAAAAGGAGTGAAAAGAATAAGGGAAGGTTGAAAGAAAGAGAAGAAAAAGGAATACAGTAGGATCTCAACCTCTCTTTCTTTCCCCTTTCTCTCTTTCCTTCTCTTATTCTCTTCACCATTTTTTTCTCTTTCACACCCTTTCTTTTTATTTCTTTTCCTCTTACTCTTATTTCGCGGTCCAATTCCGGAAGTAGTTCGCTTATTCCATGTAAATTACTTTACGTAGGATGGGGCATGAAAATCTACATTTTGAAGAGGTATTAAAAATGAAGAAATGTAACTAGAAAAAAATAAAATATAGTATTTTTTTTAATGTGTCGTCAAAACGTTGCTGGAAAAGTTCCCGGAAGTTCACTATCACTCTTCGCGTTAGTTGGCGAGGAATAGCGTCGATTTCCGAAAAGTCACAGCGCCTGCACGGTCACCCGATTCAAGTGCCTATAACTTTTTCCTTTAGGGATACCTAACGGGGAGGATATTAACGCTATTCCGCCTCAACTAAGGCGGAGAGTGATGGTAAACTTCCGGGGAACGTCTCCCAACAATCTATTGAGAACGACGGCCGATATTTGCTTGATACAATTTTTAAAACACATTAAAAAATACTATATTTTATGTTTTTTTTCAAAAATATATTCAGTTTTTTTCGAGTTAAATTTCTTCATTTTTTATACTTAAAATAAAAAGAAATCGATGTATCACTTCTTGTTGTATATTCTTCCTCTTTGTGATTTACATTAAAACATATTTTTCCCAACAAGTAACCGATGATGCATATACCATTAATATAATTTAATTTCTGATTAGTATTCTGATTTTTTGTATATCTTAATTTCTTTTATCAGTTTTCAAATTTTTAATGAGATATTCTTCCACACCCAGTATAAATTACCTCCTATGGCAAACACGTGTCTTTATACGTTTAAAATATCCAGCTTTATTATTTCTGGGGAAATTCAAAAGTTCGATTTCCGGGAAAAAATCATAAAATAAGAACAGGATGGGGCTTTATAAATATATACATTACCGGTAATACTTGAAAGATTCCAGGAAATGTATTTATAAGGCATGGAATATAAAGAGAACTTTTATAACTTATTTTAGCATATATATATTGAAAAATTATTCGTTTAAATTTTTCTTCTGTTTATATTTAATACTTATACAAGAAAAACGTAAAATTACTTTAAATAATAAAGAAATATGAACAAAATAATCCTAGGGAGTTTAGCGACATCTATTTGATAATGCTTGAACTTTATCGTGACGCATGCGCTTTAAGTTGTTTTGTTAGGTGACGTTAGAAATGATAAAAGCATTGTGATAATATCGAGAAATTAAGTATTGGTGAATATTTATTGTTATTTTCGGAAATAATGTATTAAAACGGTTCTAATATTTATGCAGTATCGTTGGTGAGAAGTTCTCTTCATTTTAATCGATTTTAATCAAGTTAAACTGTGTACCAGTCTCCAATAACTAGTTTCTATTACGTACGAATTCCTGGTATTCGAATTTCCAGAAATTAGCCTAATATCAAAGTAAGTTTTATTACTCTTTCTCTAGCAGTAGTATTCGCAAGGTGCTATCTCGATGCTATCTCTCAATAAATATTAGCCAAATTTTAAGAAAGAAACAATTAATTTAAGAAAAATCGTGTCTTGCGGTTTAAATAAACATGGTGAATTTAGGTTATTTTACTTTTTCATTGTTTACATTCATTTTATCGCGAATTTAACGTTTCTTTTACAATTTTATTATATTGTAGCGAAGATATTTGTTTATACGTTTTTGGACGAATAAGAGAATTCGTAAGAATGTTCTACAGCAAGCAGGCAAAAATACTGTGATGCAATTGAATTCTTGGAATTTTGAGTAGATCGTTCCATATTTTATAACACTAACAAACCGAATTTTCTTATTCTTTTCATTGAATCAAAACGATTTTAAATCGCAATTCGTTCGTATTTCAGACAGAAATGTTATTAATACATCAAAGCTGGGAAATTATTTAAGTGTAAAGAAGAGCCAATAAATCATAACCTTAAATGTAAGTGCTATTGTTACTTGTATTTTTATTATCAATATTATTAGGTGTATATATTTTTTTTTATAGTTTTTCGTAATAAATAATGGAAGATCCTTTTTACTATTTTAAAACATTTTTATTTCTTTTATTCATATTAACTTTATCTCATATATCGTTACAATGCTCAGGCTTCAATGGAACAGGATGTGAGTAGATTAAAATAAGATTCTTAATATATTTTATCATATTTTTTTATCAATTTGTAGACACATACCCAGCAGGAGATATAATGATTGAATATAACACATCGACACCTTTAGAAATAACATGCGTCATTACAAATGCAACATTAATCAAGGACAATCCAAATATTAGCTCAAAGTTATATTTCAAAAAGGATGATACTATTATACCATCTGATAAAGTAATAATATTAAATGAAACAAGTATAAAACTAATCGATACAGACCTTAAGCAAATGAGCAGTTTTTATACTTGCATGTTGGATGAGAAGACAATATGCTTGAACAATGTTTGTGTTGGAGGTATGTTCATGTATATTCTAACTTAAACTTTCGTAATTTAACGCAATTTTTAGTTAAACCCCAACCTGTAACCGATTTTAAATGCATTGCGCATAACTATGAGAACATGACATGTTCCTGGACACCTCCTAAGAACTATGTCCCTACAAATTACTCTTTATCCTATACATTTCCAAAGACAAGACCGGGAAAGTAAGTGTGCCATTTTTAATTTTTCTTGTCTAAATGAAATAATTTTTACTAACATTTTAGACGTATAAGTAATTGTTCAATTACCGAAGATAGAGAACTAGGAAAACTAAAGTGCTTTTGGGACTCCCATACCATTCCCCACTATAGGCAGTCACAGGACCAGTACAATTTTACTTTGCAGATTGCAAACATTTTCGGATCTTTGGAGCAAACATCTGTGTTTGATCATATGAGAAATAGTAAGTATTCTTTTATTTTTTTTTATTATTCATAAGTAATCTTACAATTACTTTTAGTACTCCCGGAGCCACCTGAGAATTTAACTTGCGTTAATTCAACAACATCATCTTTACAGTTGTCTTGGAAGATTCCTGTAACTATAGCTCCAATTTCGGTTGGATTACAAAATAGGGTCTTGTATCAATGTAATTTTGGGCCGAAGATTTGGCAGGTAATTACATACACTACCGTTCATAAGTTTGGTTGCACCTAAAATATTTTATTACATTTAGAACTATTTTAAAAATATTTAGGGAAATTCATACTAATCATTTACAATAAGACTTGTTATTCCTATATTGAATTTTATGATGATGAATTAATAGCAGGAAATTGGGGATGAATTCGTTACGAAATAGAATTTGCCTTATAATAAACTATAGATTCAGTATGCGTCCAGAATATTGCCGAGATATTAAAGACAATTGTGATTGCGTTAGGAAGACCCTATTTCATATTGTGGATATTGGAATGCACATTAGGATATTCGTTTTACACCGAAAAAATGTTTTTCAAATAGAAAAATTGCTCGACAATTAAATATTTCTGAGTGTTGTGTGCGTACGGACAATTAACAGAAAAGAAGAGACGGGAAACGACAGCCAATACATCCGGATGATTTCTCTAAGAAGTTGCCGCTTTACCGCACTCCAAATTACGGCAGAGTTCAATTTACAACATAAATGTGTCGACAGTAGAACCGAGACTAATAAAACCCAGTCTGATGGGTCGTCTATCAGTAAGAAAACCACGGTTAAGTTCTATACACAAACGGAAAAAACTGAATTAGACAAAAGCTCACGGAAAGTGGAGTGTGAATGATTGGAAAAATGTGCTATGAATGGTCGAATCGAAATTCGAATTATTCAGAAATAAAGATTGCACATTTATCCGTCGCCAACCTGGAGAACAAAAACAGTGAAAGATGGAGGAGGAAACATCATGGCATGGGTTTGCTTTGAGGGAAGAAGGATTAGAAAATTAGTTACAACAAAAAAATGTGTATTTGAGAATCTTAGGATGTGAATTAATTTGGGAGAGGTTCATTTATTAGCAAGAAGAATCGCAAAGCTGGTTAAAGCTTATTTTCACGACAAAACTTCTGAAGAAATCCTATCATTAATGAAGTGTCCTGATTGCAACCCCATTAAGATTTGTGGTGTCCGGAAAAAATCTCCGATTAGCAAAGCAATATTCTGGAATGCTATAGACTAATCGTATTTGATTAGTTCTAAAGATGTCGCGTATCTGTCATGCAATTATTAAAGCAAAAGGGGGTTAATTAGAATGTACGAATATAGCAATAAAACTTATGAATGGTAGTTTCCATAAATTTAATTAAGCTCCACTAACATTTTTTTCCCTCCGTAGAATGGTGGTTTATTCGAAACAACTCCAGGTCAGACTAACGTAACATTCAATTTGACCGGTTTAAAGCACGCACATGATGTTTGTGATGTTAGGGTATCGATACGTGTTAAAGGTGCTGAATCAGAAGAAATGTGGTCAGCGAATTCCTCTCTGACAGATTATACTAGCAGTACAAGTAAGTAAAGTTACTCTAAATTATATTGTTCGCAAGAATTTTACTATCTACGAATCAATTTTAGTACCCGGGGGACCTCCAAAGGTAAACGTAGGAAGTTTCCAAACAGATATTACATCAAATTCGCGACATATTTACGTATATTGGCAACAAATTCCTATGGAAATAAGGAATGGTGAATACCTTCAGTACATCGTGGACGCTAAAGATCAGAATTTAGAAAATAAACTGTCTGAGATCACTAATTCCTATGCAAAGTTCTCTAATATGTCATTAAGCGAGTCTTACACATTTACCATAAGATCTAAGAACTTGGTAGGATTCTCGAAGGAATCTACAATCATCAAGGTGCCTGCCAATAACAAATGTGAGTTCTATTCGCTCTTAAAGCATTACCATTTAAAGTAAAATGATTAATTTGTAGTAATTGGTGAACCCGTTTCGTTTACTAAAGTCGCGTTTGAGAATGGGCTTTATAAATTATCATGGGAAAAGCCTAAAGTAGAAGGTGAATTTATTGATAATTACACTTTATTCTGGTGTAGTTACGAAAGGGATAGACCGTTCCAATGTGCTGTAAGCATAATAATGTCCTGTATTATAAATCGAGCTAATATATTTTAATCTCTATTAGGGATACTTGAATTGGACGGAGGTCCCAGCAAATACAACTGAATACAACATAACCGTATCGGAAGAGAATACTACACAGTTCGCTATCTCGGCAAATAACGCTACGTCAAACAGCGGAATGGTTTGGGCGACTTGTACCTTGATTCACGACAAGGTTATAACTAAAATCAAAGAAGTGTGGATCGCTAATGTCGGGCCAACGTTCATCGAAGTGAAATGGAAGCTAGATTGCTCGGATAGGAGCGATAGCGTAGCTGGTTATATCATTTATTACTGTCAGATCACCAAGGAGTTAGCATGTCAACAACAGTACAACGTAACAGTTGCTGATCCTTACGCTGGTGTTGGAGTTGTAAGTGGATTAACTCCGTACACAACTTACATGCTAACAGTGTCCGTTATTAATAAGCAAGGAAGTCAAAGTCCCGAAAGTGATAAGCTGTACAATACAACTTACGAAGCCGGTAAGTATTTTTCCTTCGGTACTAATTCGCTTTATTCAAATCGTGACTTAATTTCTAGCTCCTGACGAACCCTACGATTTAAAGGTGACAAAGGAAACAAACTCTTCGGTAACGATCTCGTGGAGTCCTCCGAAAAAATTGAACGGTTATTTAAGGAAATACGACGTGTTCGTTAACGAAACTGTGATGAGCACTCCTGATAATCGGACCTCGTTTACTGTAGATTACCTACAGGATGATACGGTTTATAAAATCAGCGTTACCGCTTGCACCTTGTTTTGTTCTCGAAGATCCTTTCCAATTTTGGTTAAAACCGAAACTGGACGTGAGTTATTTGAATAAGATTTCTTCTGTATTGTTTTATTAATCCTTTTCTTAAATTAGATCCTGGTCCCGTAGTAAATATATGGAATACACGGGAGAACGATACCCTAATTCTACGTTGGGCGGAACCAAATGGAAGAAAGAAGCACAATTTGTATGAGGTGGAATTGTGGTATAAAGATGAAAGTGGGAATATTACAGTGCCCACGATTAAAACAACAAGCGCTAATTATATAGTAACAAACTGCGATGAGGATTTGAACACGTATTACGCTAAAGTAAGGGCAGTAAATACCCACACCAAATACACAGGACA
Organism: Trypoxylus dichotomus; assembly: GCA_023509865.1. Taxonomy (NCBI): domain Eukaryota; kingdom Metazoa; phylum Arthropoda; class Insecta; order Coleoptera; family Scarabaeidae; genus Trypoxylus; species Trypoxylus dichotomus. The sequence goes on along the minus strand of CM042083.1, from coordinate 5,223,700 downwards.
ATGGAGCCCTGATATCGAAGCATCCTGCGATCCGAAAAACGATGCTCGGGATCTAGTTTGGATTATAATTGTTACAGCTTTGGCGTTTCTTATTTTCTTAATGATTATATGCGCAAGAAGGTAAGTTCCGACACGGTTTTCGGCTTAAAGCGTGTAATTTATCATTTTCCGCGATTGTAGGATATATATTTACTATAACGATATGAAGACCATCGATGTGAAGCTTCCTCCTGGATTGGATCCCCAAATTGATACGAATTGGACCCAGCCTAAGTCTAATTTGAATGCAAGCGATGAAGAACACCTACTCCATAAGACCTTCGCCTCCAGCTGTAGCGAATCAAGTGGGTGCAGTTCGGGACAGGAGAGTGTAGCTTCGGATTCTGCTTCTGCCATAACCTCGGATTCGGGGACCGAACAGCCTAGAACCCCTACATACGAAGAGCCGAAGGAGCTGTTGATGAGTATAGACTCTCTAAAATCTAATACCCAACCCTATGTACAATTTCCTTGGAATAACGACTCCATTAACATTAACGGATATAGTTTATACGGCGTGAACGATCCGGACACGCCTGAGATTGAATTGGCAAGCGTGCCATCCCAGAAAAGTAACTCGGATCTACCGTATACCACTTGCGATCAAATATTGAATTTAGAATCTAGATCTAATAACTCGTATGTTCCTTTAAATAAGGATCCTCCTTACGTTATGGCAGCCGATAAAAACGGGATGATCTCCAATTTCTTCGCTCAAAATTCTAGTGCCATGGGGAACTCCGATGAGAAAACTTACGTTCAAATATCGAATGTTAACGAAGTTGTTAAAGCCGATAACGAAACAACTCAATCCTCATATAACCAGTAATGAGCACGATTTTAGGTTACTATTTTACTCTTTAACGATGCAATTGGTATATTGTTTGTAAATGTACAAAATTTAAACGACTGATTACTTTTTTTTTTTTTTAATTATAATTAAAACGCTAGAGAAATTGCGAAACGGATTGAATGAAATCGTTTAGGAAAAGTATCGATATTAATTAATTCCAAGTTTGTATTACTTTAGCTTCGTAAGTCTCATATAAACGACGCGTTTACTATTTAGCTAACATTCTCTGTGATTAAATATGAAGAGAACAAGAAACGTAAGAAAAATAAAAAATATTTTTATTTGTACATATTACGCTTTTTGTATATAAGTTCATAAAATGTTAATAAAACCAATTGAAAAGCAATTTATTGTGCCTTAGACGAGAGATTAGACCATTTGAAGGGAACAACTTTTTTTTTTGCCATTTATTTCAATCTTTCTATAATACTCTTAAAACTTGCCAGATTTTCTACATTGTTAAGCGCCTTTAATAGTTTGATAATGTTAGGAAGCGCACTCTATATTCTATTGTTTGTTATTTATATCGGTCGAACTTTTTATAAAGTCTTCTTTCGAAAGAATCTACTAATGAAATACATATTTTGTTATAAATTATTATTATTATTGAACGTAATTTATATGTTCCTCCTTATTCTTTTAATATAATAAATATAACATTTCCCACGTATATATTACTTTTATTACCTTGTAATATATTGATTTCAATAAATTAATTTGTCCAAAACACTTTCGTTTTATTTATTCCAACGATGAAAAGACCCCACTTATATTACGTTACATTAAAACCATCCCCGCCATTTCAAAATAAAATTGCATACATCCGTCTGGCGCATTTTAAATAAAGACCAAGAAAGGTAAGCTTTAGCTAGTAGTGAAGAGTTGTTGTGACGATCTGTTACATATAGAGAAACGACATTCAAGAATTGTTATCGACGGTATTAAAAAAACGAATACATCTAAGAGATTTTTATGATATAGTGTTTATTTAAAGTTGTAACGAATATTGATGGTAAGTATTTTGTTTTATTTTCTTTTTTTTTTGTATGTATAAAGAGGTAAATATCATTAACGAGGCGTTTAAAAGATCAGGATGCGGTGACATTAATACGCAATTCCCCTCGTATCAAGTTTAATTTTTATCACCGCAATATGAAGGGAGAGATATTATACGCGTTTTGGCACAGGATATTAACAATTTAAATCATCAAATACCATAATCGATTTTAAAATAGTGACTCAGTACATATACGAAACAAATAATAGAGATAATAACGATTGAAGCGCATCCTGCTGCTAAGTAACGCGACTTATTTGCATTTATCTCGTTGCAGCGTCTTCAATTGTAATGAACCAATAATCGCAGACGGATTACAAACGGGAATTTAAAAACAATTTCGAATAATCCGAGTATGACCGATAGTAAAGAAGCCCAACATTCTCTAAAAAATACGTTAAATTTAAACATGCACGTGGAAGAATGCATAGAATTACCAACCACCAGCATATTGAGCCAATCGAACCAGATCCAACCGCCTAAAAACTCAACGAGCCCATTACCAGAAAGAGGAACATGGGGTAGCAAGTTAGATTTTATTTTAAGTGTTGTAGGTTTAGCTATCGGACTGGGAAACGTTTGGAGATTTCCCTATCTATGCTATAAAAATGGCGGAGGTGCCTTCCTCGTACCATATTTTATAACTCTATTCCTAGCTGGGATACCAATGTTTTTCCTAGAATTAGCTTTGGGACAGATGATGACTATAGGTGGACTTGGTGTATTTAAAATTGCGCCAATTTTCAAAGGTAAATCGATTAAAAAAGATAACTAATTTCTTTTTTTATATCATCTAACTTTAAGGAATTGGATACGCTGCTGCGGTCATGTCTTGTTGGATGAATGTTTATTACATCGTCATATTAGCCTGGGCAATATTTTATTTCTTCATGTCACTTAGAAGAGGTATTTTCCCTTCAATTCCTCACCGTGCTTAAAATCACTTATAATCCATTTCCTGCAGATGTACCATGGAGAACCTGCAATAATTACTGGAATACTCAATTCTGCGTTAACCCTTACGACAGAGGATCTTTGCTTTGTTGGGACCAATACAACCCAAACGCAACCATTTCAAAAATATGCGCAATCAGTCAGCATAACGTGTCTATATCAGAGCTTACAGATCCTGTTAAGGAATTTTGGGAGTAAGTCGCTTCTTATAGTCATCAAAATATAACTTTTAAGGTAAATTATCAATTTTAGACGCCGCGTTTTAATGATTTCGAGCGGGATCGAGAATGTGGGAAGTATTAGATGGGAATTAGCCGCTACTTTGCTTCTAGTTTGGATTGTCTGCTATTTTTGCATATGGAAAGGAGTTAAATGGACTGGGAAAGTGGTGTATTTCACAGCTTTATTTCCGTATATCTTGCTCACAATTCTATTTATCCGTGGGGTAACTTTACCAGGTGCAATGGAAGGGATTAAATTCTACATCATGCCTAACATGTCCAAATTAAAGGAATCCGAAGTATGGATTGATGCTGTTACTCAAATTTTCTTTTCTTACGGTTTAGGTTTGGGAACTCTAGTGGCTTTGGGAAGTTATAACAAATTCAGTAACAACGTTTATAAGTAATTACTCCGCAAAAAAATATATTAACACAAAATACTAAACTCATTTCTTTATTACAGAGATGCTCTTATCGTTTGCTCAGTAAATTCGAGCACAAGCATGTTTGCCGGCTTTGTTATATTTTCCGTGGTAGGATTTATGGCTCACGAACAACAAAAACCAGTTGCCGAAGTAGCTGCTTCAGGTACTTTACTATTCTCAAAGTAAAAAACATATACAAAACAAATATCTTATAATTTTAGGACCCGGTTTAGCTTTCCTAGCATACCCTTCGGCTGTTTTACAGCTTCCGGGATCACCATTATGGGCTTGTTTATTCTTCTTCATGATCCTGTTGATTGGACTAGATTCCCAGTTCTGTACGATGGAAGGCTTTGTAACCGCAGTCATTGACGAATGGCCCCATTTGTTGAGAAAGCGAAAAGAAATGTTCATTGCTGTTGTCTGTGGATTGTCCTATTTAGTGGGCCTGTCTTGTATATCACAGGTAAGACGAAATAAGGTAATCGGTAAGTTAATTGAAGTTGTGGGTAAACAAAACTGTGCCTTAATTTATTACGAGAATAACTTAACGAAACATACGAAAATAATAAAAAAAGAAAAACACCGTGTCGATGATTGATGAATATAACAAAATAAGATTAATTAAATAAACTTACCGTTATATTCGTCTATATCGTCCTGATGAGGGCTAACGAGTCCGAAACACGGAAATTTCAGGTGGGCTTTCTTATTTGTCTAAATACATGAAAAAATTAATTATGAATATTGAGTATAATAATGTCCTCATAAAACTTACCATTATTCACAATCAATTATTATGCACAGAGATAAAAGCACAAATAAACGAAATATGGCGAAATACAATTGACGAATTTGAAAATTAGTAAATAACACGAACTTGGCTGCAGATTTTCAGAGCTACCAATCCTAAGTAAAAAAAAGGACCTGGAAAAATTACTTTATCTTGCCGCCAATTTTAAATGTATGTCATGTTATTGTTAAACAAAATTAAATATTCAAAATTGATTATGATATATAATATTGTATTTTGTTTAAATTAAATTATTTAAAGGTATTTAACTATGTCCAAGTGGCTATTTTCTTTGAAATTTAAACTAGACAGCATGCAATGGATGACTGACGAGTTAGGTGGATAGTACTAGAAAGTATATGAGAAAAGATGTAGTACAACAGTAATAAGTGATATAATAATGTAAGTAGTGATCAGTATTGTGATATATATTTATAATTCTCGCAGCATGTATCTTTATTATTATATGTAAAGATAAATAAAGAGAAACGGTGATAATACTTTCCAACTAAATTTTCTTTCTATCGATTGCAGAAGAGTTTAGGTGTTGATATTATAGTTTTATTAAAATACTTTACACTATGCGAAGGAGAAATGTTAAGGGGATGGCTGCTGTTTTGGGCCTCTTCATATTCTGCATTTTATACATCGAGTAGTAATGGGAAGGAACAACGTCGCCCTGCATATACCGACGATTTAAAAATTTACTGTTTTTTTGTACCATATTGTAGTTTGTGTTAGTTCAAAATTTACAATTGTTGAGAATACACACTAACGAACTGCTACCTAGGAGTTTTAATATTTCTTAGCTGTTTGTGTTATAACAGCAAAAACTAGTTGTCCATACAGACAGACGAGTGCTTTAATTGTTAGTTACTATAGAACGGATAAAAGCAATTAATAAATTGCACGGGAATTGCACATTAATGCAAACAATGGAATACCATGTGAACAAATTTGGAAGTAGTGGTAGTTTTTCCAATAAAAATTTTGTAATAGTAAGGATTAGCAAAGGAAATCGATGAAAAAACCTGACTATAATGAAACGGTACCTTATTAAGGAAACAAAATAAGCGGAAGCGGTATGAGCACTAGACCATCGAAGACTGGAAAAAGGTGTACGATTCACGCAGACGTGTATTCCTTTAAATACTTATTTAACAACTTGTGTCGAGAATTTAGTGAAAATTAACGGTATTCTGCGAAAAGAAGGGTACAGAAATATTTCAGAGAATAAGGTGGTGAATAGTCGATGAAAACCTAACATTTCAGCGTGATAATGAGCGGCCTTACAGTTATAGAATGGCACCCTTAATCCCATTTAATTATTATGGGATGAATTTGAAAGGTAAAACAAGCTACTCCCAATACCTGCTACCATCCTATGAAGTTTTTTCCAGGAAAAAATGAAAAATACTTTATCAACAGAAACTCGGACAAAATTAGTAGAATGCCTCGATTATGCGAGGCAGTTCTAAAAAATAGAGAAGGCTATGCTGACGAAAACAAAATTTGTGATATAAATATTAGTAATAATATTCCCGGGTTTCTGGCCGTGTGTGCTGTTGGTCCCCAAAGGGACCGTTTTGACGAGATCTCACTTATCTTCTTCTGGACGCTCTAAATTGATGAAGTTCAACAACCAATAGCACTAGCGGCCAGAAACCAGGGAATATTATTCCACATACGGTAACCCCAAAAACATCCGTCACAAATATTAGTATCATTAAATTATAATATCCGACTCAAATGCGATTTAATTTCGAAATTTAAAAAAAAAACAGGTCACCAAATACTTATGGACGGTAGTGTATGTGTGTATGTATTATAAAACATGAACATATAAATCACTATTATGGGGAAGGAATATAAATTTACCAAATTGAAATTAGTAGCAGACTTGAAAAAATTTACGAAATATGAAAATGAATATACAGGTCTCTTTAAAATAAACTAAAAAAAGTGCGGAAAATGAAAAGTGATTATATAGAATATAAATCTAAAAAATGTTGAGGCAATTACAACGCGACTGTCAGAATGAAAAAAAAAACCGGGGAAATTGTAATACTATGGATGCAAAATATGTACACTAGGATGACAGAATAAAATAGACACCAGGTAAAGCCGTATAAATATGTAAACAGCTAAATTCTAAGAACGAATCAAGAACTTGCTCTTGTCATTAGAGTAGGGGTAGATGTATCGAAAGGAATTCGTCATAGTTTAGTATCGTTACAACTATGCCTCGCTTACAAGGTTCGAGTGATATTAGCGACTTCATCCGGGGACGCATCCTTGGCCAGAGTGAACGCGGCGCTTCGCAACGTGAAATAAGTAAATTTTTAAATATTCCGTTGTCCGCAGTTAACCATGTTATTACACAATTTAAACGCAAGGAAAAAACAACAGTGGAGCCGACACCAGGTCGTGCCGGACCTTCTGAAAGAAGTAAAAGGGTGCCTGTGCGCGAAGTGTTAAGAGAACCGCGAAACAGTACAGCTGAGCTTGCGGCAATTTCACAGAAAAGTCAGCGCACCGTTCTGCGATACTTCCACAGTGTGGGGATGTATAAAAGGGTAGCAAAGAAAAAACCTCTCCTTATGGCGTTTCAAAAACGGCGCCGAATGGCTTGGGCAGTCGAAATGCGAACGAAGCCCGAAGAGTTTTGACGGTCTGTCATTCTTTCAGATGAAAACAGATACTGCCAATCAGTGATAATGGTTGTACGTGGATGGTATGGAGACGTTCGTCACAGCAACTGGACGACAAATTTTCGCATCAGACGGTGAAGTACGGCGGTGTGAACATCATGGTGTGGGGCGTGATATGGTATGGTGGAAGATCGCAATTAGTAATCTGCGACGGAAATATACCCAAATATTAACAGAAGGACTTCTACCGATATTCGACAACGCCATTTTATCTAAAGAAGACGCCACTTTCATGGAGGATGGAGCACCCTGCCACAAAGCAAGAACAACCACATCGAAAGAGGAACAGGCACCAATCACCAGACATGAATCCGATAGAGAATGTTTAGCAGATAATCCAGACAAATATGGCGAAACGCCCCGAAAACCCAGCAATAAGGAAGAACTCGTGGCAGCTGTTATAGAAGAGTGGTTAAATATTCCAGAAGACACCACTAATCATTTAATAGATTCTATGCCACGACTCGCAGCACTTCACGCAAGTAAAGGTGGATCGACAAAATATTCTAATTTAAAAATTTTGAAATATTTTGTATATAAAACGAGAATAGATTTTTTTTTTAATTAGTAGGTGTCTATTTTATTCTGTCACCCTAGTGTATACATAATACATCCTTCCAACCAAACTCGCATACATCCACGTAGACTGCACACAGTGCAATAACACAAGTGTCGATGTTATAAAAACTACAGGATAACACGGTTTACATTTCTAACGGCATGCTAAGAGTTCAACAACAATAAATTAGATCTTTCCATTTTTCATACTTTCTTATTTTATTTCATAGACATCCTGTATAGATCAATGAACAAGTGGATCTTTCACTTTACTTAAGGAAGTTTATTATAAGGTAAATAAGAATGTTTATGGAATTAAAACAAATTTATTCGACCAAAAAAGTGTAACTGTAATAAAACAATATTGGAAAAAATGCGAATGCTACATATTTGAATAGGAAAATACATCCAGCCATAAAACGTAACAATATCAATTAGAAATAAGTATCGTGTATAAAGTAGAAATAAAAAAGGACCCGGCTTTTAGAAACAAATTCATCTCCTCGTCGCAGAATACCTGGAATATAATTCTGCGCAATAATTTTAATATTTTGTACGCACAATCAGATTATCGGAGATATATATTAAAAGAAGCACAATATAAATTGAAATTACCTAAACAAAAAAAAAAAGGAATTATAAACAAATATATACAATTTTTGTTTGTCTGCACAAAATAAACTATATACACAACAAGTGGCTAAAAATAAATCACCGTGTATAAATGAAAAAAAAAATCGTAGACATAATTCGATAACTACTAACACATTTCATGTGAATCGAAAAAAGAATTTAACACAAAATTAGGGAGGAAAGAACAAATGAACACATAATCGACAATATTTTTTTTTAACCATGACTACCACATCAAAATATAGCACCATTAAGTTAATACAAAGAAGTGTACGTCTAACTCTTTTTTTTTTGTCTTATTCATCTTTTTTTTTATCTCCTATTGAATATCTATAGGCCACATATACACATACATTGCACCACATTCCTTAAACATCTCATTTCGAATGTGAAATTGTGAATAAAACGAGGTAATATTGGATATATGCATATTCCTACTTATACAAGGCGTTCGAAAAGTACAATTTTTTAGATACCCCGAGACGCCCGTATTAATAAAATGTTAACAAATAGTGTGCAATAGTAACTGGCCTGTTCATTTACTTGATTTTTTTTTTTTTTTGAATTCAAGATTACGAGAAACAAAGAACATACAACACTCATATTTTTCACAGTAATCTTTAAATAGTAATAATGTACGCGTAACAAGTATTACGTTTATTAATGTATAGGTTATTTATAGGTGTCCAAGGATTAGCTGGTTAATTAAAGTATATATAAGGAAGTATCGTAAAAGTAAACTATAGTAATATAAGGTGTAATGTGTGACTATTGTTTAAAATTTGACTAGTAGTGAATGTATACAGGGTGTCTTCTAAGTTGGTAAGTATTTTTATTTTGTGGAATTGTATATGTCACCATAATTCGATAATTATTAACATGTACATTCACCTTTTAAAAAATAAGTTCCAAATTAGACAAGACCCTGTATATGTACGCATGCGTATTGTAACAGCAATAACCTATACATTCCTTCTTAAATACCCTTTCAATTACTCTAAACTACGGTAATAAATGGTTTTCCTTCTTTCCCTGTTACAACAGTTACCATTCCCAAAATAACTAATACAATCCGTTAAGATACAACATCTTCTTTCTTCGAATATCAAGAACACCGAACACAAAAGTACAACAACCATAATACGGGCTGTTCTGCAAAGAAGTGTACGGCTAGATTTTGAATCAATATTACCGAGTATTATGGTACCCTACACTTTCCTACGGAACAGGTAGTATTTTTAACGTTACAATAAACATCTATATTTATCCATATGCTACATCAAATGATTAAAAATTCTCATCAATGTGATCTTTTAAGATTTGAAAGTATTTCTCTTAATATATCGCAACTGCCTACGAAGCTTATTAATGGAAAACAAAAAAAAAAGATGGTCGTAGTCTATAATTCTTACTATATTTTAGTAACGATTAAAAATTATTAAAATTTTTCTTTTTTCTGTTATTTTTATTGAGAGGTATTCTAAAATTTAATAATAAATCACAATAAAAGCATTTCTCGTATATATATTTTATATCTTGTTAGTTATTTGTTGCAACCTTCGCTTTTACGCCCCTGGTATCTGTTTGTGTGTATGTACGTGTGAGTGGTTTCCTATAACATAAATTGGTTTGGTTTTTTTTTCTTTTTCATCGGAAAAAAAGAGGACATCGCCACTATGACAAAAAGCAACAACATTGTTGTTATTGCTAAACATTAAACGTATACATGGAGCCCCCAAAAGGATTTACAACATTAAAATATCAAACATCTACCATAATTTTTAAAAATTTCCTCTTTCTTTTTCTTTAATAATCACTTGCGTAGTCGTAATCAGAGAAAGAGTCATCGGTGTCAGAGAAGACATCCAAGTCGACCAAATTGAGTATATCCTCGATGTCCAGGTTGTCCGGATCAAACGGGCATCCATCTTGAAGATATTCAAGCATTAATAGTCTCTGGAAAACGAGAAAGATCTTAATTAACCGTTAATTGAAAGACTGCTAACTCATAAAGTAATTATTTCGGCTTGCCTGAATTAGTTGAACCTCATGCTCAAATTCGCTAGTAATAGCGCGATGACTAGGAGGTGGTCCGACATCTACTTTGGTACCATCAGTCAAAGCGTGGAGATAGAAGCATTTATTGCCGAATGGGCAAGAACCGTTGCCTTTCTTGAAATATTTGCAGTCTTTTTTGGATAGAACTTGCTTGTAATTCTCGATCACCTTCTCTTTCTCTTCCTTTGTATCCACCCAATACGTACTTGGGCAAACGAAATCGGATGTAACCCGGCATTCAGGGCAAGCTCTGTTAAAATAAGACACCAAATCAGAAAAATAAAACAAGCACCAAACTAATAACCAGTACCTTATGATCTTATTCTCAAATTGTTTCGCTTGCCTCCATCTACGAATGCAAGTCAAGCAGAAACAATGATTACAATTTGGTAGGATACCAAAACGTTGCTCGATAGCCGACTTTTGCATGATCACCTCGAAGCAAATTCCACAAACCTTCTCCTTGGAACGAGCAATAGCAAATGACAGTTCCATATCGCGTTCATGTTGTTTAATACAATCCTAAAGGAGACACATGAATTCCACCAACAAAATTAAACGCACCAAGTAGACTTGACACCTTCAGCAACGTAATCGTTTGAGTAAGTAGTATATTAGACAAAAGTCGTCCAAAATTTTAAATTGTTTTTAGTCTATAAAATGCATCTTTCATATGAAAAAGTTTCTTCATTTCTGCAATTTGTAAAATCGTTTTTATTTTACAAGTAATTACGAAAACATGATATGATCAAAGAAAAGGCAAAAGCATTGAATACGGAGATGAAAGAAAATTCAGTTGGGTCATCACAGCCAAAACTAATTGATCCATTTAAAGCCCAATTAAAAATAAAATAGAGCAATTGGGAATTACACCTAATCAATTATATAATGCTGATGAATCAGATCTGCACTGAAAGTTTCTACCAGAGAAAACCTGTGTATTTCATCTAAAGAGAAGGCTGCTTTAGGTAGAAAACATGAGAAACACACATGCCAGTGGAATTCATAAAATCAAGCCATTGATTACTGATAAGGAAAAAAATCCTAAAACTCTCAAAAACTTTTCTCTTCCTGTGGACTATGACTACTCCAAATCAGCTTGGATGACGAAATCAATTTTTCAGAATTGGTTCTATAATTCTTTTGTTCCTCAAGTTTATAAAGTAAATTTAATTCATCAAACATGAATCTCCCAAAATTATTGACAAGTCATTGTTTGTTCTATTGGAAAGTTATGTTCCCAGAAATCAAATGGATATCGAATAAAAGTTCTTATTTTGGATATTGCTCCATCACATTTCCCAACAGAAGAATTACAGATGTAACTTGTGCCAAATGTGACACCCCTTATCCAGTCAATGGATCGGAATGTGACTTACTAGGTTATATTACAGAAGTAACCTTCTTCACAATATCATTGAAAATGGATCCAATTCAGAAACATTAAAAAAATTGACAATACAAGATGTTACAAATTTGGTAAATCCATAGGGAAAAATTCTAGATTTCAAGAAGACAAGGATGATTTACCACTTAGTGCATTGCAGTGGTCTAGCTGAAACATGTGATATTTTAAAGACATTACTGCCACATGCATGTACACATATATTTCTAGATAGAATTTCAATTTTGACGATGAAACAGAAGAAAAATTACAAAATAAAATTATGAGAAACAGCTGTTAAAAAACACAAAAACAAACAGCAATTACACAATATTTTTAGAATGTATTTTTATCTTTTCAAATTAAAAAAAAATGTTGTATTATAAATGAGTAAACAACTGTTGATGCAACAGTACCTATTATATTAGGCCTAAAATCAGTTACTACCGTTAATGTTAATAAATTAAAATCATTTTGTTCACACTATTGAAGGTCTACTGTCTACTGTACTGTCAAATTATATTAATGTGTGCTTAGTTATATGTTAAATCCTTTAATGGTGTATATAAATATATTATTCCGTATTATTTTTTAATCTATGTGTTACTAATTTAGTAAATTCATATTTATTCAACGTACTTTCGAAATATTCCTTAAGAAGTATTAAAGCATTTACTTTAAATATCAAACTAGCGCTTTGATTTGCAAAATTTATGCATTGCTAATTAGGTTTTTCAATCTTTACGTCAACGCAACGTAGCTACTACATCTGTTCAGCAATTATAGCCGAATTTAAAGAACTTTCTAAAGATGTATACTTTCTATAGAATTCGAAGTGCATTGATAGAAAATGCTATTAGAAATACCAATATTATGAATCACAATTTCCTTTTAGTAATGTTATGTACGAAAATTAAATCCTATGCACTGAAGACGTGACAAATAGACAAAAATATTGGACTAAAATTCAGAATGTAATAGAAGATTTAGAATGAAAGAATAGACGATATTAAAATTGTATCTAATTAATAGAATTTGCTTAAAACATTCTAACTTTTCGATATGTTAATCAAATCTCCTTCCTTTAATTTTTATTAGACGAAGATAATGGTACGACAAATCACAATTATAAACGATGAAGCTTAATTTACCTCGCATTTAAATATAAACAAATGCTTTGTTATTTCAAATTCTTTCATAATTGAATTGTAAGATATAAAAGATATAAGAAAACTACCTAAATATTGTTGTAACAACAACTTTTCCAAAAATATACACTGATTTATACAACACGGTACTGGTTCTTTGAGTCTCAAATCTACTTGATGGAGTTATAAATTATACCAACCTGAGTATGTTGCTTGCGTTGTTCCTCATTGAACGGATGTAAAGCAGATCTACCACAGAGATCACAAATATCTCCATGCAAATAACTGCACTCACCAGCTGGATATTTGCAGATTCCATCCCTTTCACCGTAAGGGCACAATTTCTTCTTGCTCTTATCCTGACTCAAGCTCAGATTCGAGAAGCTGTCATACAGAGTATTCGAATAGCTCTGGCAGCTTCTTGGAATGAATTCTGGCGCATTAACCCAATCCTCGAAGTTGATCTTACCGCTTAAATTTTGTAGGTTCTTCGACTTCTCCGATTCAGTCGGCATGGTCTCATTCTCCAATGCACCTGAGGTTGCAGTATGAGGTAAAGAAGATTTGCTGTTCTTTATAGTTTTCTTTCTATTAAAAAAATAATATATAATTATTACATCAACTATAGGGATCACAATTGTGAGGATGCTTTTCGTTAAATGCCTTTATTAGATTAACTACGAAAAAAATATAAATAAAGCTTACTTAGAACCAGTGCTAGAACTTGCAGGAGCCAAGCAATCTGATTCTGGAATACTTGCAGATGACGAACAGGCACTATTATGTGAAGAGGTTGATGGCATACTGAAAATGCTGTAATTCCAAGAAAATGCGATCGTTAGATCCTTCTAAATTTTAATCTCTTCACTATCAATAAACAAGAATATCCCTGTATATCTTATAATTTGTTTAAAATCCATTTAGTACTGCTCCCATAAGATTTGAAACTAAATTATTAAATATTTGCAGATGCAATTTGCGCCTTATTACGAATAAGTTACTTGACCTGCATCTGTTAAAATACAATTAGCATGTCATTATTACAAATAATGATACAGTAGAAACAAAACACGGAAAGAACAAGGTGATAAAAGAGTAAGTATAAATAAACCCAAGTCTAGCAACATAAACAAAACACACCAAAGAAAAAACCTACTTACCAATTTCAAACAGAAAGCTGCACATTCTACGGCTAATTGCAACTTAATAGATTGTAAACAACTTACCTTGATCCCAAATGATGCTTATTATCGTATCTGTTGATATCGGGATCGAATAATCTATCAGTACGTTTCACACTTCGTTTAAATGTCTTGCCCCGAATAATACGACTGTTGACATTGATGAAAGTACCCTTTACAAACTCTTCTGCACCAGTAGGGTGTGCATTTAAGTTAACGTCGTGTATACTGGCATGGGTAAAGATGCAGGCACTTCCGCGGCTGCATTCGTTATGAAGTAGCCACCTATAAAATATTACGCCTTTAAAGCCACACCAATGGTGTTGTTAATTTTGATGTTTGATGATGTTGATAATTTGATTCTAACACAAAGTCAATGCATATCTACATAGGCGTATGAAATGTATATATGAACAATGAAATCTAATCTAAAGAGTTCTGTTTAGTTTATAAATGATATCATTCTAATCTATCCTTAGTTATTTTTTTGTAAATAAAGATCATAAACGTAATAAATTTAGAACCCATCTGGATAAACATGTAAATATTATATCAAAATAAAAATACCTTGCAGATATTTCTGAGATAAAAAGAAATCGACTTTAATTTGAGCGAAATGTATAGATTATCCTAAAACACGTATGAATTAAGAATTAATTATTTATTTTGTCATTAATCAATGGGTAATTGAGATCCAAAATTAACAACACCTAACATAACCATTATATACATACTTACTTTCTATTGTAGTGGAAGAAAACACGTCTGACGAGTATTTATCGTTACAATAAGAGAAAAAAAAAGATGCACATACAACGACAGTAAACGTAAAAGCAATTGTTAAATCGTTTTTTCAATTGAACAATTTAAATTAAATACTTACTGGCTGCAAAAGAATCCCAACTTGCTGTTGTCCGCCATGTTCATGAACTACAAAAAAAATCTTTAAAAAATAAAGATTTTAAGCCTGCGATATTACCTCGTCAATTTCTCGCACGAAACGTCGAAATTGAACACGAATTCTCTTTTTACGCGTAAAACGACGTGAAAAATCGAATAGAAACCGTTTCGCGACCGTTCAAATGTCGCCACAGCCCCAGCGGGGCGTTAATTTTCCGCAAACGGACTTATTTTTCACAGTCGCTATATGATTTTACGTTTAAATCACGATGCGAATCCAAAGAAAATCGGGTATCAAGAGCAAACGCACTTTACACCACACCTTTGTTAATGGTGAATATTTAAGAAAATAGGTACTGAATTCAAACAGAGTATAATCTAAACTGTCATTCCTTTTTTAATGATTAGATGTGCAAGGAGTAGACCACGCGTATTTGATAGATAGCTTGCGCATTAGACTTTGAAATGATTATTTTCAAAATAAATTATAAGAAGTACTTCCTGGTTTATCGTACAATTAACAAACGATTACTGCATTTTATTTATGATAATTAAGAATAGAATGTAAACAATGGTAAATATGACGTAATTTATTCTAAAGGGACGTTAACGTCGTATATTTAATACACTGGCATTCATTTGAATTTGATCAAATATACTTACCACACATTTTTAACAATTTTTTCACCGATAAAAGGGTAAAGGGGCTGTTACGAACTTTAAAGCATCAAGAATATTTCGTTTTTGATATTTATGTATCTTTCAGTTCAATATTTATTTGTTAATTTTGTATATATTGTCTTAGGAATCAATTTCGACCTGTATATGTATATGCTATCAAAAATACGTTAACAAAAAAAAAATCGCTTAAAATGTATTTTAAAATAATATACTATATTAGCGCACTCTGTTGGTGTACAAATAAACTCAGCGCTTTACAGCAGCATGCCGAATACGTAATCAGTTGCTATAGCAACGTTCACATCTGTTCACATCGCGAGAACCGCAACAGTACGACTTGGCGTTAACTCGGTTTATATAGTCAACTTTTTAGCACGATCGGCGGTTTAAGGTTTTCTCGCTATAGTGGGGGGGGGGAGGGCTGTGGCAAAGAAGCAAGTAATGTATCGTCTGCGGACGTACATACAAGCACACAGAAACAAAACAAAGCCTATAGACTCATACGCATATTGATGTGAAACCTAGCTTTCGAAAGCGCAAGCAAAAGCAGTCTACGGACTCATATTAAATCTACATTGATGCGAAAAGCAAAGCCTACGAAAGCATAGGCATAGCAAATAAATATTACACGAAAGATATAAGGAAGACCGGATTTAGAACAGATGTTGACCGACTATTAAACGCCGGGGTTATCCTACCAGGTCTTCCAGCAAAATTTAGAGTATAAGATCTCTAATGAAAATAAACATATAATAATGAATTATTTTTTATGTTACATAAACATACACAGATTTGTACTTCTTTTTAATTTACGAAACCTACCAAGCAGTTCACTGGCAATCAGTCCAATAAACTAATTGGACATGTAATAAGGACTAAAAATTACTGGATGATGGAAAATGTAAAGAAGCTAGTGATGTGTTATGTATAATTTATTCAAAAAAAAAAAACACAGATACAGAACTTGGACCGTATATATATCAAGACACCCTAAGTTTCTAGTCATGAATGGCTCATTACGAAATAAAGCGAAGACTTATCACACTAATCGTAACGTACATTATATTACAACTGGTAACGCCCAAGAGAAATGGAGTGTATATTATAAGAATTTCAACCTCAGAACGGAATTTATAAATTTCTTAATAAATACTTAAAATAATATATTTACTTGTACTAATACAATCATAGTTAACTCCACGCACATGTAAAACTATATACAAAAGGTAAGAATTTATGAAATAAGGTAACTATGTACATAACTATATATCATTCATAGTAAATTTCTAGCTAATTATACTGTTTGCAAGGTGCTAGAAGTAGATTTCTTTCCGTTGTCTCCTTCGTTATATCAGGACTCATCGTTGTTGATGATCTGTTATGTTTAAGATGACTTTTAACTAGATGACCAGCGGCTAAAGCTGCTATTAAGGACAATTCGCCCGCTAGAACTGTCGCACACACGATTCTAGCCAATCGTTTAGCATTTTCGCCGGGGTTTTCGATGTTAGGCCCTTTGACGTTGAGGATTTCCAAGCAAGCAGCTTGAGCAGGTAAAATCGTACCACCCCCGACCGTTCCGATTTCAATGGATGGCATTGTACAAGTCATATAAAGATCTTGACCGTTTTCTCCAGTTCTTTCCATCAAAGTGATGCAGTTGCTGCTTCCTACATTTTGGGCAGGATCCTGACCTGTTGCTATGTATATCGCGGTAACTATGTTAGCGGAATGGGCATTAAAACCGCCTATGCTACCTGCCATCGCCGATCCTATCAAGTTCTTGGAGATATTGACGTCGACTAAAGCACCGACCGATGTTTTTAGGATCGTTGATATAACAGAAGCTGGTACTATTGCTTCACAAACAACCCACTTACCTCTACCTTCAATCCTGTCATATCGAAAAAGATTTATTATTAACATATGAGACGTGACAATATCTTTAAATACTCACCAATTAACAGCAGCCGGTTTTTTATCTGTACAATAGTTACCGCTTAAGCTAATCACTTCCATTTCAGGGAACTCTGCTTGTATGACATGCAAAGAGATCTCTGTACCTTTTGATAGCATATTCATACCCATTGCATCTCCAGTTTCAGCTTCGAATCGGATAAACAACAGTCTACCAGCAATGGCGATATGGATCTTTGTTAGTCTAGCGTATCGACTGGTAGAATCGAATTTTTGTTTTATTTGTACGAAATTAACCGGAGTTTCTATCCATAATTTTGCCTGACTAAAAGAAGAAAAAGAAAGTATAGTTACTGGAGTTTAGATAGCTTCCTAGAGCTTACCTAGCTTGCGAAACTGATGGGAATCTTACAACCGGAGCTCTTGTCATACCGTCATGCACTATATTACTTGTAATACCATTTTTAAAAAGTGCTCTACAGCCACGGTTTGTACTAGCGACCAAGCAACCTTCAGTAGTCGCCATCGGAATATAAAATAATTCACCATCAAGTTTTAGAGGGCCTGCAATACCTACAGGTACCGGTAAATAACCCACAACGTTCTCGCAACAGGCTCCCATTACCTAAGAGGCGTAAAACGAATAATAATTTTTGCACATTATTAATTTAATTTTCGACGTAAAATAAATAATACACTAGGATATCAACATCTACATATAACTAGGATAATAGAACCTAATTACATGTAGATGCTAATGCAGTACATGTAGCGTATTTGAATCACTGGTTAATTAAATGTTAAACACCCGTCATCGTCGGCGCGCTGCCCTTATCCAACGTGAATTAAACTTGTTTGCCTGGTTGTCTGACATTTGTGGATCATATCTACATTATGTCAAGTATGTATCTCAGTGTTGTTGTGCTGTGGATAATTCCTGAATTATGTGTCGTGGTTGTTCATAAAAATAGATCCTGTAGAACAAAGAGCCGTAATAAAATATCTCCAGAAAAAGGGCATGACGCCAACTCAAGTTCATAAAGACATTATGGCAACTATTGGTAAGTCTGCAGTTTATGATACAATCAAACGCTGGTGTCGAGATTTTAAATGCGGAATAACATCCTATGAAAACCAACATGCCGATAGTCCTCCCACAACGGTAACAACAAACAAAAATATTAAAAAGGTAGACGATATCTTGAACCATTGATCAAAAGATCGGGTGTTGATATGCAATCGTCTTTTGGAAAGGTACCAGACAAACAAAGATAACTATCTTAGTCGGAATGTGACAATGGATGAATCATAGGTGCATCAATATGATCCCGAGAACAAAGTACAAAGTAGAGAATGGGAAACATCATTATTCTCGACCTCCACGCAAATTTAAGGTCGTGCCGTCTGCTGCGAAGATTTTGCTATCTATGTTCTGGGATGCTCAAAGAATTATCCTAACGGGCTATTTGCAAAAGAGACAGAGCATTGCAGGGGGCTACTACACACAATTGTTTTCTAAATTGCGAAACGTTATTAAAGAGTAATCTAGATCGGATATATCTAGAGCCTATAGTATAATTTTTCTGCAAAGCCCACTTTATTGACTTACACTACCGCTCAAAAGTGTTTAGGCACCCCTGTTTTCATGGATTATTCATACAGTATTATGTTTACCAAAAAAACATTATAATAAAATGAAATACGCATTTAAAATGTAGTTCAGTAAGATAAACACCCATTATATCGCATAAGGTTTACTATCATTTACCTGCACTTGGTCGGATTACCATAAACTGTTTATTGCGCTGCAATTACAATAACAATCCCTCTGAATTTACTGGGTAAATTTAGTCATCTGTTAGATTGTAGGTAATAATGTTTAAATTACCTTCCTAGAAGATTATAGTGAAATCTGTAACCTATGGTCAGTTGCAGTGTGGTATTTACTCTATTCATGTCGTGAGCGAAATATCGTGTGACAATTTTTTAAAATGCCTCCGCGAAGAGAAATTAGTACGGAAACACGTGCGCTTATAATAGCTTACCATAAAAGTGGCATAAGTAATCGACAAATTGCCAAAAAAATGAAAATACACCACGCTACGGTTGACTATAACGTAAAAAATATCGGGAAACTGGCAGTTTTCTTAATAAAAGACGGAGTGGAAGGCCAGAAGCGACAACATCTGCAGATGATCGCAGAATAGTGGTTACCAGTAAGTTAAATAGACGCAAAACAGCCCCGGAAATCACCGCAGAATTAAATGTTGGTCGCCAAAAACTAGTCAGTGTTTCTACAGTCAAACGTCGCCTACAGAAAGCCGGGCTCCATGGACGTATTGCGATGAAAAAGCCATTACTACGCAAACAAAACAAGCAAATGCGACTTAAATGGGCTCATGAACACCAACACTGGACTATAGAAGAGTGGAAAAACGTCCTATGGACGGATAAGTCCAAATTTGAGCTGTTCGGAACCCGAAGACGCATATTCGTAAGAAGATCTATGGGTGAACGTGCCAGAGAAGAGTGTATTGCTGTTACCGTATAACATAGTGAAGGTTCTACCATCATTTGGGACTGTTTTGCTGGCACTAGTGTAGGGGACATTGTGAAAATTAACGGTATATTAAAAAAAAGAAGGCTACCGCGAAATTTTGGAGAACCACGCACTACCTTCCGCAATTCGACTTTTGCGTCAAAATTTTATCTTCCAGCAAGATAATGACCCAAAACATTCCTCTAAATTATGTAAAGACTATTTACGCCATTTAGAAGGGGAAGGAAATTATGGAATGGCCTCCCCAGAGCCCCGACTTGAATCCAATCGAGTTACTATGGGATGAACTAGATCGGGAAGTACGGAAATCGGCCCCGACATCAGCTACTGACGTGTGGAACAAATTGCAATCGAGTTCGACCTCAATAACACAAGAAATTCTGGCAAAACTTATTGCGAGAATGTCTCGATTGTGTGCTGCAATTATTAAATCAAGAGGAGGTCACATAGATGAAAGCAAAATTTAAATTAAACGTTTTAATTTTCACATTTATTTAATATATTTTTATTCATGTACACTAGGGTGACAAAATAAAATAGACACCAGGTAAAGCGGTATAAATATGTAAACAGCTAAATTCTAAGAACGAATTAAGAACTTTCTCTTGTCATTAGGGTAGGGGTAGATGTATCGAAAGGAATTCGTCATAGTTTAGTATCGTTACAACTATGCCTCCCTTACAAAGTTCGATTGATATTAGCGACTTCACCCGGGGTCGCATCGTTGGCCAGAGTGAACGCGGCGCTTCGCAACGTGAAATAAGTACATTTTTAAATATTCCGTTGTTCACAGTTAACCGTGTGATTACACAATTTAAACGCAAGGAAAAAACAACAGTGGAGTCGAGACCAGGTCATGCCGGGCCTTCTGAAAGAAGTAAAAGGGTGCTTGTGCGCGAAGTGTTAAGAGAACCGCGAAAAAGTACAGCTGAGCTTGCGGCAACTTCACAGAAAAATCAGCGCACCGTTCTGCGATACCTCCACAGTGTGGGGATGTGTAAATGGGGGACAAAGAAAAAACCTCTCCTTACGGCGTTTCAAAAACGGCGCCGAATGACTTGGACAATCGAAATGCGAACGAAGTCCCGAAGAGTTTTGGCGGTCTGTCATTTTTTTCAGACGAAAGAAGATACTGCCAATTCAGTGATAGTGGTCGTACGTGGGTATGGAGACGTTCGTCACAGCAACTGGACGACAAATTTTTGCATCAGACGGTGAAATACGGCAATGTGGGGCGCGATATGGTATGGTGGAAGATCGCAATTAGTAATCTGCGACGGAAATATAAGTGCGGCAAACTATATCCAAATATTAACAGAAGGACTACTACCGATATTCGACAACACCATTTTATCAAAAGAAGACGCCACTTTTATGGAGGATGGAGCACCCTGCCACAAAGCAAAAACAACAAGGAGGAACAGGGGATTCGGATTTTACCATGGCCAGGCCAATCACCAGACATGAATCCGATAGAGAATGTTTGGCACATAATCCAAACAAATATGGCGAAACGACCCCGAAAACCCAGCAATAAGGAAGAACTCGTGGCAGCTGTTACAGAAGAGTGGTTAAATATTCCAGAAGACACCATTAATCATTTAATAGATTCTATGCCACGACGACTCGCAGCACTTCACGCAAGTAAAGGTGGATCGACAAAATATTAGTCTAATTTAAAAATTTTAAAATATTTTGTATATATAACGAGAATAGTATCTTTCTTTTAATTAGTAGGTGTCTATTTTATTCTGTCACCCTAGTGTACGTGTATCTGTACATAAAAATAAACATTATTAACATTTTTGCTATCAGTAAGAGTACCTAAACACTTTAGAGCGGTAGTGTATATGTATATGCTCTGTACCAACGTGACTCTAATAAGCAACGTCTACTGTATGATGAAATTGCATTGTCTTCTTGTGCGTTGTATGAAAACGTGATAAATCGATAAAAATACAAGGTTTAAATTGAACAAGAAAAATGAGAAAAGTTGAAAACACTTACCTTGCTGTAATCATAGTTTTTGTACGGAAGATTCTCTATGGCTACTGATAACCTAGCGCTTTCACCAATTATCCTTCTTCTCAAGTGGACACCCCTTTCAGGATTGTTGACAGCTTTTTCTAGTTTGTATGGCGAAATCGTATGATGTTTAACCAGCAATAGAATTTCGTCGTCATTTAAGGCACTGCCGTCTAAGTCCATGTTGTATATCTTCAAGCAGTCTTCAAAGCTTCTAACATCTTTTGGTTCAGATGAACTCCCTTCTTCGGATTCAATTCCACCGCTTGCTAGATCGGTTTGCACACTCTTCTCTGTAGTATCTGTAAAGTTATTTGTGTTTCCTTTTTGATGAATTGGAGAAATAAAACAAAGCAATACCTTTCTGAGCGTCGTCACTTAAATAAAACGACCTGGACTTCAAAAACGGATGCGGCATGGTGGTTGGGAGCTTTGTGTTAGCTGTGACTGAAGAATTGAACCCTCTAGGTTGCGACTGCCCTTGTTTTAATTCAACAGCGAACCTTGAAGAGTTCTCCAAGATGATCTTTATAGTTACCGCTAATATTACTATCAATAACACAATTTGATCAGCAATTGGGGCTACCCATCTGTAACGAAGTAAATAAATAGCCAAAAAATATGAATGCAAGAGAGGGGATATTTTACATGACAATAGTCCTAGTCGTATTTTTAGAATGAGTGCAAAATGGAGTGGGATTATGAAATTCTATGTCTGCCTACTTACTTTATAATGTAACCTGGGAAAGTGGTATCATCGGTATTAATCAGTATTGGGTGACGATCTGGAAATCTGGAATTGCTATAGTCCTCTAAAATGTCCTCACGCGAGGGCAGACGACTGTAACCAATATAAAAGAAAAATTAAATATGCGCCCGAACGAGACACAGATATGACAAAAAAATACGAATAATCAAGTAAATTATTATAAGCATATGCATATGGAGATGATTTACAATAGTCTTTTAGATCTAGATAAACTGGAAGGTCAAGGTTTATTACCAAAAACGAGAAGAACCTACGTAGGTTATTTACATTTTTTTTTAACGGGTTGCCTGCGGGATAACTTACCTGTGCATATGAACCAGTGCTAATCCGGCTGTCATTATCATTTTAACTCGCTGGACAATTGGATTCGATTTATAGTCCTCCTCTTTCAACGCTTTTGAAATCAGCGACCCATAGTTGTTAGAAATATTCGACAACTAAGTCGTAAGAATGAAAATTAATTACACGAACTTAATTAAAAAGTAAACACTACTACTCACTTCTAATATCAATGATAGACATGCAGGGTAGCACGTCATAAAAACTATATAATTTACTATAGCCGACAAACACGCAAAGTACGATAACATTTCTAACCTTTGGAAACCTGTAACGAGTAACAAAATTTAAGGAATAAATCGCAAAAGAACGAAAAAGATTTTACCTGATAAAGTCCCAACACCCATGAATAACGTCCCAACGATAGTATCTAAAGTTATAGTAGGACCCAATACCGACATTCCTTTAGCTATATTAATTTCGACCTCCTCTTGATTGGAGGCGGATAAAGCAAATTCGGCTAACATCGCAGCTTTTGGTAGGTCCATGACGAATAAGTAGAAAAACGCTGCATCTCTAGAATAGGGTAGTTGGTTAAAACATGTTTCTTTTTCAACAAATTCTCTTAACTTACTTTAAATCGCTAACGTCAATGCGTAGGAAGTTTATTAACGTTGAAACGAAAACAAAACTTGATATCACAGTGAATAAACCAGCTATGCCTGTGTAAATGAAAAAGAAAAAGGAATTACGAAATCTCAAAACTACAGATCCGTATTAAGGACGATGAAATTTCTTTTCGGTATTTCTGAAGCCGGTCCTGTTTTTTTTTTTTAATTATTTGCGATATAAGGTCGAGATGATTATTTTTAATTAATATTAATAAATTTAAAATGAAAGCGTGTCATAATATTTAAAGGGATTACAGGTAACTTTATTTGCTTAAAAAAATTAGTTAGCTGTAATAGTACCAAAAACTAGTTCACGGTTGCGTCCTTATTACTACATATTATGTTATGTTGCGCTTTCACTAAGCATATTTCCAACCTTGAATTTTCACTTCACTTTCACAGCAGCCTTGCTACTTACTTACCGAGAATATATTTGGAACCCAGTTTGCGCAAATGACAAAGTTGATAGTAACCGTATAGGAGGGCTAAACAGCGTATTAATGTCATTATTATAACATCTGTGGCGTTGTATTCTGCCTGCAAAAAAATTATACAAAAGAATTATATAAGTGAAGACTAGTTCTGGTGGGAGAACTTACTTCATTAGGACATCCTTGACAATAACGTACTGGTGTTTGATGTGGAGCCTGACTCTGTCTATCAACTGTCAGCATGCAAGCCGTCAATGTAAGGGTAGCTACTATTACTTCCCAAGGATGGGTAGCGCAAAATTCGCCATGCATCCCGAATATATTGCTAGCCATTTTATTTTTGGACGTATTGTTACTTCTGTGAACAAATAAAACATGGTTCAATTCAAAATTCCTGCAGTGTACAAAGTTATAGGGTCTAAATATACTAATTGGTTGCATTATGCACGTACAAACTATTGCAATTAACATCAATTTATACAACCGAGTTTAAAAACGGTAAATCGAATCTTGCGACTCGGAAAATTGTTTCTTTTTCGAAATTTTTCAACCTATTTGTAATACGGGTACGTTAAGACTAGAAAGTATTCACATATATTACTTATATAAGGAATTAACATCTTTTATCTTCCACATTCTTGATTATAAGGCCAACCTTGACCTATACAATACCAGGATCTTTTGAATGATAAAAAAAATACACACAAAAATAATTACAATGTACATGCCTGAAATAAGTCAACGAAACAACAATTATAATGAAACAACCTTAATATGCAGAACAAAAGTCATTTAAATTACAAATAGAAATGTTTAATAAATATTGCTTAAGCAACCTTCTAAACAAGTTAAAATTTGTTATATTCTAAATAGCAGGAAGATGACTGTAAAGTTTACAGCCTGCCAGGAGGAGACAAAATAATTATTTACACGAGTAATTGTAAAAAGAAAATTCCTCTTTGTGCTTACAAAAGTATAGTAGTCGTTGTTGGATGTATTATTATTTTATAAATTTTCATTTTTGTTTTCTCCCCAATCTTTTAAAAGTTTTTCTATGTTAAGCCTTAGAAAGTTTTCTTTGCGTTAGGTTTGCCGGAAAAGTCTCGCTGAAGATTCCAGCAGTAATCGGCTATTATATGGGTGTCTAATCTTCCTTGGTACCTTTCGTCCTTAATGCTAATGTCTTTGTGAAATCTTTCCCCCTGTTCCTTACTAACATCACCTAAGTTTTTTGGAAAACGATCTAAGTGTCTGTGAAGGTCGTGTGAACTAATTTGATGTAATTTCCTGGTTTATGATTTCCAAGAAAACTTTTAACTACCCCAACAAAAGAGCACCATGCATTAGACTCACGGTCATTGATTCCGTGCACTGTGAGTTATTTAAAAGTTACCTTAACTGAGCACCGTCAACAATCCCAGCCTTCAGTTTTTCTGTGCTAAAACCTTGGGAAGTTTTGTTTCAAATACTCAAAGCCTTAACAAATTACTTCATAAGCCCCAGCTTGATATGCAGTAGTGGAGAAATGATTTTGTGTCTGTCAACCAACGTTGTGTTCTCCTTGAACTAGAACATTTCTTAAAGGCCAGTATCTCGTAATCCAGTGCTGGGCCTTAGCTCTGATGTCCCGAAGATATTCTGTGTAACCACTTTGTTGTCCGAGGAGAAAGTTATCACCCACGTATTCCTCTTTCATCGTGGTGGAATGTCCAATAGAACCATGTTTATTATCATTGTGTGAAAGCACACATTTTAAACTTCGAGATGGATTGTCTATAAAAAGACGCCATTCACTTGGCGTGTATTTATTTAACCCAATTTTCTTCAAGAGACTTCTTATATCATTACAAAACACTAAGTTGTTTTCTTTAAAGAAATATGACACCTGGATCTTTCTCTCTGGTACGATAAAATGTAATATTACTACCTGGACAGAGTAAATTCGTTTCCTTTAATCTGGAAGCAAGCAATTCGGATGACACGTTTGAGAGGTTCAGATCTCTAATAAGGTCATTAAGCTGTTGTTGAAGCGTTGAGGACTCGCCCCCGACAATTTAGGTCTCTTAAATCTTTAGTCCTATTTTGATTTTGTTATTTATCCGTATGAGTAATAAATTTCACCGTGGTGTATCTCAAAAACTAGAGCTGCTACGAAGAAATGCTAGTTATTTTTGGAACCAGCACATCGTAAATACTGTTCGGATACAACCGATATATATTTAATATTTTCATAATGTAAGTATTCACATATTTGTACTTTACATTAACTTCTGTCTTCATTTATTTGTACAGATATATTTAGTTTATCATTTCCTATTATATTGATCTATGTATTCAGTAATTAGTACTGATAAGTTTAGTTAACGAATGTTGTAAGGAAATCCTGGCAATTACCCCTATCTATTAAATTATGATTAGGTTCATTACTATTGTTGCTAATTATTCTCTTAAATCATTACTATGACATTATTACCAAATGTCTAAAGATTTCATTTCCCAGAATAATCAAAGTAGCTTAGGGTTGCTTATTAATGTAAAATCGAAGTTGCTTATAAATAACCTCAGTACACGATGACAGCAGCTTAAGTCAATGCAACCTGTAACTCAGTACAAAATATCAATATACGTATTCGGACAAATACCCTAAATTAGTTTGTATTTTACAGGCACCACCACAAACAATTTATTTTGTTGGGCGGTGTTATCAATTAAATTAACTTTCTTTAAAAAAAAGCTTGGTTATCCCTTGATATTTTAATTGGTGATAGGCATTGAAAATATTTAAGATGAACTCATTGTTTTAACGCGCCTTTATAAATACGTAAGTACCGGATATCCCCAAAGGAGAATACCACGTATGTATGATCAGTAAATTAAAGACTATTTAGCAAAGACTAACATGTACGCAAATTCAATTTAAGACCGGGAAAATCCAAGCAGTCTATGCGTTTAAGACGAAATGTAATTCACCCAGTAAATATTAAGAATAACCGTTACGTTTCCAGGAATTCATTAGACGATGACTATACAATGTTAAAATCAAAATTCAAGACGTGGCAGATTCTAATGTAAACCATTTAAATTCATCTGACGATCCGTATTGTGTCAACAAATTGAATTGTTATACGATCCAGAAATAGTATGGATGTGTATTAAATTACTTTTAGTAGATTATCTTCTAAGAAATAGATACTAAAATAAAAATGGCGATATAGTATTCTAAGTATAATTTATGATTATCTTTGCATTGTTTAAATACCACGAATTAAAACAGATTTAAGGTTAGAGAAGTTTTTCAAAATTTGTTTGTTGGTCACGTCTTAATGTTTTGTTTTCGTGTTAAAAAGGATGACAATTATTTTACTTATTATCCTCACACGATCTTCTATACTGTAGAAGGATGACGAGGTTCCACTTCCTAAAAGTTTTCGATTTATTAGCTTTCCGTTTCACCGAACTTCTTTTGTACTTTAAAAAAATAAACCACCTACGCGTTAACGTAGATATAAATAATTTAAACGTATTAAAATTCGGCGAATGTTAGCGAATACTTTCAAGTTCTCTCCTAGACACCAATAATATTCACACGCGTGCGTTTTTGATTCGATCAAAATGGTTTTTGCTAGCGATATGAGAATTTTAACAGTCCATGTCACCAGATCTATGCTAATAGATATTAGGATTAGAACAGTACTTTTTAAGTTCACATGGAGGGCACTGCCCTGCATAGAGAAAGTAATCAACCTTGACTTCGATTTTAAGTTTGTCTTTTATGATAATCAGTTGAAGAAAAGGTGTTGTTTAGAATATGTTAATAGATTCATCTTTCTAACGGTTTAAATAAATAATAATATGTAATAAAAATACTTATAAATAAAATTAATGGGATTTCTTTTAATAAATAAATAATAATAACGATTTTTTAAATGTACCAAATTCTTATCAAAATTTACAATTTGTTTAATATACTTGCAAAAATAGATGAAAAAGATATCAACAATTACAGACAACAGTAATATAAAAAAATACTGATAAAAATAGTTGGTTAGAGGTGATTAATTACACTCAAGGTTAACGTTGTTTAATTTCTCATTTTTGTTGCTTGTAAGTATCTCAATTATCATAAACGATTAAATAAAACCAATTCTAACTCGTGCATGCAGAAAACATTCCTTGTATAAACCTTTTTATAATAATATTAAACCCGTGGCGGAATTTCAAAACACAGATAACAAAATCTGTATGAAATTGAAGAACTTGTTGATAGTACAGTTCACCTTGTATCTTTTACATGAATTTGAGATTATAACTTGTGCATATAGATATTTCAATGACTAATATCTTCCTAATTAAGATATTCTTTTAGAGGAAAACATGCAAAAATTGAAGGGTTAAAAGGTGGGTCTCAAACAAAACGACAAAAATATATACATTTTATAACTGTGTGTATGGATATTTCGAAAAGTAATATCTTCCTAATGCAAGTATTCTCTGAGAAGAAAATATGTAAAAGTTTTAGGGTGAAAAGATGGCTCAAACAAAATGATGAAAATATACAAATTTCATAGCTGTGTATATGGATATTTCGAAAAGTAATATCTTCTTAATGCAAGTATTCTCTGAGAAGTAAATATGTAAAAGTTTTAGGGTGAAAAGATGGCTCAAACAAAATGATGAAAATATACAAATTTCATAGCTGTGTATATGGATATTTCGAAAAGTAATATCTTCCTAATGCAAGTATTCTCTGAGAAGAAAATATGTAAAAGTTTTGGGGTTAAAAGATGATTCAAACAAAATGACGAAAATATACAAATTTCATAGCTGTGTATATGGATATTTCGAAAAGTAATATCTTCCTAATGCAAGTATTCTCTGAGAAGAAAATATGTAAAAGTTTTGGGGTTAAAAGATGATTCAAACAAAATGACGAAAATATACAAATTTCATAGCTGTGTATATGGATATTTCGAAAAGTAATATCTTCCTAATGCAAGTATTCTCTGAGAAGAAAATATGTAAAAGTTTTAGGGTGAAAAGGTGGCTCAAACAAAATGACGAAAATATACAAATTTCATAGCTGTGTATATGGATATTTCGAAAAGTAATATCTTGCTAATGCAAATATTCTTTGAGAAGAAAATATGTAAAAGTTTTGGGGTTAAAAGATGATTCAAACAAAATGACGAAAATATACAAATTTCATAGCTGTGTATATGGATATTTCGAAAAGTAATATCTTCCTAATGCAAGTATTCTCTGAGAAGAAAATATGTAAAAGTTTTAGGGTGAAAAGATGGCTCAAACAAAATGACGAAAATATACAAATTTCATAGCTGTGTATATGGATATTTCGAAAAGTAATATCTTCTTAATGCAAGTATTCTCTGAGAAGAAAATATGTAAAAGTTTTGGGGTTAAAAGATGATTCAAACAAAATGACGAAAATATACAAATTTCATAGCTGTGTATATGGATATTTCGAAAAGTAATATCTTCCTAATGCAAGTATTCTCTGAGAAGAAAATATGTAAAAGTTTTAGGGTGAAAAGATGGCTCAAACAAAATGACGAAAATATACAAATTTCATAGCTGTGTATATGGATATTTCGAAAAGTAATATCTTGCTAATGCAAATATTCTTTGAGAAGTAAATATGTAAAAGTTTTAGGGTGAAAAGATGGCTCAAACAAAATGATGAAAATATACAAATTTCATAGCTGTGTATATGGATATTTCGAAAAGTAATATCTTCCTAATGCAAGTATTCTCTGAGAAGAAAATATGTAAAAGTTTTGGGGTTAAAAGATGATTCAAACAAAATGACGAAAATATACAAATTTCATAGCTGTGTATATGGATATTTCGAAAAGTAATATCTTCCTAATGCAAGTATTCTCTGAGAAGAAAATATGTAAAAGTTTTGGGGTTAAAAGATGATTCAAACAAAATGACGAAAATATACAAATTTCATAGCTGTGTATATGGATATTTCGAAAAGTAATATCTTCCTAATGCAAGTATTCTCTGAGAAGAAAATATGTAAAAGTTTTAGGGTGAAAAGGTGGCTCAAACAAAATGACGAAAATATACAAATTTCATAGCTGTGTATATGGATATTTCGAAAAGTAATATCTTGCTAATGCAAATATTCTTTGAGAAGAAAATATGTAAAAGTTTTGGGGTTAAAAGATGATTCAAACAAAATGACGAAAATATACAAATTTCATAGCTGTGTATATGGATATTTCGAAAAGTAATATCTTCCTAATGCAAGTATTCTCTGAGAAGAAAATATGTAAAAGTTTTTGGGGTTAAAAGATGATTCAAACAAAATGACGAAAATATACAAATTTCATAGCTGTGTATATGGATATTTCGAAAAGTAATATCTTCCTAATGCAAGTATTCTCTGAGAAGAAAATATGTAAAAGTTTTAGGGTGAAAAGGTGGCTCAAACAAAATGACGAAAATATACAAATTTCATAGCTGTGTATATGGATATTTCGAAAAGTAATATCTTGCTAATGCAAATATTCTTTGAGAAGAAAATATGTAAAAGTTTTGGGGTTAAAAGATGATTCAAACAAAATGACGAAAATATACAAATTTCATAGCTGTGTATATGGATATTTCGAAAAGTAATATCTTCCTAATGCAAGTATTCTTTGAGAAGAAAATATGTAAAAGTTTTGGGGTTAAAAGATGATTCAAACAAAATGACGAAAATATACAAATTTCATAGCTGTGTATATGGATATTTCGAAAAGTAATATCTTCCTAATGCAAGTATTCTCTGAGAAGAAAATGTGTAAAAGTTTTAGGGTGAAAAGATGGCTCAAACAAAATGACGAAAATATACAAATTTCATAGCTGTGTATATGGATATTTCGAAAAGTAATATCTTCTTAATGCAAGTATTCTCTGAGAAGTAAATATGTAAAAGTTTTAGGGTTGAAAAGATGGCTCAAACAAAATGATGAAAATATACAAATTTCATAGCTGTGTATATGGATATTTCGAAAAGTAATATCTTCCTAATGCAAGTATTCTCTGAGAAGAAAATATGTAAAAGTTTTGGGGTTAAAAGATGATTCAAACAAAATGACGAAAATATACAAATTTCATAGCTGTGTATATGGATATTTCGAAAAGTAATATCTTCCTAATGCAAGTATTCTCTGAGAAGAAAATATGTAAAAGTTTTTATGGAAAGCTGTGGCTCGAAAAAATGACGAAAATATACAAATTTCATAGCTGTGTATATGGATATTTCGAAAAGTAATATCTTGCTAATGCAAATATTCTTTGAGAAGAAAATATGTAAAAGTTTTGGGGTTAAAAGATGATTCAAACAAAATGACGAAAATATACAAATTTCATAGCTGTGTATATGGATATTTCGAAAAGTAATATCTTCCTAATGCAAGTATTCTCTGAGAAGAAAATATGTAAAAGTTTTAGGGTGAAAAGATGGCTCAAACAAAATGACGAAAATATACAAATTTCATAGCTGTGTATATGGATATTTCGAAAAGTAATATCTTCCTAATGCAAGTATTCTCTGAGAAGAAAATATGTAAAAGTTTTGGGGTTAAAAGATGATTCAAACAAAATGACGAAAATATACAAATTTCATAGCTGTGTATATGGATATTTCGAAAAGTAATATCTTCCTAATGCAAGTATTCTCTGAGAAGAAAATATGTAAAAGTTTTGGGGTTAAAAGATGATTCAAACAAAATGACGAAAATATACAAATTTCATAGCTGTGTATATGGATATTTCGAAAAGTAATATCTTCTTAATGCAAGTATTCTCTGAGAAGAAAATATGTAAAAGTTTTTGGGGTTAAAAGATGATTCAAACAAAACGACGAAAATATACAAATTTCATAGCTGTGTATATGGATATTTCGAAAAGTAATATCTTTCTAATGCAAGTATTCTCTGAGAAGAAAATATGTAAAAGTTTTTGGGGTTAAAAGATGATTCAAACAAAACGACGAAAATATACAAATTTCATAGCTGTGTATATGGATATTTCGAAAAGTAATATCTTCTTAATGCAAGTATTCTCTGAGAAGTAAATATGTAAAAGTTTTAGGGTGAAAAGATGGCTCAAACAAAATGATGAAAATATACAAATTTCATAGCTGTGTATATGGATATTTCGAAAAGTAATATCTTCCTAATGCAAGTATTCTCTGAGAAGAAAATATGTAAAAGTTTTTGGGGTTAAAAGATGATTCAAACAAAATGACGAAAATATACAAATTTCATAGCTGTGTATATGGATATTTCGAAAAGTAATATCTTCCTAATGCAAGTATTCTTTGAGAAGAAAATATGTAAAAGTTTTGGGGTTAAAAGATGATTCAAACAAAATGACGAAAATATACAAATTTCATAGCTGTGTATATGGATATTTCTGAAAAGTAATATCTTCCTAATGCAAGTATTCTCTGAGAAGAAAATATGTAAAAGTTTTAGGGTGAAAAGCTGTCTCAAACAAAATGACGAAAATATACAAATTTCATAGCTGTGTATATGGATATTTCGAAAAGTAATATCTTGCTAATGCAAATATTCTTTGAGAAGAAAATATGTAAAAGTTTTGGGGTTAAAAGATGATTCAAACAAAATGACGAAAATATACAAATTTCATAGCTGTGTATATGGATATTTCGAAAAGTAATATCTTGCTAATGCAAATATTCTTTGAGAAGAAAATATGTAAAAGTTTTGGGGTTAAAAGATGATTCAAACAAAATGACGAAAATATACAAATTTCATAGCTGTGTATATGGATATTTCGAAAAGTAATATCTTCCTAATGCAAGTATTCTCTGAGAAGAAAATATGTAAAAGTTTTAGGGTGAAAAGGTGGCTCAAACAAAATGACGAAAATATACAAATTTCATAGCTGTGTATATGGATATTTCGAAAAGTAATATCTTGCTAATGCAAATATTCTTTGAGAAGAAAATATGTAAAAGTTTTGGGGTTAAAAGATGATTCAAACAAAATGACGAAAATATACAAATTTCATAGCTGTGTATATGGATATTTCGAAAAGTAATATCTTCCTAATGCAAGTATTCTCTGAGAAGAAAATATGTAAAAGTTTTAGGGTGAAAAGATGGCTCAAACAAAATGATGAAAATATACAAATTTCATAGCTGTGTATATGGATATTTCGAAAAGTAATATCTTCTTAATGCAAGTATTCTCTGAGAAGTAAATATGTAAAAGTTTTAGGGTGAAAAGATGGCTCAAACAAAATGATGAAAATATACAAATTTCATAGCTGTGTATATGGATATTTCGAAAAGTAATATCTTCCTAATGCAAGTATTCTCTGAGAAGAAAATATGTAAAAGTTTTGGGGTTAAAAGATGATTCAAACAAAATGACGAAAATATACAAATTTCATAGCTGTGTATATGGATATTTCGAAAAGTAATATCTTCCTAATGCAAGTATTCTCTGAGAAGAAAATATGTAAAAGTTTTGGGGTTAAAAGATGATTCAAACAAAATGACGAAAATATACAAATTTCATAGCTGTGTATATGGATATTTCGAAAAGTAATATCTTCCTAATGCAAGTATTCTCTGAGAAGAAAATATGTAAAAGTTTTAGGTGAAAAGGTGGCTCAAACAAAATGACGAAAATATACAAATTTCATAGCTGTGTATATGGATATTTCGAAAAGTAATATCTTGCTAATGCAAATATTCTTTGAGAAGAAAATATGTAAAAGTTTTGGGGTTAAAAGATGATTCAAACAAAATGACGAAAATATACAAATTTCATAGCTGTGTATATGGATATTTCGAAAAGTAATATCTTCCTAATGCAAGTATTCTCTGAGAAGAAAATATGTAAAAGTTTTAGGGTGAAAAGGTGGCTCAAACAAAATGACGAAAATATACAAATTTCATAGCTGTGTATATGGATATTTCGAAAAGTAATATCTTCTTAATGCAAGTATTCTCTGAGAAGAAAATATGTAAAAGTTTTGGGGTTAAAAGATGATTCAAACAAAATGACGAAAATATACAAATTTCATAGCTGTGTATATGGATATTTCGAAAAGTAATATCTTCCTAATGCAAGTATTCTCTGAGAAGAAAATATGTAAAAGTTTTAGGGTGAAAAGATGGCTCAAACAAAATGACGAAAATATACAAATTTCATAGCTGTGTATATGGATATTTCGAAAAGTAATATCTTGCTAATGCAAATATTCTTTGAGAAGTAAATATGTAAAAGTTTTAGGGTGAAAAGATGGCTCAAACAAAATGATGAAAATATACAAATTTCATAGCTGTGTATATGGATATTTCGAAAAGTAATATCTTCCTAATGCAAGTATTCTCTGAGAAGAAAATATGTAAAAGTTTTGGGGTTAAAAGATGATTCAAACAAAATGACGAAAATATACAAATTTCATAGCTGTGTATATGGATATTTCGAAAAGTAATATCTTCCTAATGCAAGTATTCTCTGAGAAGAAAATATGTAAAAGTTTTGGGGTTAAAAGATGATTCAAACAAAATGACGAAAATATACAAATTTCATAGCTGTGTATATGGATATTTCGAAAAGTAATATCTTCCTAATGCAAGTATTCTCTGAGAAGAAAATATGTAAAAGTTTTAGGGTGAAAAGGTGGCTCAAACAAAATGACGAAAATATACAAATTTCATAGCTGTGTATATGGATATTTCGAAAAGTAATATCTTGCTAATGCAAATATTCTTTGAGAAGAAAATATGTAAAAGTTTTGGGGTTAAAAGATGATTCAAACAAAATGACGAAAATATACAAATTTCATAGCTGTGTATATGGATATTTCGAAAAGTAATATCTTCCTAATGCAAGTATTCTCTGAGAAGAAAATATGTAAAAGTTTTAGGGTGAAAAGATGGCTCAAACAAAATGACGAAAATATACAAATTTCATAGCTGTGTATATGGATATTTCGAAAAGTAATATCTTCTTAATGCAAGTATTCTCTGAGAAGAAAATATGTAAAAGTTTTGGGGTTAAAAGATGATTCAAACAAAATGACGAAAATATACAAATTTCATAGCTGTGTATATGGATATTTCGAAAAGTAATATCTTCCTAATGCAAGTATTCTCTGAGAAGAAAATATGTAAAAGTTTTAGGGTGAAAAGATGGCTCAAACAAAATGACGAAAATATACAAATTTCATAGCTGTGTATATGGATATTTCGAAAAGTAATATCTTGCTAATGCAAATATTCTTTGAGAAGAAAATATGTAAAAGTTTTGGGGTTAAAAGATGATTCAAACAAAATGACGAAAATATACAAATTTCATAGCTGTGTATATGGATATTTCGAAAAGTAATATCTTCCTAATGCAAGTATTCTCTGAGAAGAAAATATGTAAAAGTTTTAGGGTGAAAAGATGGCTCAAACAAAATGACGAAAATATACAAATTTCATAGCTGTGTATATGGATATTTCGAAAAGTAATATCTTCTTAATGCAAGTATTCTCTGAGAAGAAAATATGTAAAAGTTTTAGGGTGAAAAGATGATTCAAACAAAACGACGAAAATATACAAATTTTATAGCTATGTATATGGATACTTCGAAGGCTAATATCTTCCTAATGCAGATATTTTCTGAAGGGGAAAAATGTAAAAGAATTAGGGGTTAAAAGATGACTTAATTGAATCAGAGAGAAAATATACAAATTATATAATTGTGTATATAGATATCTCGAAGGCAAATATCTTCCTAATGCAGATATTTTCTGAAGGGAAAAAAATGGGGGTTAAAAGACGACAATTAAATCATAAAATAAATCTATAATATATAAATTTTATAGTTGTGTATATGGATATTTCGAGAAGTAATATCTTTCTAATCCAGATATTCTCCGAGGGTGAAAAATATAAAAAAAAATTGGGGATTTCCTTAAATAATACAACGAAAATATACACATTTTTATGACGACTACTTTCTAAAAAGTGAAATGTAATTTATGAAATCATGATATGCATCTTTAAATAATATTTTTATATTACACTCAGGTTTTGTATTTATTTGTTTATCTACTTAACATTTTATACAATACCCTGATTCGGTAATCTATTACAAAATAAACGTGGATATATCTATGAAGAACCAATCGGAAGAAATATATATACATACAAACGTATAATGAAAAGAAAAAAGTGTCTGCTATACTATTTAGATTCAATTTAAAGTGAAAATACACTTTCGCTTTCTGTTCTAGTATAAAAAACACACCGGCATATACTAATTCAAACTATAACTCTATACTTCATTCATACTTTCTACTTTAATTTAATTTTAACAGTCGAATAAAGCTGAGGAGAGGAGCTTGAAAGATAAACGAAAGTAAAAGTGGAAAAAAAAAGGAAATCGAAAAAATAATAATCTTACTCTCGATTCCTCTCTGTCTGGTTCTGTTGTATTTTCATTCACAAAAAAAAACCACAGTATTACAAGAAGGTACACGACATACACAGACCACTGTTATGGCATTAAGAAATTTAACTCTTAAACGTAGTACTGCTTATAAAAGAATCCCCACCAAGTCTGAAAACAGATGATACCCAGTGTATAAATTAATTAAAGCAATGCGTAGGAACATACGTATAAACAACGTGTTGGAGATCCTTCTTAAAGACTTAGTAATAAAATAAATCGTTAGAAATTATTTAGATTTAAGAGAAAGAACTAATTGTAAATATTCTATGGAAATTCTAAAATATTTTAAGTGAATCTTGATGGAAATAAATTGATATACCGCACATTTTGTCGATTTACGAATAATTATTCTATATTTACTAACTACCCTTAACTGTCTAACACACTGAGACTTATGCGATAAGATAATCTGGTAACAACATTAATGAATCGGTACCAACCCCTTTGAACGTAGTAAATTTATAAGCGTTAGATAGTATCGATGGCTTTTGAGTAATCCAAAAGAATCAATGGCTGGATTATTAGCCCAACATGAACACGACTCTAAAACTAAAAACTAAATACAAAAATCGTCTTTTATCACTTAAAACAATTTACTTTTGTGTTTCTAAAGTATATTTACGTACGGAGATAAATTTAAATAAAAAAATAAAATGCAACTAAAATGTTTATAATAAATAATTTTTATCATAAAATCATTATTGTTTAGGTTATCGTCGTGACCACCTATTGATATCACCGCGACCTCCGTGGAGGTCACGACGCCCAGGTTGAGAAGCGATGCTTTACCTTAACAAGAAGATACGCTGAAAAACCGAAATACAATTTCATAACAGTTCCTTACAAGATATCTATCTCTGTCCAAGGTTAAAACTGGTACATATAATCGATTATCGCATTCTCCGGGTCAGATGACCAAATTTCATAATCTCAAAAATGTAAATTAAAAAAGAACTAATCCAATGATACTTAACAACGTTGGTAATAACAAGAAAATTCGATTATCATCGTGTATTGTTTTTTTTTAAGCTAAAAATGATTGTTTTGTGAATTTTCTAAAACTTCAAGGTGCTTGAACCTTTTAATCACAGAAGATGGAAATTTGCGTTTTCTAAGTTCGATTCAGCTCATTAAATACTATACAAAACTGCCACATTCAATATACCAACCGGTTAAATTGTTGAATTATGACCAAATTAAAGTATTACAAAAAAAAAATCGAGGGGAACCACTTACTATAATTTCACAATATTTTAAATATGAAATTTTGATAGGTTAATTACAAAAAGGAAACCGATATTGAGCTTTTTTTGAGCTGAAAATAATAATTTCGTTTTAGTTTTTAAACGAACATTTTACAATTTTGAAAAAATCGTTCTTTGTTGAAAATCGGAGTTCAAATTCTATACCATTGCATTTTTTCACTTTTTCACATCGCAACACATTATAAATTCGTATAGTTTTTATTAACAGCATGTATCTACGTCATGTTAAAACGAATATGCTCTTTAAATCAGACAAAAAAGAATGTTTATACGATGTATCTACGTGGAAGACTAAAAAGTGTATCTGTTTTAACTAATAG
Source organism: Trypoxylus dichotomus (assembly GCA_023509865.1). Lineage (NCBI taxonomy): Eukaryota > Metazoa > Arthropoda > Insecta > Coleoptera > Scarabaeidae > Trypoxylus > Trypoxylus dichotomus. The sequence goes on along the minus strand of CM042083.1, from coordinate 5,185,369 downwards.
AAGAGATAGACTAATTGAATTGCAAATTATTTCCCAAAATACCATGAATTTATTTATATCATGGTCAAATCCCTTCGAATAAAACATTTACACTACCGTTCAAAAGTTTGAAAACAGAAAAGGATTTTACAAAAAAATCACAGATACAGTAAGATTTTATTGTGATTATTGCACTATTTAGCTCGCAAGTTCATTTTCGTCGATATGACCTCCATTGGCTTTAACAACCGTTACACAAATTTTAGGCCTTCGAAGAATTCTTCGAAGCATAAGAACTCTATGAGGGTAGATCTGGACTTTAAGGTGGCCAAACCATTTTAGTTAATTTCTTGCTGTTTTTTTCTCTAATTTTTTTTACAGATTCGAGTCGTTTGGGGTCATTGTCTTGCTGGAACACAAATTGGTCACCCCATGGAATAGCACGATTTTGCAAAATATCAAAATACTCCCTTTTCCGCATTATACCACTAATTTTCACTAAACCACTCGTAGTTATTCGAGCAAAACAACCTCAAACCATAACATTACCACCTCCGTGTTTGACGGATGGTACTAAGCAGAGCTAACTAGCTTTTTCCCCTGGTCGTCGACGAAAACTCTTCGTTGTGTACGAAATAAATAAAATTTGGACTCGGTTCATAAGACTGCATTCCAATCATTCAGTAATCAGTTTGCATCCTCTCTTACCTAACACATGGGCTGAAAAGTCCCGGGCCTAACACATAGATGACGCTAGTTTTATTGCAGTCACCTTTCTCTCAGTTAGTACTAACCTTCAAAAGACAGCTGCTAAAATTTCATGATATTCTATGCATTAGTTTGTGAGTTATTGTGCTAAGAGTCACGCTACTTTTGTTATTTTCAAAACAATGGATCAAAAACAATTTCGTGTTTTAATTTTACACTGCTTCTTGGTGGGAAAAAATACCGTTCAAGCGAAGCAATGGCTTGAAAAGTGTTATGGGGACTCCGCTCCATCAGAAACAACAATAAAACGTTGGTTTGCTAACTTCAAACGTGATCGTAGAGACACCGATGATGCAGAACGCAGTGGACGTCCAAATGAGACGGTAACATCAGAAAACATCAAAAAAATCCACAAAATCGTTTTGAATGATCGAAAAGTGAAGTTGCGTGAGTTAGCTGACATCGTAAAGGTATCAAAGGAACGTATTGGCTTTATATTGCATGAGCATTTGACTATGAGAAAGCTCTGTTCAAAGTGGGTGCCGCGTTTGCTCACTGTTGACCAAAAACAAGAACGTGTTGATGATTCTGAGCCGTGTTTGGCCAGGTTTAAACGTAACAAACCGGAATTTTTGCGTCGATATGTGACAATGGATGAAACATGGATCCATCACTTCACTCCGGAATCAAAACGATCGTCATCTGAGTGGACAGCAACTGGTGAACCTCGTCCAAACCGCCCGAAAGCACAACAATCGGAGAGGCTGGAAAGGTTATGGCCTCGGTATTTTTGGATGTGCGTGGTGTATTCATCGACTATCTTGAGAAAGGAAATACCATCAACAGTGAATATTATATAGCGTTATTGGAGCGTTTGAAGGCCGAAATTGCAAAGAAACGACCACATATGGCAAAGAAAAAAACGCACCTTGCCACAAGTCAATCAAAACAATGGCCAAACTACATGAATTAAACGTCGAATTGCTCCCACATCCACCGTATTCGCGAGATTTGGTTCCCAGCGACTACTGGCTGTTCGCAGACCTCAAAAATATGCTCGCCTGTAAAAAATTTCGCACGAATGAAGAGGTTATCGCTGAAACTGAGGCCTATTTTGAGGCAAAAGATAAATCGTTCTACAAAAGTGGTATTGAAATGTTAGAGCGGCGCTGGAATGATTGCGTTGCTCTTAATGGAGATTACGTTGATGAATAAAGCTAATTTTGAACCAAAAAAACCGTGTTTTCTTTGTTAGGCCCGGGACTTTTCAGCTCATGTGTTATGTTAATCGTTTCTCTTTATGCACTTTATGCACGCGTTTTAAAAACCTGCTGCCAATAATCCCATCTTGAAGGTGACAACAGAAACATTTGTATGTCGTTGTGTATTAATGCGCGTTACGGTATTCGGTGCCGTTAGACGTCTATCTCGTTTGGAAGTCGTTATTATAAATCTATCTTCAGTTCCAGAAATCACCCGTGGCCGACTACTTCATCTTCTAACAAGATTTTTTTTGTCATGTCTCTCTTCTCCGAGGCAATATATAATGCGCGCTTTTCGGTGAAATCCCTAACCATATAGCAATTTCTCTCTAGGTATATCCTTCGACGTAAAGAGTACAAATATTACTACGTTGTTCTACAGTCAACTGTCTGCGTTTTAGCATTTTTACGCTCAGTACTTCAACAAATTGTTATACATTTATACGCATTGATTTCAAAGAACTAGTTCCGCACGGGAAAGAGATAAAGTCAAACAGTTATTCACGGCATTTGTGATGAGGAGAGAAAAAAAACGGGGATATGTTTCTGCCTACCCGGTGCATTCAACACGGTTTTGAGAGATTTTTACAACCACACATTGCAAATTTACGAATAATTTATAATAGGGATTAACAATTTCAGGCCATGCTTATTGATAGTATTATTTTAAAGGAATTTTAGCTTGCTTCCTAATTCATGGACGGTAGTGTATATTAAGTTTTTTTTTTCCTTTTATTAATCCTGTTTTATCAAAGCAAGATACCTGTTTTTATTGCGGTGAAAATGAGATTTATACTATTTGCGACAATCGTTAGGCGAATAAACTTAATTAAATTATTTTTGGAAATAATTTACGTCAGTGCAACAAACTTACGTTTGTTTTCAAAAAAAAATATGTTGCAAAAAAGATGTCTACATAATTAAATTGTAAGCTAGCAAGGTTAATTGATATGCACGTGAAGGATTAAATCTCTAACCAATGTTACTTTTCATATACAACAAAAATATATATATACATAGGTTCTTGTTAAGCATTAATTATTGTCTTGGATATGTATATCTTTCAAAAATAGAAGAGCACCCTCTCATTTGTTTTACCATGTAGAAAATTTATGACATTCAAAGCTTATGAATCTGTCACTGAAACTGATAATAGAGGGTATACAATGAAAATATCGTATTTCCAAGCACTTTAACAGATTAAAATGATACAGTCCAATGAGGATTTATACATCCATGAAACTCACATGTATAGTCTGTACACAACTTAAAATTCAGTATGGTTCTTATTGTAAATACGAACGCGGTTGCCACATTATGTCAAAATTATATTCTTAGGATGTTTTAAATTCTATATACAGTTGTAGTGTGAAGAAATGACAAACGGAACATAACTAATATTTCTCATGTACATTACCGCTCAAAAGTGTTTAGGCACTCTCACTGACAGCAAAAATGTTAATAATATTTACATACACACATACGTACATGAATAAATATATATTAAATAAATGTGAAAATTAAAACGTTTAATTCAAATTTTGCTTTCATCTATGTGACCTCCTCTTGATTTAATAATTGCAGCACACAATCGAGGCATTCTCGCAATAAGTTTTGCCAGAGTTTCTTGTGTTATTGAGGTCCAACTGGATTGCAATTTGTTCCACACGTCAGTAGCTGATGTCGGAGCCGATTGCCGTACTTCCCGATTTAGTTCTTCCCATAGTAACTCGATTGGATTCAAGTCGGGGCTCTGGGGAGGCAATTCCATAATTTTGAGAGTTCCTTCCTCTTCTAAATTGCGTAAATAGTCTTTACGTAATTTAGAGGAATGTTTTGGGTCATTATCTTGCTGGAAGATAAAATCTTGACCCAAAAGTCGAATTCCGGAAGGTATTGCGTGGTTCTCCAAAATTTCGCGGTAGCCTTCTTTTTTTAATATACCGTCAATTTTCACTATGTCCCGTACACTAGTGCCAGCAAAACAGCCCCAAGTGATGATAGAACCTCCACCATGCTTCACGGTAGCAGCAATACACTCTTCTCTGGCACGTTCACCCATAAATCTTCTTACGAATATGCGTCTTCGGGTTCCGAACAGCTCAAATTTGGACTCATCCATCCATAGGACGTTGTTCCACTCTTCTATGGTCCAGTGTTGGTGTTCACGAGCCCATTTAAGTCGCTTCTGCTTGTTTTGTTTCCGTAGTAATGGATTTTTCATCGCAATACGTCCATAGAGCCCGGCTTTCTGTAGGCGACGTTTGACTGTAGAAACACTGACTAGTTTTTGGCGACCTACATTTAATTCTACGGTGATTTCCGGGGCTGTTTTGCCTCTATTTAATTTGCTGGTAACCACTATTCAGCGATCATCTGCAGATGTCGTCGCTTTTGACATTCCACTCCGTCTTTTATTAAGAAAACTGCCAGTTTCCCGATATTTTTTTACGTTACAGTCAACCGTTATAGCGTGGGGTATTTTCATTTCTTTGGCAATTTGTCGATTACTTATGCCACTTTTATGGTAAGCTATTATAAGCGCACGTGTTTCCGTACTAATTTCTCTTCGCGGAGGCATTTTAAAAAATTGTCACACGATATTTCGCTCACGACGTGAATAGAGTAAATACCACACTGCAGCTGACCATAGGCTACAGATTTCACTATAATCTTCTAGGAAGGTAATTTAAACATTATTACCTACAATCTAACAGATGACTAAATTTACCCAGTAAATTCAGAGGGATTGTTATGGTAATCCGACCAAGTGCAGGTAAATGATAGTAAACCTTATGCGATATAATGGGTGTTTATCTTACTGAACTACATTTTAAATACGTATTTCATTTTATTATTTTTTTAGGTAAACATAATACTATATGAATAATCCATGAAAACAGGGGTGCCTAAACACTTTTGAGCGGTAGTATATGTTGATTATAGTATTACTTTACATGATAATATTTCATATTAAGTTATAATACTACAAGCTATTGATAGTAAAGACAGAGATAAGATTTTTCGAGTTAAAGCATAACAAATAAAACTTAAATACCAATTTATTTCTTGGTAGTGGAGTCAGCACACAATCGTACAACTCTGTCCAGATTGAAAAGAGATGTGTAATACATAAACTCTCTGTGAATAGAAAGAGAAAATAACATTCCATAAGAGCTATACTGAATTTTAAGGTGCGAACGGTCTATAGATGTCATTTCTTTTCGCGGTTTTATTTTAATTATCTTTTTCCACTTATAGTATTCCGGATATTTGGATTACGATCGTAAACTTGAAATATTTAATACTGATAAGAGTTCTGATAAGTATTAATAAATACAATATTATGTAATAATCTGTAAGTTAGCTGGTAATGATGAAATACGGTGTAATGATTCCGAAAACCTATTCAATACTACTCTGTCCTAAATTTTCGAAGTAAATATAGATTTTATGTAAATATTGATACGTTCCCGAAGATGGGAGGATTTATTCTGTTTGTTTTCAAAGCGCTGGTCAACATTTACTATGTGGAAAGATAAGATAAATCTTTATACATAGAAGGCAAAATAGGTTGAAATAAAAAGAAAGCAATAAATAAATTAATTACAGACAAGAACAAAAATCCACTAGAGGGCTAAATAGCAGAATAGGTACAGGTTCTCAGAATTCGCTGAGAATTTGCAAACGCTCACAAATCATTCTATATAAACGAAATACGAAGACAATTAGCGGCGGAAATCTGTCCTTTTTAATAGAATTTGATTCGAACCTGAATACTATCACGCATGGTTTGTTTAAGATTGAACAATTACAATATTTGCGCTACCTCCATATTGCGGTCAAACTAGTAAGTAAATGATTAAGAATTCCAAATTAAAAAAAAGTGATTTTCCCCACTATATTTCATGTATTCAAAGTGATTTGCTAGCGTTTGTGAATTTTCTAAGAAATCTAAGAATCCTTACCTATTCTGTTACTTCTATTTGGACAACCGTCCTGTAACACAAAAAGAATAATGACATACCTGCAAGTTCCAAAGATTTATCACTTTAAAATAATAAATTAATTCGATGTAATAGAAAATGAAGCTTATGCAACATTTATTTTATACATAACCCTAAATGCATTTCAATATTTTTCACTTTCATTTTATACTTTTAGGTTAAATGAGAACCAACATAATCTCGGCATTTCTTCCAATGCACGCCATCTCTTTACAAAGACCTGAATGAATCGTGGACGTATAGAGTATGGTTGGTTGCGTGTTTTTCTATTTAGTTCCTAGGATAACAAATTGAAAATGTGAAAAGAAGTAAAACCGCGAAATCCAAAATTAGAAAGCAGTATAAACATAGCCGTAATATGATATCCCGTAGTGGTAAAACGTTAAATTCCAAGAGCCAATGCAATTGGCAACGTTCTAAAAGCAAACTATACTACTTTTAAGAATTTATTCAATTTTCTTTCAAATGAAAAAGATAAATCAATAATAACAGATATCTTCTCTAATATCAATATACTTGAAGGTACTTAATAGGTACGTATTGTTATATTGTGAGAAGTATGCAATGTGTTGGTTAATGCTAGCAATTACAACAAATATTTCTCTTTTTAAAAATACTGTTTCCATATCTATTTTCATGTACCCTGTCTTTTCAATGTCTACTTTGTGTTTCTTTTTTTATGCTCCTAATAATAACGTGGCAGAAATAATAGCCATTAACTTCCCTGCAACTAATGTGACACTTTTAATTTTTCCCAATAACGAGGATGTAAATGTATAGCAAGACAAAGAATCGCGAAATGAAACGAAATAGCCCCAGCAAGTATGTGGAATACAGAGGATCGGGAATTCTGTAGGAATTCGACGACCAGACGACGCATTCGATCGCCTTTTATTTTGATTAATGTTCGTGACGTAGGGTAAATAAAAAATTGAAGTAGTAAGGATCCACGTTCCAGGGATACATTCCAGGACCGGACTTGAGATGAAATTGGGCATAGCAACACAATAATACACATAAACTTGTCCAACTCAGGTACGTCAACGCAACACAGTTGACTTTCCCCTCCACGCTTTCAATAAGTGGTCTTTTACTTAAATCGTAAACACTTTATGTGGTGAGGCGATCTACTATTTACTTCTAAATCTATTGCTATTATCGTCCACACGCCTTAAATATGCGTGTAAGTGTAGTTTTTATATATCAGGACCAACACGTAATGTGAAATTTTTACTCACACCCACGTACCTTCATATCCTACAATTACTTTCGTATTCTATTTATTAAAAACTGCTTCAGTAAATACCATTATTAATATTAAAATATAATTCTTGCTTTACTTACATGTTATATATCGTAGAAAATTTGTAAGGAATAAGGTACTTTCGTTTCAATTTTAAAATATATTTATCGCTATTAAAACAGTTACTAATTCTTTCGAATCGATAAATAATAATAACGACTCGGTGGTCCAGTGATAAGAGGGTCAAGCACTTGAATTAACAACTCAGGTACCGTACGATCGAAACCAATATCCGTTAAGCACTTTTTCGGACGAAATTATTCTTTAAGTTAGATTAAAATGATACGAAAGCTGCGAAAAGACATTACGCATGCATTTATTGTCATTTCTATTGTTTTTAGATAATCTCCTTGTAGTCAAAGTTGCAATAAAAATTCGGATTCTTGTGTTAAAATTTGTAATTCTTCCAAAATATAATTTATAAGACAAAAAGGAAAACCTTGCGCTTTCTGTAAACAACGATCATATTCTGTAATATTTTAGTGAACAACTGGATAAATACATTTACATTTATCCAATAAATGCGGTGAATCGTAACTAAAAACAAATCGTACATCGAATGACGGGGGTTCGAAGTAACCGCGAACGTGTTCATTTAACCCCACCGGAATTAATTACTCGGACGTCCAAGCTCTAAATCTTTCCCCGTCCGAGCGAATTCACCTCGACGGAATTTTGGCGGATGTCGGTTTTCCCCGTCTCATGGTAACTCACTCAAATTTCCACCTTCGGCTAGAGTGAGTCCTAAGCCACGACTCACACATATTAACAACAAATAGTTTGCAGCAATAAATTGTATTGCAAATCTAAACTATTAGTGTAATTGAGCATTCTTGGTGCTATCTAGCACCACAGGAATAACACACTTGTATGCAGTTCAAATACAGCGAAACAAGCGGGTACAGTTTCCTAACACTTCCGCCGAGCAGCTCATGAGTTGCTAAACTACTGATAGTGTATAGGGTAGCTACATGAGGAATGATCTCATTAACACCATGAATAGGTGTATTTAGCAGCATTATTCACCCTACGCACTATCGATGGGCGCCCTCTCTGGTTTAGCAGTCCATAAACTGCTCGGGAGAAAGGTTGGTAAACTATATTCGCTTGTTTCACTCTGTTTTAACTGCAGGCGAATGTGTTATTCTGTGACAACAGATAGCGCCACGAATTGATAATTTAAATACGGTGATAGTAATTGCAAAGTAGAGTGCATTTTTGCCGTGTATATTTTGTGTACCTGTAGGCAATCGAAACCGCAGATTGGTTGGTGTTATTCATGGCATATTTCGCTGTTTAATAATATCATAAGGAAACGGAATATGTTCGTTCTACATTTGTATGAGTAGCGTGAGAGCATGTTGCTAGAGTGGAGTTTCAGTCGTAGGTTGAGCTCATTAAACCAGAAATTTGTAGTTGGTCGGTAAAATGGTATAATGTGTTACAAACAGATACTCATAGATGTCTCTGGAAGAGGCAAAAACCTATATATTTTTTTCTAATTATAGATAGAATTAAGTCTAATTAATTAAAAAGATAATAAAGAGAAAGAAATTAATTAATTTATTGCTTAAAAGAGAAATAAGATATAGGAATGTTTGTAAATAAATAACAAAATTGTGAATGAAAGATTAACTTAACTGTGGTCCTTTTATTATCAAAGTAGTTTCGAAACTTTGGGGCAACTACGTCATTGACATGACTTCAAATATTAAAAATAAGTGGCCATACGCGTTACATGTGATTGCAATATGATCTAAATCAAAACTGTAAATGATTTAAGAGCAAAGCAGTATGAATATGAAATATTTAAAGAAATAATAATAATTTTGTTACAATTTTAAAATAAAACGCAGTCAATTTAAATAAATGATAGCTAAATTATTAACGACAAAGAACAATAAGTTTTTATTCTATTCGAGTGTTAACTACTTTGCTTATTTACCTGTATAATTTGTACATGAAATTACTATGTTCATCCTAATGACTAAGGTCTGTTGTATGACTGTATCAATTTGAGATGGATATTCCTTCAAACTAGCTAATTTGCGATATAAATTGTAATATTGTATTTTTAATTTTATTCTCCTAAAAGGCCACATTTTTATTGTGTGTACGTTTACGTTCATTAAAAATATTATGTAACACGACCTCGGTAAAATTTCCTTTCTTTATTCGATATGAAGAATTAACCGAGGATACACAACAATTGAATTTGGTAATCTTTCCTCTTCTGTTTGAGATTTTTCTGATTACCGTGGAAAATTACCGATTTTCATTAAAATTCTGGAGAAAATAAAATAAAAGGTCAAAGTTGGTGTTTTTATTCAACAGAAAATAAACTCTCCACGTGAAATGTTATCAGCATTGCATAACTAAAGCTAATGCATAATATTGATTTAGTTGAACGTTTTTAAAATTCTTTCACGAATAATCTAAAAAAGGTAAAAAAGAATGCTTACTCATTCATTTTATGTTCCGTGTATTTAAACATTTTCTAAATTATTTCGCGTAAAATGTCCATTTATATATTGCAAAACGATAAATATTGACAATTTATTTTTAAATGAGCTTTCGGATTTACAAAAAACCAATATAAAAGTGGGAAAGCAGATGGAAAATAAATTAACCCGATATTAAAAATAGGGTTGTTATTAAATTATAAAATTAGTTCATTCATTTAAGAATTAAATATTACTTTCACCAAAAGCTTCATTACAGACTCAACGTTAGGGTGCCTTTCATAGGAAGCCATCTCCTTTAAAATAGACCATATTTTTAGTTTAATGTTATCATTCGCAGTTATAAAGTGAGGAACCTTTTTTTCCAACCATTTCTGAGTAGACTTCACTTTTATGAATTGCTGCTGAAAATGTTTGTTTAGCAGAAGTTTCACAAAAATCTAATACAGAAACACATCATAGCTAATTCTTCTAGCTCGGTAGTACAATGCGATCTTTCGCTTTTTTCTAAACTCAGTCATCTTGCTTACTGAACAACCAGTGGCAGCTTTCATGATGATAAGTACTGATTCACCTTAAATTTATATTAAAAAATAATATAAAAAATATTTATTTCCTATCTTGGCAACATACGCATTAATGTTGCCAGTGTAAACCTCTCTTGTACTATAAATTTCTTTGCTCTCCGTGTCCTACTGTCCTTTGATTTATCGTTTAGCAGATAACCCACTGATCTTCTTTTAGCTCCAAGTCACTTTCGATTACACGAGAAATAGATTTCTAAGAAATCTTCATTTCTCGCAATAGTATTTTTCTGTTCTAGTTATCAGAAAGAATTTCGTCGAATTCTCTGTCATTACTCTCTAATAGCTTTTTGATACGAATGACTAGTAGAAGATCAAATGTTTGAAGAAGTTTCAGTAGCAATTTCTTTTTCTTTTCCACCCTAATCTATTAGAATCTTGAGTTCTTTTATTAAAAGCCACAAAGAAACGAACCGTCAATTTGACAGGCCAACTTTGTAATAGTATGGCTAGACTAGGTATACCCTAAATCCAAACTTTGCTTCTACGAATACTCTAAAAAATATTAGAACTCGAAGTTAATTTATATTATATTAAAATATGTTTACGCGGTCTGATTGTAAGGTAAAATCTTGCCTATACTTTGAATACTGTATGCTTATTAAAAACAATTCTATTGCGTTAGGTCTCGGTCAGTAAGAATCACCACGTGACAATATAATGTATTTACATTGACTACTTTATGGTTAAATTGGTTTTATCTAGATGGGGGTAAGATGGTCACATTTTATTTAGCCAATCTAACATTATCCCTTTTGAGTACCGTCAAACCGAGTTAATCGGAACTAGAGCTTAACACATGGGCTGAAAAGTCCCGGACCTAATAAAGAAAACACAGTTTTTTTGGTTCAAAATTAGCATTATTCATCAACGTAATCTCCATCAAGAGCAACGCAATCATTCCAGCGCCGCTCTAATATTTCAATACCACTTTTGTAGAACGATTTATCTTTTGCCTCAAAATAGGTCTGTCTCAGTTTCAGCGATAACCTCTTCATTCGTGCGAAATTTCTTACCGGCGAGCATTTTTTTGAGGTCTGCGAACAGCCAGTAGTCGCTGGGAGCCAAATCTGGCAAATACCGTGGATGTGGGAGCAATTCGAAGTTCAATTCATGTAGTTTTGCCATTGTTTTGATTGACTTGTGACACGGTGCGTTGTCTTGATGAAACAAAATTTTTTCTTTGCCATATGCGGTCGTTTCTTTGCAATTTCGGCTTTCAAACGCTCCAATAACGCTATATATAATATTCACTGTTGATGGTATTTCCTTTCTCAAGATAGTCGATGAATATTACACCACGCACATCCCAAAATACCGAGGCCATAGCCTTTCCAACCGATTGTAGTGCTTTCGGGCGCTTTGGACGAGGTTCACCAGTTGCAGTCCACTCAGATGACGATAATTTTGATTCCGGAGTGAAGTGATGGATCCATGTTTCATCCATTGTCACATATCGACGCAAATATTCCGGTTGGTTACGTTTAAACATGGCCAAACACTGCTCAGAATCATCAACACGTTCTTGTTTTTGGTCAACAGTGAGCAAACGCGGCACCCACTTTGAACAGAGCTTTCTCATAGTCAAATACTCATGCAATATAGAGCCAATACGTTCTTTTGATATCTTTACGATGTCAGCTAACTCACGCAACTTCACTTTTCGATCATTTAAAACGATTTTGTGGATTTTTTTATGTTTTCTGGTGTTACCGCCTCATTTGGACGTCCACTGCGTTCTGCATCATCGGTGTCTCTACGACCACGTTTGAAGTCAGCAAACCAACGTTTTATTGTTGTTTCTGATGGAGCGGAGTCCCCATAACACTTTTCAAGCCATTGCTTCGCTTGAACGGTATTTTTTCCCATCAAGAAGCAGTGTAAAATTAAAGCACGAAATTGTTTTTGATCCATTGTTTTGAAAATATATTTAATTAATTAATTAATTAATATTCATATAAAATATAGTTAATATGTTAAAAACACCATACGACTTCCATGTTCGTAACACTGTCAACTATGTAACTGGATATCTTCATATCCACGTGAGCTATTTGATAGACCTCAAATTAGAACCTTAATGATAGATTCAAAGAAGTTTGGATTATGCTCGCGAACAAAATAAAAGTGCCTCTAATTACAAAGATCTAGTGGGATCAATGCTTCAAAAATTTCATCGCCTAGGTTGCAACATGGCCATAAAACTTCATTTCCTTCATTGCCTCCCGAAAATTTAGGTACTGTAAACGAGAAACAAGATGAGAGATTTCATCAAAATTTAAAAACCATGGAAACTCCGTACCAAAGAAGATGAGATCCTCATATGACGGCCGACTACCGTTGAAGTATCAGAGTATGGAGAGACTTTAATTTTGATGTGTTACGCAAAAACTAATATGATTTTCGGATTCAAAACACAGCAGTACATAAAAATGATCAGTTAGAAGACATTAATAATAATAATTCCTGATATTGAAGACACAACTATCATATCTGGTAATCAAATTATCGGAAAATTGGAAGAACTATCCCAAAGAAGAAGATCATCTTCAATACAAACACCAAAGATTTTATATGTATGTAATCAATTAGTTAAAGTATGTATTAATGTTTATTTTTGATAAAATTTGTTACTGGAATAAGAACAAAGTCTACCTTTACGATCTGGTGTTTTCTTTTTCAAATTAACTACGTCATGATTTTTTTTCTAGATTTACTGTCTCTTTTCCTACACCATCATTGAAATATGAACAAACCATTAATAAACACCTGTATTGTCTCTGAATGGAGGGTGAAATAGGGACACTGCAGTTAAAATTAAAAAAAAACTTGGTTTAATGGTAGTCCACTATGAATTTAACATATACAGTCCCTCTCCTTTTTATTAGAGATACCTTATAAATTTAAGGTTTTTTGTGTTTCCAACGTGATAATTTACAAATACAAGCATAAAATCATTCTGTCCTGTATAGAAGATGGGTAGAAATAAGATTGAAAGACACAGATTATTATTTGGATCGGTTACTACTGCAGAAAGAATATTTATCTGTAACTTATTACTTGTATGTGCTTTATATTTTTTCGTTATGGGTAAGAGAAAAGGATTTACCAAATGAGAAAAAACTGCGTATTGAGGTATTGTTGGGTACAGGATTGTATTCTCAAAGCACAATTACAAAGAAAGAAAAAGTATCCCGACAAACAGTGCTACACTCTTGTTGCACTTCAACGTTTATGTTTGTAATTGTTATTAGGAAAATTAGAAATATCTAGAGTACAGGAATTATATTAGTCTTTGAGTACAGTTTAAACACAAGGTACATATATACGTACAGAATATGCAAAGCTCCAGAGCACATTTGAATTTCAAATATATTCACAGACAGTGCGCAGTACTTGTCTATGTGGTGCATATTTAGGTCTAGCGTTCTTTTCTTTTTTCTCATATGGATATGGACGTTTTACGTAAATATTCAAGTTTGCGACACATAAGCATACGTACGTAAGTAAAATTCAAACGATATAACCTGCAGTGATAGTTGTTTGTCAGTAATATAACGTAATTTTCAACATTCTTATTTGGGGATATAAAATTAGGGAGTCAAAGATCAGATAAAAACATAAACTAAGCTGGATTATGTTTTTAACTGTGTATATCGAATAAATTTATATGACTCGTTGCAATTCTATCTACCGGTAACACGAGCTAAGCAATTTCTAAAAGCTATAAAACTAAGAATGCGCTGTATTGCAAAACAGCGTTTTGCGTTAGCATTTTAGATACATAGAAATAATAATTTAGCCTAGTTGTAGAAAACACATTCACCGATATTCAGCAAAATATCGACGATTCGATATGTTGCAACAAGCACAAATCGAATAAACTTTAGTTAACGCGCTATCATAATTGAAAATTTTGTAAATATTAGATCCACCAACACTCCACGTGAATAGCAGCAGCATACACTATTCCAGTTCAATCTGCTATATGAGATGCCAAAGTTTCTACCAGCAAAATGATAATTTGTTGTTGCTTTCGTATCAGAAAAGAGATATTTTAAAAGAAATAAATACCCCGGCATTAACCTTAGCATGCGCGTATTCGTCAATAATTAAGATAATTTGAAAGAAAAATATCGTAGTAAAAGTGAATATCACGTTTCCAGTAGATGACGGTTATTGTTAAAGCTTAAGCAATGCCTTGAATAATGTTTAGATATCAAAGATCTAGAATTCAAAGTACAGAGAAGAAAACGATACGAGGATAAAGTCGATCAATGAATCAAAAGAATAGGTTTAAAGATCCGTGCTTTGTTTCTCGTATGTTTGTTTACATTTGGAGACAACGTTTAAGACAAAGCAATAAGAAATATTCTAGAACAAAAAATAAGTATGCATTTTATAAATAAATAATCAGAATTACATACAGGATGCTTCGCAAGTACATAACATAATTTTAAACGGATTATACTACTCACCACACAAAACTTTACATTTACTTAATTTTAACTAATTTAAGCATTTAATATATCAAATTGTTTCTTAATTACAATGCTTCTTTTGAAAATAACGTGCTGAAGCATTTACTGTTTTAAGAAGTTTCCACGAAATAACAAACTGGATGGCATCTATTAAACATTACGATCATCTACACTTTTTTCAGTTAAACGAGTACGACGTGCAGAATAAATATTTTTTAATTACGAAAGTAACCATTCCACACCGAGTGATATTATGTTTGCAAAGTTAAAGCAATCCTTGTAACAACTTAATGGATCTTCACAGGTATAGCAGTAAACTCCACTCACACAAATTAATTAATTATGCGGAACGTAGCGTTTCGAGACCACGTGGGCTCCCATTGTGACTGAGTCGGTAACACGGTTGACAATGGGAGCCCACGTGCTCTCAACGCTGCGTTCCATGATAATTAATTAATTGTGAGTGAGATATATACCTGTGAATTGTACATCCACACAGTCCTTGCAATCGTCATTTAATGGATCTTGCGACGCATTTTCACAAATTTGTCTTAGTATGAAAAAATCTGAATTCTTGTTAATAACACTTTCAAATTTTCGTATTACACTTTAATTTTTTCGCCTTTCTCTGTACATAGGTGTGAGTGAACATCATCCACAACTTGAATAGAATCCACAAACGACATCGAATCATTTTATAATTTTTCAATTCCCTCCGATAGTCCATAGTAGTTCTTGCGAATACTTTCTAAATCACATTTTGCCTGACTATCTTGGAACATTTTCTGGCTTTTATTGATATCTTTGGGCGTGTCTCGGATCTAATTGTAAAACTACTTTCTTTACATCATTCCCCAACGCGTAAAAATCGGCTGTGGTGGTTCAGACATTTTGGGACACAGTTCATAAAATGCTTTTGTACGTTTTGGGGACTTTAGAAATACTGCCTTCGTATGAGCTATTAAAGCATTTACTCGTGGATAACATTTAGAGAACAATTGCGCCACAAGGTTTAAATCGGCCTAAGGAAAACATGTTAGCGGCACTTACAAACTTTCAAAGTTGGGTTATTGAACCTTGAAATTTCTTCAATGCCCTCAACACCGCCTTTAAAATTTCATCGCTAGTACATTTTGCAACTCTTTTGGAAGTAATACATGGGCTGAAAAGTCCCGGGCCTAACACATAGATGACGCTAGTTTTATTGCAGTCACCTTTCTCTCAGTTAGTACTAACCTTCAAAAGACAGCTGTTAAAATTTCATGATATTCTATTCATTAGTTTGTGAGTTATTGTGCTAAGAGTCACGCTACTTTTGTTATTTTCAAAACAATGGATCAAAAACAATTTCGTGTTTTAATTTTACACTGCTTCTTGATGGGAAAAAATACCGTTCAAGCGAAGTAATGGCTTGAAAAGTGTTATGGGGACTCCACTCCATCAGAAACAACAATAAAACATTGGTTTGCTGACTTCAAACGTGGTCGTAGAGACACCGATGATGCAGAACGCAGTGGACGTCCAAATGAGGCGGTAACACCAGAAAACATCAAAAAAATCCACAAAATCGTTTTAAATGATCGAAAAGTGAAGTTGCGTGAGTTAGCTGACATCGTAAAGATATTAAAAGAACGTATTGGCTTTATATTGCATGAGTATTTGACTATGAGAAAGCTCTGTTCAAAGTGGGTGCCGCGTTTGCTCACTGTTGACCAAAAACAAGAACGTGTTGACGATTCTCAGCAGTGTTTGGCCATATTTAAACGTAACAAACCGGAATTCTTGCGTCGATATGTGACAATGGATGAAACATGGATCCATCACTTCACTCCGGAATCAAAATTATCATCATCTGAGTGGACAGCAACTGGTGAACCTCGTCCAAAGCGCCCGAAAGCACTACAATCGGCTGGAAAGGCTATGGCCTCGGTATTTTGGGATGTGCGTGGTGTAATATCCATCGACCATCTTGAGAAAGGAAATACCATCAACAGTGAATATTATATAGCGTCATTGGAGCGTTTGAAGGCCGAAATTGCAAAGAAACGACCGCATATGGCAAAGAAAAAAATTGTTTCATCAAGACAACGCACCGTGTCATAAGTCAATCAAAACAATGGCAAAACTACATGAATTGAACTTCGAATTGCTCCCACATCCACCGTATTCGCCAGATTTGGCTCCCAGCGACTACTGGCTGTTCACAGACCTCAAAAAAATGCTCGCCGGTAAGAAATTTCGCACGAATGAAGAGGTTATCGCTGAAACTGAGGCCTATTTTGAGGCAAAAGATAAATCGTTCTACAAAAGTGGTATTGAAATGTTAGAGCGGCGCTGGAATGATTGCGTTGGTCTTGATGGAGATTACGTTGATAAATAAAGCTAATTTTGAACCAAAAAAAACATGTTTTCTTTGTTAGGCCCGGGACTTTTCAGCCCATGTGTTAAGTAAGATACAGATGACGGTTCAAACTCTTCCATTGTACCACAGAATGTTTTTGGGGTACACATCCATCAGTTTTAAAATTCGCCATTTTTGAGGCCTGAATCTTCCACGCCGACTAGACGAGAAATTAAAAAGTAAGTTTGTTTGGGAACTAAAAGAATAGGACAATGGTTTCCCGATATGGTATTTGGAGATAAACCAAGGCTCGCGTGGGCAGGGTCGCATCTCTGAAGTAGATCTGTCATCTATCGGGATCATAAATGGGTATCTACTCGCTACCCTTGTAGTTATGTGACATGTAGGAATAAAGAATTCAATAAACTTGAATTTGTTTTATTTAATGTATAAATTCCAAATTAAGACCACTGCAATTTTCCTATATTTCCTATATTCTAATTGCCTAAGTGTTAGATCAGTTAGTTCCAGTGACCTTAAAACTTTGCGATCATATAAAACTTGGGTCAATTTTTAACCAGTGAACTTACAAAACTCACTACGTGATATCCATCACACAACTTATGTTATTAATTGTAAAATATGTTACCTAATAATTCATAATAATGGAAGGTGTGTCCCTACCATTATTTACTGGAGAGCACATTTGTTATCTCATCTAAAGCCTTTAAATCGACAATGTCAGGGTCTTATTATTGAAAGATAGTCGCAATATTTCTCAGATCTCTCAGATAAAGAATTTCAAGTAATAATATTAGTATAGTGAGACACACCTTCAAAATACCACACATGTTTAAAGGGAATTATTGATAAAATAAATCGCGTTATCGGGATCATGAAGCCATATTTCGGTTAGATGTCATCATCTTCGTAATAGGGAATTAACAGGTTGATAAATGCGCAATTTCCTCTGTACCCCATTCTTCAATGCCTTAACAAAGGCAAATATAGGTGTATCTTTGCGTGTACGTCAACACTACCTGTTTTAGATTCAATTGGTTGTAACCTTCGGTATTAATTGACTTCCTTGATAACTTTGTTCGCATGCAATCATGCATGTAAGATCTAGCTTTATTAGGAAGATAGAGAAGATTATTTGTAATTTATCGTACATGTGGTTGTACAATCACATATACGGTATGCTTTTAATTTTAAAAGCATTTAAAATATAATGCGAAATACTTATAGATTATAATCTTTTATCGCGAAATGAAAACGCACTTTAAATAATTGTTTTTAATACTATTATTAATTTCACAATATTGTTTTCTGTATTTCTTTATAAATCTTTTAATAAACAAGTTCTTAAGGCCAAGCAAACTCATAGTCTTAATTTGTTTGTTCCATTGCTTGACAACAAATTACTATATTGGTTCTTCAATTAACTTTATTGTACGTCTTAATCTGGTTCTGGAGCGTCGTCACGTCGTTCTAGTTATATCGATCAGTTTATCTGCTCTGTTACGTTATAGAAAAGGATTGACGTCGAGGAGGCCTGTCCGAAGGCACGTATTAATTGCTTCAATGGAATTGAATTTGATGAACTAAGCTGAAATATTTACGAACCAATTTAAATCTGCGAGTCAGCTTTTATTTACTCAATTACATACGTATCTAATACACTCCATTAAAAAAGTATAGCATTATTCATTCGATCTTATGACTAGAGGAACTTTTAAATACATACATTATTTTTTAAAAAGCAAAATAATATTGTATTATTTTTAGAATTAATGTATAACATCTAGAACAGTCTGGATAGTATTGTTAGATGGTGTACACAGAATGGAATTTATTTGAATTTGGATAAGTGTGCTGTTGTAAGCTACTCTAGATGTCATAGACTCTACAATTTTCATTATGCTGTGAGTAAGGCTATTGTTCCTAGGCACTCGTCTGTGATGGACCTGGGCCTGCTGTTTGATGCAAATTTGTCGCTTGCAGATCACATATTATCCGTAGGAAATTCTACGATGAAATCCTTAGGATTTCTCATACGATCCCGCAGATCATTCAATAATCCTGCCTCGCTAAAAGCATTAAACTATTCGCTTGTCCGTAGTGGGTTGGAGTATACCTCCATAATTTGGTATCCTCACTATCTCCATCTGCAAGTACTACTTGAAAGAGTGCAAAAACGATTTTTGAAGTACCTGTCCTTCAAAATTGATGGTACTTACCCTGGAGGCGATGTTGATTATGCTGGTCTGCTGACGAGACACGGCTTTGTATCGTTATCGGATCGAAGGAAGGAATTTAGCAGCCAATTTCTGCTTAAACTAATTAATCACGCTATTGACGCTCCATCCCTTCTCTCAAAAATTAAATTTGTGGTACCTCAGTACGATACCAGGTCCTTCCCTAATTTTAAGGTCCCGTCATACAAAACTAATGTTCTGCTTAAAGCATCCATTACGCATATGATTAGAAATGCCAATGAATTACTTGATGATTCTTTTTGTTGAAGTGTCTACATGGATTTACATTGTCGTCCTATTTTGTTCTTGCATTCTGGTGTCACCGAGCTATGTTTATGTTTATGATTCAGTTTCGATTAATTTTAATTTATTACTGCGCTGTATATTATTACTACATATATATGCTAGGTTACATTATTCTCACATTGTCCTGTAAATGGAATTATTTTCTGTTGGGCAATAAAGATACGTAGAAAAACTTGAACTTCTCCTGGTTTGAAGAAGTTAGGTTTTCTTTTGTAACACGTTGTTAATAAAACTAGTAAGTACAATATGTACACTATATTTACAGTTAGTTACAAAGTACACTCAATACACTGAATGACGAGTTAACCCCGTTCAACGACGAATTGAAATTCACTATTTAAGTTATTCAGTTCTAATATTGTATCTACGAAACTTGTTCTCTTGGAGCTACTCGATATACTCTATTCAGTTCTAATATTGTATCTATACATCTACATATGTCTTATTCTCTAGTTATACTCTACTCAGATTGTTGTATCTTTGATTTAAATAAACCTCGGTTAATCTTATCGGTAATTACAGGATTAACTGAGTGCTCTTGCAGTAATGAACATTCTAATAACCGATAGTATCATAGTCATAGTTAGAAACTCCAGCAATAATACTCTAAATGAGAATGAAGAAATAATTTGTAAATGTTAACTAAGAAATTAACTACACCCAGGGACTGAATATGAGGCACCCTTTAGATGCTTTAATATAGCGGTATTAACAGACAAATAGTCAACAATTTTCACGTTAGTTTATCGCCTAAAATAGTAAGTAGATGTCTAAGAGAGGTCGGTCTATCATCGAGAAAGAAACCGTGTCTGTCAGACGTAAATAAAAATAAACGATTAGCATGGGTTCATAAACACAAATCGTGGGCAGAGAAGGACTGGGCGAATGTGATTTGAACAGATAAGTGTAATATAGAGGTAAATATAACTAATCGTTTTATATTCAGTATAAGATAATTATTTTATAAAAATTTAAACGAATTGTGTTAAAAAAAAGTCGAAAGTTGAAAGAATTAACTGGTGGCTAGCGCGTCGGGGGCCTGGTGAAGAATACCATACCGATTGTGTGGTGCCTACCATCAAACATGGTGGTGATAGAGTTATGACAGGAGTTTGAGAGATGTTCGTGTGCACTGGTAGAATGAACTCGAGGACCTACGCCAACATGTTAGATGAAGTTTTACTGCCCTCAATTGAAAAATTATTCGGAATGAGTACTGACGAATTTTTTTTTCAACAAGATAATACACTATACTGCAAGTTTAACGTGGTTCTGGGAAGCAAACATTGACATCTTGGAATGGCCACCCCAAAGCCCGGATCTAAATTCGATCGAGCATTTGTGGGCTATTATTAGAAGAATTAAAAGCAATACTTGAAAGAGTATGGGAGGGCATTCCAACTTCAATCTGCCATATATTAGTGGCCACATTACCTAAAAGGATTGAAGCTAGCTATCATAAAAGCCCGCGAGGGGCCAACCAAATATTGAATTTCTACTTTTTAGTAATAATTATTTGCTTTTATAATATTTGTTTTATTTGTTCATTGTTTATCTTAAAGATAATTGAAAAAAATTGGGGGTGCCTAATAATTGTGTCCCTGCCTGTAAATAGGGACATTGCCGGGATTGCTAGTAAATCTGAAATTTTAACATACTTAATGTAATACTAATTCTAGGAATATTTGAATGGCAATAGGATATTTGTCTATGATAATACTAGTCACATTAAATATACATTAATATGAAATAGAATAATTGTTCAGTTTTGTCTGAACACTAACATTAGTCCTAATGTAAGATAAATTTTAATATTTCCTATTTAGTCTATTGGGCATTGATTTTACTAATATCGTAGTGACGTCCTAATACTGTAGCACTCCTGCTCTACCAGGTGTAGACGTATGAAATGCGGATTTCAGACAATAGAGCAACACCAATGCAATTTGTACTATAAAGATTTGATACTGCGCCATTTTGTTGGCCATATATGATTCGTAAACACAAGAAAATCTCGCCAAGCAATTGGGCGTTTATCAGCAAGCTATTTCCAATCGGCTACGAGAGATGGAAAAGATTCAGAAGATGGATACCACATGAGTTGAATGACAGGCAAATGGAAAAGCGTAAAAACATATGTGACATTTTGCTCGCTCAGTACAAAAGGAAATCGTTTTTGCATCCTATAGTTACAGGGTATGAAAAGCGGATTTATTGTAAAAATTTCAAGCGCAAAAATCTTGGATAGACCCGGACACACCATCCATAGCGACCGTGAGACCGAATCGCTTTGACAGAAAGACAAGGCTCTGTGCTTGGCGGGACCAAAGGGGCGTGGTCGATTATGAGGTGTTAAAATCTGGAGAAACGGTTTATACTAAACATTACTAATAATGATTGACCGATTTGACCCGTTCGCTGCTTGAGGAAAGGCCAGAATACCGAAAGAAGGAACGCAAAGTCATTTTTCTTCATGACAATGCTGCATCACATACCCAAAACCGGTTCGTGACACGTTGGAAGCATTGAGCTGGGAAGTTTTACCCTGTGTGGCTTACTCAATAGTTTGGCTCCTTCCAATTACCACTTGTGTGGAATGATGGGACACGAACCTGCTGAGCAGCGCTTTGGTTCGTACGAAGATGTAAAAAAATAGTTCGCAGCAAAAGGGAAAGCTTTTTACTGGCATGGTATTCACAAATTGTATAACAAGTCATGAAGACTACTTTGAATGAAGCTCTCATCATTCTTCCGAATTTAATTTTTTTGGAAGAAATGGTATTTTATTTTTAAAGTCGGCTTTCTTGCCACCAATTCTTGTTTGGGATAATATCCGGAGATTGTGGGGGTGTATCGATGATCTTAGTGCAATTGTAGAGAAGCCAAGTCCTAGTTAGCTCGGCTTTATGCTTTGGCCGTTATTTTGGTAGAAAATAAAACTATCCGCTATGCCTAGCACTTTCCTTCAAATTCCTTTACAAGATGACGATTGCAAGGACTGTGTGGATGTACAATTCACAGGTATAGCAGTAAACTCCACTCACACAAATTAATTAATTATACGGAACGCAGCGTTTGAGAGCACGTGGGCTCCCATTGTGACTGAGTCGGTAACACGGTTGACAATGGGAGCCCACGTGCTCTCAACGCTGCGTTCCGCATAATTAATTAATTTGTGTGAGTGGAGTTTACTGCTATACCTGTGAATCCTTTACAAGATATCGATGTACATCATTTTGTTCACTATTCCATCAATATCAAACCCACCAGCCGGAAAATACCCCTACAACATTATCGATCCACCACCGTATTTTACAGATGCTTGTAGATGTTTCTTCTCCAGACTAATATTGGATTTCGCCATACTATTTGCCTGCCATCTGATTGAAATATATGAATTTTGGTTTTATCAATGAATGTGATGCGTCCTCAGAAGTACTCGGGTTACACAGTCTTTGTGTCCGTGGTTTTTTATTACTTTTCGAATTATTTCGGAACTGTGTGCTGCTATTTTAGGAGCGGAAATTTTCGGATTTAGTGTTACTTTTCTTAAAACTTAGCACTCCTCGCGTTGCGTTAAAATTTTTCTGTTCAGATTTCTTGGTTTGTTATGAATTTTATTTTCAGTTTTAAACCTTTTCATTATGTATTGAATTATGGACCGACTTCTATTGACAAGTTTACCAATTTCAAATGAAATGTAATGAGAAATAATTAATTCCCGAATTAGTAGGAACTTGCCTTGATATATTACGATATATCTAATTGTAACATCTAGGTATCAAAAGCGATTTTAACTCATATTAAGTCTCGTGGTGCACTTGGTAGCACGTTACGTCTGTAACCTAGAGGTCGTGGGTTCAAATCCTACGTTGACTGATATTTTTTCAGGAATTTAAAAATTCGTTAATAAAATGCAAGGTAGTCGTAATTTTATCATTACTAATATCAACGAGAGAGTCATATTAATATTAATTTAAAGAAATATATATTACTATAGTTACATGATTTTATGGCAAACATTGTGTGTGGGTGGATAAAAAATATCTCAGTCTATAAACCCCTTTTCGTCGTCTATGTGATACTTTTTTGTCGGAGTGTATTATAAAGTACGCAGCCACATAACGCAAAAAAACAATCTATAAAACCTAAGCTTAATGTCTTTACAAGACTTTACACTAAGGTTTGAGAATTATTTGCAAATCCTACTTATGCAGCAGAATTAACATCCGGTTTTGATGCTAATTTCAACGCCTCATCAATGTTAAACGGGGAAATTTCCAAGAATAATATAAAGAAAATAGAAGAGTCTAACGGAGATTGTGTTAACCACTTAATCCCAAGCTTATTTCTAGAAAGCTTAGCTCGATATGAGTTACGTAAGATGAAATCATTTTTTTTGCAATTCGATATTGTTATCAAAATGTGATTATCATCGTGTCTTTGGATTATTGAAAAACAAACGGACATGGTATGTAAAAACAACCTTGAAAGCGAGTACAAAATATTCTAGTAATAGCTACTGGCTATCTTTTTCCATTAATTCTAATTCCGCTACCGACCCGTCACTATTCGATAGTCTATCTCACTCCTACTATTTTCTATTACATACACATTTACGGTTTCATGCTATTGCATCAGATTTTGTCCAGGTAGCACCTTTTTGCATAAGAGGAGGTGTGTATAGGTGTGTGTCATGACGACGTGAAGCCAGTGAGCTTCGAGTATGTACATGACTTCTGAAATGTATTTGATAAGAAAAATACGTAAATCCTACGTATAATGATGCAACTATTGTAACAACTATAGGCTTATTGATAAATCATCTTTACCGACGATAGAACATGAATAAATTGCAGGTATTATTAGAGAGTGGACTTTGACATCGTCTTTCCTATAATCAATATGATTTTAGATGCTAGAAAAAATAATGAATGCGCGACAGATCATATGAATGATGCATATCTAGGAACGTACACAGATACACACAGACACACCTCTAATTAATCTATGCGATAAATATTCTTATCGAGATATAAACGTATATATATAAAAGTAGATATAGTGCAATCTTCTTAGTCAAAGTAATTCAAAATAACATGTGTTTTAAGAATATATCATTTTTGTTATTTTTTTGGATAAAATACCATCAAAGCAAGTCGCTTAAATTATTTATTTTGGACTATAAAATTATTCAAATACGTCTTTGTAAAGAATTTTTATTATTTCTTTTTTTTTAATACAAAAATATAATCAAAGAAAAAACCAAAAATTATATAGGATATGACAAATAAGCAATAAAACCATTTAAATAAGCTTAATTTTACTTTTAAATCACATTTACTAGCGATTTTATTGTGCTATGGAATTGTTTATAGCGTATGCAATACACTCACTATAAAAGACCAATTGTTTTTAATTAAATGCTAAAATTTCCACTCAGACGAATTATATAGATATATATCGTAGGCATGTCAGTTTTTATTAACTGTTATATAGTGTATCAAAGTGTTCATAGTTGAAATATAATATAGGTGAGAATTTTTATGGGATATTTAAATTGCTTTAGAATCGTAAACTTAGTAAAAAAAAATTGATAAATATTCCATTTTTTTTGCAGTCAAATCGACATGGGTAGGATTCAAAGAAAGCGAAATATTCCTATTCTACAATGGATATCAAAGAAGGTAAGTTAATCTTACGTACCTAAAAAAAAATAGAAAAACGTTCTTTACCAAAGTCTAAAAGATAAAATGCCGATCTAATATTATTGAGCAATACTTTGATATATATGTATATAATGGCTACCTAGATCTAAAAAAAAAAAATCTGCGGGGTAGATCAATCCATTTATTTCTGCCTTTGGTATTCTCCTACCATCTATGGACGCCAGCTGCACTAAGGTCCGCCTTCACCTCTTGCAATCAAGTAGTTCTGGGTCGCCCTCGTCTTTTTCTTCCTACCAGTTGCCACTCCAATCATCTTTGCTACCTCACAATTTACTTTGTTCTTAATATTTTTCGTTCTTGTATTCTCATATCTTCCTCTTGCTTCTTTGTCATTATCATTGTTTCTGTCTCGTACAAAATTGTTGTTTATATTATTGTTTTATAAATTCTCATTTTTTTGTCTATCTCTGCATCTCTGTTGCCATCACTAATATAGCTTCCTATTTCAATTGTGTCCCATGTTTCTATTTTCCATTAAGTCTCATTATTTTTTTTTTCTTTCTGGATTTATTTTCAGTCCCATTCTGTCACCCTCCCCCACTATGTCCTCTACAATATTTTTGGTTATCTTACACTTTCTTGAGATAATTACAATATCGTCAGGCAATATTTGGTATTACTTGGAATTTTTTTAACGTCGAGATTAGATTGAGTCACCCATAGTTTTTATTGTCTCAACCAGTTTGAGAAGTACTAAATTACGTATTCAAAAATTTTTATTCCCACCTCTCCGCGATCAAAGTCCTGCATTTTATAATAACCTGCTAAAATTCGTTATCGTATTAATTTCCTGTTTGCGAATTTGCTATGCAAAAAAATAGCACTCTAGGCAAAATTTCCACATCCCAGAATTATACAACCTTTTAGAATATATCAAGCTAACTGTCCACGAAGTCCTTGGATTTTTTTCGGTATGCAGATTAAATCAATCAGATAGGAAAAAAAATAGGTTTTTCTGCGTGTAAATAAAAACGATTCTATAGGAATTGAATTTAAAAAGAGTATTTTATACCTTTAATTTAAAAATGATTTATTTAACGCATGCAGGTTGTATCTAATATATTGATTTGTCATTAAATATTACTTAATAACAAGTGTATATAATATGTATCGAATGTAGAATACGATAGTTTAATGTAACTCTGGGCGCTGAAGTGAGACGGTTCAAAAGAAATAGCTGGTGAATTGGCTGCTAAAGTTAAATTGGATGGACTACTCCAAGGTCTTTTAATGCAGCGTCAGAGACGGACCCACTAGTTTAACCAATCAGATTCATTCTATGAAACACACCCACCGCATACTTTGATTTTTTCATTAAATATCCAGTGATGCTTGTATAGAAATATATATCTTGTAAACAGAAAATTGATATTGTTGCGTTAAACACCCGAAGGTACCCTATTTACGATAACAATTTTTATTTAATTTTTATTTATTTTAATCATTTATTTGCAAATTACATCATGTTTATTATATAAAAGGATCCAAGCGTTTTGAAAGCTCTGCAATTTAAAAGGGTCCCGTATCGTAAACGAATTTTCCAGGCGATATACAAGCAACTTTCATCTGACGAAGTGACCTTTTTAATTTAAACACTTCATACACATCAATCTTGTAAAAAGAAGAAGTAGCAAAATGTATAAAGTTACGCGATTAACAGCTACGCGCGTATTTTTAGTTAAAACTCGTTAAAATGCAAAGTATGTTCTTTGCGTTCGACGAGGCTTCCGATTGAAAAATGGTAACGCTGAACGATGCAATGCTGAAAATTTGTGTGCAATTCGTCCTGAAAATTCCCCTTAAAAAAGAAAAAGAAAAAATAACGAAGCATGTTACGTCTAAAATTATAAGTACTTTACGTGATTTTATTATTTTAAATAATCTAAGATTAGATTAGAAATAAGAGCAGTGATTGATTGATTAATATCTCAAGTTTAAAGCTAGACGCACACATATTTTTTCTACACAGCTCAATGGAAAATTAAAAAAAATTATAAATTAATTTTAATTTTCTTTAATATCGAAATAGTAGTGGAATAAACAAAAAAAAGTATTCGTAATTTTAGTATATACATGTGCATTTAAAAAGAAGTAACAATTGTATAAATATCCCCCTCCTTCCTCAATGCAGTGAACAGGTAAATGCCTATAAAACGTTCTGCACACCGTAAAGCTTTAGTTATATGTATGTGTAGATCACACCGGGTATCTTGTAAATTTTTCTGAGAGAACAGGTTTATTTACAGTCCGATTTTTTAACATTCAAAACACGATTCATAATTAAAGAGATTATAAAGTTCATTTTTAATTTGTACGTTGTGTGCTATGTTATCGAACGAGTTTACTTTTCGAATGGAACAGCACCTAAAAACACAAGAAGAAAATGCGATCCCACAACCGTCATTTTTGAACAAAATTTGGCCAAACAGCAAAAAATGGGTATGTTGATTTCATTCGATATATTCTATCAAAGTGTTCGTGTTAATTTTTTTTTTTAGTTTTTAAGATTTAAAATTCACAGAAAATATTGTTTACGAGATGAAATTCAACATATCACCTATAGATAAAGATATCTAATTCTAGAAGATTCTGTTACACGATGCTTGCGACTTATCTCGCTGTGCCAGCTTTCTAGAAGATTTCAAATGCAATAAAAAAAAGTATTTTAATGGAAAGGCAACATTTTGACTACATATGTATACACGTCCAGATAATCAAAATATTTTGAGTTCATTGTCCTTTGTTTACCTAGTTTATAATGAACGATAATACTATTTAAATCTAAGAGATCAATTAACACTCTTCGAAAAATCTATGTAAATATTAACATAACGCACTCCAATATTTATTTATTTACTGTCAAATTTCGGATGCTTTAATAAATTTGAATCATATAAAACCATTTAAATTTTTCAAATTTCTCCAATAACATGCGTATTTTTATTGGAAATGCGTTGTTGCAACATTACACATTGGATAAATGTCCCGTTAGACTAGCGACATTATGTACTATGGAATAAAAGCTGCTAACATATAGAAAAGGCGCGTTTTATAGGAACAAGTAATTACACATGCATGTCTATTAGCGTATACGTTGCATACAGATTTAAAATGAGACTCGTACAAGTCTAGAAATAGGCGGGGTATTTAAATAGCATACAAGAAATGTCTCTACCATCAAGAAACTTGCTGTTTAATGTGGCGGCAGGTTCGAATCCCGTCTGACGATTTAAATTTTTAATGAGCATATTTGTCTTTGCCTGCATTATTCTTCTATTTTACTTCTCTATTCTATATTCACACGCTTAATATCAAGGAAATTAAATTGAAAATTGTAAATATTTAAACGTACATCCGTATTACCTTGTGCGATATAATTATAATTCAAGCATAATTACCGCATAATTTTTAATCGTCATCGTCATCAATTACTTCTTTCTTTGTTCATTTCATGGCTGCCTTGGAAGTACAGGTCCGTAATTTAAGTATTTACATAATTCGTTACGTACACATTTTTTTTTTTGATCTTTTGATAATTTTAAGCAAAACGAAGGGAATGCTTAATATGTGGCAAAAATTGTTACAGAATCTACTCGGTTCCAGCAAATTTGGAAAGCGGATTGTCGATTTGCCCGTAGAAAATATGCCGGTATGAGTTTGGAAATTAAGAAAGACTTAAATTGGCGGTGTAGGGATCTATTCTTCTCTCTACGTAGGGCTATATTCTATTTCTTTATTGTAACCACTCTAATATCCATTATTAATTTTTATCTTTAATTATCCGTGTACACCATATAAATTTATTTTAATAATTGTTCCAGAAAGATGGTATCTACAAAATTAGGATAGAAAAAAACCAACAGCCCCATCAAAATTTATCGGTATGACATTGAGTAACGTAGAATATAAGGGATTTGCTTTTTCTACTATTAAATCTACTTCCTTGATATATGCACCTATTAGGTAATTCCAAAATTTAGCTTTGAAAAACAAAAATTGGTGAAGATATAAAAGGGGATTTTTACAAAACCTCGTAGATCCGCTTGAACCAAAAAAAAAAAGTGTACTTCCCTATTTTATATGTTTACTATTTTTAAAGCGCGATGTTTCAGCTTACGTCACTACACATTAGAACATACTAATATTAACTTATATAGTAGATACTTTCATTTTTTTCTTATTTAATATTAACAGTCGTTTATTTCTTCTGTCTATATTGCTTTCGCACTTTCTATTCCTATGGTCTGTACTCTAATAAGATTAAGAAATGTAACAAGCCAACGTATATTAACGTTTTATATATTCCCATCAAATTAGATAGTTTTTGTTTTGTAATGCTCAATAATATTTGAGAATCGATAAAATGCCAAGCTAAACTTTATGATTAATACTCAAGGTCTTCATAAAATAAAAAGTCAAGAACGTCATAATGCGTTTTTTTTTCTTTTATAGAAACGGGTTGATATATATGTACTTACTTTATTATGCAAAAACCTCAAGTTTCGATTTTGGGAATCGATTATGTATTCTAGTCGGATTGTTATTAAGTGGAAGCTTAGATCTTATATGAAATTGGTCTTGCATTATTTTATTTATTTTGATTTAATAGGGAACCATTGTTTTTCTGATCGTTCCACCCTGTATATCTAGTTCGTACATGTATTCAACAAGTGATTACTAGATATAATCGACTTTTGTTTATTAGGTCATTAAGTTTTGAAATTGTGACAGATCTTATGTTGTATTGTGCTTAAAAAGTCTTTGGTAAGAATGAGTTTACACAGAGGCAGAGTTCAACTAGATATGAGTGATACACATATACATCTGTGTATATAACACACAATATACACAAAAAGCATAAACATCTATAGAAGAACGGCTAAAATCTGAATTGTCTGCTTTCATTCTTATTTCAGAACGGCCAGCATACTTTGTTAACGTCCACAGACAGTCCATCGATATCGACATCAACGACTGTCACGAATTTCGAATCAATGGATGATAATATGTCACAAGCATTCGGTTCCATTGGCAGTATAAAGAAGTTTGGCACGAAAGACCAAAATTTAAGAGTAGCTCAGCCCGAAATAGAGCCGTTACACACGAATAAGAAACCGGAAGATGTAACGTTACAATTACCATGCCTATATGATCCAACGACGTTAAAAAAAAAGAATTACACATTCTCACAGGTAAGTCAAAAATATATTTTAATCGATACCAACCCCAAAAAAATTTGATCGACGCCACGAAACTAAATATTTTATGAAAGGAAAACGAAATGACCTTAAAATAATTTGTATTCACTACCTGTTGTGCGCACTTTTTTTTTTTTATATTTGAAGAAGTAGGAATATTTAACAGCGTTGAGATAAAATCCTTTACATCCATTTTAAAAGTCAATAGCGTAAAAAGTAACCTTTTCTTTTATATCGCAAGGTCGTGCCATATAGGTTTTAAACATGCATTAAACAATAGCATAGCTTAGCATATTAATTTAATCGATACTTTTGAATCGTGTTTACGACTTTTTAAATTGACAGTACAAAATTTATATAACTGCATTTATGATTATCTAACAGAAAAAAAAAATAACCTTTGTACCTTACTTCCTACTTTAGGTCGTGTAAATAATGAAAATAACTATAATAGAAAAATATTTGTTTCAATAATTTCAAAAACGTAAGGTTAAAAAATGCGTTTTTTTTCCTCATTAACATATCGGTATATTATGTATGTAGGACGCGTTTTATGTTTCGTGGAAATCCTTTGATAAATAAAAAAAAAATAATAATAACATTACGGTACCCTAAGGCAGTGTCCCATTTAAGGCTTACATCATTGTACCTACGCAATAAAATTTGCCTCGCTAAATTTGCGTATGGTAATTTTCTTTTATTTAATGCAGATCTCAATAACAACCTAAGGCCAAGTGTCTTCTAAGGTTTACATTATTGTTTAATGTTTTCTTTAACAGCTTATTAATAACAATAAAAGTTCCCCACGCTCTCTTATAATTTCTCAAGTTAATCAAAAGTTGCAACAGAATCTCAGAACGGGTTTGCTAAAATTACTTTTACTTCTGCATATATTGTTTTGAAATGAATGAAATATACAAAATTCACTGTATTAAGGGTCAGATTGAATACAAAGAAAAGATATCTCTGTGAAATCGAGATCTGTTTATATTATATAAACAATCTGTTACTTGGTATCAATTTCCTTGTACATTTAAAGTCAACAACAAACGCGATAATTTTTGACATATATTCTTACGAACTTGTTGAACTCTCCCAAAAACATGTTATGTGAAGCAATTAATATACCAGCGGTTATATTCTGACATCTATACTGAGTTAAACAAAACTAAATTAACAATGAGATGTTATACATCTACATAAGATAACTAATTGAAAAAAATCGCGATGCGTTAATAGATCGAGACGACGTTAAGAAAAAAAAAAATATATCGTGACGTATGCATCTATCACTTGATGTGTTGAAGTTCCTTGGATTGTATTCCGTATCAAAAGTTCATGTATTTAAAGTCGAAATTTCTCCATACAATATACAATGACGTTCTAAACAACATTAAAAGATGTGATTGACGGTAATCTAAAATACATTTAACGAAAAGAAGGGTGGGGTGAATATAAAGACCATGCGTTTCTGCACAAATAAATTTAGTTCAAGTGCGAATCTTCATTTAGAAATTTGAGTTACATTTCGTGCAGAAAAGTCGAATAATCCTCTTCGAAAATGAAGAGTTTGATGCGTGCTGATACCCATGTTACTTTCGAGATACCAGATAAGATCCCGAAAATAACGTTTACGTATTCACAGGTGCGATCAAATTTTATTTATATTTATGTTTCTTTGATTTACTATTGCGAATATATTAATTATTTTCAAATATTTGTTACAGATCGTTACAGCGATATCGGTATCTTTAGTATCTCTAGTAATTGGTTTTGTAACCGCGTATACAGCACCAGCTCAGGAAGGCCTAAGAAAGGACCTAGATATTACGGAAGATCAGGTATTTATATTTTTCTTTATATCCTATTTATTAGAGAAATTGTTTTTAAAATGCTCGTGTTTGTATATAATTTATAACCTTGGCACTAAACACGTTTCTATCAACTTACAAGTTTGTAAATAAATCTGAAAGATATCATATTTAGATTATATTTTTATGAATAATATGACAAAAATAAGAATATAGTGTTTCTACTTTTTTTCCGTATATTTCTTTATTGCAGATTTTTAATAAAAAAAAAACCGGTATCTAAAGTGGTCACTTCGGTAGTTTATCTGATTAACTTTATTATACTTAACTCTTATAATTATATCTTCTTTACCTGGTCCGAATGCATCAGGTTTATCCAGTAGAATTTACAACAATATTACTTGAATAAAACGTAGTATATTTACCTAGTGGTTTTATTGATGAACAACAATCACGTTAAATTTAGGTGGCCCTAATGAATAAATAGTAGCACGATTCGTTTCATAAGACGCCAAGATTTTAAAGAATTTGTTTATGAACACACACACATAAAGTTGATTCAAAGCTAACAAACTATTTTCTTACTTTTACAGTATTCATGGTTATCCGGATTTATGCCCTTAGTAGCGTTGGTAGGAGCACTCATAGGTGGACAATTAATAGAATATTTTGGACGTAAAACG
Source organism: Trypoxylus dichotomus (assembly GCA_023509865.1). Taxonomy (NCBI): domain Eukaryota; kingdom Metazoa; phylum Arthropoda; class Insecta; order Coleoptera; family Scarabaeidae; genus Trypoxylus; species Trypoxylus dichotomus. The sequence goes on along the minus strand of CM042083.1, from coordinate 5,152,257 downwards.
ACAATAGCATTAACTGACATTTTATTCGTCATTTCCTGGATATTAACGGCGTGTGCCACAAATGTAAACTTCATGTACGCTGCACGCGCAATAGTAGGATTCAGCGTAGGCATTGCATCCTTAACCTTGCCCGTATACTTAGGCGAAACGATACAACCGGAAGTACGAGGAATCCTCGGATTATTGCCAACAGCTTTTGGCAATGGAGGAATAGTATTATGCTTTAGCGCTGGTAGTTACTTGGCATGGAACGAACTAGCGTATCTAGGAATAATTTTGCCGATACCGTTCCTCTTATTAATGTTCTTCATACCAGAAACCCCAAGATGGTACGTTTCGAAGAATAAGACGGACAAAGCGAAGAATGCCTTACAATGGTTGCGAGGGAAACAAACTAACATTGAAGACGAATTGAACGAATTAACGAAATCGCATAAAGAAAGCGAAAGATTACGTTCCGATTCGAATTTCAAACATTTCTTCAAGAAGGCCCACGTTAAACCCCTAATGATCTCACTAGGGTTGATGGTTTTCCAACAACTTAGCGGTATTAACGCTGTTATTTTTTATACAACGAAAATCTTCTCCATGGCAGGTTCATCGATCCCACCTCATCTATGTACGATCATCGTAGGCATCGTAAATTTCATCTCGACATTCATAGCAACGGTCCTTATCGATAAATTAGGTAGAAAAGTGTTACTTTACATCTCAGGAGCATCGATGGGAATCACGTTAACAGTACTAGGAGCCTATTTCTATTTGTTACATATAAAATACGATATTGAAGGTTATGGTTGGATTCCCCTAATGAGTTTTGTAATATACGTTCTTGGATTTTCACTTGGATTTGGTCCAGTACCGTGGTTAATGGTTGGTGAAATCTTGCCTTCAAAAATAAGAGGATCTGCAGCGTCCTTAGCCACAGCCGTAAATTGGGCTTGTACCTTCCTAGTTACGAAAACATTCTCCGATATTATCAAACTCATAGGTCTCTACGGAACTTTCTGGTTCTTTGGCATTGTATGTTTCATCTCAATAGTATTTGTACTGATCTGGGTACCAGAGACGCAAGGCAAAAGCTTAGAAGACATCGAAAAGAAATTCGTGAGAAGAATGAGTTCTATTGCAAATTTGAAAACAACACCATCCTCGATTGCATAGGAAGGAAGAGTTGAATCTCATTACAGATCTGTTAGTATTAAGAGACAATTAATTTATTATTTTACTTTTAAAAAGAATATGTGTAAATATATATTTTTAATAAATTTTTTACGAAGTAATTTTCTAATTCCAATGAATTTCTTATAAACCATTCTATATAAATCAATAGTAAATACCCTTACAAATTTTAAAATCTTGTGATTGTAACTTGAAATTTTGAACAATAATTCTTTAAACTTTACTTACTAGCGTCTATACTCTGGTAAATAATAACGTAATGAATTGTTTTTAATTAAAAAGAAATTGTATCACTCACCTATTAACCGAATCTTGCAAATGAGCGACTTGCCACGGTTCAGGATGTGGATGTAGAAAAACTACCACCTCGTAATTTACACATACCCACAGACTAAATTAACGGTATATTTGAATCTTTCTTTAAATAATAGCTAATTCGAAAATTTACATTTACAAATTCGACATTTCATTACCGATATTACGAACTCTTTTTTGTTTTTTCAAGAATAAAACCAGACGACTTGATCAAACTGCAAAATTATAGGAATTAACTTCGTTACAATCGTCTACCTATCCATTTGATATCATAAATAAAATATAAAGAAGAGTTTCGTTCAGATGTTTATCTTTTCCTTTTTAGGCGAATAACACATTTAAAGTTAGAAAAGTGCAATTAATTTAAATAAATTCTATGGGTAAATACATAGCGCGCCATCTTTCCAAATATCGATCAACTTGAAGCAGTTACTTCAAGCAGTGTACTCTGAAGATAAAACTTCGAATTAACTGTGACGTTAAAATTTCAATTTTTTTGAGGTTATGCTATAAACATTGAAAATATATATTTACTAAAATAAGTATAGCTGATACATTTATGCTAGAGAATATGTAGTTTTCACTTCTGTTTCTAAGCAATTTTTTTTCGAATTCCTACGTCAAGTAAGCAATCGCTGTTGAATACAAAAATGGATTTCGAAAGCCCAGAAGTAATGAAAGACTTTCCAGGATTATATGTTAGCGATGCAAATAAAAAAGGGAACAATGACAGTGATTGTAAGTAAAATCTACTGAATATATAAAGTATTAAATGTTATATTCTTTTTAAATTAAACTTAGATAGTGACGATGTTGACAAAGTTACGAAGAAGGAGTTGCTTATTGGAAAACGCAAAGATAAGAAGGACAAAAAGGATAAGGAAAGGGGTTACGCTGCTTTAGAAGGAGAAAGTTCACCGGATGAAAGCTGTGATGCAAAGTAAAATATTTATACTACCCTTACGTTAGATTGCATAAAAATAATTATACTTAGCTTCTTTTAGGAGCCCTTCTAAATCAAAAAAGTCTAAATCATTCAAGTTCTCTTCGAAATCCAAAGAGAAACGCGAAAAGTCGAGGGATAAAGACATTGTAGAGAAGAAAAAGGATAAAGATAAGAAATCCGAAAAGAAAAGTGACAAAGATAAGAAGACTGAGAAGAAAGAACGGAAGACAAAGCATGGCGATGAATTTCCAGATATCGCAGATAAATTACCTATTTTTGGAGTCACGTTAGATATGGCCATCGAAAGAAGTAGATGTCACGATGGGATTGATATCCCTTATCCTGTTCGGGCTTGTATTAATTACTTACAGACTTTTGGGTATAATTTCGAGGGTGTATACAAAGTGTCGGGCTCAAAATCGAAAGCTATACAAATTAAGAAAATGTTTAATAGTAGAGAAGTGGTGAATTTGAATGAATACGATGTACCTACAGTTACAAGCCTGTTAAAATTATATCTGAGGTAAACTCATCTTGATTTGTGAACCAATTTTTGTATAACCGTTACGTTCTTTAGAGAAATGCCCGATTCGGTTTTAACAAACGAATTATTAATACGTTTCGAAGAAGCGGGAGCTATTTTAAACATTGGGACGAGAGAAAAGCATTTAAAAATACTAGTGGAGAATCTGCCTTTGCATAACAAGTTATTGTTGTCATGGTTGCTACTTCACTTTGATTACATTATTTGTAATGTAAGTTTGGTCTTAAGAATAAGAGAATTAGTGAAAAAATTGTTAAAATGTGGTCATTTCAGGAAAGGTTAAATAAGACCAGTTTGCAGAATTTAGTAACAACTATGAGTCCTGTATTACGAATGTCAACTAGACTATTAACTGCGTTGTTATACCATTGCCACGTACTTTTTCCTGATTCAATTATAAAGCCTTACGTACCTCCTTTGACTTCCACTTCTGAGTTGCCACTTGAAACTGAACTCATAGAGGAGGAATTGAAAAAACAAGAATCTCTGTTATCTCAAATTCATATGGAAATACATTCTGGTTTTATTTCAAAGTCGAGAGAGGAATTGATGTGGGAAGTGCAAAGGATAATAACTCAATTGAAGGTAATTACCTTGAACGTACAAGTTTAAATGTAATAAATGTTTGTTTTCTTTTATAATAGAGGACTTATAAAAACGTCCAGAAGGATAAAGATCAACTTAGCGAGAAATCTAATGAAGACAAAACTCAACCGATACCTGAATCAGAAGAAAAACCTATAAATGAAAGAGTAGAGGTTGAAGAAATTCAATCAATAGAAGAGAATACCCGACCAGAGCCTCAAGAAGCCGCCACTACAATCTCATCTAGTGACCAGCAACCAGCTGAATCAAAGGAAGAGCCTGTAGTAGAAGAAGCCGCAAGAGCTCAACTGAAAGATATTGACGAATCTGACGAATACACTTCTTTAAATAACGCAATTACCTTATTGCAATTCAAAAATAACAGCCTCCTACAATTAAAGGATAAACTAACGAAAGCCATCGAAACTGAAAAGAGTGAGATTCAATCTTTGAAGAAGCAACTGAAGGCACAGAATGAATCTGTACCTTATATTTATAACGTGGGCGGTAACTCAGCGAATTTAGATGAGATTATGGACTTACTAAGTAAGGAAAATCAAATACTACAGATTAAGAAGATAAATCTTGTAAGATATATAATGGAACAACAGGAAACATGTATAGATATTAAAGCTAAATTACATTTACTCGGATTAGAAATATCAAAATAAAAATTCATTGTGACTTAATATCATACACGTATCTCAATGTGTAATAAAATTATTGGAACTCTATGTATTTTGTTTTATTTAAAATCCATAATTCCTTTTTGTTTTGGAGAACCGTGTATATCTGTTCTATTTATAGTGAAGATAGCATATATTTAACATCTGTATAATTAATTTGATCCACGTTGTAGTCATCATATTCCTTTTTTTTTACAATTCCATAATAAATAAATAACATTTAAATATTTTAACCTTTATAAAGTAGAGTTATTTAGTTTTGTCGATCAAAATAAAATCGGATAATTGACTAGACTACACAGTTGGTAGTAATAGTTCTATTTTTGCTTCCATCGAAATGAGTAAGGAGAAAATGTAAACGGATTTATTTGTGACGTTTTATAATAGGAAATTCGGTTTAGGGTGATTAAGTGTATTTAATAATAATAATAAAAAAATTATCGACATTTGATTTTTAATAAGTAGTTCCTACAGTTCTTCGTATCAAACTTCGTGTACATCCTCCATGATGTGGTTGGGTTAGGTTGATTGGTTGATATAAATTGTATTTTAACATTAGCATACTTATTAATTAAAAATAACTCTTATTTAACCAATTTTATAGTATTATTTATACATTGTACAAGTGATGAGAAATATTTAAAATGAGTGGACACGAAGGTAATACGATCGCATTTGTATTTCTTTGCCGATTGTCGTTTTTTTCCATTATACTTTAAAATTTAGGTGTTAGCTGTGATTCCTGTCTGAAAGGAAATTTTAGAGGCCGTCGTTATAAATGCTTGATATGTTACGATTACGATTTGTGTGATACTTGCTATGAGGCAGGTGCAACAAATACAAGGCATACAACTGACCATCCCATGCAATGCATCTTAACAAGATCTGATTTTGGTAAATTTTACATACGAATTTAAGAATTGACTGCATTATCGTGTATATGTGTTTTAAGATTTATTTTATGGAGGTGAGGCATTAACAAATGTTGACCATCCACAAGCCTATACTTGCCCTTATTGTTCGAAGATGGGTTTCACCGAGACCACACTTCAAGAACATGTCACCGCTGATCACGCTGATACATCATTTGAAGTAGTAAGTTGTATTTTTTATTGAAATGATTTGGGCGGGGTAAATTTTGAATAGAAATTTATTCGTACACCTATAATAGGTATGTCCTGTTTGCGCTTCAATGCCTGGTGGTGATCCGAATTTAATGACGGATGATTTTGCTGGTCATTTGACTCTAGAGCACCGCACTGGTCCACGAGATTTGATATCTTTCTTGGACGAACCTATGGCGACACGTCACAATGTAAGACGTGTTCCACACTCAGCTCATTTAGCAAGCGGCAGCCGTGGAGGTCAATCCAGTAGGCCTCGCAGGTCTAATATGCATTTCAGGTAGACAGAATAACTTCCATCGAACCTTAATGTATTTTTGACTCATCTATTGGATATTTGTTAAGTGTTTTCAGTTCCGGTGGCTTCACATCTTTATCACCATCGTCTAGAGAGAACGTAGATCCAATTGCTGAGCTTCTATCTCAATTATCAGGTGTGAGAAGATCTGCTAGTAATACGAATAGTAGTACTCCGAACCAGTTGCAGCAGTTACAGATGCAGTTGCAGTTAGAACGTCAACAGGTCACTGCTGCCCGTCAGCAATTAGAAAGAATGCCTCGCAGACAGAATCAAAGTCAAAATACTTTACGGGAATCGGGATCTACTGCAAGTTCGGGGTATAGTTTATTGATGAATCCGTCTGCCACACCGGCTCAACCCTCTTCTTCCGCACCAGTTCCGACCACCCCTTCGCATTTCCTGTTAGAGAATTTATTGGAGGAACTGTCCCTGCAATCGTCGTCGGAACAGAATAATTTCGATACCCATCAATTTGCTGAGGAATTAGTTATTGGTTCGATGACAACCAATGGCGGAAATACCAAGCATTTACTATCTACTTTAAACGCTTTGCCGCGTCCACCTTTGAATGAACTGCAACGACTTCCCGTGGAATCTTCCAATGCTTCTTCAATATCGTCGTACCCGAAGGTCCTTCGTGGACGCGCCAGGTCTGACAGTCACAATGCTTCTAGACGGGCCGACGCTAACAAGGCAGCAATGGAATCTAAAACTACTAAAACTAATCAAGCAACTAAGACTGCTGTTTCGAGATAGTTCAAAACCGGAAACTAACCGTACGAAGTGAAACCGTATTAAATAATAATCTAAATTTCACACAGTCTACTCTTAAGAATAATAAATATTAAAATTGAAAGAAATAATAAGAATTAAAAAGAAAAAGAGGTATTACAAAGTATGGAAACTATGGTTACTATTGTGATAGTTTTTTTGCATTATTTAAGAGTGTTAGTGACTCATTTTATGTACTATAATAATTAATAATAATAACAATAATAATGGTAATATATTTGAGCTCCTCGAGAAATTAAATCGAATCAAAGCTCTGCTTTTGCCGTCAACCAAAGCCTACTGTACACACGAAAGTGACGGTTTTAGCTATGCAAATTTATTTTTTCGTTCGTGTTTTTACCTTCTTTTTTTAGTTTACCCCCTTTTTTCCTATATATAATGCATTAATTAGAATATGTCTTACATGTCACCTTGTTGGCCATACAATTTTTGCACATGTTCATCTATGTGTAATTAAAGTCATATGTACAGAATTTTTATTGTTGAAAATAATAATTACTTTGCAAGGTTATCTGTATTTAAAAAAATATAATAAAATTCACTTGGGATGTTATTGGTTTTAATTATTTTACCTTTTCTCCTCTAATGAAAAAAATTCAAATGAAAATATTTCCCGCCAAAATCGCTTTTGACATGACAAGTAGATTGTGACGTTGCATCTCATATCAGTCTTAATATTCTGCAATAGAAACTCAATTTATAGTCTTCAAATTATGCGAATACGCTCTTTACAACCGGTAATATAGCCTAATCATGGTATAGCGAAAATGCAATAACGTCACTAAGGCATTTTTAAAGCGTGGTAAGATGCGCGTGGGGATAATAGTGGCTTCATATTTTCAAATTTATGCGCCTGGCAGTTACAAATGAAAAAGCTATAGGTGTATATAAATTTCAAGGTCTTCAAAATTGATTACACTGTATTCCCCTATACTGTGGTAATGCTACAGCTATTTTCCATCACACAATTTTTTCTTAGCATAGCAAAATGTGCGTGGTGGCAATAATAGCCTGATGGTTTTTAAATTTCGAGGACATTTATGCATATGGCGATAACATGCAAGTGGGTAGATTTCATTCATAAATAGTTTCAGCATCAATAGTACTGTATTCTCTTTATACTAACTTAAATCACCAGCGAAATTTTAAAATGCTGAGAATATGTTAGGTAAATTATTGAACGATGCTTTAATAAAAACATGAATGCTTTAATAAAAACATGAATGCTTTAATAAAAGCATATAAATGCTTTAACAAAAGCACATGAATGCTTTAATAAAATCTATACGAGAAGTGAATGTCAAAAAAGCCTAAGACTATTGCAACGTTTTAAAAAACATCGAAAACACCGTATTGTAAAGAATCTAATGAAGCTATTTAAAAGTAAGTAAGCATACACAAATAAAAGAAACAATTAGAAAGGATATAGTCGTTTATTTTTATTACAAGTAATAAGTATATTATGTAATAATAATACCATTTCTTTTTAATATCTCTTATTAAACCTTAACTATCTAAAAAAAAAGCTACACGGAAACTGCTGATATTTGATAGAAAGTGGTAAAATAGTGTAATGCTTATATATGACAAATTTTAATCAAATTTTAATTTGTCTTATACAAGTTTACATACTACTTGGCAAAACTGCTAAAACCGTCAATAGATCAAAAAATAAAAATGACAAGGATCCTTCCCAAAAAAATATTTCATGTGTAAAAAAAAAAAAAGTAGTACAAGCCCTTTTTCTATAATACACTTTTAATAACATGCATTTTATTTTAAATTAGCGCCTGCGCGTTACATGAAAAACCTACTCGAATAATAAAAGGGGGATGTAATACTCTTTTAAATAATGAAATATTAAAAGTCAATGGAATGTTCAGGTTTACACAGTAAACATAAAAAAAAACCTATCTAAAAGTAGTTTACAGGTATTTTAAATATATTTAAGTTCTAAAAACGAATCAATGTTAACCTTGGCGTTATTCTTTTAATGTGAAATCGCCTTGAAATGAACTGAGAATATTTACACGAAGAATAATCTTAGCTAAGGTTAACAAAATGGTAGACTCTAATAATATCACTTTAAAACAAAATAGTAATATAAAGCTTGTATTTGTTTTAATTTTTAGTTCTAGTAGACAATAAATATATTTAGTATCTTTTTTTTTAAGTAAATAAACATCTTATTGTCACGGCAAGCCATATATATACAAGTTACAATCGAAATTATCTGTTATCAGTACAACAAATATAAAATTTAAAGACGTTGACAAATAATTTAAAGAAACAAGAGAGAAATTATACGACGTTTTCATATACATCAAAGATGCATATTTTTAAGTATATCACATGGAGAACAAACGAATTAGGGCCACCACATACAAATAGTAAAGAGACAATAGTACGACATTAACTAATTATTTGAATAGTTTTGAAAGAGGTTACAAAATATACCGTGCAGTGAGTCTATAGTAATTACAAACAAAAATAAAAATATAAGGAAACGTGGCAACCCTAAAAATGCAACAAATAATATACTACAGACAAAATAAAAACAAAATAAACTGAAATAAATAATAATAATAAAAAAAAAACCAATCTGCTACTGGAAAAAGCGTTATCTAATAGTTATAATTGGATGGTTGAGAATTTCGCAATTCAACCAAAGCCATTGCAACTTGCATATCGGACTTTGAGACCTCCTTTTCCTGCCCATTCTCAATACGTACCAGTACGGTTGGCCTCTTCTTATTCTCAGCTTCCACGATGTTTGGTTTATCTTCGCTCCAATTTATAGGCTGAGCTAAGTCTTGCGTGGAATCCCATTGCTGTAACCAACGTTTCTTAGGAATCTCATTAGTTTCGAGGGACCTCAATCCTCCATTTTCGTTTACGGAGTCTGGGGAGAAACTATGGATGTCAGTATCAATATCAATACTCTCATCGATATAGGAAACTGAAAGGAGATCTGTACCCTGAGAATCAGATTGGTAATTATCTATATCGGAGTAAGTGTCTTCACTAAAATTATCAGAATGAACTCCCTTTCTAAGCTGCATCAAAGCTTGAGCAGCCATGTCCGAGTCCATTGAGCGTGGTTCACTTGTCTTTGGTGAGTCATCAAAACTATCTACTGAGAAATGATCTCCCGGTAGATTTAGGAAATTGATATTCTCACTTTGTTCTATTCTATGAGCCCAACCATTATGCAGATTGCGAGGAGATTTCTTCGGAGTGGTGTTGATCGAGCTAATTTGGTGGTGTTTCTTGTCTTTTCTGTGAAAAAAAAAAAGAAAACAGTAATCAATATTAATGATTGAAAAGAATGCTTATAAACTAAAACTAACCCCATGGAACCATCACTAAAATAATCTGAAACGTCAGACATCGTTTTAGATATGTATGTATGAAGATAATTAATAAAAAAAACAATTCACAAACGGAAAAAGTAGTTATCGATTTTGTTAGGTTTGTTCTCTAACGCGCATGTCAATTTTTTAAGTGACGATTTTAATGCAACAAATAGATGGCGCTCTTGTATAATGGAACTAAATTTAATTATAAAGTAATTATTTGGAAGTTTAAAAAGAAACTTACCTTTTTAAGCCTTCCAGCCACTGTTGAATAGCTTGTGAATGTTCTTCATCATTAAATTTCTCAACAATTGGAGTAGTTGATGATGAGAACCTTTTTAATTGCACATCGGGATGTTCAGGACAGTGTCTATTAGCATGAGTAAAACGTTTATCGCAATTTGGAACAGCACAGACGAAAGGCTTTTCACCAGTATGCAATCGTTGATGTGTCTTTAATTGTCCCGACTGAGCAAACCTCCTTGTACATCTAGGAAAGTCACAAACATATGGTTTTTCACCTAAAAAAAATGGTATAATGAGTATAAAATGGAGAATAAAGAAAAGTTTATGTTTGAACTTATATGTAAACAAAAACATTTAAATGAGAATCACCTGTATGTGTTCTTAAATGTGCCTGTAATGATTTCTCCCTTGGAAATACTCTATTACAAAACGTGCATTTAATTGAACTAGGTGACGTTGAGCCTTGTAATATTAAGGTATTTAATACTTCAGCCCTGGGTCGGCCCCTGCGTGTTTCACTAGGAGAAAGTGTATTAGGGCTACCGTTAGCCGGTGATTTTTCTAATTCGGGTGATTTAAGTTTTATCATACGACTAGGCGGTGTTACATGCAGTTTCTCACTATCCAATACTATTGGTTTTGTACGTTTCGGTGTACGAAACATGATTTAACTCAAACAAACATCCAGAAGACGATCATAAGTCTCGCTCAAGCCAACCAAAACAAACCATCCACGACTAAGAATTTAAAGATGGCGTAATAAAAGGAGGGAAATTGAATTGAAACTTGGGAAGAGTATATACGACTCAGTCGGTAATGGCATTTAAATCCCAACTTTTTTGAGGAATTTAAAATTTAAATAGCCACAACTTTATTCAAAACATTAGATTTAATTTGAACAAAACTAAATTTATGCACAGGATTTTAAATGAGAACGGTTTTCAATATATTTTAATCAAGAAGAAGAGTATATTATCCTACTTTAAGTAAACACTTCCCAACTAACACCTTATTGTTCAGATTCTTTTATTACTATTTAATTAAGAGTACATGATATAAAATTGTAATGAGAAATATTATATTAATAATAGATATTAATAAAAATAATTTAAAATGTCGAATGTAAAGAAAATATTCAAATAAATTTTATAATTGGTGTATGTGGTTCCATCTGTAAGACAATGTTGGAAGTATCCGTTTGTTGGGTTGCAGCTTTTGCAAGACTTTTTATATAAAAAATTATACAAGAATTTTGGTAAAATGTAGATATTGTAAATAATCTAGTTTTGAATTGTATTACTAATACAAGAATTAGTACCGATGATTTTAAATTTAATTTTCTTCATATTGTTTTTTTTTTTTTTTTTTAAGAAACTGAGTTTGTAAAGGTGCTAACTGGCAATTTTATAAAAATATCCCAATCTACTTTCTCTTCCCGTTAGATTTATTACAAATTTAGTAATATAAGGATATTTTTGCCTGAGAGAGCTATTAGAAATGAGTAGATATGTTAGATAAATAATATTTAATTAAATTGAGAGGATTATTTCTTGTTAATAAGACGAATTTGTTTAAAATAATTAATCTAATATGTTTGAAAATGTAGTTTACGTATTTTCCTGTAGATGGCTAAAATTGAATTGTAGACATTTAAAGTAAAAGAAAGGAAATTTCACAAGCGCTATGTTTAAAATTGAAGATTTTTAGTTGGTTTTGTTCATATTAATAAAAGGGGTGCGGTAAAGTTAAAAGGAATAAGACAAAATAAGATAAATAATGAGAAAATGTAACACCCGGGAAGCCCGCCATTGGCCTTGCTCTGTCTATTGAGCGCTGGCTATGCTTCTCCCCTCCTTTGGTCTGGTAACTGAGTAATGGCGTACACTTGAGACAGTGGGTGGTCAAACATAATGTTAAATTGACAGTGCTTTCTTTCCATGTTCCTAATAAATTTCCAAATAAGCATAATTTAAAAAGTTAAAAATAAGCAGAGTATTAAACAGAAAGTTGAGCGTTTATTAAGTCAATGACATGATCATGTTATGGACAATAATATCCCATGGGTGTATTTTGTGACAGTTCAGTTTAGTATGGCACATTTTTCTTTTTCTGATTACTAGAAGGTGTTTAGGCATGGATTATGAAAGGAATGTTAGAATATTTAACTGCAATTTTAAGGTATGATTATATATCAATTTCGCATTTTTCCTCGCTTTAATCTTCCATAGTGTCGTTAATATCTCTCATTCCTGTGAATATAACACTTGTCATTCTTTAACTCGGTATCTCTCTTGTTGAATGCGATTTTAATTCGTCTAATTTTATTTATTCGTGTGAATAATTGACTTAATCATTAACGTGCGGGCTATTTAATGGTATTTCACGCGATTTTCAAACAGCATTAAGTGATTTTCGTGTAAGAAATTTCTAATGAACAATTTCGCCTTTTTTTTTTTAATTTATAGCATCTTATTTATATAATTCATCCTACAGGTTGTGTTTATTTTTAAACATATTGCAGGCAAGGTGTTATACTCTACCTTACTCATTATTTTCGTTTATTTTTAGTATATTAAAATGCATGCTCATAAATGTGATGGAACATAAAAACAAAAACAAAACCACATAAAGAAACATGGCAAGAAAAACAGAAACAATTCGTAATATTAATGTATCTGTCGTTGGATTGTCTGGTATGGAAAGAGATAAGGGTCATGCTGGTGTAGGGAAATCGTGTCTTTGCAATCGTTTCATGAGATCATTAGCTGATGATTACAACGTCGATCACATCTCAGTATTAAGTCAGGTACGAGGACATGATTATATAGTATATTCTTATATGAATGTAATTCTACTTCATATAATTGTGTCTTTTGCAGACGGATTTTAGTGGACGCGTTGTAAACAATGACCATTTCTTGTATTGGGGGGAAGTTATTAAAACATCTGAAGAAGGGGTCGATTATCAATTCAGCGTTATTGAGCAGACTGAATTCATTGATGATGCATCTTTTCAGCCTTTTAAAGGTCAGTATTTTTACAAATTTCTATATTTAATTTAAGTTAAGCGGAAATATAAGTCGTGTTATTCCGAATTGTTATGGAAATTCGAGATATATTCTCGCGAAAACATCAACTTATGTGTTTTGAAATTTAAAACTCGTTCTAAAATTGTTTGATTAAACTGCATGTTATTTCCTGTTTGCTGAGGAAGTTGACATTTTTAAAAGAATTAACTGCTATAATTATAGGAAGTTTAAATGTAATGCGTGGTGTAGATGCAGTGGTGGCTATATAATTAAGAACGATTTGCATAATAACACTATTATAGTATATAAAATTCTTTTCATTAATTTCGAGAACTTTCTACGAAATAAAACTGTTATTATTTTCACGATACCCTTCGAGATATAATTAAGACAGATACGAATATGAAGTAGCTGTGATATTTATTATTATATGAGTCTATTATAAAATTAAGTAAGGAAAACGGGCCATATAAGAAGATAACATAGCATTTAAAGTGTTCGAAGACAATGCTATTCAATGCTTTGTGTCACTATAGCAACATAATGCTATGGAAAAGAACTGTAGTAGTAGAAAATGCAATAAGTCATAGGCAGTGGACCATATATCAATGAAAAGGTTTACTCTAATCGAACGAAGCAAAGATAAATCGTGTAGAGGATCTGGTGGGAGATAATATGTTCGTCGACCGCCAGGCAAAAGAATTTGATACCAAGAGAAATTATATCAAAGCATGGAGGTGGTTCCACTATGGTTTGGGGAAGTTTTCTTTTGGCATGAAGTTCCTCCAATTTATTAAAGGAATTATAGAGCAATTTTAGAGACTATTATCCTACCGTGATAATTACCCAAAACACGCTGCCTGGACACTAAAGGATTGGTTTACTCGGTTTTGCTTTATTGCAACTCCGTTCTAAACTCTATTGAACATCTTTCAAATATGGTGTAAACCATAGTATAAAGTGAAAAGAAGGAACTAATAGGAATAAACTTTTTGAAGAAGTCATGATAGTCTGGCAGGCTATTTCTCAAAAGTGTTGTCCAACTCTTGTTGAATCTATGGATAGAAGATGTGAGGCAGCATACCAAATTTAAATAATTATATCGAACATTATTTTTGTTACTATGTTTCCTTTTTAAGGGACCATAATAACAAAGGTGTTTAAAATATATGCATCATTCTGGATTATATGGCCGTCAATGTACCTAATTTTAAAGCAGCAATTAATTAAGTACAAATATAGAATTTATTGTTTTTATTATGTGTACAGTGTTTAGTATCTAAATTCGGACTGGATTTAGTATTATATGTTGTTTATGGGGTATTGTTTCGCGTTGTCTGGATTTACTTGCTAAATACTGTGCTAGTTTCTAGATATACAATCATTGTAAAACCCACTTTTTATTTTTCAAAGGAGTACTATTTGTAGGTGGTAAAATGGAACCATACGTGAAAAGATGTGCATCAACAAAGATCACCTCCGCTGAGAAATTGATGTACATTTGCAAGAATCAATTAGGTATAGAGAAAGAATATGAACAGAAAGTGTTACCAGACGGTAAATTAAATATTGATGGTTTTATTTGCGTCTTTGATGTAAGCGTTGTGCCAAGTCGATCATTAGAGAAACAAATAGATTTCGTAGCAGCCATTTTAAATAATTTAATAAAAACTAAGAAGCCGGTCGTTCTCGTTACGACAAAACACGATGACGCTAGCGAAGCGTACATTCGGGAAGCCGAGAAATTAGTACAAAGAAAAGAATACAAAGGTGCTATTCCATTAGTCGAAACTTCAGCGCACGATAACGTTAACGTAGACCTAGCGTTTATATTGCTTGCCCAAATGATCGATAGGAGTAAGGTACGTTCTAAGGTAATCTCGTACGCTGAAGCTTCCAAAGTCAGAAAGGAGATGATGGACGCCGCTAGCGAAGCCTTCTTAAGACTGATAAGGATACACGTCACCGACTATAGGGCGCTATGGGCGCAAACCGTCAAGAAACTCAATTCACACAAAGAATGGATCTATTTTGTACAACTCTTCGGTATGGAAGGCACCCAAAGGTTATTTAGGAGACATATTAAGAAACTGAAAGACGATCAACTAGCCAAACGTATCGCCCACTACATGGAGATGTTACCGGATATACTTCATGAATTAGTTCCTGATATCAATACGTTTTCAGACAGGTAATAAGTCATACCCAAGTATAGTAAATGTTAGAGAATTGCTTGATGCAGGCGATTTATATGCCCAAGGTTAAACTTTACTACAAATCACATAATTTCAAAATATTGATAGCGCCATCTGGGGCTCGAATCGTCAAACTCGATAATGACTTTATCTTTCTTCCGCTAGCGTAATTTATCTTCTATTCTTCTTTGTGTTACTGTGAAATGGCGGTAAACTGTTACTTCCGCTAAGCTATTAGTTTTGAAACAACGTTAGTAATTCTCCAAATATAATTCTTTATCTTAAATACTACTATATGCTATTTTAAAACATTGCAAAGGAAGCTGTCTAAAGATGTAAGGGCATGTAGTAAGTAAATGGGAGTAGTACCAAATTATTATGATCATTTTGTTTTAAAAGTAACTTCACTTAAAATATCTATTAATTATATTTTGTCTCTGTTCTCTTTAATTTCCTTTAATAACTTGCATTTCTTTACATAATGGGACATTGAGTACAAGATAAAGATAATGTAGAACAGTATATACAGCTACTAAGTCTAAAAATCGATCTTTGAAATACACATTAAAAAATAATACATTGAAAAAAAATGTAAGATAAAATAATTTATCAATATGTATATATATCTAAGACTGTATCTTTTTAAAGTACATTTGAAATATTTTTTAAAGCCAAATGTTTCTTTTAAACAAAAAAAAGCTTAAATTTAAAATGTTCATGATATTAATTTTAATTAATAAGTTATGGCCATGAATTTATTAAGAAATTAGCAAGTATCTTTACTACTACAAATAATTAGGTAACTTTTTTTTCTACATTCCAAATGGATTAATGTTATCCCGCATAATATGGCTGCCTTTTATATGTCGATTATTTTTCCCATTAGCTTCAAGTAACATGTGAAAAATATGCAACACTCTCTATAATATCTGTAATTTTTAAATAACCTACAATTATTTAAATGTTGTTTTAAAAGCTGTAAATGTGGACTAATTTGCAATTATTTGGATCAGTTGTATGCTTGCTGCGAAAATTATCCCAACTCCTACTCTAAAAACTATGGACTCGCTCCTACTTTTGATTTCGTGTGAGGGGTTCGTATCAAGCTTACAGAATCTGGCCTCTATATAAAAATTAAATCAGAAAACTCGAGTACTATAACACAACTCTTCACTAAAAAGAACGTTTCCGAGAGCTAAGGTATCATCTTCAGTAGTAGTTACTAGTGAAGTCTTGATATAGGATAAGTGTTGAGCAATTTCTATACGTTTTACTATCGCCGATTTGATCTTCTTTAAAAATGTTTCTACCTGCAGTGATTGGCCATCGATTCAACAGTACCTGAAATCACATCCGGATTTTTCACAGTATTTTTACGAATGTCCAGACGATATGCCGTGGACAGAATTTGAATTCAAGTCGGACAACGAAGATACCAGAATTCCGTATGACGTTTTGGATACGAGCGATGCGGAAACCGTGTATAAAAACCACGTGAATGTTTTGCAGCAGGAGCAGAAGCGTTTAGAGTAAGTTACCCTTGACTTGCTTCGTTTCTATAGAACTAGTAGAAATTTCGATCGTAACGCTGATAAGTGCTAATTAATACCGCCTTTTTTTTTCCTATTTAAAGACATTTACACCAAACATGAATACATACGCCGTACATAACACTGATTTTATAAAGAGAACATCCTACATTTTGCTAAGCAGGGTGCTTCACGAATTCGTAGGATAACTTTGAACGGATGATGTAGCTCGCAAAAAGAAACCATTTTTTTTTAGAGAAAATATTCACTTTAGTTTTTTTTTGTAATGCACCTACTTATAGCAAGGAAAATACCATATTACTTCAAATTAATAATTTTTAATTCAATTCAAGCCTCGACCTTGCCTTATTGTATTTCTGTCTATTTACTACGTCTTTATAAAACGTTACAAAAAGAGATTACAATTTCCTTCTATTAGAACCAATATACAGGTTGATTCAAATTAAGTGCGCACCATTGTTATCTCCGTTATTATTCTTTCTACAAAATAGGTTAAATTAGCATAAGTAATAGTATTTTCAACGCTGATTAATGATATTTTTAAACGGAATACCTTGTATATTTTAAAAAATTTGATTATTTTGATTTATTATATACTATTCATCTTTCATTTTTTTTAAATACATAGGGTGTTCCATTTAAAAACTACTTTACTATGCTAATTTAATCTATTTTCTAGAAACAATAATAACAGAGATACAATGGGGAACTCTTAATTTGAATCAGCCTGTATAATATTAATTTTCGATTTTTATTGTAGTAGATTTTACTCTTTTAGTATTTTATCCTAGTTTATTGTCACCATTTTAGTATTCTAGTATTTATTTATTACTTTGTGTTTTCTTCTTTATTTGCGTTAGTTCGCGAAATTATCTAAATTAAATTAATAATCGTGTTTTTATTTAGCGGGTACGTTATCCGTTTAAATTATATGAAGTATTTGTGGTGCATCCTGTACTTTGTTAGTTTTGTTCATTTTGGACATTGCGACACGGTCCAAATCTCATTCGTATTTGTATTCCGTGGGTTCAGAATGGCAAAAAGAGCAAACCTATCAGTTGATTTCGATTCGTTTTATTTTATTTATTTATTTTAATTATCTGGTGTGGGTTTTGTATCTACAATGCTTATTTATTTTAACTGCTTACTAATTAGTATTTTAACTTGTTCTGTTCCGCCCTCTGCTTGCTCTTAACACATAAAAAATCCTACAGGATGCCAAAAAGGTAACACCATTGGCATACCCCTTTCGTGTCGTATTAATGAAATGTTCTGTTTAGATGGAAAAAGCAATTTAAACAACTGCTTGAAGATACAGGTTACGTTACACCTGGGAAACATTTGTCTGAAGTGAGAGTTTTGTTTATGGGTAGGGAATGTTTTGAGGCGCTTTCTGAACATGATTGTCAGCAAATATATGATGCACATCAAAGGGAATTAATTGAGAATGCAAAGCATAACTTCCAGGTATCTATTTTTTTATTGCGAAATACGTATTCGTTTTGTTTTTGTCTTGTGTTCAATTTCTTCAATTCAATATGTTCATTGTTCAATAGGACGAATGTTTTCAACGTTTTCGCGTGAAGAATCCGAGTATTACTTGTTTGATAACGTTTATTTATTTATTTTTCTAGGGAATTTAGTGTTTGTGTTTTTGTATGTTGTGTAGTTTATCTTAGATTAGCTTTTTTGGTGTAGTATACATTTTGCTTTGAATTAAATCTTAACTTACGTAAATGCTCTACTTACCAAAAAGAAAGAACCAAAAATATATTTAGAGTAAACTTTGAGATAATTGGTAAAGAAAACAGTGGTAGGAAACAGTAGGACGTAGTAATCGTAAGAAATCCTATGTAAGACTAATGATTACTCAAGAAAGAAAAAAAAAACACATCTCAAATCTAAATTAATTCCATGTCCTAAAAATATCAAATAATTGGGAAAATATGAAATAATAAATCTATCCTTAATACGACCCTGTTTAAAATTTCAATTTCTATTTTAGGAACTACTACTTGAGCATGCTGATTTATTTTATCATTTTAAAAGTATTGCGCCGACTGGTACAATTACACAGGAAGATATTAAAGAAATTACAGATGTATTACAAGATGATTTTAGGTAATTAATGCTGACCTACCCCCGTTTTTTCCCCTACTTTACCGTTACACCTATTTATAGGTATAAAATGTTGGATAGATTAGACCAAGATCGAAAATTGATGCTATTTCAACATTTAGGTTTTGTTCATTGTCCAATTAGGGAGCATTGTCCAGCTTTTCCGAATTGTATGGACGCTCTCATTGAACGAATTTTAGCTACAAAAGCGCATAGGTATGTATATAGTAGGAGTTTCATAAATCATGAACATAGAATAAACAGAAGGGACAAATTTGTCGGCTTCCTTGATGTTTGTATGATCTGATTTTATGACTTTCAATATGAAGTGAAGTTAGCGACTATATTGAAAATAATGAAATACACTACCGCTCAAAAGTGTTTAGGCACCCCTGTTTCCATGAATTATTCATATAGTATTATGTTTACCAAAAAAACATTATAATAAAATGAAATACGTATTTAAAATGTAGTTTAGTAAGATAAACACTCATTATATCGCATATGGTTTACTATTATTTACCTGCACTTGGTCGGATTACCATAAACTGTTTATTGCGGTGCAATTACAATAACAATCCCTCTGAATTTACTGGGTAAATTTACTCATCTGTTAGATTGTAGGTAATAATGTTTAAATTACCTTCCTAGAAGATTATAGTGAAATCTGTAGCCTTTGGTCAGCTGCAGTGTGGTATTTACTCTATTCACGTCGTAAGCGAATTTTTTAATATGCGTCCGCGAAGAGAAATTAGTACGGAAACACGTGCGCTTATAATAACTTACCATAAAAGTGGCATAAGTAATCGACAAATTGCCAAAAAAAATGGAAATACACCACGCTACGATTGACTATAACGTAAAAAAATATCGGGAAACTGGCAGTTTTCTTAATAGAAGACGGAGTGGAAGGCCAAAAGCGACAACATCTGCAGATGATCGCAGAATACTGATTACCAGCAAGTTAAATAGACGCAAAACAGCCCCGGAAATCACCGCAGAATTAAATGTTGGTCGCCAAAAACTAGTCAGTGTTTCTACAGTCAAACGTCGCCTACAGAAAGCCGGGCTCCATGGACGTATTGAGATGAAAAAGCCATTACTACGCAAACAAAACAAGCAAAAGCGACTTAAATGGGCTCGTGAACACCAACACTGGACCATAGAAGAGTGGAACAATGTCCTAAGGACGGATGAGTCCAAATTTGAGCTGTTCGGAACCCGAAGACGCATATTCGTAAGAAGATCTGTGGGTGAACCTTCCAGAGAAGAGTGTATTGCTGCTACCGTGAAGCATGGTTGAGGTTCTATCATCATTTGCTGGCACTAGTGTAGGGGACATGGTGAAAATTGACGGTATATTAAAAAAAGAAGGCTACCGCGAAATTTTGGAGAACCACGCAATACCTTCCGGAATTCGACTTTTGGGTCAAAATTTTATCTTCCAGCAAGATAATGACCCAAAGCATTCCTCTAAATTATGTAAAGACTATTTACGCCATTTAGAAGAGGAAGGAACTCTCAAAATTATGGAATGGCCTCCCCAGAGCCCCGACTTGAATCCAATCGAGTTACTACGGGAAAAACTAGATCGGGAAGTACGGAAATCGGCTCCGACATCAGCTACTGACGTGTGGAACAAATTGCAATCGAGTTCGACCTCAATAACACAAGAAACTCTGGCAAAACTTATTGTGAGAATGCCTCGATTGTGTGCTGCAATTATTAAATCAAGAGGAGGTCACATAGATGAAAGCAACATTTAAATTAAACCTTTTAATTTTCACATTTATTTAATATATTTTTATTCATGTACGTGTATCTGTACATAAAAAATAAATAGTTTTTATACATTTTTGTTGTCAGTGGGAGTGCCTAAACACTTTTGAGCGGTAGTGTATATAGCAGACACTGTGCTTCGAAGCTTTGTTTCAATTTGTAAGCTGCACTGACGATAATTATTGTCTTATGGAAAAACTGAGCGATCAAATTGTTTGTCTTCAATTGTTAATCGATATTCAGAATTTATCGTAATGCAAAAATTTTGTCAAATATTGGTACACAAAATGACAAGTTAATACAATGCTACAGCAATTCTGGGAATTGTACTTTCTGTTATTCTATGTCATGGATATAAGTGGATTAGGTAACGTACTCTCTATGACCTGTGAAACATCCTGTATAATAGAATAAAAGAATTTCTATTGATTATATTCATATAATAGGCCATCATCTTGGAATCGTAGCACGCAGTGGCTTCTAAATCCAGACAATAACCAGCTAAATCTTGTGCTACTTGGTATAAATAATTTAGCAGAAGATTTTGCTGCAAAAATTAGGGTAAGTGACCCTCGATAAATTTGGTTGGGAGATCTGATGGAAAGATTGTTTTAGGCACAATGTGAAGAAGACGAATATGAAATAGATTGCACATTTTATAGTTTAGATTATAGAACTATAACTGGCGACGTTAGTTTACCCCACAATTCCTTTAGAACGGCAGATTTTGTACCCCACGGCAGTTTTTGTATATATTCCAACGCAGAATCGTTCGAATACATCCGCGAAAGTTTAGAAAAGACTTTACTATCAAATTTAGAACAAGAGGACAAATTACCATTCCAAGGATTGCCAATAGTCTTGATGTTCATTCAAGATTCGTACATAGAGGAGAAGGATATTATGAAACTACGCGAAGAGGGACAGAGTTTAGCCGATAGCTTACAATGCCCGTTTATGGACCTCTGTGTGGAGCAGATAAGCAATGAGCAGCTAGTTTCGGATGCTCTGCGTCAGCTAGTGCAAAGCATACATCATAGAGCGGGTTTCCTCAACATTTACCAATCGGTTATAGAATGCGTCGAGCCCGATATAAGGTATTTCATGTTCGATACGTCGATGAATCTCGGTAATCTTATTCGTTCCTTTCAGAATTATCATGTGCATGTTTTGTGGCGATCCATTCTCGGTAGAAAACGTCTTAGCACCATTGTTATCTCATCAGTGTTGTTTTTTATCGGCCGAACGTAGTATAATACTTGAAACCTTTCTTGGCGATTCGAAACGAAAGGTTGAAGTTATAATCTCTTCATTCCATGGAGCAAATGCATTCCGAGATGAATTAGTACACGGTTTTATTTTGGTGTACTCTACTAAACGGAAAGCGTCATTAGCAACATTAAACGCGTTTTCGATGAACATTCCGAATCTACCGATACAGATTTTAGCCGTTACGGATTCTGGAGCAGCTAATGCTTTCTTTAACAACGACTTGTGCCATGCGCTAATCACTGACGGCAATGCGACAGCTGATCGGTTACATGCCCACTTCATGACGTCATCAGCGTCTTGCCAACAGAAAAGTACATCAGTCCGTTCCTCCTTTGTACTTGCGTTAAGTAATGTATTTATTCCAGCCGCATTCTTTACACCGTTCTTCAAGGAAGTCTGGGAAAAGAAACCGGAAATCGAGCAAGCTTTCCACATGGAGGAGCCCACAGGTTTAGATGATAGTGGGGAAGGCACCCTAGAACATCCAAGGTCTCAAAGAGGACATCCTTTACCTCCGCCAAGGCACGAGAGCTACCATTTGAAACTTGACGGGTAAATAATTGATTTTAACTTCTTCGAATTTAAGTAGTCTCTGTTCATACATCACATACATCCTCGTTTGTTATATGAACATCTCTCAGCACGTCTAAATGTTTATATAACGAACTTAAATCGTGTACCTGAAAGTAAACTATAAATATAGGAGTGGTAGTGAGAATTATGAACATCTGACCGACATAAATGGCCCAGATGATCGATTG
Organism: Trypoxylus dichotomus; assembly: GCA_023509865.1. Classification (NCBI taxonomy): domain Eukaryota; kingdom Metazoa; phylum Arthropoda; class Insecta; order Coleoptera; family Scarabaeidae; genus Trypoxylus; species Trypoxylus dichotomus. The sequence goes on along the minus strand of CM042083.1, from coordinate 5,129,476 downwards.
AGTTCGAGTGATCTTAGTGATAAATATTCTCAAATTTACATGTATGCCAGCGAAAATGGAGAAGTGATTTCCAAAAGAAGACACGTTCTACAAGGTAATTAGCAATGAACCTCCACCGGAATGAGCGTATTTTTTTTTTGTAAATCGATAATTTGTAGGATTCCACGTGTACCCACCTCCGACCACGCCCCCCGAACCAGCTCCACCCGACCACCTGCTTAATTCGAGACAGAAACGAACGACGTTACTTTCCGCATCCCAAACAAGCCTAGACGAGATAACGTGTAAGTATTCCGTGGTTTTACTATTGCTGGCAATCATTAACAATTAACAATATATTTAATATAGCTGACATTAGTGGATCTCGAGAATCGTTAGCTACACATGATTCAGGTGATATGTTACTAACAATATTCTTTGTATCTGTAGACTTTACGATTCACAAATAAGTTTGCGTATTTACACTAGGGTGACAGAATAAAATAGACACCTACTAATTAAAAAAAAAAGATTCCGTTCGCGTAATATATTCAAAATATTTTAAAATTTTTAAATTAGACTAATATTATGTCGATCCACCTTTACTTGCGTGAAGTGCTGCTAGTCGTAGTGGCATAGAATCTATAAAATGATTAATGGTGTCTTCCGGAATATTTAACCATTCTTCTGTAACAGCTGCCACGAGTTCTTCCTTATTGGTGGGTTTTCGGGGTCGTTTCGCCATATTTGTCTGGATTATGTGCCAAACATTCTCTATCGGATTCATGTCTGGTGATTGGTCGAATCCCCTGCTCCTCTTTCTATGTGGTTGTTGTTCTTGCTTTGTGGCAGGGTGCTCCATCCTCCATAAAAGTGGCGTCTTCTTTAGATAAAATGGCGTTGTCGAATATCGGTAGTAGTCCTTTTGTTAATACTTGGATATATTTTGCCGCATTTATATTTCCGTCGCAGATTACTAATTGCGATTTTCCACCATACCATATCGTGCCCCACACCATGATGTTCACACCGCCCTATTTCACCGTCTGATGCAAAAATTTGTCGTCCAGTTGCTGTGACGAACGTCTCCATACCCACGTACGACCACTATCACTGAATTGGTAGTATCTGCTTTCGTCTGAAAAAATGACATACCGCCAAAACTCTTCGGGCTTCGTTCGCATTTCGATTGCCCAAGCCATTCGGCGCCGTTTTTGAAACGCCGTGAGGAGAGGTTTTTTCTTTGGCACGCTTTTATACATCCCCACACTGTGGACGTATCAGCTGTACTTTTTCGCGGTTCTTTTAACACTTCGTGCACAAGCATCCTTTTACTTCTTTCAGAAGGTCCGGCACGACCTGGTCTCGGCTCCACTGTTGTTTTTTTCCTTGCGTTTAAATTGTGTAATCACACGGTTAACTGTGTGGACAACGGAATATTTAAAAATTTACTTATTTCACGTTCACTCTGGCCAACGATGCGACCCCGGGTGAAGTCGCTAATATCACTCGAACCTTGTAAGCGAGGCATAGTTGTAACGATACTAAACTATGACGAATTCCTTCCGATATATCTACCCCTACCCTAATGATAAGAGAAAGTTCTTAATTCGTTCTTAGAATTTAGCTGTTTACATATTTATACCACTTTACCTGGTGTCTATTTTATTCTGTCACCCTAGTGTATATTATCATAGTGTCGCTCTCTTAACTGGGATACACACGCTTTCGATATTGTCCCGTTTAAGAGGTACACCATGGTACAACAGAACAATTCTCAATCCGGACAGTCTAGCGATATATGTGCAGCTTCTCGCTTTAGCTGAATATTTCCGACAATCGAACGCTTTCTTTTATCCCATACATTGTAATATTGTCGCTCGAAGCGACTTACGTATGAAGATACCGCAATAGCAATGTAGGCAATGCAATTTAAGAAAAGGTTGTTTCCTAACATTCTATTGTTGTTTTGTTGTATTTTTATAGTAAAGGAATGATGTGTTAGGAGATTTGGGAATGTTTATAACATTAGGGTGAAATTGATATAAATAGAAGTAATAACCAATAAATAAATAAATTTGTACTAATGTTCTTTTAAAATTACCACATTGTATAAAATATCTTAACTAAATGTATGGAATGCATGAAGATATAAATGAGGAATCAGAGTATTCTAAGTGTGTACACATTTTATTAGTTTATTAGGCAAAATCAGAATCTGATGTATCTGTCGATTGCATCTGCATCTGTAGTTATAATAAATTCTACAACCATATCTTCAATTTAGTCTCTGTCTACTGCCAATATGCTTTCTTTGAGGGTTCTTCGATGGCCCTACAACTGCATCTACTACTGCTTCTTCACCCATACCAAACCAAAACTGTAATCGTAATAGTAAAGTAGAAATTATTTTGTTTATATAATCGATTGGATAGTACCTTGAATTATGAAATGATGAGATAAAAGAACTCTAAAAAGAATTATTTTTGCCACAACTTGTTTATAGATAAAAAGTACAATGTAAGCAAATTTGACAAGTGACAGAAATTTCATATGAAGAAATTACATCAATTTCTCCTGTGTGAATATGCCTCGCCCACTAGCCAATGGCAAACCCGTATTTTAAGTCCTATCTATTCCAAGTCTGCATTCTTAACGTGGATGGAGTATAGTAGCTGTACTGTTACATGCGACGTGCTCATTTTGACAATATTACAATATAAGGGATAAAAGAAAGCGTTCTATTGTCGTAAATATTCGGCTAAAGCGAGGGTCTGCGCAGATATCGTTTGACTGTCCGGATTGAAAATTATTTTGCTGTACGTGCATGCGTAATAACAGGAAAATGCACTTATAGATGGTGATGTAGAACCTTTAATACAAATCCCAAGCGGATGGACAGCTAACTACGGACAGCACGCTTTTACAACAGGAAGGCGACATACTACGGCACCAAAAACTAGACCCAAAGGAGTATCCCAAACTCTAAAGGTAAGGTGCATAAGATTTTAAAGGAAAAAAAGCTTCTAAAGTTATCGGATATAAAATAAACAGACGAGCAGTATGTACCACTTTAATAGTATCTAATTTGTTTGTATCCCTTTTTAATGTCCTAAATGTGTTTTTTTTTGTATTTGCTGTACACTGCATGGTATATTAATCCGGACGACACTTTTCGTATTGTCTGTTTCTTTAATTCTACGGAGCACTATTCAAAGCTACATTTACACCACATAAATTAATTGTTGAAAATAACAGCCATACCTCAAGATATTTTGCAACGTAGTAATGCTCTGTAGTTTTGAAAATGCTCCGTATAAGTAAAAAAACGGATTATAGTAAAAATTTGCATCACTAATGCGTTGTACACTTTGTGAATTAAGTAGTTTACATTACCGTACCTCACGTGTACAATAATCTGCAAATTCTCATTGGACATTCTATTTAAAGCAACCAGGAAAATTAAATATGAAAAATTACTCACTGGTTACGGAAGCTATAGCCAGAATGAACGTTAGTGGTAAGGATAGTCGTAACTCTAATATTGGAAATGCTCCATTGGCAACTCCAGAAGTTGTAGATTTAGGATCTGAATACGCACAAGTTAAAGACACGCTCCACAACAAGTACGGGCAAGACGAGTACACGTACGCTCTAGTACAAGACGCGGTTAGTGGGAAATCTAAACTAAGGCAACGACGGGAGAAAGGGCAGCCATGTAAGTCGATTCAGTAATAGAAAACTTGAAATTTTTTACTATGTTCTCTCGTTTAATGTTGTAGCATATTCCGATACCGACAGCGAATGGAGTAGCTTGGAAAGAAGACAACGTGCTAGTGAAATTTATTCAAAAGTAAATCGAAAAGCCGCAACACACAAGAGACCCAGAAAAAAAAGGACAACCCCTATACCCGTTCAACCACCACGTGTTCCACAGTTGGGTAGTTTCACTCTACCAACAGTGCATTCAAGCCAAAATACGGAAGTAGATCCGGATAAAGGACAAGGTATCTTACCTATGAGTCTTCGCCTAGAACGTCGTTTTCTTATCTAGTCAATTGTATAGGTGCCAATGAATCGCATTCGGAATCTTCTGACGGAAGTGATGAACAATTCCAACAGCAGGTAGATAGGCAGAAGTTCTCGCAGAAGAGGTCATTTAGCTTGAAGAAACGTTTTCAAATTCCAACCGTAGGCACTTTGCCTCCGACTGATCTTCACAACACTATGAATCTAAACATTCCTTTAAATTCACCCGATATATTCTGTACCAAACTAAACTCTTCTTACGGCGTGATCCATGATGATGAATCGAGTTTGGAAGTGTCATCTCCGAGAGATAACAATTCGCCTATGGTAAGTAAAATATACAGGTTGTCATATAAGTTCATGCGTTTCTTCTGTAATCCTCGTACATATTAATTAAATGTTGTAATTTCTTCCTAGTTCGGTGTATTACCGAAATTAAAAGATAATGACCGTGAAAAATTGTTGAGAAAACGTGAGAAACAAAAGGTTAAAGATGACACTAAATTAGAAAAAAGAAGATTGAAAGAGGAGAAACTTCGTAAAAGTGCCGATAAAGATAAGGAGAGAGATAAGAAGAAACAGCAGAAATTAAAGCAGAAGTCTTCTTCGTCGAGCGGCGGCCCTTCGAAGATAGCCGACTTTATTCAATCCGATAAGAACTATATTCCTTTATTCTTGGAAAAATGCGTTCGTTTCATCGAGAATGAAGGTCTGGATTCGGAGGGAATCTATAGGGTTCCTGGAAATAGGGCACACGTGGATTTGCTGTTTCAGAAATTCGACGAAGATCCGAATGTCGAGATAGATGATCTGGATATACCGGTCAACGCCGTAGCGACAGCTTTAAAAGACTTCGTTTCTAAAAGGTTGCCATCATTGTTTGAAGAAGACGTTATGTTGGAATTAGAAGATATTGCCGGTAAAATTTCCTTATTTCATTTAGTAAGCGTGAAGTATTTTTTTTTCCTTTGAAGGTACCCGTCTTAAACCAATGGCTACTCAAACTGGTAATATGGAGGTGAAAACGGATAGGAGTTGTCGTTTGTTGGCGCTCAGAAGCATGTTAGATAAACTTCCATCAATTAATTTCCAAGTATTGAAGTTCATTTTTCAACATTTCGTGAAGTAAGTTTTTAATACGAAGTCAGGCTGCAGAAACGAGTCGCTGGGAGCCAAATCTGGCGAATACGGTGGATGTGGGAGCAATTCGAAGTTTAATTCATGTAGTTTTGCCATTGTTTTGATTGACTTGTGACAACAACATTTTTTTCCTTTGCCATATGCGGTCGTTTCTTTGCAATTTCGGCCTTCAAGCGCTCCAATAACGCTATATAATATTCACTGTTGATGGTATTTCCTTTCTCAAGATAGTCGATGAATATTACACCACGCACATCCCAAAATACCGAGGCCATAACCTTTCCAGCCGATTGTTGTGCTTTCGGGCGCTTTGGACGAGGTTCACCAGTTGCTGTCCACTCAGATGACGATCGTTTTGATTCCGGAGTGAAGTGATGGATCCATGTTTCATCCATTGTCACATATCGACGCAAAAATTCCGGTTTGTTACGTTTAAACATGGCCAAACACTGCTCAGAATCATCAACACGTTCTTGTTTTTGGTCAACAGTGAGCAAACGCGGCACCCACTTTGAACAGAGCTTCCTCGTAGTCAAATGCTCATGCAATATAAAGCCAATACGTTCTTTTGATATCTTTACGATGTCAGCTAACTCACGCAACTTCACTTTTCGATCATTCAAAACGATTTTGTGGATTTTTTTGATGTTTTCTGGTGTTATCGCCTCATTTGGACGTCCACTGCGTTCTGCATCATCGGTGTCTCTACGACCACGTTTGAAGTCAGCAAACCAACGTTTTATTGTTGTTTCTGATGGAGCGGAGTCCCCATAACACTTTTCAAGCCATTGCTTCGCTTGAACGGTATTTTTTTTCCTATCAAGAAGCAGTGTAAAATTAAAACACGAAATTGTTTTTGATCCATTGTTTTGAAAATAACAAAAGTAGCGTGACTCTTGGCACAATAACTCACAAACTAATGAATAGAATATCATGAAATTTTAACAGCTGTCTTTTGAAGGTTAGTACTATCTGAGAGAAAGGTGACTGCAATAAAACTAGCGTCATCTATGTGTTAGGCCCGGGACTTTTCAGCCCATGTGTTATATACCACTATCCTTGTCTGTCACACTCTTATAAAGTTAAACCAAGTAGATCTTTGTCTTAAAAACGCAGGTAAAATTTGAAAATTGGCGAAGTGTGCTTTTGTATAACTATTTCTAATAAATTCAACTGTAAGATGGCATGAAGCAAACAAGTAACTTTCTAGCTTTAACCATATTCTTTCTTGCATCCATTGTTTCATCTACTGTCAGCCATATTTTTTTTTATCTTTTAACTCTCTACTGCCTTTATTTGATCCGTAATCGTGTTTTTCACTCCATGAAAATTATACTGTATCTGACCTCTTCTTCATTGTCTACAATGTTTTGAGGAATGTTCCAAAACATTTAACATGTAAATGAAGTCGTAGAGAAATTTATAATATGGTACATCACGATGTTGTTGGCTATTAACTTGTCTTTTACAAATCACAATGCTGTAGGATAAAATGTTGATATTGCAAGCAATACATTTAATAATAATGCTAGTGTATTCGAATCGGTTAAGGAATCCATTAACTCTCGTCGAATATAACAAAGAATGCTGTCGATTCGCCATCATCAAACTAATTCGGCATTCATAGACGTTTGAATAAGTCGCTAATGAGTGCGTACTCGTTTCTGCAGATTTAGTACGAAGGCATCTTATAATATTGATCTAATTCTGTTAATAGGGTAGCTGAGAATTCAAAATTAAATAGTATGGATAGTAAAAATCTTGCGATATGCTGGTGGCCAACTCTATTACCAATTGAATTTAGTGATATGGGAAGATTTGAGCAGATGAGGCCATATTTAGAGGATATCGTGCAAACGATGATCGATCAGTATCCTTTTTTGTTTTGCGGCAAGGAAGCCTTCGTGATGGTTTAAGTTATTCCGTTGGAAGATACGACGACGCACAACTAGCTACCGTAGCCTCAGTATTGTCATTCCATCGTTTAATTAAAATTAAAGAAAAAAAAAATTGAAAAAAAAAATAAAAATAAAGGGGAGGCCTTGATTTTGTATTTGTATTGCGAACAAAAATTTGCTTTGGGTTGCTTCTCAAGGTGGCTATCACGATCAGGATGATATTATTTTTTTTGTGATATTAAGTGTATTTTAATGAATTTTTCGATTCTTAGATAATAAACGATGTGTGTGGATATTCCAATAAGTCAGATAGTGATTTTAGAGAAGCGATTTCAAAGGAACCAAGTGAACGATTTGTATTTTTTCATATGTGGATTTCATAGTAGTCTTTATACAGAGGTTAATTGCATTGTATGTTTCATATTGATGTATGAATCGGTCTTGAATGTATGAGCTTTTTATTAAACACAAAAAAAAAATAAGAACAATGGGAATACTATACATATAAGCTATAAGTAAAAAAAAAAAATATATCGAAAAGTTCTATGTTCCAATGTAGTATTTTTCATATAAGATCAGTTAGATCAATGTCTCCTTTTAGATGGGTAAAAATATATCAAGTCCGTTCATAAATATGTTGCCCTCCCAAAAGTATCAACGACATATGTGATTTTATCGAAATATAAAGAAAAAGAGATCACTAAAAGGTCCAAGCATTGGAATCTCTTTATTTTAATATTTATATCACTAAATATCATCGTGAAGTCGCCTTTGTCCTTTCGCCCACCCCCCGTTTTTCATTCACGTTCAACACTTACGGGTGCTGCAATACAGTCTTTCGTAATTAGAACCGAGGTATCGTGTGGAATTTTCATCAAAAGAAAATGTGATACGTTTTATCTTATTCAACCCTATATCTCTAGACGATCCTGATTAACACGATACCCCGATTCTAAATCTCAAAACCACCCTATACAATAGTTCATTTTTTTAAATTTTAAGTGGTGTAAATATCGCGGAACCGAAAAATTAAAAGCGAAAAAAAAAAAACATGTCCGTAAACATGTAAATAAATACATCGATATCTTTGCACATGCGCATTATACATGTAGTGTCGTCCCCGAAGGAAGTCGTGTCTTAGAAAAAGAATCAAGCGTATGTTTCGTGTAAGCTTTTGATTATATCGAAATTAATATATTCGTAAGCATAGGCTTCGGTTTCTAGTCCAATTATTCAAAGAAAGTGTTGGAAGGCCTATTGATTCGATTGAAAGGGAATTTTAAGTGAAAAAGGAAAACAATATATCCGTTCTATTTAAAAGAAAAAGAAATAGTTTTTCAATTTAATGAAAGTGATAAAATACTTTATTTTTAGTAACTTAAAACAGAAAATTTAACGAAATTTTAAGGAGAATACAAATGAAGGATGTATGTTATATGCAGTATAAATGTATAATAATAAGGAGCAATACATAGTATCGTGCAATCTTTTTTTTAAAGGGAAATTTATCAAAAAATTAGGAATTGATCGAACTTAAAAAATACAAAAAAAAAAAAAATTAAAAAAATGAACGTTATACGAGGAGAAATTTGAATTAAACATAAAATGGGTCAACAACCATCCCTCCCCAATATCACCCGAAAAATAAATGAAAACCTGATATAGTTTTAAGCTTTTACTTGCTTAAGGTCAGTTTGTGGGTCTTGGCTGAATTAGTTTTGTATGGGTATATGTATAGCTCGATATATATAAAAGCTATATATACGCCTATACTTACCGGTTATATTTTTTGTTATATTTTTTCGGAAAATCTTACTTTAAGTTAAAATTAAAAATATTAATTGGCGATTAGGTTTGTTTCCGTTTCTTCCTCAACTATTTACCAAGATCCACCAATTGCGAACATGTGTTTTTAGGCTATAAAAATAATTTATATGTAACATATGTGGATATGTACTAGACTATGTTCTTGGGTTTACCCATACAGATAAAAAATTACCCTATTATCGATTTAACACTCTGTTTTTGTAACGAAAGATTTGTATCAATATTTATCAACTGCCTAATTATAACTGTATGCTAGTAATCTTTTTGTTTTATTCATAATTCCCTACCCATTCTATTTTGCCATTTTCTATTTTTAAATATATAAATCTTCCGTATCTTTAACAGGGCCTATGGTAATAAATCCATCAAACTCGAGTGTGCAATTGAACAAACAAAAAGGAGTATCGAAACGAGGTTCAAAGAACATATTAGACACTATCGTTTTGACAAACCAGATCTATCAAGCGTAGCAGAGCATATGGTAAAATTCGGACATAAGATTGATTTAAAAAATCTGACACTACTTAAAAACGTGAACTCGTATAGAGAATTAGACGCGTACGAAACGATAAGTATGAAAAAGAACTTATTGAACAGAGAACCACCCCCAATTGCACACTCGAGTTTGATGGATTTATTACCATAGGCCCTGTTAAAGATACGGTTCGCTTTCGGTCCATCCTTTCCCGAAAAAGGCATTAGACCACCGAGTAGATTGTAAATAGTCATATGTTTTAGAAATTTTAGAGCCTGCGCAGAAAATAATTTGCATGTGTGATACAGTTTTTACTTTCAGTCGGTAACACGGTTGACAATGAGAGCCCACGTGCTCTCGAAACGCTGCGTTCCGCATAATTAATAAATTTGTGTGAGTGGAGTTTACTGCTATACCTGTGAATTGTACATCCACACAGTCCTTGCAATCGTCATTTAATAAACAAACTATTTCCGAAATTGAATCGTGTCAAGATAAAGTATATAAAAGGAATAATAAATAATAACAAGAGAAAACAAGAATCTAGCGTGGTTAATATGCCCAGTTACCACCACCTTTTAAAGTGGTTTCTCCTTTAGTGTGGCTTACACGACGAGTTACAGTACCACCTGTTTCTTCTGTAGAAGCCGAAGAACATGAAAATAAATGGAGGCTGACTGTAGCTCAGCTCCATACTAAAGCTCTAATAAGGAGTGAAGATGCCAAGTTCTCTGCAAAACTAACTCGACAGAATAAAAAACATTAAATATACGCAAACAATATCTAGTTGCACCATGCAGGTAATTTAAATGTCGCAAAAACATTATGACGTAGCATCTCATATGACATTAGAATTATTTTGTGGTGAATTAATTTTATTAGTACTATTCTACTGAAGCTTAAATAAATTTGTAAGTATTCCTAAGGATTATTAACTAAGGTTAAATTGCTTAGAATATCTAGACGTCGAATTTTCAAAATAAAATCAACATCCTGTTACGAGAATTACGTCAGTTATTTCAGGAAATTATGATTATTATGTAAAGTTAGCACGAACATGATCTTGTTTTAAGAGTAATAGAAACTGTATGTAATCTGATAATAATTTGCTTAATGTTATGCTTACACAACGTGTTGTTTTACATTATAAATTAAGATTTGTGGTTAAAGTTAATTTATACATCGAATTTGTTTGCGTTAAATTTAAATGCATTAAATGATGAGGGCAAATACACGAGTGTGACAGAATAAAATAGACAGCAGGTAAAGTGGTATAAATATGTAAACAGCTAAATTCTAAGAACGAATTAAGAACTTTCTCTTGTCATTAGGGTAGGGGTAGATGTATCGGAAGAATTCGTCATAGTTCAGTATCGTTACAACTATGCCTCGCTTACAAGGTTCGAGTGATATTAGCGACTTCACCCGGGGTCGCATCGTGTGGCGCTTCGCAACGTGAAATAAGTAAATTTTTAAATATTCCGTTGTCCACAGTTAACCATGTGATTACAAAATTTAAACGCAAAGAAAAAACAACAGTGGAGCCAAGACCAGGTCGTGCCGGACCTTCTGAAAGAAGTAAAAGGGTGCTTGTACGCGAAGTGTTAAGAGAACTGCGAATAAATACAGCTGAGCTTGCGGCAACTTCACAGAAAAGTCAACGCACCGTTCTGCGATACCTCCACAGTGTGGGGATGTATAAAAGGGTGGCAGAGAAAAAACCTCTCCTTACGGCGTTTCAAAAACGACGCCGAATGGCTTGGGCAATCGAAATGCGAACGAAGCCCGAAGAGTTTTGGCGTGATAGTGGTCGTACGTGGATACGGAGACGTTCGTCACAGCAACTGGACGACAAATTTTTGCATCAGACGGTGAAATACAGCGGTGTGAACATCATGGCGTGGGGCGCGATATGGTATGGTGGAAGATCGCAATTAGTAATCTGCGACGGAAATATACCCAAATATTAACAGAAGGACTACTACCGATATTCGACAACGCCATTTTATCTAAAGAAGACGCCACTTTTATGGAGGATGGAGCACCCTGCCACAAAGCAAGAACCACATAGAAAGAGGAACAGGGGATTTGACCAATCACCAGACATGAATCCGATAATGTTTGGCAGATAATCCAGACAAATATGGCGAAACGACCCCGAAAACCCAGCAATAAGGAAGAACTCGTGGCAGCTGTTACAGAAGAGTGGTTAAATATTCCAGAAAACACCATTAATCATTTAATAGATTCTATGCCACGACGACTCGCAGCACTTCACGCAAGTAAAGGTGGATCGACAAAATATTAGTCTAATTTAAAAATTTTAAAATATTTTGTATATATAACGAGAATAGAATCTTTTTTTAAATTAGTAGGTTTCTATTTTATTCTGTTATCCTGGTGTATTTGTAGGTTTTGTGAATACAAAAGCATAAAATGTCCAAGCCACGCAGTGCACGCCCAAAAACCGCTATCACCGATGAAATGGTCTACAAGATTCATGATGTCGTGTTAGCCGATCATTGAAGCTGAGATAGCAGAGACAACAGGCATCTTAGAAATTTTGGGTATGAAAAAGCTTTCACACGCAATCCAATGGATATCCTCATGCGTTTCGAAACCGTGGATGAGACTTGGATCCACAACTACATACCGGAGACCGCGGAACAGTCAAAGCAGTGGACTTTTCCGGGCGAATCGGTTGCAAAGAAAGCAGACCATTCCATCATCCAAAAATAAAAATAAAAAAATCACACCAATACCGCGTTTTTCGATTACGGAAACATTTCAGGGCGCCCTCGATTATATTATATTACTGGATGCAGGAATAATGATTCAAAATGAAACGCTTAAATTTGTTAGAAGATATATTAAAAAAAAAAAAGAAACAATAAACAAATATCGTTTAATTAATATCATTTAAAACTCAGCACGATCTAGGTTTTATTTTGTATTCTCTAAGAGTTGTTAAGTATATTTAGCGAAGGAATTTGATTGTACTCATACTATAACCTAATTGTGAACTGGAAAAAAATAAACTGTAGAATAAGGTAAATTCATAGGAACAGCTTCGATGTTATATGAGATCTATAGTACAGAAAAAAAAATATGTGGATAGGAAACCATTTTGTGCCTTACCCAATAATTCGCAGTGTTTACTTAATTATATTAATTCAGATAACAGGTGTCTTATCTACAAATATATTACAGTTTTTAATAGAACAGTAAAATGTGAATGTAAAATTTGAGAATATATCTATATAAGGTAATTATTTGTACTTCTCTTCGTAATAATCGTTATGCATACTAGATAAGATATCATCAAAACTGAGTTTTGTCTTTTTATCGATTTTAAGTATATTAACAACTTTATTTTCGTCACTTTCAATCTGAGAACTTTCATCAGCTTTCGGTGTAGCAGCTTCGCAAACACTTTCATTAGTTTCATCGGGAATATTGAAAATATCTAAGCACTTATTTACTTGCTCATCTAAAATCTTTTCTATTTCATACATGACAATCGTAGTTTCTTCACCGTTAGCCAGATTCTCGTTCTCATTACATTTCAAGTCAGTGTCAGTATTTTTCTCGTCATTATCGACTTGGTCATCATTTAGCTTCTCCGGAGTGTTTAAAATATCTGTTATTTTCTTCTTGCGTTTGACAAGGGTCTTTTCAACTCTCATTCCAAGCTTTTCAAGCCTTAGTAGTGTCGATCTCTCAAAAAAATCTAAATCAACTACGTGAGTTTGCATGCAGTGTGATTCGTCCTTAACTAGGGTGGAGATTTTCTTCTTTAAGAAGCGAAAATTCCCTAGAAGGGAATCGTCGATATCCTGAGTGCAAACGCTTTGTAATCTGCTATCCTTTGAGTCGTTGATTAGTTGGTTAAAGACGGACATGTATTCAATGCACGCTTCTAGTCGCTTCCACTGATAACCGGATACTGATTCAGCAACTTCTTTTCCGAAAATATAGTACATAGCTCCTGCAGCGATAATACTGTAGCTGAATCTTAAAAATCCCGGATCCATTGAGAATAAATCTATTAAATGAGAAGCTCTAACGAACTGATATGCGGAATACTGTGGGAAATGGAAGCTGGTCTGATTACGTATTTCTATTTGACTCTTTTTGAAGTCATTACTGCAATATATCTGTAGATACAAGTTGAGCCATGTGGTCGGTGTCATCGGATTGACGTCCCATTGCAAAGTCTAGACAAAAAAGAAACAAAATATACTACAATCATCTTTGCTAAAAGACCAACTTACATTTAACAATAAAATTTCACACGCCAAAATTTCCGTTTCTGTACAAGCCCCATCACATACATACGAGAATTCGCTCAATTTTGGTGGATAGATTTCCTCCAATTTAGCGGCAATGAACAAACATGAGACACCAAGTAATTGCAGCTGAGTCTTCGGAACTGCCGGCTTCAAAGTCAAATATCTGTCAATGTAGTCTACCGCTAGATAATAGGTCGTTCTTCTCAATCGGTAGACCTCACACACTTCCATAATCCAATCTAATAGGATGGCCCTCATTCTCGGAAGGTACGTTGTACGATCGGCGAAAATTTTAGAGTTTCTCGATTTCTTAGTGACTTCCTCCTTGTTAACCATATTATTCCAAACCTCCTCGTAATTTGAGAATTTTATGATCGGAGAAGGCGTCGACCTTTCGCGTTTGAGAGTTGAAGGAATGGTGCTATGTTCGGATTTTTTGAATTTACGGTGGGTCTTGTGCTTGACTGAGTGTGGTGTTTTTTGGGTCTCTATTATCTTAGACGATCCAGAACGCTGGGGATAAGAAAATCAATGAAATATCACTGTTAAATTAACGCTGTTTATGTATAAGAACCTCGAGAAAATCATCTTTGATGTCACAATTACTACACGAGATAATATGGTGGGTACACTCGGATTTGCATTTTTTGTCATTTGCTTGGTAAAATTCCCAATCCCAATTTAAGCTACAGCATTTCTCTACGACGAAATTATTTAAAGGTTCACCCATGCTATAAAAGAAACGTAAAATATTCCATTATTAAGCTTCACTATTCATAAATAGAATTACGTCCAATTTAAAGAACAAATTATAACTGTAAAGTTTAAATACCTTATAATAACAGATAAATTTAAATAAAAACCAGCTTCACCTCTTTAGAACACACTAAAAACGATATTAATGTACTTAAATTAATCTTAAAAGCCCATATCAACCTAATTATTAAGTAGTCAAGTCAATATATATATATATAAGTCAAATAATGTCAATAAACTTTTAACACCAAGAAGAAGGAGGTGGATATTATATCCAAACAGGATATGTTTTGATCGTTATCGAAGTTAGAAAAGGCCAAAAAACAATCGATAAGAATAAAAAAATGTATACTAGTTATATAAATACGGCCCTTTAAATAATTAAATAAAACACGAAAGATGAGTATCCACAAAAAGTCTTACGTGTTCAACATTAGCGCGCCAAATTTATCAAACATAAACCAAAAAACGGTATTACCTGTGGATATTTCGACGGAAAATCACTCTAAACTCTTCGTAGGTTTAAAATCGTTTAACAAAAGCATCTCGGAATGATATTTTAAGTGATATTTCAACTAAATATTCAACTATGTAAATCTTTAAGGTTATGTTAAAATTCCCGCTAGTTTCATCACAGGATTATCATTAATTTGCATTATTTAACTGGCAGGAAACGAAAATACTGATCTAATACTAACGATAAACGCTTTTTTAAAACTGTTTAAGACTTCTTATTAAAAGAAATATAATTCAGATAGCCCCCTGCATCGATAATACGTATACATTGGAATTTTATCAATAAATCGTTAAAGTATTCACGTGCAAATAAAAAATTATTAATTTAACTCACCTCAATACGCTGTTTACACTTTTTTAAGGGTAACTTTTATTTACAATAACGTAATATTTCTTCTACATTCGTGAGCACTTTAATCACAGTTACATATACACCTTGGCATTTGACCAGCCAACTTGGTTGAGTTTGAGCGGAACTATTACTAATGTGAAGTATCTATGCGCATGTACAGTTATTAAAACCCCGCTGTTTTCGGTGAGATCTAATTGGACGGAATCGGGAAATAAACATTGACCAGCTGGCACAAAATAGCGGGAAAACATTTAAATACTATTAATTTTAAAATAATACGCATCAATAAATTTAAATAATTTATTATTTCAACTTATTTATTATCAAATATTACAAACACTAACACTTCTTAACATTTAAAAATATACCTTGTAAACAAACTGAACAGGGAATTTTTAGTAAAAAATCTAGCAATTCCATAAAACAATAATAATACTATTGTCATCACTGAAACTATCACAAAACGTGATATACTTAAACCTATATTTAACCATGAGCCTTCATTTTCGATAGAGTACATAAAATATATGACTAGAATATCGCAATATAGCATTATTATGGAAAACACGTTGATTGTTGGAGACCTCGTGGAGGTGTTGATGGCTTGGAAAAATATTGTAGTAATCAAGAAAGGAATGGTTAACTTTACGAGAATAATTATTGCACTTAAGAAAGGGTTGAAAACCATTACAAATTGACGCGCCCACATAGGATCGAATGTGTTTACATCAGCCGTATTTCCTGCACCAAAATAAGATAGCAAAATAAAATAAATCTGTTTGGAAATTAAGGAAAATTAACGGTAAAATGCTAAAAATTCCCAAGAAAGTAAAAGGATACAAAGAACATACATCTTCTAAAGTCGTCAAAGCTTGCCTGGTTTTTGGCATTTCTCTGGTCTTTATTCCGACTTCGCCGTACTTTAAACTTGTGTGTTTCCAAAGATACCCATTGGAATTGTAAAGCAATGAACAAAACTAGAAACAAGGATTCTCCAGAGGTACTGGTCATCATATATATTATCAGGAATAAAATACTGATATCCAAAGCTCTGTTTATAGAACTGCCATGGGAAATAGCTGCTAAAATAATCGTTAAACATAAAACAGACCATGATACAGCGCAAATGGTTTTTTGCAAATTTCCTGCGGTAATTCCAGATATTATATAGACCATTGCTGTTAAAAAGGCTGCAGTTAATAGAACGAAGTATATCTTCAAAATATAACAGTAAATTCTCATTTTGGACTTTATTTTGGGCGCAACTTGGTTAGATAAGTTCTTAATTTTAATAACCACTACACATGATGCTATAAAATAGCTCATGATCCTAAAAAAAGAACAAGGTAATACGTTTTGTAATTAAATTTGGGTAAACGTACGTTTGTAACGCTGAAAAATTTTTAGCAATTTTCAAAAAGATAGGATAATAGCATACTAATATTGGTAAAATTATCCAAAGTAAAATATCTTTCATTTCGCAATATTTTCTCATCGAAAGGCCCCATAGAGCAAGTAAAGCTACTGGGACAATTATATAGAATTCGTAGTACAATGAGAAAATCTAAAATAAAATTTAATTTTAGAAAAATACATATGAAAACATATACAGCTGTGGCCATATGTATTCGTCACTCTCGTTTTGAACGTGTTACACGAATATTATTGTATTTCTAAGAAGCAGGGTCGATGACGGACTTAACTAGGTACCTGGTAATGAGGGTTTAATGGTTTATTGTAGGCCATTCTGACTAAATTAGAAAATAGACGTAAAATTGTAATTTCTCAATATTTCTTCACTCTTTCTTAAAAGTTGTAAGAGTAAGGTTGAGCTAGTTAGAGTGAAGATATTGTGTCTGTGATTTTGTCTGTATAGTATACAGTAAAAAGTAATGCCGAAAACACGCGAATTGACGGAGGTAGAGCGAGGACAAATTGTGGTGTTAGAAAAGCAAGGGTTGTCGGTGTCTGCTATTGCCCGGCAAGTGAAATGTGCGCGATCGACAGTTAGAATGACGATAAAACGATACAAAGAGAGTGGATCTTTGACAAACAAACCGAAAACTGGTCGAAAAAGGAAGACAACTAGCAGAGATGAGCGAGTCTTAGAGCGGATGTCTTTGCGAGACCGGAAAAAAGGGTCTAAACAGCTTTCCAGTGAGCTTTTCCGGCTACATAATGTTGCTATTTCTCCTCGCACGATTAGAAGACGCCTTTGTGAATTAAATTTAGGTGGATACAAAGCTCGACATAAACCACGGTTGTCTCCGCAACAAAAGAAAAAGAGACTGCTGTGGGCTAAAAGTCACCGCGACTGGACCATTGAGAATTGGGCCAATGTTATGTGGACGGATGAGTCAAATATTGACGTAAGTAATACATAATTATTGTATTTGCGGTATTCTGTTTTCAATTCCTGGTATCTACAGTGTTTTTATTCTTTTTAATGGGTTCCAAAATGTAACAGTATTCATGTTTTTGTTGGTAGCTGGGCCTCAATACGTGCGACGCAGGCGAGGAGAGGCCTTCCATCCAGACTGTATCATCCCGACTGTCAAGTTTGTGAGTGGTAGCATAATGGTTTGGGGTTCCATGAGTGCAACAGGCGTCGGAGAACTGTTCGTCTGCGAGGGCCGAATGAACAGTCGGACGTACATCGACATGTTAGAAAAAGTTCTGGAACCGTGTGCGCTAAAATTATCCGATAATGATGAGCCAGAGTATTACTTCCAACAAGATAATGCACCGTGCCATAAATCTTGCGAAGTAATGCGCTGGTTCGAGGAAAATAACGTGCGGGTCCTGGAATGGCCGGCACAATGCTCGGACTTATCGCCAATTGAGCATTTATGGTACATTTTAAAGCGAAATATAGCTAAATACTCATCTACCACAAAGCAATGCTTAAAAACAAAAACATTCGAAGAGTGGAATAAAATCACCCCCGAACAGTGCTACAACTTAGTGAGCAATATGCCCCGACGAATTCGTGCGGTGATAAAAGCCCAGGGAGGAGCTACCAAATATTAAGGAATATCTGTATACATCTGTATACACTCACAATTAAACATTTTCATCAATCAATTTTCTTTTATTTCTTATATATTCGTTGGAATAGAAAACAAAAAAGGGTGGCGAATACATATGGCCACAGCTGTATGTATACAGGCTGTCCCAAAACTTCACATATCTTACCATAGATGCCAATCCCAAGCCGCAATAGGATATTTTTAAGAGAAACTGCAATTTAAACACATTCCACAAGTACTTGAAGAGATAGATTACTTGGTTCAATTCAATGATCAAAGGCAACAGCGTCAAACACGGGAAAAATAAGTAAAATTGATATTTCCTCTGAATTTGATGATCTGGAAGCATAAAAAATGTCAATTCAATGTTTAGATTTGCCATACCATTACTTACATTGCAAAGCTATAGCGAACCCAATGAGAATTATAATGTAATTTGTTAAGCATCTAACTCTGAAATTGTTACTAACAGCGGTCGTCTTATTTCGGTTTTGAGGATAGTGAATCATGTATAACAGCAAGTAAATCATCCATAAAATTAGTCCTAGCGATAGAGCAAATAAAAGGGGATATTTGTAATGGCGATCTATATATTTATCACCATCTTGAATTAATTCTATTAATTCTAGAATATCTTGCTTCTGTAAAGTACAATTTACATGCAATAGATGCTTTACAAATGATATATAACTTACAGCAATTTCATATAATCCCCAATTGATTTTAATTTGAATTTGGCGTATTTTTTCTCTAAAAATGTTCTCGTTTAACCCTGAGAAAGGCTTAAAAAAGCCATATGCAGTAGCACGTTCAATTCTGTCATGTCTCCTATTGAATCTCTCCCCAAGTTGTCTCATATTCACGTATAATATGAGCGTTTCTTGTTTGGGATTAGTATTTAGGTATTTATAAGGCACGAGACCCTTAAACGAATTAATTTAGCTCTATATCAGCAATTAGACTATTAGAAGTATTTACCACCGAATTTGTAGGGATATTGATCCCTAACAGTGCAGAAATTAATGGTGCTATATCGGCTTGATGTAGGTAGCACGACATCTTGTCAATTCTCATTCCCGAACCCCAAGCTATGAATGGAGATCGAGTTTCGTGATCAGAACCACTTCCATGCGATCCCCAATCTGTCATGCCATGGTCCGATGTAAAGATATAAGAGGTCTTACTATCTTTGAAGAATGTTTCGAATAAACCGTACATTTTTCTTATTTCAGCGTCAACATATTTTAAGTTATCAATGTATTCCCTAGAAAATAGCTTTTAATGACTCGGAAATCGTGAGATATCAAATGATCTTACTGCGAATTGGGTTTAAATACGTGTCCTACTGTGTCCATCCCCAATAGGTGTAAAAGGAATATTTTACCACCTCCTTCAAATCTTTCTATGGGATTCCTATACAAATAATCTTTAACCCGATCAAAAACCCATTTATCCAACTCAATCGTAGACCTGCGACCTGAAAAATCTTCAAAACTGCTATCGTAATAATAAGTATTAATTTTGTTCAAATTATCTATAAAAAAAAAATCACGATTATAAATACAAAATATTAAGTATTTTATTATTTATCACCTTTGTTAAACATAGGTACAATATCTGGGCTTCCCCATAGCCAGGATTCAACACTTTGATTAAACACATTATCCACATTAACCGGATTGCGTTTCCACCCGCTTAATATCGCACTGGGATCCTCGTACATACCACCAAACAAAGCAACATGTCCAGGACGTGATTCGGTGGGAACTCTGGTATACGAAACACCCCAGACACCATAATTGCGACGAATTTTACTTAAAAAATATTCGAAATTAGCACAGTGTAAACTTTACCTTAGATCTTTACTTTAGAAACGGTGTATATCCATCAAAATTAATATCTTCTAATGTCTCGTAACGTAAGCCATCAGCAATGAATACAACTACACGATCAGCTAAAGAGAAATTCGTCTTAAAACTGGTTAACCCGAATTCAACTGGGGACGAGAAATACACGTCTAGAGCTCCGAAAAATAAAGAAACATGTACTAGTACTCCAAGAGAGATTAGCCTAAAAGCTTTAGTTTTATGCCATACTTCCAAACCTGGCATGGTTATCTAAAATACTCGTTAACAGTTAGTATAATTGGATTTTAGTAAAATTCAAGTGTATACCTTTTAATTTCAAAATTTATCCATGAATCAATAACTAAAGGTTAGGTTAGATTAGTTTGAATGTTTGAATTTTGATACGTAAATAACGTAAATAATAATATTAGACGTGTCAGGTTTGCAAGTTCATTGCCAACTATCTTTTGGTGATTTAATTTTTTTGATCTATAACAATAGTAAATTATTAATATAATATTTAAAATTTATCTGCGATTCTGTATATATTATTAAAATATAAATTTCAATTAAAAGAGATAAATATTGTTATCTTTTAGTGTAATAATAAATATCAGGCTGACAAACGTGAGTTCGAAATTCCCTAGTTATTTGCCAATGTATAGTTGGTATTATCTGTGGTCTGATTTGTTTACATAAGTTTTATTTCATGTTTTTTTGTGTTTTTAAATAAATTATTAGGTTATTCGTTAATTAATTATGTACGAAGACTTAATTTCTCTTCGTTGTTTAGTGTTGTGTACTACCACTTATAGGTTTTTTTAAGTGTGGTTAAGTTTTTGAAGAAAACTGTAAAGCGAATAGTTGTTTTAACGTACTAATTTTAACATAGATGGTGATAATTTAGGAATTAAAATTTATGTGTAAACGAAGTTTGAAAATAACCATTACAAACTTGATACAAGCGGTGGGGTTGTGTGTAGTATGCATTTGGTTCGTGTTGCTGTGTTAAAAATGAACACCGAAATATATAGTGATTTATAAATCAAATGCAATAAAATCGTTAAAAAAGCAAAGTGTGATTTGTAACAGAACTCCTCGTCTTACACGTTAAATCCTTTACGAATAGGATAATATGCTTGGGTTAAAGTCAGTGGCATGAAAATGTGAAAGTAGTTATTTTTATTTACGGACCGTTTTAGATTGGTTGTTGTGATTTTCATTTTATTTGATACCGGTCGAAGTTATGGATGAGAACGAACAGGAATTGAAATCTCCAATTAAACGATTAGGATCAACTAGAAAATTATTAGTTTTCAATAGTAAGTATGAGTGAAAAACGTTTCTATCAGACAAAACATACAATTAGTTAAGAACTATTTTGGAGCTTTTGTTTATATATCAGCACGTCTAATATTGTATAATCAGTTTTAAGAACGCGAACTATTACTAATATTCTTCCCAATTTACGCGATTTTCCAACGCTTTGCCATGCCATTCCTATTGTTAAAATTAAAGACTGCTCCTATACAATACATTCACGTTTAACAATAGGTAAATATAAAGTATTCAAGGTCAGCAAATATCAGAAAAAGTGCTTTGATACAGGTGCAACTTCGATATATAAATTTTTTACAATCGCTTGTTAAGTAGGGAAAATTATATTAAAACAATGTAATCAATTACCAGTTCAACGTTTTATATCGCTATAAATGTTCTAGTAAGCGAGAGGAATGCTATTAATTCCGCCAAAAATGCATATTATATACTTTCTAAATTAGGAAATTTACGAAATAAGAATTTAAATTACTTGGATCATATTATAGATACACTACTGTCCGCTGAAATTTGAACAGAATCCAGTTTTATATTCTATGTTTCAATAACGATTTACTTCGTCAATAACATATGTATCTTATCCTTTTATGTCGTATTTTTTAATGGCAAGCTACTACCACGGTTTAGAATCCAAACAACCATATGTGTTGCTCGATCTTTTTTTTTTCTACGTTGATGTGAGGACGCTAGGAGGATCATATAACAAAAATATGCCGCCTGATAAAAGATATTCGTTTCTCAGTATTTTCTATTCAAAAAACATGTGTATAGGTTCCCCCTTCTCCCGACTTAAATAATTAACAAAATTCATTTCAACCACCCTATTTTCAAACGATGTTTGCGTGGTATTAAAGGGGATATTATTGATCTTTTTGTTCCTTCCTTTTTAATTCTATTATAATTGAATTAAGTACGTCGTTAAATTCATTTCGGTACGATGAAATTTTTAGTTACATGACCTTGCTGCGTTAAACGAATAATTTATCCGTTAATTTTTTATTACATTCAACAAATATGCAACATATGCTCTATTGTGTCGTAAATCATGTTATCTAATAATTAAATATACATATAATAAACGTCCCTATTAATTATTTTATAGATTGATTTTGTAAATATTATTACGGTTATTGGAAATGTTAGCGTATTGTTTAGGCTACTATTAAAAAAGAGGAAAAAATATGAATTATATAGCGTTGGAATAATCGAAGTTCTATACAGTCTGTATGCAGTTGATTTCGTGAATGGAATTTGAAATCGTACAATACAATGTTTAATGAATAGAACATAATTTAAAACTTACGTCGATGTTTCCTTAATGAAATGTACATATTTTCGATATCGTCCATCACACGATTGACAAAAGTATTTAAAACCACTCGTGAAAGCTAGGCTGCTGTTATTAAACTCATATTGGTAAATAACATTATTGCATGTATATGTAAACGTATTCTATTGATAGATATTATTTACAATGAATTGTTACGGCGAGCATATCTGCATATATACCCTATTGTATATTATCAAAAGCAAACGAAACGCTCGTCATTTCATAGGATGTGGATTTCCTTTGATTAGCGTTTATTCTGAGACTATTTGTTTGTCGTTTTTAGTTACGTTCGCTTTGTTAAAGAGTAAAGATCTTGAACTGTGTGAGAAATAATTTTTGTTGTTAACGATGATGAAATCGTATTACAAGTGGCACAAAAAATTAAATGTGGATTTTCTAGAAGAAACAGAAGGTAAATAATTCGATATTATTGTTGCGAATCTTTTAATTTTTCGAATGTGTATGTAAACGCTATAAATAATCTAAAAGAACAGAATATTATTCATCCTGTTAAAATTTCAGAAGCATAATTGAATCAACATACTTTAAAGCTTAAGTAACGACTGACGAAGTAAGGACATTAATTTTGATGTCTAACAAAAACAGATTTTTGGGTGACATGAGCCACATGTTTTTCTATTAGTTCGTAAAACAGGAAATATCATCTAGGCTTCTAAGAAATATTTAAAAATTTCAGTACGTGTTTTAAACAGTCGACGAGGAATAAAATATTTATAATTGCAAGCTTTTCATTTTAGAATTTAAAGGTTTTCTAAACTCCCATATTATCCGCAGCTCGATTATTTTATCTATAATGCGGTTTCAGTTAACGAGTTTATCTGTAAAAGCCTTGCATGAGATTATTTTTAATTCTATGCACGAAATACTTAGATATTCATCATCTTTTTTTACGTACAATTCAAATACTAAGAATACAAGGTTGAGTCGTAAAGTATTGAAAGTCTTCATGATAACATTCTTCTTTTATCTTTCAAGTTAAATGTTTTATAAATTGATTTTATTTAATCATCTGTATATTTGGTTACGAGGGCGACGTGAAATGTTTCTGGAATCGACAAGGAAAATACGGTATTGGTGTGGTTTTTTATTTTTATTTTTCAATGTAGTCCCCTCGAATTCATTTGAAGCAAATCTCTTTCCTCGCAGTGATTTTTTCTGGTTTGAAAATAGGAAAAAGTCACTGGGGGCTAGGTCCTGTGAATATGGAGGAAGAGGGACTAATTCGTAGCGCAACTAATTAAATTTGGACTTTGGAATCGGTCCATTGTCGTGGTAGAAAAGCACTTTTTTCCGCTGCAAACGAGATCGTCCTTTCCTTCTGCAGATAGTTGATGAGGATCACACCTAGGCAATCCCAAAAAATGGTCGCCGGAAATGTCAACTGCTTCGACTATTTCTTGATCTCTGATACGTAGAGGTGGATCCAGGTCTTATCCACGGTCATGAAACGCATGAAGAAATCCCTTGAATTGCGGTGTGAACAAACGTGTTACCTATCGCATCGATAGCGTTTTCGTACCCAAAATTTCGTGTAGAATATGACCAACGTGTTCTTCTGAGATGCCTCTTGTCTCTGCTATCTCTTTCAGCTTCAATCGGCGATCGACTAACACGACATCATGAATCTTGTCGATCATTTCATCGACCATGAACCTCTAGCAAAATATTTCGAATTTCCGTGGGTGTTTTCCCACACATCCAGAAGCGTTTTATCACTGCATGAAATTCAATATTATCCATTTTTGCTACACAAAACAACAACTATTGACAGTTGACATACTTCAACCTTCGTGCGCCGATTCCGGAAACATTTAAAATCATCCTCGTACCTATTGGAATAATTTTTTTAAATTATTTGTGGTTACAAGGTGCTTCTTTAAAGTTTATCTTTCAAGTTAAGCATTTTATAAATTGATTTTATTTAATCATCTGCTTTATTTTAAATATGCAGGTGATTTAGATAAATAATTACTTAAATCGAATAATATATTTATAAGCGCTCCCTATAGTAAGATTATTCGTGTTAGTAAAATTTTAATATAATAATCATCGTGTTTTCAAGCGTAATTTAATAAAAACTAAAACCAAAACGAAATAAATCAGATCTAAAATATGTATTTCCTGCCCCCAAGAAATCTAGGTGTGACCTCGGTTTGGTAGCGCTTGTTGTAGGGGTGTCTGATCGTAGCCTTCTTTAACCGTAAGTGTACGCATGCTCAGTATCTCTCTTTCCTCGGCGTTCCCTCTCACGTTTCCTCTGCCTTGGGTGTAAGGCGACTGAAAAACACTACGATAAACACACATCTCTACATCGTTCCTTGACTTACGTCGAGTTGTACAATACTTATAATACACCTACAGCTTGCCCCGGCACTACGATCGTGTGAGACAGATTCTGTGTGCGTAACATATATATGTATATCAACACACTTTAAATTATATTTAGGTTTCACGTGTGTTGAACTTTTTACGTGCTTTATTTATACTCAAATTTCCGTTTCATCACCGCAGAAAAACATAAAGTAAAAAAAGAAACAAAAATAATAATAAAAAAAAAGCCCGTCTCATAGTGAAAGTAGCCATCATTTACATCTCGGTATAGTAGCTAGATTATAAACGAAATAATTTGAGACCGTAAAAAAAAAAGAACAACAGAATGACTCTGATTTGTCGATAATGTGACTCTCATCTAAAGCTAAAGTGACGGAGCATCTTTCTTAGATACCGGGCGATGTTTCAGTGTATTATTCAACAAAAAAATGGATGGATTCATCCCCATAATACCGAGACTAAAGACGTTTTTCCAGGTTAGTCGTTTTATTGAATCCCTCATTGTTCTTTTGTGTATATTTTTCTTTTAATCTCTATTCGGCATTATTTATATCTCCACGTTATAATCGATTGTATTCCAAATCTTGCATCCTGCGTGCAGGACGTCCTTGAATTCCTGGGTTATCGCTCAGGGGCATAAAGTAAAAATTAGTTATAAACTCAGAAATCTAATAAGAATTATATACAATTTTTAATTACATCCTTAAAATTATAATTCTATTCTATTTCCATGAATTCAAACGATTTCTTTAAAATAGCAAAAAAGATTGCATCAATACTTGCATTATATGTACATGTTTTTGATCTATATTCATAATCAATATTAAAATATCCGGTTTTGATAACACGAACAATCTAGCTAATTATAATGGCTTGTATCTTCTGTTTGAAGTAACCCGAAATGTTTATATCGTGTATACATAGTATAGAGTTATCTATGCTTTTGCTTATAATACGATAATATTGTTACATTCTATTATAATAACTGTTTAACTTAATGTATAACAGCATTAAACAATAAACCTCTCTTCTGTTCGTGTTATTTTTTCCATTGAAAATAAAATTTTAATATAGAGGAATTACATTTCACGAAATCATCTAGCAAATTATTACAAACTATTTATTGCTTCAAATTCCCATTTGTTATACTTTAAAAGATTTGACCCTGAGTGAAACGCGATGTAGAAATACCGAAACAAATCTCGATATATAACAAATTTAATAACAAAAAGATGGTGTCAAGTTTAAATTGAACGAAATTAGTTTAGATTTACGTCGGGGTATGATGATATTGTTTTTAAACTCGAGGATCCTAATAATTCGTTTATAATCAAGTTCATAATATGAATCTTTGCATTTCCGCTTGAGCAGACGGGCATTGGGCGGAAGAAGTAATAAAAGTTTAATAGAACATCGTATTTTGTCTTTAAACTTGGCATCTAACAAAGGAACGGATAATGGGGTGTTTACTACTACGTATTAAAAAAAAGTTTTAGCTAGTAAGCCGTTAAATCTTTTAATATCCTCTTTTTTTCTCGAGATTAATAGCGAGACTTTATTATAAATCTATTTAAGCGAGTTACGAATACGTTTCTGATGATGTGAGATATTCGATTGAATACACCTGTATACTCCTATTGTCAACTAGTTATGTACTATATAAGAAATATATGTTGGTATTGATTTTTAAGCCCCTGGGAACTTTGTAAGAATAGGAGGAAATACAAGTTGCGAATAAATTTGATAATAGTAAATGGATGATTACATTTAATGCTCTATCATTTTCTTTTTCAAATTTATTTCCAGATATACGTTTGCAATTAAATGAACAATTACGATGTCTAGACATGCGAATGGAAGCTCAGGTTGCTCTGGTAACGGAATTACAAGACTTTTTCCGCCGACGTGGCGAACTAGAATTAGACTATTCGAAAAATTTAGATAAACTGGCCAAGAGCTTACAACTTAGGCATAAGGAACAGAAACAAAAGTATGTATAACGTATAACCACAATATAACAATAAGGATTTATAGTAACAGAAACCCCTTTAAATACACAGAGATGGCGAAATTAACAAATCATTAATTGTTCCTATTGGCGTATTGCTATCAATTGCTAAATTTTTTGCTTTAAATAACCCAAAAGAAAAAAGGAAATTTTCGATTACCATTTTTCAAAGAAACTCCTCATAAAGACGATTTACGTAATCCAAAGTCCACTTGATTGATTTTTGTATCCTCAATAACGCGACTCTAAACGTGTTTTCCATTTATTTTCGCTTGTCACCTGTCAAGTAATATTGGATGATTGCATAAGTTCCTTCCCGATTTTCATAGAAGCCATAAAATTTACTGTATGGCGGGAGTCCAATTTTTTGTTTGGTCATATTGTACGCGCTGTATCGGTTATATAAGCCGATTTATGGGTGAGAGAATTTTTTTAAAATGGATAACGAAAAGTCCCAATACGAAGTTCTAAAACACTCAAAAGAAATCCAGAGTGTCCTTGTTTTTTGGACAGTTAAAAAGTGGTTGGTAGATTTTGAGATGGTGATTTAAATTTGGAGGGCCTTCCGGGATCACATATCACCATTTAAAAAAGCTTTGACTTTGGAAAAAGTAAGTGAAAGTGCAAAATCCGATATAAAAGCTACATCCAATGGGGGTGCTATTGCGTATCGGGTGGGATTGCAACAATGCGAAACAAAACGAACAATTTAGGCAATTTAGTCTTGAGATGAGAAAAACGTCTGATTTTGGCCAATCTGTGGAAACTGCACTGAGTTACAATGAAAAATCTGCAGGAACCACCATATTTCCTAGACATAACACCTTAAGATTTTCATCTATTCCGGTGTTTGCAGAATAGTTTAGGTAGCAAGAATCTTAATGAATCTAACGAACTTTTTTTAATTAAAATTAAACTCTGTCTTCAAAAAAGAATGGTGTTTTCTTTCAAATTTAACGTATTGAATTTTCGGATACTAACTTATATAATCACTAGATCTTGTATTGTAGTACAGAAAATATAAATGATGATAAATTTAAAAGGTAATTTGAAATTGGAACATCCTCTAGATCGAGCAATAAATACATTGGTTGATGTACGAGGCTTGTCCGAAAAGTAATTACCGTTTTAGAAAAAAACAAAATTTATTTCTACATGAGAAAGCATTAAATTATTTTCTGTATAGTTACTACCATTGCTCAGATATTAGTCATAACGGAAAACCACTTTTTCTATACACTCTTCAAGATGCTACCAGTGAAAACAGCCACTGCAGAAAAAATGCTTCAAGAATAAGTGATGGATAGAAGGTGCGAGTCCATAAGGTTTTGAGTGACACCAACAGTTACACATTCAACAAGCAGAATACCCTATCTGTCCAAGAACACAGTGCACACGATTTTTCGTGGTAACAATGTTGTTTTGAATGTTTGTCTTTTGGTGGATTATGAGTGACATGATGAACCTTAGTTTTATCGCTCATCACAGTACTGTTTAAGAATTCATCTCCCTCAACACTGTTCCACTCCAAGTTGTTTCGTTTTGTGGACATCCCTAAGCATTTTCGGAACCCCCCAGCGGGAACACATTTTCCAATGATTTAAGCGATTTCGGACAATCTAAAGCAATACAGTTTTTGAAATTTGTGGAAACTTATTAAGCACGAAACTTCATACTATCAAATTCGATTCAAACTCTTGTCCTTATTGTTATACAGTAATAATATCCGTTTAAATGATTGAAAATGAGAATATTTCTCTTTATAGACGAGAACAATGGCCATTGTTTTCAAGCTATGCCTGTTGGCATCAACTGGTAACGCAGACTAGAAACCTTTCGCGTGATCATGTAGCATTATCAGAAGTATATTCGACGCATTTAGTATCTAGACTAGCACAAGTGATGGAAGATGTTCAACGAATTTACAAGAAGGTTTGTTTCTTACTGTATTAACAGTAACAAGAAATATATGAATCATATACTTCAAAGTCAAAGGCTACCGTTCTAGAAATTGACGGTTTATATGTTTCTATTTTAAGAAAATATCGAAAAACCGCAAAAATTAGATTAAAATTCTTTTGTTTTGGTAATTTTAGTGCAGAGATATAGGCTATGAAACACACGAAGAAATCTTACGCGTATTACACGAACTACATACAACAATGAAAACATATCATAGCTATCAGGGTGAATTAAGACAAGCCGATGAAAAGTTAAAATCGGCCGAAAACCAACGAAATAAACTTAAACAGACGTTAACGCAGGATAAACTCGAACGATCTAAGAAATATAAGTTCATGGAAAAAGAAGTGATGAAGGTTGGCGTTGTTATTTTGTTTATTTTAATCGGTTTGCTTGAGGTTAATTGTTTCTAGCGTAAAAGCAAATACACGGATGCCAAATTGAAGGCATTAAAAGCACGAAACGAATACATATTATGCCTGGAAGCTTCCAATACAACTATTCACAAGTATTTCGTTGATGACCTATCCGATTTAATTGACGTGAGTATTTTTTATCCATGGAAATACTCGGAAAGTAAACTTATCTATTTATAGTGTATGGATTTTGGCTTCCATAACTGTATATCACGTGCATTATTAATGCACGTCTCCGCTGAAGAAGGAAGACAAAGATCTGTCCAGCATGGCATGGATACTTTATCGGCCTGCATAAATTCTTTAGACTCAGGGACCGATAAGCAAAAATTCTTGGAATACAATCATAGCGCTTTTATGATTCCTAAGAAAATTGAATTCCAAGGTCAAAAAAACGATGACGTAAGTATTACATCATACCGCCCCTTCGGTACAAATAAAATGAATATTTTTTAAAGCAAACCCCAGAACCAGAGATTCAAAAGATTTTACACCAAGAGATGGAGACACGGCTGAACCAGTTACACATGAGAGTTACCAATCTAAGGGCAGAATCTGATGAAGTTTGGAAGACTGTAGAGACCGCCGAAAGGACCCTTCTAGAGATGTTGAACGCTAAAGATTACGACTGTAGTCAGTACTTCGGCGAGGGAGCTGTTCCGGCTACTAAACCTCCCGAATCTTTATCTATGAAGCAAAGAGCTGACAGACAAGAAACTGAAGAGTTTTATCTATCGGTATCCGCGTGATAACATCGTAAAACTCTTGTATTGACGTATATCCTTACAGAAATTTCGAGAGTATCTACTTGGATCAACCAGGATAGCTAGATTAGATGCCAAACATAAATATATAAGCCAATCTCTCTTATCCGAAACTCCGGAGGCTCTAAACACTCTAAAACCCATTTCAAAGACCCCAAGAAGGAAACGTATTGGCAGATTACAAATGAGCGGTCAACCAAAATTATTTGGCGGTTCTCTCGAGGAATATTTAGAAGCCACAAACCAAGAAATACCGCTCATTATAAAATCTTGCGTTAGAGTTATTAATTTATACGGTACGTTTATTAACTTAAATTATTTCAATACCTATATAAACGTACGATGTTTATAATCCAGGTCTACATCATCAAGGCATATTTAGAGTGTCAGGATCCCAGGTGGAAATAAATAACTTTAGAGATGCTTTTGAGAAAGGCGAGGATCCTTTATCGGAGATGACCGATTCGTCAGACATTAATAGCGTTGCTGGAGTTTTAAAATTGTATTTGAGAGAGCTCAGGGAACCCTTATTTCCTATAATTTATTTCGAACAATTCATGGAATTAGCTCGTAAGCTTCCGAGATTTCCCATTTGATATATCACGCTGATTTGTTGTTTTTCAGAATTGGAATCTAAAAGGGAATTTATTATGAAAATAAAAGAGCTTGTTCTTAGTCTGCCGAGACCGGTAATGGTTGTTATGCGTTATTTGTTTGCATTTTTGAACCAGTAAGTGAAAATTTGAAATCTCCTATACAGGGTGTCCGTGAACTAAAATATAAAAGTATGGAAAATGGAAAGATCTAATTGTATTTTGCGAAAATTCCTTCCTCCTTATGTTCTATATAATTACACCTTTTCATTGTCCATACTATTTAATTTTATTTCAAAGACACCCTGTATATTTTATTTTGATTGAATTTTAGCTTATCCGAATTCTCCGATGAAAACATGATGGATCCATATAATTTAGCGATCTGTTTCGGGCCTACCCTAGTACCAGTTCCTGACGATAAAGATCAAGTCCAGTACCAAAATCAAGTGAACGAGTTGATAAAAAATATTATCATGTATAACGATGAGATCTTTCCAAACGATGGCGGTTGTATTTACGAAAAATATATTTCACTTGAACCTGACGACCAGTAAGTTTGAAGAGTGCAAATCAAATGGTTTGATTTGCACTTTTCAATGCGTTATCTTTACAGCGACGTAGGGGATTCACCTTCAGATCACGCTCAAGAGGATCTAGATTCGGAAGTTTACCCATCCGAAGATGGTACGAAATACCGTCTTGTTTTATTTGTAATAATTAAGACGTTTACAGATTCCGAGTGTATGGAAGCAACAGCTCAATTCGATTTTATTGCCAGATCTGATAGGGAACTATCACTAAGGAAGGGGGATACTGTTACACTATATTCTCAAGTCTCCAATGATTGGTGGAAGGGTGCTGTTAATGGTAACGAAGGCCTAATACCAGATAAATATATATCGCTTAAAATGAAGTAAGTAAATCGGCATGTTTAGGGTCGTTACGTGTAAGAATACCTCGGATCTCAACTGCTCTTTTTCTGGTTACAGAGATGACGATCGTGAGAAAATCGAAAACTTCAAGTCTAGTTCCTCGGATGATTCAATGCGAAGAAGAGCATCGAGTTCTAATGATTCTGTCCTATCAGAGAGCTCCATATCAGCTGCAAATTCGCCTCTAGTACAGTGTGCCCCCATAACGTGGAGTAACGTGCCAAATTTAAACGAAGATCCTACCACTAATTCCTCTACAATAATGACGCAATCTAGAGAGGTATTAGAAACCACAGTATAATTGTTCGTTATATTCTATGTTCGTTGTTTATTTTACCGGCATTTTTTTTTTTTTAACATGCATCCTCTAATTATTTTTGTCTCATCTCGTATCTTTTTCTTCGACAAATAATGCAGTATTATTGAAAAGTGTTCATTATTTCTAAAAAGAAGTGCAACTTACATTAGAGTACGTGTTTCTGTCTGTGATTATGAGGAGTTACATTATTTCCTTTAACAAAATAAATGCATCACGATATGTAGTAGTCCCTATATATATATATTTTTTTTGACTTGCATCTTTTTTTTTTTTATTTTATTTCTATTTAGTGCGTGGTAACTATTTTCATTATTGTGAGATCTCTTTTTTTCCAAACTATAGTGCTTAAAAGTAAGTAATTAATTCAGCTTGTTTTGCCTTGATTTATCCTGTATATATTAATTTGAGTTAGTTATCGCGAGTTAAATAATATAGTATCTACAGATTCTTTTTTTTTTTTTTTGGAAAAGTTAATTACAGCATGTTTTTCTTTTTCTTTTTGGAAATGACATATACAAGATGTCTATGAAATAGAATAAATATGAAAAGTGAAAAGATTTAATTTTATTTTTTAATTAAATCTGCGGCATATTATTGAACTCTTAGCATGCCGTTTAAAAAAGGTAAACAGTGATATCTTACTGTTTTTATAACATCGACAGTGTACTGAGTGATTTTAAATGTTTGAGGACAGTTTAAATTTCGCGCCTTGCTAAATTTTTGTCACGTTGGCGATTTGGTTTTGAATTCGTAACCAGTAGCGTAGCAAATAGATTTTGGATGGGTGATAAAATATTGACAACAGATCTTCAAAAAATCAATTCCATCAATTTTGATGTATATATATATATTTTTTAATCCTATGTCCTTTATACCTTGCGGTGTCGGACTATTTATTTCTTATTTTTATCTTGCACAGGTTCCTGTTCTGAGCCAGTTGTTTGGCTTCTCTTTTCCAATGTTCTATACACTTGCTCCTTCCAGATGTTTCGGGGTCTACCTATTCTGTTTTTGCCCTCTGTTTTGGCTTCAAATATCCTCTTTGTGATTCGATTTTCTTCCATTCTGTGTAGATGTCCAAGACATCCCAGTTGTCTCTCTTCTATGACCACTTCTACTGGTTTGATACCGAGACTATTTGTGATTGTCGTGTTTCTGATTCTGTCTCTTCTAGTTACTCCTTCTATTCTTCTTAGGAATCTCATTTCCATGGCCGTAACTCTGCTCTTGATTCTATTCGTGGTTATCCATGACTCATTACCATATGTTAATGTTGGTCTGATCACTCTTTTATACATCTCTGTCTTTATTTTTTTTGGTATTTCTTTTTTATCCAGAAACGAATTTCTCAATATGTTATATATTTTTGCGGATTTCCCTATCCTCTCATTTACCTTTTTCTCTATTCTCCCATTGTCTTCAATGATTGTTCCTAAGTAGTTGTAATTTTTAACTTGTTCCAATGCTTTTTCCCCGATTTTGATGTTATGTTTTCTTTCTTCTGCTGCTATTATCATCGTGTTTGTTTTCCTCGTGTTTATCTTTGTTAGTTCTTCAAGTTTTGCTCTAATGTCTCTTCCGAGTGTGCTATCAGTACCATATCATCTGCAAACATTAGTTCCTGTACGTTAATTGCATTCATTTTCCAGTTTCCTACTTTCATATTTTTTCCTTTTTGTTTAGCTTTTTTAACAGCGTCGTCTATTAATATAGAGAATAACAATGGGCTCAATACGCATCCCTGTTTTAATCCAATTTGCGATTCGAATTCAGCTGATTCTGCATTGGAAGTTCTCACCTTATTCTTATTGCTTTTATACAATGCCTTAATCATCTCTATCATTCCTTTCTCTAAACCTCTCCTTTCCAAGCTCTGCCATACATCTTCTCTTCTTACCCTATCAAAAGCTTTTTTAAGATCTATAAAACATATATGTATTTCCTTTCCTTTCCCTATTAGTTTTTCTCCTAATTGTCTGATTACAAATATTAAGTCCTGGGTGCTTCTTCCTTTTCTAAATCCATGTTGAGTATCTTCTAGTGTTGTTTCCAGTTTCTCTCGGAGTCTTTTTTCTAGTATTCTTGTCAATACTTTTCCTGGGATACTAGTTAATGTTATTCCTCTATAGTTTGAGCATTCCTTAGAGTCTCCCTTTTTGTATATGGGCATAATTATTCCCATATTCCATTTCTTAGGTATTTCTTTTTTTATTACAATGTTGTTTAAGAGGTCAAGTAGTTCTTCGTTACCTTTGTCTCCCATATATTTTATCATTTCAGCTGTGATTCCATCCTCCCCGGCCGCCTTTCCTAGTTTTAGTTTGCTAACTGCTTCTCTGACTTCTTCGTCGCTTATTGGTGTGATACGTTCATCGTCGTTTTTTGATTTATGCTCTTTTTCTCTTATATCTTATTTTTTAAATTCCCAAACAGGTAAAAATCTAAAGGGGTTAGGTCAGCGACTAATAAGTCACCAAAGTACTCTTCTAGATATTCCAATGTATCATGCGCTACATGAGGTGGTGCTCCATCTTGTTGAAAATACCTCCTTTCCAATTCATCGTCATGTAATTGGTTTATAAACACTTCCAAAATTTGAGTGCGATATCTTTCCGCATTGATATTTTCAGGGAAAAAAATAGGGCCAATTATGCGACGTCTAGACATTGCCACCCAGACCCCAATTTTTGGTGGATGTAAAGAAGTCTCAACAAAATTATGAGGGTTTTCTGTAGCCCATGTCTTGTAATTTTGGCTGTTAATATAGCGTGACAAGTGAAACCAGGCCTCGTCTGACATGTTAAATCTAAAATATCATCATTATGAAGATTTTCATTAAACCACTGACAATATTGAATTCGTCGTGGAATATCAATTGGCAATAATTGCTGTGTTACGGTTACTCTATACGGATGCATGTGTAGATTTTTAACCATTGCTTTTCTTGCAGTACTGAACGATAAACCTAAAATAACGAAAATGAAAAATACTACATCTTAGAAATAGAAAAAGCATCATATCAGTTTGAGCTGCTAATTTGCGAATTGACTTTTTAGGACTAGCCTCTATCCGTTGTCTAACATCATCAACAGCCCCTTCTGTTAACACTGTTGGTCATCCAGTTGATTTTCCTTTGCAAATGTAGTGTTTCCCTTCGAATCGTTCAATAATTCTGTCTCTGTGATTACAAAACACTTTGTATGGTACGACAACATCCGGATAATTTTCACGAAATTGATTCAGGCATGATTGCAATGAATAACTCCATGATCCATCTTCGTGATGAGTGCCACTGCGATAATGCGCCTTTAAAATAAAAGCGTCTTGCTCGGCCGTAAACGGCATCTTAAAACTAACAACAATTAAGTTCACTTAATTTAATAGAAATGCATAAAACATACCTAGAAAAATGAAGCAAATAATAACGAATAAATTTGTTATTAGCTCCACAGAGATTTCTAGTGTCGAAAATTGGTAAGTTATATTTTAAAAATGTCATAATTAGTTCCAATTATACAATAAAATATGAATAAGGTTTTCTTTGTCTAATAGTTACAAATTTCATTTAACTTTTGTCAGTGACATTTTGGTTACCTACATAAAAATTCGTCATTAAGAGTGTCAAGAATGAAATTTTTTTGATTCTGAAGCACTATATTTATCTATTTTATTTTCACTTCCTCCGTAATAAATCGGCGTGTATTGAATAGTATAACTACTTTAAAATACGGATTTTAGAAAGTCTGAATCGAGATGTAAACATTTAACAGAAATTAATTCATTTGCAAATGTTAATATACTTTCTCGAATGCATTTTAAATAATTAACACATATGTCTTTAACATTACTGTTTAATATAGTAAGCATTCTGTATCATACACATGCGATTTGGTTTTGAATTCGTAACCAGTAGCGTAGCAAATAGATTTTGGATGGGTGATAAAATATTGACAACAGATCTTCAAAAAATCAATTTCATATTGATTTTCTAAGCAAAATGAAAAATAACACTGATAAACAGTAGCTCTAAGAAGAACAGATTACAAGTAAAACTGAAGCAAATAATAACGAATTAAATGAATATAAATAACGTGCCGCACAGGCAGTTGACAGGACCGATACTCATAATAGCCACTCTTAACATGTCAAATCCTCTAGAATCGCGAAATTTAAACTGTCCTCAAACATATAAAATCACTATATAGTCTGAGTATATATTACAATTTCTTATGGTTTTTTTTTATTAATTCTAATGTTCGTCTCGTAATTTACTCCTAACTTTTTGGATTTATTTTTTATTTTATTTCAAAGACACCCTGTATTCTGCAGATAATCCTTTCGAAACTTTACTGTGAATGATGTTTGCATGTTTTTTGTTGTTTGCATGTATACCAGAACAAAGCTTTTATTTATTTTTTAATTTTCTTTTTATTTTTTAAAAATAATTTTTGTTTAATGCTGTTTAAGATTGGATGAAATTTAAAATACGTAGACGAACTTTTACATTAAAAGAGAAATATGAACTATATTCTGTATATATAAGTTTTATTGTATAGTTTTGTATATAAATATTATTATCATAGTTTTATGATAATTCAGGTGCAGGATATTATTTTTTTCTTTTGTAATTTATAAATAAAAAAAAATAGAAAATTTATATTAAATATAAAGGAGTGACAAAAAGTAAAATGAAATAAAATAATTGTACGACTACAAATGCATGTTGCTTGTAATTGCATTGTAGTAATTTAACAATAAATGTTGTTTTTTATTGTATTTATTGTATTATTTTTTTTTCTGTTGCGTAAAATATTGTCGTAATAGTGTTTTATTATTATTGAAACCTAGGAAATCGACTTAAAACGGGGTAATTAGTATAAAATTAAATAGGTTTAATATTAATGAAACACATAGACAATAGACAATAGTAAGATTGTAGTGATATATTTTGAATTTTTTGTTGATTTCATAGTACATTTGCTAGAACCCAAGTCCAGACTGCGTTTTTTTTTAAAGGTGAGCACATATCTTAGCATGTTCGGTACTTTTGGGTTATGTTTTTCTCTCTATCATCTCATAGGGTCTTAGCTTTTTTTTTACTGTAGCCATTGACATTCATCTGTTTTGTTTCGAAACCACAGGATTTGTAAAGAAATCATTCCCTTACAAACCCTGTACGATTTTAGCATTATAGTTTATTTAAACTAGAGCGTTTCTTTCCTTGTCGTACTACATCATATAAACTGGAAATAAATGCTGCATTGCATGATAAATGTTATTCTTTTTCTTCAGTAAAAGCTTGCAACTATTTACTTATACCTACAGAAATTTATCAACTTGAAAATAGTTCCAAGCTTAAATAATGGTCTTTAGTACTTATATTACTTTCCAACTAATACTATATGTTTATCTAAGTAAAAGATTTAAGTAAGTATTACATTTGCCTACGTAAATAAATCTAATACCATTTAATATAGTTGTACAAATGAAAGAAATGTTACTAGATACATTTCAAGAATCTAATTCGATTGATACATACATAATATCCTGTAGTTACTTATATGTTTCATGTAAAAAAGAAACCATCTCAATAGAAAATAAAATAGGGTAATAGTGTAATCTTTTTACGTATAAATTTAATTTTCTTTGTTCCAGAATTTATCAAGCAGTCATCATAAACGAAATAAATCAATGGATATGTCGACGGAATTTCGCTCAAATCTAAATCCTAATGAAGACTCTATAATAGGCCATCGTACTATGATAAACGTGAACCAAAGCTTGCAACAAAATATCATAATTAATGGCTCATCTCTCTCCTTGAATTGTTGCCAAAAAGCTCATTTAGATACTAATATTTTGAACGTGAATAGCGAAATGGATGCTGATAATCTCGAATCTTCAATAATCGACTCTAAAAGGGATAAGGGTAATCAGGAACCGACCGATATCGACGAATCGAATGTCAATTTTAGTTTGAATAGGGAACAATGGCAAAGGCGGGCCAATTCTCAATCGCATATCAAGATACCTCACACGTTGAAGACCGCTATAGCGAATAGGAGCTCAGAATCTTGGATACAGAGGCAGAATCATACTCCCGATCTCGTGATGGATTTACCGTTATTGGTTGGTAACTCTAGCCCTAAGGAGACGAGCAAGAAATCCATCTCGATATCTTCTAATTTATACGCGGATAATTCTTCATCCGAGGAGGAAACCTGCACGGTTAAGTTGCCGGAAATAACAGGTCCTGAAAGTCCGGATATGACGACAGCAGCGGAAAGATTCGCTAAGCAAAATCAATGTACGCTCAAGAAAAATATCAAGGTTCATATAGATGCTACTGGTAAAACGGAACTTACGAAACCTATAGCGGCCGATTTGGTAGCGATTACAAGTCCTACACCAGATAGGAAGTATGCTTCTGTAACAAACGCCAGTACTACCACTTTTAAGCCTCAAATAAAAGCTAAACCTCCAGTGCTCAAGAAACCAGTATTTTCAGGTATACCTCTACCAACGCCCATACCAACAGATGTTAGGAAGGATACGGGCGATCTTTCTACTTAGGATGTTCTTAAGATATCAAAACGAAGGCTCAAAAACACTCCAGGAACGCGAATTTGTCTCAGACAATAAGTGCAAACTACTCAAAATAACAATAGGGAAAAAAAAAGGAAGTTTACACGCTTTTAGAATGGTATAAAGTAAGGGTTCTTTTATTTTTTTATCGTAAAAACAAAATTAAACGTAGGATTTACAATATTTATGAGTAATTAAAACAACAAAAAAATAAAGAGACTCTGCTCATGTTTTTATAGTAACTATACAATGTATACAAGATCTTTTGGGACTAAAAATAGGAGTTATTATCATTCTATGAATATTCAGGAACTGCTTGATGTTTTTCTTTGTGATAATCGTAATCTTCGTGTTAAAAAGTGCCATAACGTTGAGATTCTTTTCTTATTTTTTATTTTTTTAGGGATTAGTATAATATTTGACTTCACAATCCGAGCGTTTCATATATTAGTGTGGTGCAAAACGACGTAAAGATTAAATAACATTAGACTTTCACGGCCAGAGTCTGAATTTGTATAGGAAATACACCACTATGTGAAAAAATAGGTTCAAAATTAGCAAAGCTCTTGACACCTCTTAATGGGAATGGAGTACCACGCAGTGAGTTTGTGTAATTTTTTCTTTTATCCAAAAAATAAAACCTTAGGTTACACCAAGCAAAACAACACCCCATACCATAATATTTCCGCCTCCATGTTACACTGTTTTGATCGTATATCGGGGAGAAATTATAAAATATTGCACCATTTCTGCGCATCCACAATCTCTCTGCGTCCTGCATCCTGCATTGCGACGACTCAATAGTGATACCTTTTTCGGTACACGTGCATGCAAATTTTGTTCCAACAGACGATGTCCTAATTATCGAGGTATCAATATTAAGTTTTAAATCATTTTTAATTTGTTTGGAGGTGGTAAAAGGATTTACTTTCATTCAGTGTTGTTATCGCGTTATTTGTTCGATCGCTGGTTTTCCTTGGTCTTCCACTTTTCTCTAGTTTTCTGAACGTCCCAACAATTGTGCAATAAATATGTATTGCCTTCCCCTCGCATTTTCATGATGAATCGTCGGTCTTCTGCGGTACAATATTTAGCTCGATTCATAACTTATGATTTTATAGAATTTATAACATCGAAGAAATAATCTGTTTCTGCACAGCAATTGTTTACTGTTGATTGACACAAGAAGGGTATTCACTGGAAATATGTGGTGAATACAGAAGACACTAATGGAGTTTGTAAGAAATAATGTTTACTTACCTTGACGCGAGATGTAATATTAAAATTTTTACACCTATTATTTTGCGCAGTTGTTTGATAATCTCCAAGCTCGTATTATGTCGCCAAATATTGTACGTGAATAGAAATTTTAACCGTATAGTCCTAGATAAACGCAAAATTAACCAATTTTAGCAATAAGTATTATATAAAAAACAAAAACGCTTATTAATGATAGTGGAAATGTAATTTTAATAACTAAAAAACGTTTTTACGATTTTATCCACTTTGACAGCTGCCTTATTTATGTCATGTATGTGTCGTTTTTTGACAATTTCGTGTGTAGCATTGAGTAGTTAAGGAAAGGAACATCAAGTAGTTCTAGTTACTATATTAGAGGTAGAAATGCAACATTTTTTAACATTTTGACGATTATACACATGCAAAAATGATCTTATTAGACGTGTCAAGCTATTTACACTTACGATATCATAATATTTGAATATTTTTGTGCCATATTAACTAACTACTGTTATAGTGAAATTTTCTCTATTTTGTATTCAAATGGTGTACTCTTAACTATTTAATATCTCTAATCTTATCTAATTAACGTAATTTTTAATATGCACAACGACTTATAACTTCTTAGATGTCGATGAGCGGTGCTTTTAGTAACGGAAAGGGTGTAATAGAGAAAATGCTAACAATAAAGATATCGATTCAAGAGTAATGTAAATATATATTTAGTCTAAACATATTTTGTACATGTAGTATACGCTTGTGATTGTTTTTTTTTTTTTCTCAATTAACCAAAGCAGTTTTAATTTTGTATTTTACGTCATACTAGTAATAACTACATTAAAGTATTTTAAATTGTATTTATCATTGACCGTATGTATATCAGTTATAATTTAAAACAGATTCAACTTAGATATCCATATGTGCCACGAATAAGTTGAAATTTCTCCAAGATTTTGCTTTAAAACTTGAGAAAAGTATGTTGTAGAACTTTTAAGTTGTAATCATTTAGCTCGTAGCCTAATTACATCGCTAGCATGATTCGGCATGTAATTGATTCTAAATCACGTACATTTATATAGTTAATAGTTTTACTAACTGCGTCGTACACCATTTTATAATATACATCCGATTTTGCTAAGCGATGAAACATTTTACTATTTAACACATACTCTTTGTGAGACTGATCAGTTAGATACTAGATTTTAAGGATATCGAGATAATTATAGGGCTAAAAATGATGTAAGGGTGTGATCAAATATTGTAATATTGCGAGAATTTCGGGGTTACACCCCGATCGATCCGGTGAACCATCACAAAACGAAGCGGATACGTAGATAAAAATATCATCCGTATTAGTATTCATCAGAATCATTACTTATTCACTTATTTAGAGAATAAAATCAGCATTATGAACGTTGCTATCGCACAAAAATATAAGCACAAAGTTAGATGACCGATGTAACTCTGGATAGATGTGACGTGTAAATAATGCTGAATATTCAATTAACTTGTTCTTCTGTAATTTTCAACATATGAATTCGATTCTAAACCAGTTCTAAATCAATTCCATCTTCGTTTTTTTTTTAATTTATTTCAATTATACCTATTATTTTACTTATAATTTTCCTTTTTAATTTATTTTAATTCATCGCCTTAAATAAGGTTAAAAAAGAATCAATGTATTTAAGACCTTGCCTTATAAAGCAGAGTGAATAACTATTAAGTTCCCTTTAAGAATTAAAGAAACAAATAACAACAAAAAATGAAACCAAATGATCCACGAAAAATATATATTAATCGTTACTATTACACATAAAAAAAATGTATCATGTACTACGCTTTTTTGTGGACCATTTTCTATTTACTTACATGATTATCGCATTATATATATAATATACTCTATTTATCCTATAATAAACAGAAATTCGCTAAGAATATTTTATTTTATTTCAATGATAAGTACCCATTATTAACATTTGGGTTTATATTATTTAAAAACAAGGTAAGTATGGGGTTTAAATATTACATAAAAATTTAATAAATCAGACGATTGATAAGATACATGACATTATAATAAATTAAAACTGATTGCAATCTACTTTTAATAATTACAAGCTACTTTTATCTGTAGTTTAATTAATTTGGAATTAGACATAAAATTGTAACAAAAAGGAAATTAAGATGTCAATGTTACATAAAAAAGGAACAATAACCCCATGATTTATTTTATTTAAAATTTAACTAAACGTACACTAGGTTGACAGAATAAAATAGACAGCATAGGGTTTCCAGTGGATTTTCGAATTGAAGCTTTGGTTGTTTCGAAATAAATTATCAGTTTCGTTTTTCAGATTTTAATGCAATTCCAAATGGTAAGGTTTTTCCAAACCTTCTTATTGCTGACATAGAAACCCTTGCTCCAGAACTTCAAATAGAAATGATTTATTTGCAGTCTAGTGATATTTTTAAAGATAAATACTAAAACCCGCCATGGCTGGAATCTTATAAGGATCTTCTAATCAGAACGTTTGATATATTGCATGCATTTAATAATAATAATAATAATAATATTTAATGCCCAACAGATACAAATATCCAATTACAAGGCAATGTTAAATAATGTACACATGCAAATATAAATAACATAAAATTAAAGTATGTCAAATTAAAAAGCTTAGTAACTAGTTGCTTTAATTTAAATTAAAAAAAAAAAAAGTACTTTACCAGTGGTTAGCAAAAAAGAGAACGGAAAAAGTATTCAACTAAGTGTAACGCACCCGATCTACATACCGTCAAAAGGGACAGTAAAGTGCAGGTATGTATATCCAACTCGGCAAACTCCATAGAGTTGAAATTGCTACACAATCTGTGTATTGGGGACCTGATGGCGATGTTTGTTCTAGGTGCGAAACAGTAAAAAGTATTTGTTTGCCTAGATCCTGAACGTGGTACAATGAAGTTGATTTTACTCAACAACTCAGGGACATCAAGACCATTATGAAGTAAAGTAAATAGGAATTTACCTCCAGCCTGTTTTCGACGTAGTTCTAATAAATCAATATTAAATGCCTCTAGCAGAGCACAGTGGCTAAATCCTTGTATCGGGTAAGTATTAAATTTTTAAAAGTACAAGAACTTCCAAACATCTTCTCTGAATCTGCTCTAGAAGATGTATCTGATAGATATACATAGGTGACCAGACCAAGGACGCGTACTCCAGTCAGAGACCGAACAAAAGCGAAATAAAGAGGAAGAATGGCTGTTATAGAAGCAAAATGGTCGTGTAACACGTATAATGAATCCTAACATACTTAACGCTGATGTACAAATACTGGATATGTGCTCCATAAAGGTCAGTCTTGAGTCAAAGACGACGCCCAAGTCTCTCATAGAGGTCTCCTAGGTAAAGAAGATCCAGCCAAGTGGTAGGTATATATAATTGGAGTCGTCTTACGAGAGTGTAG
Source organism: Trypoxylus dichotomus (assembly GCA_023509865.1). NCBI lineage: Eukaryota > Metazoa > Arthropoda > Insecta > Coleoptera > Scarabaeidae > Trypoxylus > Trypoxylus dichotomus. The sequence goes on along the minus strand of CM042083.1, from coordinate 5,086,031 downwards.
GTGACAATTTTGCATTTGTTTACATTAACTGTTAGTCTGTTGTTGACACACCACGTGTGGAATATATCGAGTTGGCTTTGCAAATGATTGCAATCCTGAGAATTATAAATTGTTGAGTACAACTTCAAGTCATCTGCGTATAACAACTTTGGACAGTTGAGTTGATAGGCACAAATCATTTATATATATGAGGAACAGAAGTGGACCCAAGTTACTCTGAGAAACTCCAGAGCTCGGCGCAAGTAATCAGACTCAAATCCCATGTATGTCACAAATTGCTTTCTATCAAGAAGATACGATTGGAATAAAGACAAGAGAAGACGAAAAATCCAATATTGTCCAATTTATTAATAAGCACGGTGTGGTCGATTCGATCAAAAGCTTTGTTAGGTCAGTATACACAACATCTACCTGTCCACCGGCATCAATACTATCAGATAGGTATTGTGTAATTGTAACAAGATTAGTTACCGTAGATCGTTGAGCAACGAAACCGTGTTGGTCATTTGAAATCCAGGAGTCTAACTTGGAGCATAAATATACTTGTACAAACATTTCTCAAAAAAACTTTAGCAAAATTATTTAATAACGATATGGGACGATAGTTGGAAATAACACACTTCTCACCATTTTTAAAAACAGGCACCAATTTGGCAATCTTCCACACAGACGGAAGGTGGATGCTTTGAGAGCGAGATTGAACAAGTAGCAAAGAGGAGAAGCAAATATATTTGCACAATCCCTAACAAAAAAGGCCGGAATGTCATCACTACCCGCCGTGCAATTATTCTTTAAGGATTTCATAGCACACACCACATCCATCTCAGTTACAGAACCTAGGTCAACCATAGTAGCGCACGAAGCAATTGGAGCAATAGGCGTTGGAGCAAATGAAGGAAGGTACACCGATTGGAAAAACTCCCGCAAGGCGCTCACTATGGAAGGTGGGTCGTTATACGTATTGCCGTAGTCGTCCTTCATAGTTCTAGAATACCTCCCCCATCCCTCGAGATCGCACAAACTGCCAAAAATGTTTAGGATCGGTTGAAATGGAGAATTCAGCGCTCTGAATAAAGTTCTTATATAACCGCCTAGAATCTGTTTTCAGCATCCTTCTCATATCTTTGAAAGCATTTAAATCGCTTAAGCATCCTGTTCTTTTATACATCAATCGATAATGATTTTTGAGTCTGATGTTACTAATGTGATCACGCGTGAACCACTGTGGATAATTTGTATGCGCACTGGTTTTTACGGGGACAAACATATCTAAATTTTTATAGATTTCAGCATAAAATGCAGAACAAGCGTCATCTATACTAGTATAATTGTAAATAAAATTCCAATCTGTAGTTAATAAAGAATCATACAAGTTAATAAAGTCTGCTCGCTTAAAATTATACACTCTTTTGTCCTTATTACCACACATATTGCTATATCGTGACGATGGAATTGATAGGCACAGCGCTAGAAGCAGGATGATCGTAGTCCTCGGCAACCAGAGGAAACATCTCTCTATCAATAGCAACAGTGTGAACATTGGTAACAACTAAATCTAATATTCTACCTCTAGCATTTGTTACTGAATTAAGTTGTGACAAATCAATAAAATGTAAGAATTCATTCATTATTCTACTTTTACCATCATTTATGTCAGGTCTGTTGTAGTGGGTAATGTTAAAGTCATGAATGATAGTTTTGTAGAACTTATATTTATTGTGTCTAAACTACTCAGAAAATTCTCAAAATCGAGAAGCGAAATATCTGGTGGCACATAAACCACATAAACAGCAAACTTATGATGGCATAAACTAAATACAGCTCCGACAATATCAACAAGTGAAGTCGTGTCCTTAACATGTGTAAAATCTACCTGATTGTAAGGTAAGGTGGACTTAAAGGCTAAAATAACACCACCACCACGACTTCTATTAATTAATTCAAATTTACGGTCTTCTCTAAGCACATAATACGTAGGTGGAAAGAGTTCGCAATTAGATACATCTGACGACAGCCAGCTCTCAGTAACACACACAACATCAAAGTCAAGAAAGTACATACGTTACCGTAAAACACATCACACTTGGTCCATTAACCCTCGCACATTTTGATAATAAATGACAAGATCTCTGTTGGGCTCCACTAGTTTAACTGCACAATAGTCGGTATACCTTGTTTGTATTTAATTCTTAGATTCTTCTCCCCGTTAGCCACACAGTATCTAACTCAGCCTTAATCTTTTTGAAATAGTCTATTTGGCGGCGGGTTTTATCAAGCGATATATTTATGTGTTTGTACTGCTCATTTTCACGCAACCGTTTAGCATGCTTTAAGACAGTGTGAGCCTCTCTGAGCTAGAGAGCCTCACTTTGATCAGGCGCCGCTTGTCAGGAACAAAACGACCAATACGGTGCACCTCAATGTGGTCGGTGTTCATGCCAGATGGAAGCGCTTTTAGTACCGCCTGAACTGTCTCCAACTCCCGGGACCTCCTGGTGTTCGCATCGTGCGTGTCAGACTCAGGTACACCAAACATAATGATATTCTGCTTGCGATTGTTTCTGTCACCCAATTCAGCCAAAAGTTCCTCAAACGCTTTATCGTCAATTCCAGCACTCTTCTCTCTAGCCGCCAAGTCGTTTCTCAAGCTCAGTATAGCTGCCTTGAGATCATTAATGTCGCTGCTCAAGATGTTACAATTCCTGCAGGACCACGATACCCCTTTCTTGCTCTTTATGGTACGAATCTCAGTTATGCTCAGCTCTGCGCACGAATGCAAATATATCTTCTTGCACACACAACAGGTGTTGCAGGTGTTTTTTTTTTCTGGCTTTGGAACTACGCAAACGTATAAGACATTCTCCAAAATAAAACATAAAAAAATATTAAAGGATGAGCATTTGATGTCGCTTCAAATTTCCACTGGTAAACTACAAACAATTGCCGGTTGAAACTTACAACTGTATAGTTCTCATTAGTCACAATTCTCATGTCTAATGTATACTAGGGTGACAGAATAAAATAGACACCAGGTAAAGCGGTATAAATATGTAACCAGCTAAATTCTAAGACCGAATTAAGAACTTTTTCTTCTCATTAGAGTGGGGGTAGATGTATAGGAAGGAATTCGTCATAATTTAGTATCGTTACAACTATGCCTCGCTTACAAGGTTCGAGTGATATTAGCGACTTCACCCGGGGTCGCATCGTTGGCCAGAGTGAACGCGGCGCTTCGCAACGTGAAATAAGTAAATTTTTAAATATTCCGTTGTTCACAGTTAACCGTGTGATTACACAATTTAAACGCAAGGAAAAAATAACAGTGGAGCCGAGACCAGGTCGTGACGGACCTTCTGAAAGAAGTAAAATGGTGCTAAGAGAACCGCGAAAAAGTACAGCTGAGCTTGCGGCAACTTCACAGAAAAGTCAGCGCACCGTTCTGCGATACCTCCACAGTGTGGGGATGTATAAAAGGGTGGCAAAGAAAAAACCTCTTCTCACGGCGTTTCAAAAACGGCACCGAATGGCTTGGGCAATCGAAATGCGAACGAGGCCCGAGGAGTTTTGGCGGTCTGTCATTTTTTTAGACTAAAGCAGATACTGCCAATTCAGTGATAGTGGTCGTACGTGGGTATGGAGACGTTCGTCACAGCAACTGGACGACAGATTTTTCCATCAGACGGTGAAATACGGCGGTGTGAACATCATGGTGTGGGGCGCGATATGGTATGGTGAAAGATTGCAATTAGTAATCTGCGACGGAAATATAAATGCGGCAAAATACATCCAAATATTAAAAGAAGGACTACTACCGATATTCGACAACGCCATTTTATCTAAAGAAGACGCCACTTTTATGGAGGATGGAGCACCCTGCCGCAAAGCAAGAACAACAACTACATGGAAAGAGGAACAGGGGATTCGGATTTTACCATGGCCAGGCCAATCACCATACATGAATCCGGTAGAGAGTATTTGGCACATAATCCAGACAAATATGGTGAAACGACACAATAAGGAAGAACTCGTGGCAGCTGTTACAGAAAAGTGGTTAAATATTCCAGAAGACACCATTAATCATTTAATAGATTCTATGCCACGACGACTCGCAGCACATCATCCAAGTGAAGGTGGATCGACAAAATATTAGTCTAATTTAAAAATTTTAAAATATTTTCTATATATAACGAGAATAGAATCTTTTTTTCTTAATTAGTAGGTGTCTATTTTATTCTGTCGCCCTAGTGTATTTTAAAAATCCTTATAATATCGTTTTCTTTTTGGAATGTAATTATTTTGCTAATATGTTTCTAAGACGCGTCGTATATGAAACAGTTAGATATTATTTTTTTTCTTTCTATAGTTGGTAACAATGATTAAGTCAGTTATACATTTATCACATTAAACACAAATATTACAGTAATTTAGTTTATTGTATATTCATTAATCGAAAAAAAAAAAAGTACAGCCTTCACATTGCCTATACTACAATAAAAAGAATCAACAATAATATTTAATTTACCTACTCTGCTATAATTGTTGCATATACAACTAAACTAATTAGAAATACTTTATATCTTCTTGGGTTTTGGCTTCTTTTTAGTGGCATTAATACTTTGAACGATTTGATCAATATCGTGGTTATTAACAGCAACATCTTTTTCGGGTGCCTTCGTTTTCAAATTGATAAAAGCGTCGACGTTAAACTTCAAGAAATTCTGTTTGAATAATGCTAATATCTTGTCTATATTATAAACCGAGAGCACACCACAGAAAATAAACAGCAACGTCCAAATCGACGTCTGTTTAATGTGATGGTCTGAAGAAGTAGGTCTCATGTAGTACTCCAATTTTACGTATTTAAATGAGCTATTCGCTGTGAAATATTCGATTGGCGGTTTTAATTTGCTATATTGCGGTAAGACCGATTCTAGTTGTACTGAATACATTTTATTATCCAATGATATTGTCGGTAATTGAATCAGGATGCCTGGATTGCTACCTCTTGCGATTTTATAATTTGTATCGATTTTGGTCATATGTATCAGTCCAGATGGCGATGACTCCCTTGATACTTTAACTTTAAATGATCGATAATGGTCGGGATTTACTGCATAGATCTTAACTAAGATGTCTGTATTTTGGGGTGGTTTAAATATTACTAACTTTAAATCGTCTATATCTTCTTTGACATGCTGAAAAAAATAAAATTATTATAGAATGAAATCAAGTTATCCAAAAATATATTAAAATACGGAGTGACTAAATATTTCGGAGTAACTACTAGCCATTTCCTACTGAGGAAGATGGTAATAAGTCCTAAGATTATGAATAAGCTCGTAAAGAAGGTTAAATTTTTTCGGAAAAAATGTCAATCTTGGTAGGATTTGAACCTACGCCCTCTTGCTTACCGGAAGAACGTTTTAACCATCTAGACCACGAGGACCTTGTAAGCCTACGCCTTCTTACAAGGTACGCATGGTATAACCGTTATGACAGTCCTCCGGAAAATAAGAAGGCGTAAGCTTAAATCCTACCAGACCGACACTTTTTCAGAAAATACTTCCTGTCCGTTTCGGATGTTGGCTACTAAGCATGCTGTTTTAACTATGTTTGCTGCTTCTCGGAATAATTCAGTCGTATTCATACCAAACCAGGTTTTGAGTTTTTTCAACCAGTTCTAATTTTTCATTATGTGTCCTAAATATTATAGTTTCCAAATTTTAACGGTGTTAACTGTTAAACGTTAATAAAAAATGTTAACGTTGGTAATTACAAGAAAATTTATAATTTATAATAATATTCTCGGGTTCGTGATCGTGTATGCTGTTGGAAAGGGACCACCTCGACAAGGTTGACGTTACGATCAGATCTCACTCATCTTCTTTCGGACGCTCTCGTTCGGCTAGAGATAGGAGATGAACTGTCAAGTTCAGCTCTGATGCCAATTACCGATAATTTGAATGAAAACGTTCAAGAAAATTGCGTTTGAAATTCCAAAAAATATATAGAGAGACCCAATAAAATTTGATCGTTAATTTTTAAACATGCTGTAATTTTAAGACACTGACCTCTAAACGAATAATAGATGGGGATGCCCTTTCAAAATGTTCTTTGTCATCTAAACTACCTTTCACTTTGACGTCATATGTGCAATACGGTAATAAGCCCCGAATTCTAAACTGTCCGTTTGATTCTGAGGATGATTCTTCTGAGTATTGCGAACAATTACCTACTCCAGAAGCAACAACTATAATTTTTTCTTCAGGTTCTCCATTTAAAGAAGTTATTTGCCCAAACGCGCTATAGGCTATCCTCTTGCCCCTGAAATTGTAAAGATTATATCTGTGGATGTCATTTAAGATGCCGTACCTTAACAATATGCTAACACTAGCGCCCTCTTCAACGTTTATAATTTTCGAACTTGGTTCGAAGCTGTACTCCTTCATCATTGGTCTTAAGAAGTATTCACTTGGGCTTAAGGAACTGAATGAGATTTTACCATCTGCATTTGTCTGCAAGTTGCTTCTGTAGCTTTGGGCTCCAGAAAGAGATAATAGCGCCCCCTGCAGGGGTTTATTATCGACTTGATCGATAACCTCTACGGTAATTTCGGCTAGTTTATGAGCTAAGAAATCCCCATCTCCGTTGGGTCCGATGAGAACATACGAATCCATAACTGCTGATATTTGATAAGATTTGGAGTCGTCCAATGGTGGGAATTTGTAATTCCCATATACATCCGTTTCATCCATTAACGTGTCAGAATTCTCGGATGTTATCGTGATTTGAACCCCGGCTAATGGTGGTATTACTTTCCCTTTGAAAACCCTCCCTTTTACCCCTTCGAATTTTGTACCTAAATCGGCGCAATCATCAGTCCCCTCAATTTGTAAAATTGGCGGGTTAAAATATAGGATGTCAGATTGTGGAATTAATATAGCCGTTTCTTTGGAACTCAAATTTACATCAAGGGCGTATTTCTTATCTTTGTAAATTAGAGGTCCTTTAACTGTTTTTATCCCACCTATATTAACAGTCATCGTCACATTTTCTACATTTTCCTCAGCACTCACATATAGAGTGTTTTTGTGCTTGATTGCTGTTATATAAATTTCATTAGTGTTGTTTGCTGTATCGTATGATATAACATCTGTCTCGTAAACGTGGCAGCTTTCCAATTTAAAGCTGTATTTTCCGGATTCTTCCACGCACTGTGTAGAACGTCCCCGAGGGATGTCTAGGATTTTATAAGTTTGATTTGCAAGTTTGTAAATCACCTACGAACATTTTAAATATCAAAACATGATTCAAATATAGTGTCCATGGATATTACCACCTCAGTATCGTGGGTCGATGTGAAAATGACTAGGTAACCATTTTGCACAAACGTTGGGACTGTTAGTATGGAACTGCTGACTGTTATTAATTGTTTATCTTCCTTCCAACATAATGAGTTTGGTGATAGAAGGACTTCATACATTCCAGGCCGAATGTCTTTGAATGTATATGAGTCTCCTGTAACATTTTTGTAGAAAATTTGATATCAAAAACCGATTTTTAAAACTTACCAACGAGATGCCCTACAATGTCTTTATCCACCAATGCCACATCATGTAATATAGGTCTCAAAACAACACTGATATTTACCCTATCCTGCTGCCTTAGGGTTTGTAACTTTCCAGAAATAGTTGCTTTCAATTGTGAAAATGATATATCCAGGATGGGGTTGTTGGTAACCTCTATAGTGTGCAATATTGGAAAGAATCTACAAGCAGGGTTGTACATAGTCAATTAGAGAAATTGGTCAACTTACTGAATTCCATTCTGTTTCTCCTGATCACTAACAATGACTTGAACATTATATTTTCCAGGTTTTAAATATTCACAGAATTTTCCTGTAGGTATTTTGGTGTGTACAGTAGTGTGCTGTGATGATCCTACTCTAGTAATTACTACTGTTTGGGAATTTTCGCTTATTACACTGCCACACACCAGATATGATAAAGGAAACATGTCTGGCAGTTCCAATAAGTTCGGGTTGATTCTCAAGGTTTTTTGCTCGAACTGGTAGTTATCTATCAATTATGAAACTAGCTTAATAGGAGCAAGTTTTTAAACAGAGGACTCATGAGTAAGTTTTAAAATATGGTATTGACCATATAGTTCTATAGTCAATTAACTAAATTTTCTTAAAACTTACCAGCTTTGGCAACCAAAGTATAATTCCCTGCCTTAACTTTCTCCAAAGTGTAACTTCCTTTCGAATCAGATATAGTCTTCTTTTCGCCATCTAAATATATGGTTGCTTCATTCAATCCGGTGCCATTTTCATGTGATAAGACCCGTCCATTTACACTAAATCCTATTATCTAGTAAAAGAACACCATTACGATATTTCAAAAGCTTATACTGTCATTACTTACTTCGAAAGGTTTAGATATCTCAACTGTACCATGACTTACGTTAAACTCAATTGATATCGGCAGGAAATGAATATTTTCTCCTTTATAAAATGGTATTAGGTTGTAGTTACCAGTTGGAATACTTGATATTTCATATACACCCTGTTCGTTCGATAAAACGTGGCATAGATAGTTATTTTCTGGTATTATATTCGGTACAGGTGTTTTGTCACAGCCGATGATATATGTTAATGATTTCTGTGATTTCAAATTAAATAAGCTATAAAACAAAATTTTAAGTTGTAAACTTACTTTGTCTCCATGTAGCATCAAAATTGCCCCTTTTATAAGATCTCCATCGCTTTTTACAACACCTCTAACATTGTATCCGGCTACTACGAGAGACTTCGCTGGTAAATCGGTGTTGCCTTCAGTTACTGTCACCGATATAGATTGTTTTATAAAATTCCACCTATGACAACAACCTATTGTAAATATATAAAGAACAGATTATATTAAATACAATACTTAGAGTGTGAAATTGATACTTTATAATTTCCAGGATAAACAGGTGTGAAAAAGAATACTCCTTTTTCGCCAGTTTTTATGGTCCTAACTTCCGTGTCCGATTCTAATTTCACTTCTATTCCAGCAGGTCCATCATTACTCATTGCACTTTCCACCTAACATATACATTGCAGTAATATTACCTCAGTAAAGTCATGTATATAGCTTCACTTGCCTTTCCAGTAATACCAAAGCCTTTGAATACGAAATTAATATCCTGTCCTCGGCTACAAATATCGTTTTCTCTATCGATTGCTAAATTAATTTTTGTAGGTTCAAAACTCCATCCTGGTGGAGGTTCTAGCTAAATATTAGAATATTAAGCATGGTTACTAGTCATTAAGAATCGCATTCTTACCTCTAAAACGTAATCACCTTTATCGTATAAAGGTATAAAGTAATATCCACTATTCGGAGCACAGTTTGTTTGATCTCTCAATATGCCTTGTTTCGTATACCTGTAATAATCTCAAATTAATGTTGAAAATGGAAATTCTCATGGATGACTTACAGTTTTATAACTACTTTTGAGAAATCTATCTGGACATGACTTTTTAGAAAACCCCCACATCCTAATACATCATTTGCGTTAATTAATGATAAAATATTTATAAATGTAAAGAGCAAAATATAGTTTTTATTCATGATTTTGTGTAAAAAAATTTATGTGAAACGTCAAAAGACTGAAAGATAACCTCAATTTGTTAATTGAATGCTTGAGCACGGTGTTTTTCACTTTAGAAGAATTGCCATACTAGCTTTTCTACACTTTTCTAAGCATACCAACTGTATCATCTATTACTTGTTTCTTTTGTGGAAAAATACATGCGTACATGGAAGAAAACCAAAGGAAAATAGGGAAGCTTAAATTTTATAGAGTTTATTAAATTAAAACGTTCTCCATTGCAAAAAATTAAACTTTATTGTATGAACAGTACTAAAATTGAACTTAAAAGGCATAAAGTAAGAACTAATTATTTTTTTTTAAATATAAATTAAACATATTACAAGAAATTAAAATTATTTAATAACTTATTCGTTAAATATTAATTCATAATTGCGACTCTGGCAATTCAAGCAATAAAATTAGTAGCGTCCACATTTCTTTCTTATTGCGCAATCTATATTCAATACACCATCGACAAGCAATAATTTAATTACAGTAGAATCAAAAACGAAGCAATCGGATATTCCATTTATGCGATCCTCCTCGTGAAGCGATCGAACATTTGCTTCACGTTTGATGCTAATGGACTCGCCGATAAATTCGAACCTGAAATAAGTAGTTATTTAATAGTGTCTTAATTTATTGTTACTAAAAATAGTTTTCTTACTCATAGTAATATCGTGTGGCTTGTGTGCGAGTTCCAATTACTCGTATGTACGCGATATACTGAGTATCTCCTTCGAGAGTTCTTCTTTTATGCAAAGTTACGATGAAATGATGTCCATGGCATCTTACTAGCAGAAACCAGTCCGATTCTGGAAGCGTATCAATATCGTTTGCTCGAAATGTTGTTTCTACGCCATCGATTATTGTTATCGTATTGTGAAAGTCTTCTACGTGAACTAGAAGCAGTCCAGGAACGCCCTAAAACTTTTAGATTGTAATTAAGGTTTAATGTTGCAGATTGTATGAACCTTCCATTGACATGCATTCCCGGATGAGGTGGGAAATGGACAATAGCAAAGTTTAAAATCGCAAAACGCTTGATGCACCTTTTTCTCATTCAAAGTGAGCATTTCCGTACAACCAAAGGGGGCATTTTCACAAGGCACTTGGTAGATGCGTATGCAGTCAGTGTCGTTTTCGGTTTCATCTGTTCGAAATCGAAATGATTCAAATTAAGAGGATTTTGTGATTTGTAATACATGTTAAGCTAGTGCTTAAGAATCCCTGCTTATAATCTTACCATCAGCCAATAGGATAACATTCGGCAATTTATCGTCTCCTAAATTAAACACAATATCGTTACCTTCATCCATAATTAAGTTAATCCTAAGAAAAATTCCACAATATTATATACAAGTTGTGAAGAATCTACTAGATGAATTAAAGTCTCTATTTAACTTTAGCAATGTAATGTGTATCAATTCTGATATACATACCCTAAGGTTCCAACCGTTTTCGATTAATTAACACAACAACAACACAACAAAGTACACAAAATTCAAACGTAAATTTAAAATGGCGGCTGTTAGTAATAAGAAAGAGCCCTGTATTTTAGTATAATTTTGAGTAGATTATTGAAATACATTTATAGTTACCCCCAATAGCAGATTAATACTTCTAATAAAATCTATGTGATATAACTTGTGAATTTGTTATATTTTTCTAAGATAAAGAGTTAATAATACAACTACTATAATGGTGTTAGCTACTTTTAGAATAAAGCAAAACACACAGACGCCCTTTTTTGTGAAGTAGTTATAGAGGTATTAACGGAAAAAAGAGAAAACGCGGGAAATTTCAAATATCATTATAAATAGATTCTTAACAATGTCATTAATGAAAATACGTCTGTACTTATTAAAATATTGTTTAGTTACAAATTTACCTTGTAAATAAATAAATAAATAAATAAATTCGTACTTCAATATTTATATAAAAAGAATCGATATGAAAGATGAAAAACTATTTATTATAAAAATGCAAGGGAAATGCAAAATACATGCAACATAAATCTTAATCTAAATATAACAAGTTTTTTTAATGTAAACACAAATTTAAGTGTCTAAAAAGAACTAATCGTTTGCCTTTGAGATAATAACTTTAATTCTGAGATTACCTCCTTCGGAGAACAGCTGGGCGATTCCTTTATCAAAAATTAAGCAACTGCTTTCCCTAATCGCATCAGTGATTGGTTCGCGACTTGAATGAGGAGTAGATTCCCAAATCAAACGACGTTTACGAGGCCCATTCAATTCAAGTCTGAAAATGAACCATAATTGGAAAATCCCTAGGAATATATACGTCGAAAACACTTTACCTATAAACAAATTGATTAGCTTGTGCACGGCCCCCGATTAATTGAACAATAGCAATCCAGTTAGTATGGTCTTCTTCAGCATATTCCTGCTTGATCACTATTAGCATGAAATGGTGTCCAAAACAATTTTGTATCATGACCCAATCAGCAGCAGTTCGTGTATGTATATCTAAGGCAACGAAGGTTGCATCATTTGTATCGATGACGGTAATCTCCTTATGAACTGCAAGCAAATGATCTAAGACTTCATGAATCTCCCCCTAGAATGTATTCTGTTATTATTACAATTTAACAGTGTATTTGGTACAATCTTACGCACCTGCCAAGTGCAAGTTGATCCACGGTAAGGACAAGCACCTAAACGATATTCGCAGATATTTTCGTGAGCAGGCTTGTCTTTTAGTTGAAGCCACTGGTTACATCCAAGTTGCTCATACATGCAAGGATACTCTGGTGGATTAGTTGAGTTGTTCATAGTTCTTTTGTAATCTGTTAAGGAAAATAATCATTAAATCTTAAATAAACCCGGAGCTGAATATTACCTTAACATACTCTAATACCCTAATGTACAGAAACATTCAGAAGCAATGTCGTCCTAATAAATCGACGTGAGTGAGTAGTGTATCTACTTTAAAATGCAAAAACGTCGCCGTTAGCATTTTACGAAATCTTCGGAACGACTCGAGATAAAAACATTTAGCATAAACCATGAATCTATTACATCTTTGAAATAGGCCACGATATACTCTTCAGTGCTTAAATATTTGTCTTCTTGAATATAAAATAAATTGTAGGTAACTTATAGCTTAGCATGAGTGTTTAATATGTCTAAACTAGACTAGACTAGTGTATTTAATATATACAATAAATAATAAATCAATGCAATCAAGTAAAAGTTATAATTTTATTTTAATATAAGAACTATATTATTATATTTAGAGTTGGGATGTCTTTCCGCGGGCCAGGTTCGGATTGAGTACTTATCGCCTCCACTGTGATTTAATGTAATAAAATTTAATCATAGATTTCCCGATGTATATTATAATGGTGCTAAGATATATTGCAAAAATTGCGATAAGCTGTAGATCTGTTGGGACACTAAAATAAGAAAAATAATTAACTGAAAGATTAGATTAGTGCTGGGTACATTAAAAAAATTTCAACTGTTGATGTTTGTGGGCGGTGGTTGCAGCGACGATTTGTAGTGTAGTTCATGCTCTTAAAGAAGACTGTGAGATTTTTATATATGACGTATAAAGGTCATGCTCTACAAAAATTTAAGTTAATAGTATCTTAAAAAAGAAATAACAAGGTTGTCTGATAGGAAACTCTTAAGTGAAGATTGGGCAAGATTCAAACAAGAATTTAATATATTTATAACCGCATCAGCAAGTTGCTATTATTAAACATAATTGGCGAAGAATTTGTGGATTTGCTTAATACATTCAAATATAAAGAAAGTGTAGCCAAAGATATAATAGTGGTGTTAAAGCTGTTTGAAGAGTATTGTGAAAATATCTTACATGCAAGAGTTTTATTCTGGATTTTGAAATAAAGCCGAAATGAAACTTTTAATAACTTTGCGAAGGAATTCAAAATAATGGTGAAAGATTGTGAATTCAAAGATGCTGATGAGACGCTAAGGGATAAAATTGTGGTGCAATCGATTGAGGAGAAGTTGCAATGGATGAAAAGTTACAAGAAAAAGGACAATAACAATCCATAAGAGAGAAGTTATAATGAATGGATTTCTACAATAGAAAAAGGAACAAGGTGGTACAAAATGTTTTGCACCAGTTTATAAAATTGTGAGTGAGGTTGTTAATTCTAATGAAGTTTATGTAACTCAATTTAGTAACTTTATTTGCTAAAAAAATATAACCATAAAGTAGACAAAAACACTTTTATTTATTTTTATTATTACAAACTTATTATAAATACTAGTACTAGTAATAATTAAGTAAATATGCTTAGACTCTAGATATGAGAATTTTCATTCTTAGACAATTGTCTTCACAAAACATTTCAATTGCTGAATTTTTCAATATTAAACAGCTTCCACCGCGCCCAGATTCACCCAGACGTTCACGACTGGGATGGGGGGTGGTTTCCCAAATCAACCGACGTTTGCGAAACTTCAATTCAAATCTGGGAAATAAGTAAAATTATCCAACATGGATTAAGAACAAAACATATAAATTATACTTACGAATAAATGAACTGTTCCGCTTCGTCACGTGTACCAATTATTTTGAGGATTGCAACCAAATTGATACCATCATTTTCACATTGCTTCTTCAGTGTTAGGATGAAATAGTGTCCGAAACACTCTAGGATCGTAACTAAATCAGCACGATCGGCTACATTGACGTGTGTTGCGATAAGAACTAAGTCGTTAGTGTCACTAAAGACAACATCGGGATGCTCTTGTTGAAAATGATCAAAAAGCTGATCAATTCTTCCCTAAAACAGTTTTTTTAAATATTATAATTTGCGGAGTTGAATTTGGATGCTTGTACAAACCTCCCAACCGCAATCAGTATCAGGGTAGGGGCAAGGATGACCACGAAATTCGCAAACTTCCTCATGTGCTGGTTTGTCACACATCAAAAATGTTTCGGGACATCCGAAGCTTGCGTAAGTGCAGGGGTAACGAATATCGGGTGTAACTTCTTCCATGGTTTTCCTCCTATTAAAAGCCTTTCATAAGGTTTCGTCTAAGCAATCGTTTAACACACAACTAATACAATGTAAGTATTATATTTTTGCAACAAACTTATTCTGTATTTAAAGTAAATATATGTTATTAGAGAGGCATGACTTATGAAAGTTGTTGTACATATAAATTTAAGTTATTTCCAATGGTTATTAATAAATAAAGTGTATTAGAATTTAAAAAAATATATTCTTAAAACGCTTAAAATCAAAATGGCGAATTTTTATGTACGTAACCAAAATGTCACTCACAGAAGTTAAGTGGAATTTGTAACTACTAGACAAAGGAGACCTTATTTATCATTTCTTTTTTATAATTTAAGCTAATTATAACATTTTAAACATATAACTTACCAATTTTTGATGCTACAAATCTCTGTCAAGCTATTAACAAATTTTCGGCGTGAGGAAGTTGTCTGCTGTTTGAGGAAATGAAACATAATTCAAATCAACTACCACAGGAGTAAAGTGGCGCGTAATTTAAAATCTAATCAGTATTAAATGGAATATAATTTTTTGAATTCGTATTCGTTACTTTAGCAATATCAATTAATTTCTATTGTTGATTATAACCTAGACGTTTATAGCAGTGCGTGTGGAAATAAATTAAAATAATAATTTTAAACGGACTACCTTCATTATAGATTAAACTGCTATATGGTGAACTAAAACTGTAATTTTTTCTTTGTGCCTGAAAGTATTCATTACCTTACGCATGGAACTTAGAACATGTAATATATAACAGTGAATTTTGATTTAATATATTGTTAAACACTAATAAAATGTGCTAATAATATGAGCACAAACAACAAAACCTACATCAAATAATAACTATAAAGTACAGAAAAATATGTTTATTAATTTTTATTATTATAAAAATACAAGAAAACGAACGAACATTGCTAGAAAATGTAATACAGAAACCATTTGAACAAAAACTAATTATTTACTTAGGCTTTAGTTATAATGGTTCTAATTCGTAGACATCCATCTTGACAAAATACGTCAGTTATTGAAGTATCGAATATCAAACAATTTGCGTCACGTATAGCTGTAGCTATATTTTCACGAGTTGGGTGTGGAGTGGTTTCCCAAACCAAGCGACGTCTATGACACTTCAGTTCAATTCTGAAAACCAAATAAAATTCGCCGAACTAGATTAAGAACAAACCATATCAACTGCACTTACGTATAAATAAATTGGTCGGCTTGGAGACGTGTTCCAATTATTTGAACCATTGCAATCAAAAGGGTGCGCTCGTTTTCACCTTGTTTTGTCAATCTTAGCAGAAAATAGTATCCGAAACATTGTAGGACCGTAACCCAATCTGATGACTGAGCCGTATCGACGTTTGTCGCTATAAAAATCATGTCGTTGGTATCGTGGAAAGTCAACGTGGGATGATCTTGTTGAAAATGAGTAAAAAGTTGGTGAACTCTTCCCTAAAATATTTTTTTAATATTATAATCTGTAGATTTGAATTTGGATACTTTCACGAACCTGCCAAGTGCACGTAGGGGTACGGTAGGGGCAAGGATGAGGACGATATTCACAAATTTCCTCATGCGCAGCTTTGGAACGGGCCAAAAATGTACGATGACATCCGAATCTTTTGTAAACGCAGGGGAAACGAACAGTTCTAATGCTCCTGAGCATGGTTTTCGACCTACGAAACTAAATATCATATATTACTTCATTCGAATTTAATTTTTTTACGGGCTAGCATTCATAAAGCCGCGTCTTTTACCTCTCTTTCAAATATTTTTATTTAATCAACAACGAAATTAAAATATTTTAATAGTTTAAAGAAATATTCGTTTAAATTTTAACTTACCAGATGGTTTTAACGAAGTTAATAGCTAATTTTCTGCGAACTTTAGCCGTTTACTTTGCAATTAGATAAAACTGGACGCCCTCTTTCAGCTAGTAACTACTCGAAGAATTACATTTTTTGAGTAGCCAATAGGAGCAAGGAGCAGGGTAAGAAATTCATATATAAAATAATTCCCTATTAAGTGCCATTTTTTATAATTAATTTGTGATTTATGGAAAATTGACGATTCTAAAATTATATTTCGTATACATCTTTATAATATTTAACATTAAAAAATTAACTATCATTGATATAGTGATATATATTGATATAGTGATATATATTGATATAGTGATATATATTGATATTGTGATATATATTGATATAGTGATATATATTGATATAGTGATATATATTGATATAGTGATATATATTGATATAGTGATATTTGGTCAGTGGCGTGCGGTATGAAAACGTGTAAGGGGTGTCGCAGGTTACAAATGTAAATAAACATTTACCCTATTTAACAGCAATTAGTAACCAAATACACAAAGTGAATAAGATTTATTAAATATTTGCAACATATCTTACTATAAGTTCTGCTAACTCGGTTCCACTTTTTTGAAATACGCGCTAATGACAGAGTGTTTGTAGTGCCAACTCTACTCATTATTAAGTTTATAGGAACAATTTCTTTTCTATAACTAATATAAAAAAATGTATTATATTTTTCGTTTTATATTAATTATGCAAAGTATTTTTATTTATAAAATTTTTAATTATTTCTATAACTTATTAAATTCGTGAAGGTAGGCAACCCATGTGACACTTGCTATTAAATGGTATATAATAATTATCTTTCAGTTTGTTATCCAACTTATTCTTTTAGTTATTAAATTAGAAATAAATCAGTTTCATATCTTATTATTTACTGCCTAATTAATTAAATTATGTGGATTAAATATATCGTACGATGCGCTAGAATAATGTTTTAAGAGAACGCACCAAATTTATGAGAATATAAATTTATATTTAGCTCGTTTTTTTTTTTAATAAAGAATTATTGAGAACACATATGCCAATTCTTTTGAATCTAGAGCTTTATCCCATAATAAAATTTCCCAAACTTAAGCAAAACTTATAACTGTTTAATTCTTGCATCCGTATTGTTGTTTATAGTGACACACAGAATCCAATAGCCTTGTCTTTTCATTGTAGACTCAGAGCTTTGACTTTTTGGTATATTTACTTATTAATAACAAATATTGCAGCTGTTATAATACATTTTCAATGAATTTAAGAACCACTTGCCACTTTGCATCAAATATAGATGGTGTACAGAAACTTCTTAGAATTCATGGAATTTTGTTATTTTACAAATCGCATATCATTAGCCTACTGTCGACGTGTCGATGGCTGTAATTGTGAATAAAAGGAGGCGAAATACGATTTCTATAAGTTAATAGAGTTAAGAGATACGCATGTCAGTATGCTAGCTCTGTCTAACGGTATTCTCTACTCTTGTTTAACTGCTATTACAAAATCCTATGCTCACATCGATCTTTTTAATTTGAATTGTTTCAATAAAGCTCTGATTTCGTAATACAGCGGGATGAAAGGTGTATATCACTAGATATGTGTTATTCGCTTCAAGTGAAGCAGATGTTCGATTTATTTTCCAGTGACTGCACTTTTGACCAAGTAAATAACCACTATAGAAGGAGAGTTATTATACACAGATATACAGTTCGACTTATACCTGTACGAATATGTAAACATGCACAACTTCAGTTGAACTCACATGAAACTACTGTAATTCCATCTTTATCAAATCTGATCAACTCAGGATTTTACACTTCAATATGCAAATATTTGAAATTTAAATTTTTTTTTTTTTAATCGTATGTCCTTTATACCTTGCGGTGTCGGACTATTTATTTCTTATTTTTATCTTCCACAGGTTCCTGTTCTGAGCCAGTTCCAATGTTCTATACACCTGCTCCTTCCAGGTGTTTCGGGGTCTGTTTTGGCTTCAAATATCGTCTTTGTGATTCGATCTTCTTCCATTCTGTGTAGATGTCCAAGCCATTCCAGTTGTCTCTCTTCTATGACCACTTCTACTGGTTTGATACCCAGACTATTAGTGATTGTCGTGTTTCTGATTCTGTCTCTTCTAGTTACTCCTTCTATTCTTCTTAGGAATCTCATTTCCATGGCCGTAACTCTGCTTTTGATTCTATTCGTGGTTATCCATGACTCACTACCATATGTTAATGTTGGTCTGACCACTCTTTTATATACCTCTGTCTTTATTTTTTTTGGTATTTCTTTTTTAACCAGAAACGAATTTCTCAATACGTTATATATTTTTGCGGATTTCCCTATCCTCTCATTTACCTCTTTCTCTATTCTCCCATTGTCTTCAATGATTGTTCCTAAGTAGTTGTAACTTTTAACTTGTTCCAATGCTTTTTCCCCGATTTTGATGCTGTTTTCTTTCTTCTGCTGCTATTATCATTGTGTTTGTTTTCCTCGTGTTTATCTTTGTTAGTTCTTCTTTGTATGTCGTGCTATCAGTACCATATCATCTGCAAACATTAGTTCCTGTACGTTAATTGCATTAATTTTCCAGTTTCCTACTTTCATATTTTTTCCTTTTTGTTTAGCTTTTTTAATAGCGTCGTCTATTAATATAGAAAATAACAATGGGCCCAATACGCATCCCTGTTTTAATCCAATTTGCGATTCGAATTCAACTGATTCTGCATTGGAAGTTCTCACCTTATTCTTATTGCTTTTATACAATGCCTTAACCATCTCTATCATTCCTTTCTCTAAACCTCTCCTTTCCAAGCTCTGCCATACATCTTCTCTTCTTACCCTATCAAAAGCTTTTTTAAGATCTATAAAACGTATAGGTATTTCTTATTTTACCGTGCTGGTTAATTAAGTTGGTGTACTATGTTCTTTTTTTCGCACCATTTTAATAGCCAACCTCAATATTAAATGAAACACAGATAATTTAAAAGATTAAATTTATTAAGTAGACTTATTTCTACATGTATTTACATAGTTCCTTACCAATTAGTATTTTTTTTTATCAATTTTTTACCGACAGATCGTATTCCTTAAAAATTTAAGTTATAATACTAGAACCTAGTTATCACAAACAACAAAAAGCCCTTTGCAGATACTCAAAAATGCATAACCCATCATATTCTGTATACATTCATACAAGTCAGTTCAACAATTTTTTTTTTTATAATTTATTACCCGCAGTGTGGAGCTTGGAATTTGCAAATTCTTCAAAAGTACATTCTAACACTTGCTCCTATCATGTATACAATTTGTTCTCGTTTTTCTTTTAGTAGACGATAGTATTCCCAACAGTACAAGATGAAAATAACCCACCCTATGTAACGCTAACATAAAAGTATACAAAAACATAGAAATAAAAAAAAGTATATAAATGCTACGTCATCAAAGGTAAATAGTTTATTTCACTCTAATTGTTATGGTGTTATCGTTTTTAAGTTCGAATGTAATAGGCTTACATAACAAAAAAGCATAAAAATATTTCTTTTTATAGCTACACTTAAATAGTTATATAATATGGAAATATACGTATGATTTTGTTTATATGCTGGCAGAGGCATATATTTTCCACGTACTAAATTTAATATTAATCAATATCGTTATATAAAAACAAAACATGAAATAAAACACTTTATTTTTTTTTTTTTTATATAAACGCTACAATAAATTCGAAATAATTGTTATAATCATACTGTTATATAAACCTATTAAAGTTACGCATTTCATAAATACAGGGACTTTAAATTATATTTTCTTTTTGTGAGAAACTTCAGCCTCAAAGTGTAACATAACATCAGAAGTACGGTTGCAGAAACAGGTGCCTTCGTACGAATTTCAGGCAGCACTTGTTTCTGCACCTTTAATCATAAGGAACGAACAGGAAGAGTCACAAACTAAAAAAAAAAATGGAACGGGGAAGAAATTCTTGTTCGTAAACCAAGAAGATAGCAAAAATATTAATCGAGGTAAACATAAATTGGTATGTACGGTTTGGAAGAGGTAAGGAGAGGAGGAGGGGGGTTAAAAAATAAACAGAAACAAGTCATTTAGCAAACTACAGATATGGTAACGTTAATACCGAGGTTGCCGTTGTCTGCAAACAATTGGGCAATCGAAGTATCAAACACCAAGCAGTCTGAGCCCATGATTGCGGAAGCAACACCTTCATGACTTGATCGTGGCATGGCTTCCCATGTTAAACGGCGTCTGTTTCCATTTAATTCCAGTCTGAAATGTGTGAATACATGATTAGATAAAGCATGTTCGCTTCTTACACAGGTTGCAAATTTATTTCTTAATCCTCCTAATTCACAGACAACTTAACTTAAATATTCGGCTTTACTCGGGGGGCAAAACCTATTCACTTTTTTTAAAGCATTAATAGAATTTTTGTATCACTTTATCGTTACCATTGGTGTCCTGTGTTATTTTAAAGTTGTTATTTCACTACTAAAATACTTTGTACTATCTCAATGAATATTCAAATAAAATAAATTACATTTTTTCTAGTGTATATCTACACACTATATGATAACTCAGGTCGCAAATCATAGTACTCCCTTGAATATGAGAACGCACTTATTGTGCAATGAAGGAGTTCAGCCTGTTTAATAGAACTTACTTTATAAGTAAAGGATGCTCAGGAGTGCACTTATCCTGAGGATGGTGCAGACATTCCTGCAGTAAAGAAAAATACAGAATTTAGCGTGCGTTGGTAAAATTTTGAGTAACCTATCAATTTCTATACAATTTCCTAATATAATAAATTTTACTACTATTAAAAGGAAAAAGCGTATAGACACAATGAAAAAAAAAAAAAAAACAAAATTAATAAAATCAATTGGGATTACTCTAGAGCAAATTGAGCATAAAACGATCCTGAAACAATTCAAACTAAATCAAGAATTACTCGACCATTCTTTCATAACAGTTTGCTGTAATTAACACATCTAAATTATAATTTAAACAAGCGTTCAATTTGGAAAAAGAAAAATGGCGATAAGTTATGGTCGTCAAATGAAGAATGTAATGCAAAATACATGAAGGTAGAAGAAAATAAAAAGAAGGCAAGGGGGCAGATGACCAATGAGGAAATGGCAGAACTAAATATTAAGTTGTTGCATGGTGCTGAGTGTACCTATACCTTTCATGGTTGTTTGTCCTTTTTATTTTAAGGCTATATAAAATGCATGTCAAGGCTATCACAAGCAACAATAACAATTCAAAATGGGCTTTTCATAAGTAAACTTGTTGTACTATCTTCCCTTAGGATTAACACTCAAAAAAAAAACTGTGTCTATTACAGGGTTTATTCGGAAAGTCCTTCTATAGCGACTATTTTCTTCGTCGAAAGTACGGTGATTGAAAGGAGCCTGATTTCAAACCATTGAAGTGTACAAAGATGCGTGGAACCTTAAGGAAATTACTTTGAAGAGTTTTAAATGTTTGTTGAACATTACTTTTCGGACAAACCCTGTATAAAATTGCTTATTTGGATTTAACATAGTCTGAATTTGGGCTTGTTTTCGCAATAATGTAATAATACATGATTATTGCCCATGTACATGTGATGACAAAAATTTCATCTCCAACTAAGTTAGCATAACAGATAGAATGTGGCAAGTGTGTGATAGCCCCTCTACAATAAATGATAACAATTATTACATATCACATTCAGTTATTTCAATTGGCTATATATATTTCAGAGATTTTTTCTTTAATTATTGAGAATTATAAAAGAGGAAGAATGAAATTTTTCCTTTTAAACGTTAACATTTACCTGTAAGCAAAATGTTCAGCCTGTTTCCGCGAACCGATTAACTGCACGATCGCAAAGAATTGGGTATGTCCATCACATTTCTCCTGTTTTTCTAAAATTAACATAAAATGGTGACCGAAACAGCTTTGCATCATGACCCAATCAACAGCGCCTGGAAGGTTTATTTCGGTAGCTAGGAAAACTATATCTTCTCCGTTCAGCGTGGTGATGTTTTGATGGGCATGTTGTAAATGGACCATGACTTTTTCGAGTTGGCCCTGAAAGAAGAATCCATAAGAGTACCCTGGGATAGAATGATGTGGTCCTACCCACCTGCCATGAGCAAGAAGCTCCAGGGCAAGGGCAACTGTAAGGTCGGAATTCGCAGACTTCCTCGTGTTCAGCTTTTTCGTTCAATCCGAGGGACATGCGACAGCCGGTTTGTTTGTGTTTACAAGGGAACATTAAATTATTCGCCACCTTTTCCATAGCTAGATTTCTTATATCACCTATCAAAATTAGTTGTGTTTAATTAAACAGAAGTAATATTCTGTACTTTAGTCTTATTGACGGCAATGCTCGACCGACGTCTTTTTAAAATCTTAAAACATACTACATTATGTTGTGCTCTTATGAAAAAATAATGCTAATTTTTCACTGATAGGCAACAACATTTAAATATAACTTCAATCATTATCTTGATATGTTTCTATTACACATTCCATATGATTACACACTCATTTCTAAAGAATTTAATCAAAATAGACACTTATATACTACTAAACAAACTTGAAGAATAAAAAATATAGCTTTATAACTTAAATTGCCTAAATAAATAACTTATTTTCTCCTTTTAATCCTTTAAAATACATAAAAAATTAAAATTAGCATTTAAAACACCTTATAGGTTTTGAAATAAAGAATACCAAGTTAAACAATGTTTCTCCGAAATTATTATTAATAATGTAAGGTATAGTCACTTACCTAAAGTACCACGGCATGTAGGACAACAAGAAAGTTTGGGACGACAGCTAGAACAAACTAAATGCCCTACTTGGCATTGCATTATAGGTGGTAACACAATTTCGAAACAAACAGGGCATTCAAATAACGCAGCTAATTCATCTGTTAACGTTCCAGGAGTAGGTAACCGAGAGAGTTGATTTGATGAACTTGATTGCGCATTAGAGCCAGATGCCTCCCCAACTGTAGTACTTCCTCGTCCTCGTTTTTGATTCATGATTTGTGCCATATGTAAACAACCTAATTTTAAAAATTAAATACTTAAATCACTAATTTTTAATAATCTTCCGTGTACAGGTAATGTATTAGAAGTGGTATGAGTATACTGTAACTTTATTTACTGTTTTGTTTTTTGTTTATGCCCTGACGTTTGTAGTATCAAAGCTAAAAAGAAGAAATTTATAAAGTACTATAAAGTAAATAGTGTGCACAATGAGAAGCAAAGCAGCAATTAGCTATATCTACTAGTATGTCTCATTCTATAGAAAGTGTGATATCAATGCACTCACTTTGTTTATATAATTATAAGATATGCAATGGAATGATAAAACTTATTTTATACTAATATATCAGCACGAAATTTTGTCTTTCGCCTGGAGATGTGGATTCCTTTATAAAAAATCATCATACTTCAATGAAAAAATGATAAAAATGTTTAGTTTTGATACGATTTTCTATCTAATTTCCAGAAAATTTGACGCCATGTCACAAACGTCAGAACACAATATAGCAAAACAATGTTACCACTACATTACGTTAGTAACTTACACAATCAAATAAAACTAATTTAAATTTCTTCAGATGTAAATACAGTAATATTTAACAATAACACTCTGTATAGTTCGATATAATTATAAATCCAGTATATGATTTAGAATAATCGGACCCAAATGTTATCGTAATTTTCTACGTATTTTTTTCGAGTATGGTGAAATTGATAACAGGTCACTGTTACCACACATGTGATAATTTGGTATCTAAAAATTTAGCCCTTTTGGCATATAATTGTGTACAAATTTGACATTTTCTTTGATGACAAATGCAATGCTCTAAAATCAATATTTCCAAAATATTTTCGCATTATTTGTTAATAATTTCTTATGGGGCATTAATTGCAAAGGTCTGTTTGACCAGTGGAATTTATGAACAGGTTAAGTGACCACTGTAGTTAGTGATGGCCATGGGTAGTGAAAACAATTGACAGCTGTAAAACATGAGAGCAACGTTTTTAATAAAACAAAAAATATGAGTTAATAGAAACGTTTATACCTGTGTTCAAGCTCTACCTAAATAGATATTTATTATTATAAACATGAATACTGATTACCAGGAGGCTGACTCTGACATGGAATGTTCAGATAATGATAATGAATGTTTTGATGCTTATGATTATTATAATGTCGTTGATGATAATGATATGGAACAAGTCGACCCTAGTCAGGTAGATCCAGAATATTTTAATTACAGTTGCTTAACAGAACTAGAAGTCGAACAGCTATTGAATGAAGACGTTGCTTCCCTGAGTAATACTCTGCAAATTCCGCCATCACTAGCCAAAGTAAGCATTGTAAAAGCCCTCTTTTAATCTTAAATCCTCATTCATTGTCCTTGTTTATCTTACGTTTAGGTATTACTACATGGCCATAGTTGGTCAGTATCAAATATTGTTACGATGTATCGCGAAAATGCGAGTAATCTGCTTGTATCTTCAAAAATTAAACCACCAGCAACACCAGTACCTATACCATGTTCAAGATACGAATTGTGCCCTGTTTGTGTTACGCAACAGATGTGTGAAAAATTTTACAATCTTTCGTGTGCTCACGCGTTTTGCAAAGACTGTTGGATTATGCATTTTGAAGTTCAAATTAACCAAGTAAGTTATGCAATCTATGACCGCATTATATTGAAATCATTATGTTATTTAGGGAATATCCACTGCCATTAGTTGTATGGCAAGAGATTGTGAAGTCTTAGCACCTGAAGATTTTGTTTTGATGCATCTAATTAAACCAAACCTTAGGGAGAAATACCAACAATTTACTTTTCAAGATCACGTTAAATCACATCCACAATTACGTTTCTGTCCTGGCCCTAATTGCCAGGTCATTATACGTAGTCAGGAAGCAAAAGCAAAACGTGCTGTTTGTACACAATGCAAATCTATATTTTGTTTTAGGTATGTATCTGCCCGAATATTTAGGTGTGTCTTAACAATTATAAAAACATGCTACTTTACAGGTGCGGGATGGATTATCATGCTCCAACCGACTGCCAAATAATTAAAAAATGGCTAACAAAGTGCGCTGATGACAGTGAAACTGCAAATTATATAAGTGCACACACCAAAGATTGCCCTAAATGCCATATTTGTATTGAGAAAAATGGAGGCTGCAATCATATGCAGTGCTATCATTGTAAACATGATTTTTGCTGGATGTGCCTTGGCGACTGGAAATCTCATGGTTCCGAATACTATGAGTGCTCCCGTTATAAAGAAAATCCTAATATTGCTCATGAATCCGTACATGCTCAGGTAACTATATTATATATTTCAGTCAAAAGTAGCTGCTAGTACCAATGGTCCAGTGTTTGTCTTTCGTTCTGTACAGTTCTGCTATCTTGACTTTGTTTTTATTGTTTGTTCTCGTAGTTTATGAATTTAGAAATCTGGGCCCAAATTCGTAGCAGGTTTTAATGCTGCTTTGTCTTCCTTCGGAGCTAGTTCATAGGTAGTATTTCTCTAAAAGTTTAGAATGGTAGCACTTATACAGGTTGTCAATGTTATTCATGTAATATTTCTAACGAATGACCTTGCATGCTAAATAAAAACACATTTTGAAGAAAAGAAATTCTCCTTTTCATCCTCTTATATTGGAATTAAACATTTTATGAGTGTAAATAATATTCTGGTTTAAGACCAGTAATATTTAGAACAGCAAAAATAGAAAAATGAAAATTTTTTCTGTTAAGATGCACGTATCATTCTTTCGCATGTTAGTATGTAGATCCTACGAGGGTAAGCTCAAAAATTCGGTAACTACAGCATAGCAAATAGCAATATTTTAATGAAATGTGTTTTATTTTTCGACATAATCATCTTCAAGATCAATACATTTATTTAGCCGATGCTCAAGTTTGTTTATGCCTTCACAGTACTCATTTTCCTCGAGCTACTCAAAATAGTGGTCTACGACAGCTATCAACTCCTAATCCAAAGCAAATCTCATACCACCCAGATGATAGTCAGTCGGAGTTAAATCCGATGGATAAGGGGGATGCTCAAGCGCTGCAAACTTTAATTTGGCCAATTTTGCTTCGACAATTCCACTCTTGCTAGCTTCAATTGATCCAAAAGTTTAGAATAGCATTGTTCAATAATCGTTTGTTCCTTTGGAATGTAATCGATAAGCAAGATTTGTTTCGCATCCCAGATAATGAAAGCCATCTCCTTCTTTAGAGCCCCTTCACCACGTTTAGGCTACTGTTTTGATTGCTGTTTACTGTCCAGTATGTAGTTAGTGGTGGATCCACGTTTCATCGCAAGTCACAAATTGGCGCAAAAGATCTGTTAGATTTTGTCGAAACCACTCCAAAATGGCTATAGAACATTCCACGCGTTTGAGTTTTTGCGGTGGTGTGAACAAACACGGCTTAGACATGTTCTCTGGAGATGCCTGTAGCCTTAGCAATCTTTCAATGTTGATCGGCGTTCAGGTTCCACAAATTTCAAAATTTTTTGCACACTTTTTGCAGAAGTGGTTGTTTTTGATACTTTTTTTTAAATTCATTCACCCATTTGCAAACAGTCTTAAGAGAAGGAGCATCCTTGCCTAATACATTTACCATATCAGCATGAATTTCTTTGGGCGAAAAATGCTTTTTATACGGGTATTTAATCACTGCTTGAATTTCAATATACACACCGCGCCATCTCATAGTGAGTTACTGAACTTTTCAGCTTACCCTCGTATATGAAAAATATATGGAGATTGCTTAAGTAATACTAAACATCTTTAATCAATCGGTTTATAAATAATTTTATTTTTAGGCAAGAGAAGCTTTAAAGAAGTACTTGCATTATTACGAGCGATGGGAAAATCATTCTAAATCTTTAAAACTCGAAGCGGAAACATTAGAAAAGCTTCGGTTGAAAATCAATCAGAAAGTGATGGCCAATTTAGGCACATGGATAGATTGGCAATATCTGTTTGTATCCGCTAATCTCCTAGCAAAATGTCGATATACATTGCAATATACTTATCCTTACGCTTATTTTATGGAGCCAGGTCCACGTAAGGAACTGTTTGAATACCAACAGGCTCAGTTGGAGGCTGAAATCGAGAACCTCTCTTGGAAGATCGAAAGAGCTGAAACGACTGACCGCGGCGAGTTGGAAAATCAAATGGATATCGCAGAGAAGCGAAGAGTCACCTTATTAAAAGACTTTTTAGATGTGTGATATCTTAAATAGGGATTTTAATATATAATAGTAACGTTAATTCTAAATTTTTCATCTAACAAAGGAAACAAATTTTCGCATAATGTTTTTTTAGCAAATATTTGTAAAACGTTTTTTAATTACAAACTTTTCCTCTCACTGTGTCGCTCTATTATAACGTACATAATTTTCGTTAATTTATTATAAATGCCAGCGAAATTTAACATTTCAGGTAAAATTATAGTATTACGTACTTTTTTCAAATAAAATTTTTAATTCTAAACTTAATTTCTTAACATTGTTCTTGCTTTATATAAAATAATACGAGATATGCTTTCGTATCGGGTATTAATTAATATTTGTTAAATCAAAGATCACGTTCCCCATTGGATATGCCATCCAGTTACACTCTGTGAAGCAAGAACAATTCTTATAATAAAATAATTAATTAACTTACATTAAAATCAAGACAATTAAATTCTACAGATGTATAAAAAGCCGCATAATAATTTACTAATTCAAAAGTGTAGTTTTGTGTTTAAAGTAATATAATGTATCAAGAATAAACTACAGACAGGTAAGTATCATTAATTATACTCAATCATTGAAGAGTAAATTCTACAAAACTACAGCCCTGTGAAAGTAAAGTACAATATTTATTAATACAGAAATTTTAGTATAAACGTGGTTAAAATGAATACGTAGGCTTCCACAGCCGGAGTCGGTAATAAAGGAACTAACCGGAATTGCACCGTGTCTTGATGAGATATAACAATGAAATAAGAGTAAGAGGAAAAACGACTAAAGAAAAAGGAAAGGTGAAATAAAGCGTAAAAAAAGGGAGACAGAAAGAAAAGAAAAAAAAAGATGTAGGATCTCGACGTTTCGCCTCCGTAGTGGGAGATTTCTTCAGGAGGAAATAGGCAAACCAGTTTTATAGTTATGGAATAGCCTCCTTAATCCCATTGAATTATTCCAGGATGCATCGCATGGAAAGGTAAAGCAAGACACTCCCAACATCTGCTACCGTACTGTGGACTCTTCTTCAGGAAGAATGGAACACATCAGAAGAAATTCTAATAAAATTAATTGATGGAATGAAATTTGATTTAATTTTGTATATAAATTTGTATTTGTATAGCTTTATGTAAATGTGAATATGAACTAAATACTATTAAATTATATCTACTCAAATGCGATTTTATTTCGAAATTAAACATACACTAGGGTGACAGAATAAAATAGACACCTACTAATTAAAAAAAAGATTTTATTCTCGTTATATATACAAAATATTTTAAAATTTTTAAATTAGACTAATATTTTGTCGATCCACCTTTACTTGCGTGAAGTGCTGCGAGTCGTCGTGGCATAGAATCTATTAAATGATTAATGGTGTCTTCTGGAATATTTAACCACTCTTCCTATAACAGCTGTCACGAGTTCTTCCTTATTGCTGGGTTTTCGGGGTCGTTTCGCCATATTTATGATGGATTATGTGCCAAACATTCTCTATCGGATTCATGTCTGGTGATTGGCCGAATTCCCTGTTCCTCTTTCTATGTGGTTGTTCTTGCTTTGTGGCAGGGTGCTCCATCCTCCATAAAAGTGGCGTCTTCTTTAGATAAAATGGCGTTGTGGAATATCGGTAGTAGTCCTCCTGTTAATATTTGGATATATTTTGCCGCATTTATATTTCCATCGCAGATTACTAATTGCGATCTTTCACCATACCATATCGCGCCCCACACCATGACGTTCACACCGTCGTATTTCACCGTCTGATGCAAAAATTTGTCGTTCAGTTGCTGTGACGAACGTCTCCATACCCACGTACAACCATTATCACTGAATTGGCAGTATCTGCTTTCGTCTGAAAAAATGACATATCGCCAAAACTCTTCGGGCTTCGTTCGCATTTCGATTGCCCAAGTCATTCGGCGCCGTTTTTGAAACGCCGTAAGGAGAGGTTTTTTCTTTGTCCCCCATTTATACATCCCCACACTGTGGAGGTATCGCAGAACGGTGCGCTGACTTTTCTGTGAAGTTGTCGCAAGCTCAGCTGTATTTTTTCGCGGTTCTCTTAACACTTCGCGCACAAGCATCCTTTTACTTCTTTCAGAAGGTCCGGCACGACCGGGTCTCGGCTCCACTGTTGTTTTTTCCTTGCGTTTAAATTGTGTAATCACACGGTTAACTGTGTGGACAACGGAATATTAAAAAAAATACTTATTTCACGTTGCGAAGCGCCGCGTTCACTCTGGCCAACGATGCGACCCCGGGTGAAGTCGTTAATATCACTCGAACCTTGTAAGCGAGGCATAGTTGTAACGATACTAAACTATGACGAATTCCTTCCGATACATCTACCTCTACCGTAATGACAAGAGAAAGTTCTTAATTCGTTCTTAGAATTTAGCTGTTTACATATTTATAACCGCTTTACCTGGTGTCTATTTTATTCTGTCACCCTAGTGTAGTTGGTCAAATATTTATGGGTGGTAGTGTATATTGGTAAGAGATAAGTCAGCGTGTGTTAAAATATATCTTTTCTATTTTGAAAATGTATAAGACAAAACATTGTACGTTTAAATTCTTTATTTTTGACTTAATTTCAATTTTCTATACTAAACATCCAATTATACTCAAAACTGTCACTATGCATCTACTATAACCGAAGGGAATGTTAGGGTTTTCAGTGATTTTATGTTATTTAATTAAGACAATCGTATAAACATTAATAGACATTTATTTTATATATTAAATGCTTTCATGTTTTAACATATTTAATTATTTGTTGATGGACCTGTAATATAGGCAACCCAAATTACATTAAATTAAGTAGTTCAAGCTCCATTTTAAAAAATTAAATTTTTCAATCTCAAATGATGTATTATATTTCAATATGACAAATTATAGAGCGCTTTATAAATAAAATAAATAAAATTACACCCCTTTATTTAGCTTTCCCTTGGTTAGCTACAGCTTCCATAGCCTTTTTAACAGTCTCAGGGTCACCTAAGAACTGCAGGCTACCATTTGGTACTGGGTTTAATTGTTCGTCTAAAGTATAAACGAATGGAATACCAGTTGGCAAATTTAGTGCCATAATTTGATCATCAGTCAATTTATCTAAATGCTTAACAATACCCCTGAGGCTATTACCATGTGCTGCAATTAGAATGGATTTGCCAGCCTTAATTTGAGGCACAATAGTATCATTCCAAAATGGCAATGTTCTTTGGATTGTAAGTTTGAGCGATTCAAACTTAGGGAATTCGTCGGGTGTTGGGCCATCGGAATATCTAGCGTCGTTAACTATTTGATTGTAATAAGGATGATCCTTTTCCATGGGAGGAGGTGGGATATCAAAACTACGTCTCCAAATCTGTACCTGTAAAGAAAATAGGAATATATTATAGTTGAAACATTCATGTATACCTTACCTGGGCATCTCCATATTTTGCAGCTGTTTCGGCTTTATTTAAACCAGTTAATCCACCATAATGCCTTTCGTTTAATCTCCAGGTTTTCACTGTTGTAAGGTCAGTTTGATCGATTTCTTTTAATATAGCTTCCAAAGTTTTATTAGCTCTCGTTAATACTGATGTATAGGCGATGTCGAACTTATATCCCGCATCTTTCAGAGCTTTTCCAGCGGATACAGCTTCTCCTTCACCTAAAATTTTGAATGGGACAATTTGAATTGCCGGTGTCTTGACAAGGACATTGAAGGTCGTGTATGTCAAATGGAAAAAATTACCTTTTGAGCTCAAATTCGCATCGTACCAGCCGCAAAATAAATTTTTCTCGTTCCATTCGGATTCACCATGGCGTATCATAACAATTTTATATGGTGCCATTTTAATGTAGTAGAGGATTTTCTTTAATAGAACAAGTTTCGATCGCGCTAATTTAGCAACTGACATGTATACGATTTCAAAATGGGTTGCGTTCTCCAGCGTTCTCCTTGCGCATAACAGAACGTGATTGTAGTGGGGTACTTTCCCAATAGAAAGGATTGTTAGAAAGAAAAGTGAAACACAAGTATACCATGCGAATGCATTTATTACAACTTAGTAATAATATTTTTCAACATAGGAAATCAATAAATACATATTTAAATTTGTAACAACAAAGCAACCCCAGCCAACGTCCATTTTGAGGGTTTATCCTTAGTTTTAAGATTGAATGTCCACACGTAAGTTGGTCCTCGAGTTCTAGTTTTGTATACTGGACATTCGTAAACATTTCTTAGTTCTTGTTTATCCTGTGTTATGGCCCTAACGTTTAATACAGGTATCGGAGGAAATAACTCTTTTAATTTTGAATCCATTATCATGCCCGCCTGTATATCCCATCTAGCGCCCTCTATGAACAAACCGTGGATATACGCACCATCTCTAGGAGCACTCCTACAAGAAAATGATGGTTTTGGACGCATTTAATACGAAAAGCGGAAGAAATAGATTGTATTTATTATTTCATAATTAGAACGTCCTTAGTATCGCATCAATTAATAACAGTTTTCTGCATTTTAGTATTATATTACCGTTAATTTGCAGATGGCCCAAAATTGTATTAATTCGGTTTTTTAATTAATTAACTTATTTAAAAGTTTTAAATTATAACTAGAGAACATGGAAAGAAACAAGTAAATGCTTAGGAACACCTATATCAGATAAATCACCCAGATTTCTGTTTTATCGACATAAAATTCGTTTAATGCATTCATTGTCTAACAGATGGTGATGTAGTAGTTCAAATTTTAAAATGTTTAAAAATATTCTTCGTTTATTTCGAAATAAATAATTTATTACCCTGAAAGCATGAATTTTTTTGATAAAAACGATAGGAAATTCTTATATTCGCCACGTCAATTGCTTAAAAAAATTATTCTTACGTAAATTCTTCTTTTTGTTTCTTCGTGACATCGCATTGCAAGCACATTTTATCTAAGGGAAGTTCATTTTTCCGAGCAGTACTTTGCATAATTGCTGTCAAGAGTGACTGCGGATTAAAAAAGCCACCTAACCATACCGACGAAGGTAGCTGGAGAAACGCGAAATGTTATATAATTTATTGAGGGTGAAATCTGTTTTATACATACGACGAAGTCGGTTGACCAAGTTTCCAACTCTCTTAATCTTAGAGTTAAATCCACAAACCATGCAGTTAGACCATGAAGCGATGGATATGCGCGTTTCATCCAAACTGGCGGTACTTGATCGAGGAATAAGGAATTCTCCAAGTCCTCCATATCCGATGTTATTGTCAGTTCACCTTTCAAACCGAGGTCTAATTCGCGGAGGGAACGTTTTATTTCGCTCGTTAAGAAATTCATGCGTTCGCATTCTTGAAAGGCAACTATTACGTAAGGGGTCCTTTCCTCGACTTTTCCCATGATTTCAGTCATGTTGAAATCTTCCGGTAGTCTTTCTAGCATTTCGTCGATAATTTGTTTGACTTTATCTTCTCGAGATATCGTAGCACCTCCACTTGAACCTGCATCTCTAGGTTGCATTTCAAATACTGTCCGAAAAAGATTCTCAGCAGTTGTTGTTAGGAAGCCAATTTCTGCATTTGGATGAAGACCGTAAAGGTAAGGAGATTCTGGAGGTAACGCATCGTCTATGTACTGATGATACCCGACGTAATCGGTATTTGGGGGAGCAGGGAAGCCTGGTGCTAATAAAAGTTCACCATCAACCTGAAAGAAATGCTATAACTTAGTAAATTAATGAGAATAATGCTTATGCTTACCAAATCCGATTGTAAGTATTCCTCGAGGTAGGAAATACACAATTTTCTATCCCAATCGTCAGTGATATGTCCACCGTACATGATTTCACCAAAGAGATATCGCAAATCCTCCCAAGGAACTTTAGAATTACTCTCTAGGTAGTTGTATAACACAAACACACTTATTGTAAGGTCTCCGACGTTAAAAGGATATATTTTATTCCAGCCTTGCGGTCCAAATTTGCGTCTTTCTGCAACTACAGCATGGAAATAACATAACGCAAAAAGGATTACTTTAAATTCAGCTTCTTTGCCGCATTGTTCTAAAGTTTCCTGATTGAAATTTGATAAAGCTTTATGTATGTTAGCTTGCATTCCTGTTGGTGGTTCATTTGTTATTTTAATTGATGATTCTAGAATGCCCTGAAATCATTTTTGATAAGTTTACAGTACAAATATATATATTACACAACATGCTTGTGGAATAATATGAGCTGAGGCTGAAGCAGCAGGTTCTGCACTCATAAAAACTCTATAATCTGGGTGGGATCCTTCACTATACTGTTCTAATTTTTTCTCGAGGGATGGAAGCCATTTCTTCACTAAATGGATATTTTGTAATATGACCCAATGTCCTCCTTTAGCCGCTGTCTCCATAGCAGTTTCAGCTACGATCTCTTGTCCTTGACCTAAAGAAACGTTGTGGAAGTTCTGTTTATCTGCAGTGAATCCCATTTTTTCTCCTAGATTCTCAACGTCTTTCAATGGATTTACACCAGGAGATAGAATGAAGAAAATTGGTGTTGATGTACTGGTTTCTTCGAAGGATTTTGCGAATTCAACGGTTTTATTTTCAACGTATTTAGTCCCTAGTTTTTCTTCAATAAATGCCCTGTAAGATATCTTCAAAATACTCCAGGTATTTGTAAGGATAAAACATTATTACATTACTGCATAAATCATTCTATCTGGTCTTAAGGCTCTCATCATGCATAGTCTTTGAAGGGCGGTTTTATTTTTCCATTCCGTAGGAAATTTTTCCCTTTCAGGGCATTCACATTCCACTAACTTTTTCCATCTCTTCGGAGAACTCTCAATATCCCTGTCCAAGTTTCTAAATTCATCTTTTGCTGATAAACTACAAATACCTCCCCAACTAGAGTTCGATAAGAAGTCGACCGGACTGGTGACATGAGGTTTAATTGGAAAACGAAGTAAGAAATCCAAATCTGCAGGAGAAATTTCTTCACTCGTAAGCAGAATCTAAAATTTTATTGCGCTGGGTTTTAACGTTTCGAATAGCAAAGTTTATTTTACCTGGAAAGTCATTTGCGAGACAAAAATCAACTTATCGCATTCGAATAGCCCCCTTGAAGTGTACTGAAATACTGAAAACGATATACAATCGATTAAATTGTTTACCCTACTTGCGACCGTGTCAGATGGTTCAGCTTTGCTTATCGCTTTTTGAAATACAACGCTAAACGCCTGGAAAATAAAGTATTACAAGCATCATTGAATATTTTTCTTTGAAAATATACCTTTAACGAGAATTGGTATATAGGATTAATTGTATTAAGTTCGTTTAAAATGAAATATAACAAACTAGCTCTTGCGGCAGCTGGTCTATAATGTTCCCTGGCCTGGTCTATTTCTACTGAAGTGATCTTAGCTTCATTTACTTTCCTTTCAATTTCTGCAGCTGTCTTTTTAGTAGTTTCGAGGTTTTCAACCAAGCTAGTATCTTCTAAAATGTTACCTCCAGCTGATGATAGCCTTGAGAGCAAATCGTCTTCTAAAGACTTCAGCATTATTTTGAAATCATTTTGTTGTTTAGTTAATTCAGCCTAGAAAACAAAATTACAGAGAGGGGATAATAAGTAGATTTGTATTAACTTTTAATTCTTCTAAATCAGGACGTTCTGCTTTAACAACTTCAGCTAAAAGTTGATCTTCTAAACCATCTCTTGTTACAGTAAAGTTAATAAGAGTAGTTTGAGCTTGCATTTCAGGTTTATAATGTGGATTTGCCAGCTTTGTGTGCAAAATCAATCGAAAATTTGGATTGTATTCGATTTCCTTGTCTCCAATTTTTATTGCTCTAAGAAGTAATTTTAGATAAAGCAAATTAATGCTTTAGCCAACTTACTTTCCTTTTTTGATTAAATTCCTTCCTAAAAGAGTGTCCAAAATGGGATCTACGGATTCCCCAATATTCTCCACGAGGACTGTTAATCCTGCTGTTATAGACCTTTCGATAATATCAACGAAACCTTTCTGTCCTAATCGAATGACTTGAAGATCTTCGCCGTATTTCTGTTTTATCCATTTAACACCTTGTAGCTGGAAATACAGATATTAGAGGAATCAGATCGGATTTGATGCTGAGATTTTACTTGGGGATCTATCATTAGAGGCCATCTGTCAGAATTTGATAATATAGTCGCGTTTTCTGTTGACATTCTGTCACTTGGAAGGCCTTCATTTTGCCACTTTGCTATTTGAGTGTCATCTGTTAAAAGCGCTAAGGGATCTAGATTTTCAGTAATTGGAATTGGTGGCTAGAGCAAGTAATGTAAAATATAATTTGGATTATTGTTTCCTTTTAAAGCAAACAATTCTTACGTCTAAATTTTTGAGGTATGGAAACCACATTTTTTGCAACAGATCCAATCTGTATTGTTTAGTAAAACACCCTACGTAAGAAATAAAAGCTGTAACCAATAACACGTCTCCTGGAAGCATTGTTCCTTGTAAAACAAAGCTGAAATGGTGAATCGAATTAAATCCATCACATCATTACAAGGAGTAGTAACATATATACCTATTAACTGCTTCAGCCCATCTGACGTTTTCACTAGCTAATCCTCCAACCAAACGATTTGCTAAAGCTATAGTTGCGTTAGTAGCATCAGCTTCTTGTTGGCACATCATTTTTTCGGTTGTAGCCTTTTCAAAATCGGCCGTTAATTTCGCAAGTTGTTCTTCTAAAGACTACCAACAAATTGAGATACATTTCTCATTAAAACTACAATTCATATGTACTTACGGCGACTTTTCTCTTTATACAAGCTAATTTTTCCTGCGCAGCTGCTAATTCAGCGTTAGCCTGTGCTAATGCTTTTCGTTTAGGCTCAACATCGCAAAAAACTTCGTAAAATTTAATGATATTAATAACCCAGGCGCAGAGTCCAGCAGCAGCTGCAGATTTCGACCTGATGTAATCAGGATCAAATTCTGGATCTTTCAAATAGGGTTCTATAGCTTTAATTACATCAGGGTGTATGTTTTCTTTGTCATAATTGATTAAGGCATCTAAAAACGCGTCGACTTTAGCCATTACTATCTAAAATTTTAATCTATGTCATTGACCGAAGATATTCAGTTGGAAATTTTATACTTTAGCAGCCTTCCAACTTCTATCCTTTGGAATCTTTCCTCCTGGAGCCAGTAATACCATGACAGCTGATGTAACATTCGTAACAGCACCTGGTGGCGAGCCAAATGATTTTAATTCAGTTAAATTGGCTTTGTTTAAGGTGTTTAAAGCTTCTTGAGCTGCTATTAAAGCCGGTTCGGCTTTAACTAAATCCGCCTCGCAATCCTTTTGTTTCTTAGTAACTTCCTCAGCTATTATAGCTACTTTTTTCTCTTCTTCATCAGCTGCACTTTTTTCTATACTTACTTTCTCCGTTTCCACTTTAACCATCTCTATTAGAGCATCGGCGGCTTCATTTTTCTCTTTTAATTCCACTTCTTGTATCGCTAACTTTGCTTTTAGCTCGTCAACTTGTTCCGCGGTACTTTTTAGTTTATCTAGGCCATTTTCTAAGCGATGAATCTTGCCGGTTAGTTCGATTGATTTCTGCCTGAGTAGCTTCGAATATAAATTGATCTGTTCTAAGTAGGACTTTGGTGTTGTGTAATTGTATCTTCTTTCGTTTTGGAGGTATAATCTGGAGGTTGAATTTACGGATGTATGGACGTATGCCATAAATTGAGAGACCTGATCTCGTAAAGTTTCCTAGGAAACGAAATGAAATAAATTGAAAAAGAAAAGTCTTAATAGGAAGTTATTACCGGTAAAACTTCTAATTCCTCCAGAAACCTTAGTGAAACAGAAACAAGTGCTTCTTGGGGCCACTCGTGAAACCAATTAATTTGTGTACAGTTTATTATAGCTGGAAATTTTCTAGATCGTACCCGTAACGTTGATCCCACTGGTGAAAAGCACAGAACAATTTTTAATTGACGTCTCACTCGGTCAATAAAGAACTTCCAACAAGTTTCTCTAGTGTCGACTAACCCAGCACCTTTAACTTCATTTCTAACTCCACCAATGATACCTTCTATATCATCATCGGAAAACATGTCTGGTACTTCACCGGATGCAAGCATATCGTTGATTAGGACCAAAAATTGCTCATTAGGAACTTGAGCATCTGTCATTAAAAACATTATCCCGACATTCTTTAAGCCTGATTTCATGTACAACCCAGATAATTCCTTTTTTAGATCAGATACACCGTACCCTTTCTTGAGCTGGATTTGGACGACTTCCAACGAAGATATGAAAGCCGCTAGACGTGATAGGGACTGTTTTCCGCTGCCACCAACACCAACTAAGAGAGCGCTACCCCTTGGTGATTCCAGTATACGATTAATTCTGAAAAATTATGAAATTAGATTCGTATTGGTTTTGCATTTTCTGAAATTACCTGCATATATGCATCATAGCGTCTTCAAAAAGAACTAGATTCATTGCAGCTACCAAATCGTTATAGCTCACCATAGCTTCGTTTAATAACTTGTTCAAGTCGCTCCATCTTTTGACGGGCATATATTTTGGTTCCCCAATTCCATTAGCGAAATGGCAAAAGATGTTGGGTTTCTCGAAAATGTATCCTTCATCTAGATCCTGTAAAAGAAAAGTTACTGAATTTAAAATTCTTCTTCTTCGGAAAGGGATATCAATCTTACTTCAAAATTCTTTTTATACACATCTTGTAAGAGCTTATTAAACCCATCCATATCTTTTTCCTCTGTTAATTTATCGCCATAAACCCTTTGGCATTCATGTACCCATAATCTTATTACGTCTGGTGCTTCGCTTACACAATCATTTGAACTAAATAGTAAGCCCTTAAAGTAATAAGGTTTAAGTAATTGTTATTAATTTCCAGAATTCTTTTTAGAAGACTATAGATGCCATTGGAAGTTTTGATCATGAAGTTATCTTTTAAGGGAGGGGCTTTTATTTTTGTTGTCACATCTAGGTTTTGAGGTTTTCAAAATTGGCTAAGTATTATTGCTGCTTTTCTTCTTTGGGTGGGATAAGAGTAAGTAAGAAAACAGTTTTAACATATATCTGCCTGATGTATGAGAAGTTTCATACACTTTTTTAAGCTTTTCAATAACGTGTACATAGATTTTGGACAGTTGACACATTGAGAAATAATGTTCAAGACCATGCCCAACAATCCCAGAAATACATACTGCCAGTACAAACTCAGATTCCAATTATAAAAGCCCACTGTTACGTATAGTCTATAAAGACATTTATTCAAACATGTGCATTTAAGTATATTGAATATGAAATACTCTACTAGTCCAAAAATTTACTTTCCGAATTGAATTGACAAAAATTTTGGGTTTAATAATTTACGTAAATTAGTTACGCAACAGTCGGTTAAATAGATACATTTCCAGTGGCACCTAAAACGTGTTGCTGGATTTTATTACCTGAAACACATTCGATATATCTCTCAAATTGAAAATATAGTGGAATTTAATAGCAGTTGGAAGGAAAATCTGAGAAATCTTGTGATGTAGTACAATTGATGCAGCTACAACATTATTGGCTAATTTAATTAAAGTAGGTGGAAATTTGAGCTCGGTATTCGCTAGATGTTGACTTAAAATCGCATGATAAATAGTAGTTAACGCCTCGCTACCTGGAAAACTAATTGCGAATACGCTGAAGTGTCTTTGGAGACGTGGATTGATCGTGAAGCTACCAGCAGTAGGATTCATACAAGATACATATTGACAATTATGTATATCTTTCAGCGTTAACTTGTTTCTATCGTACCAATGATTGTAGTCTAAATGCTGTCGAATCAAAGTATGCGGTTGAACGGTTCCATATTCATCGACTTCCGGCATATTCATGTCGTCTAAGAAGTAAATTAAAGTTTTATTCCCTGGCGGTCCGTAATTTCTACCGGCTTTCTTCTCTAGTGAACGTTCCAGAATCTTTTGTAGCATCTCAGAGGTTGTATAGAAATTGAATGATACATTTGTAACCGCATAATTTTCCGATAACGATGTTAATTTTTCGCTTACTAGAACTGTTTTACCACATCCCGCTGTACCTATTAACATAACTGGATGCCTCTTTTCCATTAATAAGTTTAAAAAGTAACGGATTCGAATTGACTCGGATGTGTGAACCAAAACAGCCTGTAAAATGAATTAGTTTTACCTTTAGAATATGTACATTGGGTATCATTGAAAATGAGATAATAAATGAAGATTTGTATTAGTAATAAATGATTAATAAGGGACCATAGGTAATCCGAAAATTTAGAAAAAATTGCCTAAACGCAATATCATCGAAATTATGGAAAATATTAAGAAATACTGTAGACAATCTTTGGAAGGATTACGACGGTGGATCTCTATGCTATACCCCTGACCCCCTTGCAGTAAAACTACACTAATGCACTTCTATCGGTGCTCCAACAGCATCTGGGAAAAATTATTCTCCATAATTACTGGAAAATTTTGTTCCACGTAAGATTTCTATTAATTTGGGGAACAGCTTATAATTCCAACCCTATTTGGTGTATAGCAGCCACAGCAATAGCAATGCCAGACGTATGACTGGGAGCATGACCTTGTTGATAGCATCTCGCAATTTAGAAATCTGTGCATAGTAAGCCCCTGTAATGCTCTGTCCCTTTTGTAAATAGTCAGTTAGGATGATTCCTTGAGGATCTCAGAACAGAGATAGCAAAACCTTTCCAGCAGACGGGGCAACTTTAAATTCGATGTGATTTTCTTAAATCAAAATTTTTGTATGCATCAAACGTAAGGAAGATGAGAATTTGCATATAAGCAATGGAGATACCATAAAATAAGCACCACTCACCTGCAAAGGCATATCTGGATCCAATTCAAACCTTCCCAAACATTCAGACCAAGGAAGAAATTGTTTAGTTTCAGAATCTATAAAGTAATCGAATACAGTCCCTCCAGTTGGAAATTTAACACTTTTGAACTCGTTCACCCACCATTTGGTGAATTCCACCCTATAATCTATATTCTAAAACAACATTTTGACCTCACCAATTCTGATTAGTACCAGAAGCATTTCTTCCAAACCTGCTCTTGAAACATAGCCGATCCAAAAGCCCACACGCAGCTAAATACGAAATATAACTCGTACCATTCTTTGGGACAATCAAGTGGTGTATTCGTATTGGTTAGGAGGCAATCCAAGAGATGGCATGCCATTTCGACATGAGCTGTTTCAACGATGGGCGTAATTTTTTTGAATCTTGTGCGTATATTTTCTAAACAAATGGGGATGTATTTGTCAAAAAGCATGATCAAGTTAGATTTTTCAGCGGGGTTCGTCCTGTTCTCGATCCAACTTGTTACATATCTACGAAAATTGTTTATTATTTTACAGAAATTTGGCAAATTTTAAACGTACGGATTCCAGCCTAAATCTTGAGGATTAATGTAAAGTATACCAGCTCTTGAAACCGTAGCTGGGGTCGCTGTTCTTAGATTTGATATCTCAAAAAGTAATCTCATCGTTGGTGTCAGAGCTATCCTTTCATTACTAGCCAATGTTAAAACTTTATTGTCATCCATTACTGTATTTAAAGATTCTATCCACATAGGGTCAATATCACCATCTAAGACGATCCATTTAGGGTGTTCACCTGTTAAATTAGCTTGATCACGCATTAATACTGAAAACAATCCATCTTTCCATTCTCGAGTTGCTGGATTGATAATACCAAATAATTCATCGTTAGTCACAGCTTTAGGATTCAAGTCGTTATAAACAGGTTTTCTTTTCATGTTTTGATACGTTTTGAAGAGAGTTTTCCACACCTGGGTTTTACCAGTTCCTGCATTACCGACTATGAATACCGAATGGCGAACCTCCAATAATTCCTCCAATTGTACCACTTTTAATATAAAATTATCTTCTGGTTGGAGAAGTAAATCTATAGCAGCTTGCTTGACTGTTCTTTCAAAATCGGCATCGCGTTTTCTTGGAACTTCTAGAGCTGGGAAGAGGTCACCGATCAAACCCATGAAGACTGGCATATCGTCAGTGATAATTTTTGGTATATTAAAGTCCCTTAGTGCCCTCATTAAGACTTCCTCTTCTGGCCTTCCAGGATCTCCACGCTGAAATGGAATTTTTGTTCAGATTGAATAATTTTGGTTCTAGATTTAAGTGTTTTTTACTTTTAAAGATCCAGCTACCACTAATACAGATTTAATAGCTCTTAAACCCCAATCGTAGTGATCTTGTTTTGATAATAATTCTTTACACAAAGTATACAAGGTAATGAATTTCCTCGCTAATATCTTAGCATCTTGAAATCCTTCGGCAACTAACATAATTTCGCAGATCAACTCAAAATCGGGAACTACCATGGCGCAGGGTCGGAATTGAGCTTTAAGATTCTCAGGTAATTCTGTACGACCAGCATAACCTGGATTCATCGTAATGAAGATGCCAACCGTTGGTACTAAAGATATAATTTCACCCATGAAATCGAATTTTTCTTTTTTGTAACGAATAGCATCTAGAACCGATTTAACTTGGACGGCGACTACGGAAAGGACCTCAACGGAAATTCTATTGAATTCATCAAAACAACCCCACGCTCCCGTTTGGGCTAGACCTTTGTAGATGTTACCGCAAGACTGGAATATTAATATGATTGAATTAAGTAATTTATATTTTTAATTAATACTTGGTAATCCATTTGTTCTGAGCAGTTGAAAACGTATACAGAAATTCCTAATGCACGGCCTAAATCTTTGGTCGTTTCTGTTTTTCCTGTTCCCGCAGGACCTGCAGGTCCACCGCCCATTACTAGATGTAGAGACTGTAAAAGGTATTCGTGTGATTCTGTTGTTCAAATAGGATGTTCTATTTAAAGTTTAAGATTAGAAGCATTTCAATAGAACATCCTGTATAATTTTATGCATGAAATACTTGTGTTAGAGTGATGTAGCATCTGTCCGTCAAAGGTGTAATAACCAATCTGGGGGTATTCCCTAAATATTCATAACTATATGTAAATTCTGCGTCGCATATGTTTGCAAAACAATGATTTTCTTTCTCACACCACCTATGCCTGAGTTGTGAAACCCATTGAAATGCTAAGGCGCTATCGATTTTCATTTGTATGAGTTTACTAACAACATCCCTCGAATGGACGTCAATAGTACAGATAGTCATAATCTTTTGCCGATCTTGCTTAGTAAGATCCCCTATTAATAGGGAAATTAAAGTACTTAACTGGGATACTTGTTTTTTATAATAATCTCTAATCGCATTATCGTAGCCTTCTTCCAATCTTGCGAAAGCGATATTCACTTCTGTGGTCCACCAAACTTGAGTGCCGCATAAGGAAATTTGCGCTGGGTAATCAAATAACCAATGATCACGTGACTTTTCCTCGTAGGAAATAACTCCTTCGCCAATTCCTTTACGTATGGTAGTCCTCATAGCATCCTGCAATTTATTTAGCCATATTTCCACCTGAAATCGATTTTTTAATGGTTTATATATGAGAATGCGAATTTTGACATACAGCTCCTTCACAATCGCGTGTTTGATCAAATTCTACATATTCCCCATCTTTGGCATACATTCCAATTATTTCATTTCCTCCCGATTCAGTTTTTTCTAATTTAAGCTTTGCTATGGAGTCAAATAATTTTGTTAAATGCTTGCATACCATTTCAGGTTGGTTCCCATTTGATAGGATATCGAGCAAATCAGCTGAAGATACGAAATAAAATCTTGGAAACGCTAGACGTTTCGTTTCTAAGTATACAGCCAATGCCTTCTCACACAATACTAATTTTCCTTGCAAATATTCTAGACTCACTAGCAAACCAGGTCTATTCGTTGCCTTGACAACGTTAGGAACTT
Organism: Trypoxylus dichotomus; assembly: GCA_023509865.1. Classification (NCBI taxonomy): domain Eukaryota; kingdom Metazoa; phylum Arthropoda; class Insecta; order Coleoptera; family Scarabaeidae; genus Trypoxylus; species Trypoxylus dichotomus. The sequence goes on along the minus strand of CM042083.1, from coordinate 5,042,282 downwards.
TAGCCATATCTTCCATTAATACCTTGAAATCCTTATCAATTTCGACGAATCTTTCTGAGTCCACTGGTAACTGTTTTCTGATATCTTCAGAACTCATGAATATGGATTCTAGATGCGTCCAAGTTCTTTGGACTTCAAACCAGACTGTTATCACTGAGTCTGCCAGTCCTAGTTTCTGCTGCCAAGATGATACTTCTTCTAAGAAGTGGGCAATGAATTTTGAGGTGATTAAATTCTGTAATTGGACTTGGTTATCTTCCAAGGTTTCGATCAATTCTTCGCTTGCCCTCAGTAACTTGCAACCAGTTCGTGGATGGATATCCTGTTCAAAGTTCATAGCTGTCCATGTTGTGTTCAAGTCCCTTAATATTTTTTCCATTGACATTTCTTTGACGGCTTTATCTACTATGTTCTTCACTTCATCTTCACACTCGTGAAGGTTCAATTCCAATAATTCTGCTAACGTTGTTTTATAATCCATGACGATTTTGGTCTAAAATTTTTCAATGTTAGCTAATGAGCTAATTTAATCAAGGAGATTCTTATATTTAGAATGCTTAGATGCTGTTTCATATTCTGTAATTTGAAGCGTGCGATAGGCATACGTTTTTGGGTGGTCTAATTCAAAACTACTTACCAGTGACTGGGTCAAGTGACTACGAAATTTGTTTACGTACTTATAATAAAAGTAACACAGATTTTTTGTGTGATGGGTGTGTAATTGTGACAGTGTGATGTGTCGAATTGTTCTGTTACTTACTGTTAATTCTGGAGGTAGAGCTGCTAAATTCTGCAACAGATTGTGTATATAGTAAAATGCTATGTACAATGAAGAGAACTGTAGAACTATATGTACAAAAATCGATAGAAGAAAGATATTTACAAACTTGAAGGGTTGGTCTTAAATATACCTTAGTCGATTTCATAAGTTGATCCCAATGTCTTTCTCTGATAGCAGGGTTCTGCAATTCACCAACCGCTTTAAGAGATGTTAATGTATTCTTTATTGTCGCTTCGAGACCCAAATATGTATCCCAAGCTCTCATCTCTTTGTCCAACATCTTTATTTCTTTGGCGAACTTTTTACATTCAATATCCATATTTTCAACATCAATCTCCCTCCATGGAGTCGTTTTCCAATCATCAACACAAGTATGTACAATGTAAATGTAATCCCATAATTGCTAAAAAAAAGCCTGTGTTATCGAGGAAATAATATTGGAAGTGAAGATGAACCTTCAACATCTTTAATTCCCTCCGGCATTGCTTCAATAACTTGAAGTCAGGTACTGTGACTTCAAATAATGATCCGGATGCTTGAATATCTCGCATTTCCTTCTCGAGCCTGAAAAGATCTTTGCTAATTCTATCTATTAGACCATAAGGATCTTTACAATCGTATTTGAAAAATAAATATCTTTTGAAGACTTCTCGGTAGTGAGATATCTTGTTATCGAAGTTGGTTATTTTCTTTCTTATAAAAGTAACTTCAGCTGCTTGTAATGGTGCAACTTGTTGTTTTACTGTAATAGCAATTTTTTTGGTGTTAGTCCATTGCTCGGGTAATTCTTGCAACCACACATTTACTTCCTCAGGGATATCTTGATCGTAAAAAGTAAGAAGTTCAACGGTTTCCCTTAGTGGAGCAAACATTTCATCAGTTGTAGCTTGTCTTTCTTTCACATGGTATAAGTAACCCATTACGTTTACTAATGCAGTATAATCACCTTCAACAACAGATTGTTGTAAGCCTTCATCAGCGGATCTTATGAATTGTCCAAGATCAGATAAACTATTGGTAACGACGTCGACTAAATGTTGCTTGAACATGTTACCCCATTTTCTGACGGTGTTCAAGAGAGCTTGTTTGAACGGAGTGCAGTCTACTTTGAACCATGAATGAAATACTTTTTCGGTTTGCTCATTTTCTATTTCGCCATACAAATTTTCGAATCTATCAATTTCTTCTCGAAAAGCATCCATTTTTGGGACACATGGTTGGGGAGCTTGGGGATCGTTCATAATAATCAATTCTATCTCTTCAAGGGTTAATGCTCTTCCATAAGTTAAAAATTGCTTCAAATATTCATCCCTCTCGTCTAGCCATAAATAGGAGTACGTTTGGTAGTTGTCGCAAAATTCAAAAGCTTCCTGTATAACTTTATCGACATGTTCCAAAATATCCTGCTTCATTTCAACTATTTCAGAGTTGCTTTCTATTTCCGTTTTGTATGAGTCTTTTGTCACTTGTGAAAATCTAGGAACTATACCAGCAATGTTCATGATGTCTTCTATTAGAGTGGAAACTATACTTTTAAATCCTTTGGGTGCTGTCGGATCCAAAGAGGGAACAAACACTATATCTGGGTCTTCTAAAATTAATTGGGACTCAAATAGGGGAGCTAAATTATTTGAAGAATCCATGTGCTCATTTAAGTAACCTAAACTACACCCAACTGTTTGATATAAGTAACTTAAGACTGTCTTATCGACGAAATCTACGTATTTTATCCATTTGGGGTTATCTTGCTTATCAGTCATGTGGAATAATTCCATATTTTGATTAAGAAGGATCTTTATTTTTTCAGTGGTTTCCTTGATTCCAGAATATCTCCTATTGATTCGTTCTTCTCTTTCATCAATAGATAAAACGGTATCCCTTTTACCGTCCCTTCTTTCAAATAACGGTTGCCTAGCGTATGGTATCAAGCTGTTTCTGATTTCCAAGAGATTTTCTTGGCTTTTCTGCAAGTGATGTTGTAAGTTTCCTATTAGATCATGTAATTTAACCATGTAATCCCAAAGGTCTAGAAGAAAATGCAATTGAATTTGGCGGCATGATCAAAAATTTATTCACCTTCAGAATTCCAACATAAAGAAGTCTGTCCCTTTTCAATAAGTTTGTCGATCTCCTCGATTTCGTATTCGATTAACTGAAATTCAACATCTTTACTTGTGCGTCTAATTTTATTGTACCATACTATGGTCGAATTTAAATTCTCTATGTATTTTCTGAACGTCTCATTTCTCTCGGCCATTTTTAACGCCACTTCTGGTATCTCATCTCCACGGTTTATTTGTTTTAGATAATGCACCTCCCTTAAAATCGCCGATAACTATAAATGGTTTAAATTGAACTGAAAGGATGTCGTACTAATAAGAAAGGGAATATTTACCTCTGGATTGAAATTTAAATAGAGTTCTTTTGTTTTAACGTTCCTCCTCAGAAGGCATTGCTTTAGATTCGCTTCAATTTGCCCGGGAATGCTGTCCGACCACTCTGCAAATAATTGCTTGTCAAATTCGTACAGTTTGTCGCTAACACTTTCGAATTTCTTTATTATAGCCGACGCCTCGGCACTATCCGTTATTCTACAAAGTATTTGTTTAGAAAAAAACTTCGAAACGGGTAATTTCTGGCTTATTTACGGGTCTTGAAGGGATTTAAAGTGTTCTATCGATCCTTGTATCCTCTGATATAAATTATGTGTCCAAAGTAATGCTCCAGCAACAGGAGGAAGATATTTGTCGACTTCAAAGTGACCATGTTTTTCTTTATGTGCTAGTTGCTCTTGAAATAACATCTACAAGAGTTAAAAGGAAAAAGTATACAATTCCTACGTTTTCATGGGCTATTGTTCGGTAATATACAGTCCCTATTCAATTTATTACGGCAACTTGTTAAAATAGTGATTTTCTTAAAATATATAATGAAAAACGTATCGTACAAGCTTACGTTTATTCAGCACTGTTTATTTTTTACTAATTGCTCTTTGGATCGATTTGGCCATGTGGCATGGTGCTTTAACGTGTATGTGAATGTGTAAGGGCCTTCATTCGGATCTAAATCATTGTGTTTTATGGTTATTAGTACACTAGCTTCACCAAACCATTCAGATAGACGTCGTCTAACAAATTGGAGCTTTTTTGGTCATGGTTTCTAGTTTTGACTCATCGCTGAATACGATCTTTAACGAAAAGACGTTGTTCAAACAAAAAAAGTTACTTCGTCTTACCTTTCGCCAATCTTCAATTGTGTAATGTTGTTCATGTTTTACCCATTCATAACGTACTTGCTTCATTATTGGTGTTAATATTGGCTTTTTCAGGGGACGTCTGCATTTTAATCCGGCTTCGTACAATTGTCTACGTGCTGTATGCGTGGATATTTGCAGTCCTTGTTGAGACATTACATCTTCTATTTCTTTGGCGGATAAACCTCGGTTTTCGGTTGCTAGTTGCAGGATACGATCTCCATTAGTAATAATCCTTTTCTTGTTGCAAAACTTCCGGTACTTATAGCTTTTCTTTTACTAAAACGTCGATTCGCTGCGCTGTTTGTCGGGATACTTCTTCCTTCTTTGCAATTATGCGTTGAGAATACATTCATGTACCCAAGAATACCTCAATGCGCAGTTTTTTCTCATTTGGTATGCCCTTTTTTACCCATAACGAAAAAATATAAAGCGCATACAAGCAATAATTTACAGTGCAACACTAAGTAATAAACACGGAAAAAACGGTGTTACATAGACAGATAAATATTCTTTCTATAACAGTAACCGAGGGAAGATATTTAGGGAACGTATTGAGATAGGTATTGTAAACTCTATTCATGAATTTTATACTTGTATTTGTAAATTATCGTGTTAGAAACGCATAAAAGATTAAATTTATAAGTTGGTCTTAATAAAATGGACAGGGACTGTACAGTTCTTTTTTAGAAGATGCAATCTTTCGATTTTGAAATAAAATTATTACTGATGATGCCCAATAACGTCATCAACGTCAATTAGTAATGGTATTCATTATTAATAATGATAATATTATTGGTGCTTTATATGCGATTTCTAGTGATATAACTTTAAAATGTTAAAAACTTGCAACTTGTATAGGTGATGCTTTTTCGAAATAATTTAACAAGAGAACAATAATTTACATCAAAAGGTTGCATATACAGTAACTGTAAATAAACACTTTAAAACGAATCATTCCCATTAATTCTGAAATGAGGTATATCTCTTACCTCTGCAGTTATAATTTCATCATCAAGCATCTTGAGTATCCTAATATATCTGCTTGTGAATTCCCTTTTAATAATTGGTCTGTATAATACTGACCCCACAATACTGATAAGCTAAAATTATATATGACTTTATTCACTGTGAGGGGGGAGGGGGGAGAGTTAAAAATTCTATGGATTTACTTTAAAAATGCTTTCTAGGTTATTACAGTCTTCAAAAGCTTGGCAAAGTATAGCGGCCAATTTTAAATCCATTTCAAAGATTTTACTTTTAAAGTTTTCAAAGTCTTCGAGGAATGAATCATCATCAGGTTCCAAGACGTCGTAAGACTTTCCTGAAAATACTGAAAAACACGTTTGGAACTCGCCAAAGACATCGACTACTTTTGAACTTAGAACTCTTCCTTTTAAACCTCCAATTTCCACCTTCTCCAACTTGCTGAATTCTAGGATCGTGTTGAAGAACCATTGGATGGTTTGTAATCTATCTAAAAATTCAAAAAACCGTTCAAAAACGGTGTTAGGGTGAAAAGTCCACAACTCAGGTTCCCTATCTCTGAAGAATTTATGCAAATTTTCTTTATATTCCGTAAATAAAGCATGGAAACGTCTTAAATTTTTTATTGATACTCCAACGCGTTGCATTGCTTCATCCGTATCGCTATGAAATAATGTCGAAGGATCCAGAAATTTTTTTGCCTAGAAATTTATAATAGTAACTTGGATGAATGAGTAAGTTACTAGTTACCTCTTGTATTAATAGATTACAAATCTGCTTCAGAAGAACAATAATCTTCACTTGCTCGTAGTACTTAGAATTGGACCAAATTAGGCATACTACGTGGATTAAGGGCGCAAACAAGGGTGTATTTTCACTAAAATCCGTTTCCTGTAGGGCATCTATATGCCTTTTCAACGGCGTTAAGTATAAGCAAATATCCTTAGCCTCAGCTAATCCCACAACTACGTTTTTGAAAAGGTTCTTGAAACAGGAATAGTATGCGCTGTTCGTTTTTTCCAGGATGACCGCCATACTTTTTACGCGTGGTTCTTTTAGTTGTTGGTAGATGAATTGGAGATTTTTGAGACGTAAATTCCAAAACTGCAGTTCTAATAATGTATTAGTTAATTAGTGAGAATCAAAAGTTTAGGATGGGTGTTCAAAATTTGAATTAAGGGACTCTATTGTTAAATGAAAGAAGTAAGTTGTGAATACAAATTTTGTAGATATTAGTGGAAATTCTAGGACATCCTGTATACGATATTTTCATTGACTTTATCTTTCTGTTACATTTTATATTAGTTTTTATATTAGAATAATTTTGAACACCCCTGTATGTATTTACTTTACCCATAGAAGGTATTGGGTGTGCTACGTTGGAGTTTTCTGAGGAATCGTTAGCTAACACATCATTAACTTGGGTCGCCCATTTAATGATAACACCTTCTATAGCACTTTTTAAATACAGATCGCATATTTCCCCATTACTTTCGATCAACATTTTCTCGACTTCATGTACTTTCTCAACGCCGACGGGCATTGGCAGCACTGTTTGCCCGTTAACTTGTCCTTTCACTTGATATACCGTACTTTTTAAACTATGTACGTGCTTTTGAACATCTTTAGCTATTACGGATGGCCATCGATCATGATTTGTGGAATTTGAGAGTAAAGGCACTAAAACCTATTTAAGAGAGTAGAAGTTGGAATTCATTTATCTTCTTACATTTACCTCCTCGACCAGGGAAGCTAATTGATCAATTATTTTACAGGATAAATCGCCTTGTATTAAAGTTTCTGAAGGAACGGCCTTGTTCACAGCGAAAGGTGATCGCTTAACAAAGTATACCGCTATATTTTGGGACGAATTTGATACAGTTATAAATGAGAATTTTGGCAATGGGAAACTCGAGAGGTGTCTTCAAATTACGTACCTTTACTTTTTAAAGCTACCGGAAATGAATTGCTTGCTTGTAATTGAGCAGAAGGCGTTAAAATTACTACTAGCAAGTTTGGCTGCGCTCTTTCTAAGAATTTCATTACCACCGCTTTATGCTCTTCTATTGTCATCATTCTGGACCACTTTTCCGGTTTTAACTTTAATATTTTTTGCACGAAAGTTCCTAAGTATTCCATACGTCTATCTACTTGTGGTTGATCCATTTCTTTTTGCTGTAGATTAGAGAAAATTCAAAACTACACATATATTCCTCAAATTATAAATTAATGAAAGAGACATTGTTGACTCAGTGTGAGCTCATATCACAATGTAGGAAAAACGAAAGGAAACGGGACCAATCCCACAGTATTTGCACATCATGAGGTCAAGCCTGAAATAGCAAGTGAAAGTGAGAATCAAGAATTAAAATAAAAAAACCGAAAAAATCGCACACTTACAACTTCAGACAAGAACTACAGAATTAAAACAGACACAAAAAAAACAACATCAGAAGCATAACGGCAACAAAACAAGCTTTTAAAAAGCACAAATTAAATTTGTAAAAGGACGTATACAACAAATTATATAAATTAATTTATTAAGTTTGATTATCGTTGATATATGCCGGGATTTAAATAAACAAATGTGCAAACATTTAACGTATTGAGTACAAAAGATTTAGTTCGTAAAGTCCAAGTTAGGTATACAGGGTGTTAAATTAATGTAAATTATTCTTTGTTAAATTCTGAATTGAAAATCTTAATAGCAAAATATTGTTCCTTTCTTCGTATATCTGCACAAACTCCCTAAAGATCGGACTTCTATTGTTCAAAAGTTAGAAGAAAGAAAAACTTGATTACAATTACACTGATACACAAAATTAAACTTGAATATTGTATAAACTAAAGAAGCTGACTCGTATAGAATTGTTAGTGCTAATTCCCAATCCATTTTCCAAAATTTCCCCAGACGATTTTGAGTAAAACATGTTCGAAATTTCAAAAACTCTAGCAGGTACCTCTTTTTCATGTAAGGTATTGCCGAAATTCGCATCTTTTCTTTACTTCCTTGATTCGGACGCCTAGAAATAGTCCTTTTTTATTTTAGCTTCCACCATTTTTTGCTCATCACTTTTACGAAGTTTTCAAATTAAAAATATTACGGTGCCGGTGGGATTCGAACCAAGAGTTCCTCTTCGCGTTTTTCATTTACTTCACGGAAACCGTATGAATAACAGAAAAGAGAAAAATGTCGTGTGCCATAACAGCAAACCTCATACTAAGGCTACAACTTTTAAATCCCTATAGATTAGTACTCTGTTTTCTCTGTTAGTAGTCATGCTTTTATAAGACTCTTCTATGTTGACAGTGTAAGCATTGGGAATGGAAGGAGTTTCATTTCCATGTGAAGGAGAAAAGCTTCAAGATTAATTTTAGAGGAGTTTCTCGATACTTTTGGTTAATGGTCTCTATTGACATCATTATAGACTAGGAATTTTCACACCTAATTCAAATATTGAAGTGGATCTTACTTATTGGCTTTAGTTTTAGCGGAATGGAAAACGTGCTATGCAAAAGTATATCGACCATCGCGGACAATATTTTGGAAAAAAATAAAACCATTTTCATTGACAAATATTTATTTTTATTTATTATTCCGGAGATATAAATAGCAACCTTCGTATTCCATTTGTACATCTCAAGTTGAACAAGTTTCAAAAACAGTTTTAGGTTTCCATTGGTTTCTTTCAGGTTAACAGTATAAGTAACTAATTTCCACTGTTTTTAGATTAATTTTACTTTCGTCAATGAACAGACGCCACATGACTTATAACTTCTTGACCAATAGTTTTTATAACGCATACGATATCGTTACAAAAAACTTAAAAGGATTGCCTCCTTTTAATCGAGAAGCCGGAAGCTCAGATTGTGTTTAGACAAATTCAAATCACGCACAAGATCATTCAAATTTGTGACAGAATCACCTTCATTCAATATCATATTTTCTGGAGAATTTGGTAGTGGAAAGTCTGTACTGTGACATACAGGACTAGGGGACCTTGGGTATTGTACAGGGTGCTTTGTTTGCTGTTTGTGTCACAGAATTGTTGTGTGAACCTTCATCATTACATCTCCAAAACAAATAAATCATCTGTTGCAGAAGAAACAATATTGAGCATTCTCAAGGTGTTGGAAAAAATATGATTCCATTTTTGAAACCAGCATCAACTTACCTTCAGACACCTACAACATTGCTTGTGACTTATGTGTAAGCTTCCTAAATCTTAATACTTAAAAGATTCGCTCTGCAACGAATTCATTCTGTAATCCTGTACCGTATTGAAAACTTTGTCCATAAATATTATCTGGTATTACAGCTAAAATTATAGTTTTCCGAATTTGGCTATAAACTATTAAAAAAAATTATAAACATTAATTTCGATTTTTGTCAGTTCGAAAGTCGCATTTTCGCTACGTCTAAGTATTTTCTACAATAAAACTTCTCCTCTACGACGCTTGATATTTCCAGGAGAATTTTTCCATTTTGAAACAACTTGCATCTAACGTATCGGCGATGCAATGGACTGAAATGGATCGAACTTTTGCAAGTGAAGTCGTTTCATTTTCTATTTCGCGTGGATACATGTTAGCGTATGTACTAGTACGGTGATATTGATTTAATTTTTAAAGATCAAGAGGAGGGAAGGAAGAGGGGGGAGGGGGAGGTAATAAGGGAGAATAACATAAAATAATTAATGTGTCACTTGCAATGTTAAAAATTTCAAACGTCAAGTGGAAGTAGAGGCAGTTAATCATCCGTGTTGTAGTGTCCGTAAACAATGACAGCTATTGTATAAATTCATTGGGGTTGCCGCATGTCCAACGCTGATTAATTATATTTTAAAGATATACGCAACAATTTACTTTTTGACTGGCGCAGTCCACTAATAATCTTTTTGATTATTCTACTAATTATATATAAATTGCTTTTGTTTTATACATAGCTGTATTTCCCTTATTAAAATAATCAAAGAGGTTTAGTGCAAAGTGTTTTATTAAAGTTTTTTTTATTAACGCCAGGCTTAGATTTAGAGAATGTGAATTGTTTATCAGTCCCCGAGACGTCATTTTAACATTAGGTCACCTGTTTATTAAGATGTTATCGGTGTAGCAAGCATATGGATTTGTCCGCTTCAACAATATTTCAATACGCAGATGATGTATATATGACGCTAAGCTTATGTATGCGATGCTTGTTGTTACATTTGTGGTGAATACATTTTTAAGGAAAGTAGAAAACCCATATCTCTCTTTATAAAAAGGACATATTTGGCGTATTTTGGCTCCCAGTTAGGAGACCAGGATAAATCTTTGCGACAGTACACAAACGGAAAGAGAATGAGCTTAAAATTTTGAGAACCTATGGTATGGAGGATCAATCCTATTCTTGTTCTCTCAACATCAAAGGCTTTAATAGCAAAACTCGGCATAAATAGGCATACCCTAGCATGGAATCAGCAAAGAGACCTCTTCCTCATTCTGAAGAATTACCTATTCCAACGTTCAGTAACTTACTTATGCTACCATCTGACGAGGTGCAGTTCCTGAAAAGTGAAGGTGATAGTGATTTTGAAGGACCATCAGCGAGTCCCCAACGCTTCAACCAACAAGGGCTTAATGACCTTGTTAGAGATTTGAACTTCTCAAAGGAGTCGTTCGAATTGCTTGCTTCTAGATTGAAGGGAAAGAACTTACTTTGTCTAGGTAGTAATATTATATTTTATTGTACCAGAGAGAAAGCTTTGCTGTCGTATTTCTCCAATGAAAACAACTTAGTGTTTTGTAATGATATAAGAGGTCTCTTGAAGAAAATTGAGTTAAATAAATACAAGCCAACTGAATGGTGTCTTTTTATAGACAGTTCATCTTGAAGTTTAAAAGGTGTACTTGTACACAATGGTAATAAACATGGTTCTATATCTATTGGGCATTCCACCACTATGGAAGAGGAATACGAGACAATATCATTGGTCTTGAAAAATATCAAGTATGAAAAGCATCTCCTCAGGCAACAAAGTGGTTACACCAAATGCTTTTGCGATAGCAGAGCTAAGACCCAGTACTAGATTACCAGAAACTGATCTTTAAGAAAAGTTTTAGTTCGAGGAGAACACAACGTTCTTAACGAACCATTGGTCGGTAACACGGTTGACAATGGGAGCCCACGTGCTCTCGAAATGCTGCGTTCCGCATAATTAATTAATTTGTGTGAGTGGAGTTTACTGCTATACCTGTGAATCGTTGGTTGACAGAAACAAAATCATCTTTTCACCACTGCATATCAAGCTGAGACTTGGCTCTACCTTGAAATGGATCGTGTTTTGAGTATTTGAAATAAAACTTTTCAAGGCTTAGCGCAGAATTGGCTAGAATTTTTTATGGTCCTCAGAGAACTTTTAAATAACCCACAGTTCACGGAATTATTGAACGAGTGTGAGGATGCAACAAGAGCATCCAGATCGTTTTCCAGAAAACTTAAGTGATGTAAGTGAGGTTGAGGAGGAAAGATTTTACATCAGCATTATGGAGGAAAGGTACCAAGGAAGATGGAATACCCATATGATGGCCTATTACTCCAGGAATCTTCAGCGAGATTGTTCTAGTAAATCTCACGCAAGGAAATCTTATAAAAGGAAATTTTTAGCTGTTTAACTCCTTATTAACACCTACCCATTTTTTTGTGTTTCAGTTAAGAGTTATCAAATAGTAATATTTAAAAAGTTACGTACATAACAAAACATTATATCTAATTTTGGCGAATTTGTCCTAAATAGGGCAGAAAGAGTGAATTTCGTTAGATCTGAAGTAAGAGATTGTTTCTATTTTTTTAAAATCGATAAAATTTTTATTTTTTAGAAGGCTCTATAATTAAGCAGGATTTATTAAAATTAAGCTAATTTATTCTATATAATCCAATATAGTGGCTTAATTATAATAAAATGCATGTTGTAAGCTAATGCTAAATACATCGTTATATAAAAGCCATTTTACGAGAGGGTCGTAGAATTTCTGCAACAGTTCAGGAATTTAGGCCGATTATATCAACTATATATCAGGCTACAATCACGATATAATATTTGCGTGGTCTCATCGTCATCAAAGCCCCGTACCATGGCCCGATCTTCCTTAATTCAAATATCTGCGACATAAACTAACTAAATATATATATATTGGAGGCCCCGTTTCACGATACATATGCATGTTCTTCATCGATTGATTCGATATGTATCTTTCCTTTCTTTTCTATTAAAATTATTAACGATACATTAGATAATGAAATTCAGCTTCAATACAAAAGCTCTATGCTTTTGTCGAGCTATAAGCTAAACGCTACAGTATCATTAAAGCAAGACAATTCTTCCAGTGACAGTAATTTTCACGGCATTTTTAGGTCAATACGTTAAATAGAACGAGTAATAAATCATCTGGAAAGTTTTCCGAGTAAATTTAAACTAGCTAGACCTAGAATTTACAATGGAGTTTTATCAAAAATAGTAAAAATTCTTTCTGTACTCTTACAAGAATCGATGAATTGAAAAATTACTCAGGGGCTTCTTAATGTTTAAACAATTTCACAGATATCTTGCTATGGAAGTAAATTAGAGGCCAATTAATATTTATTGACCGTTCTTACGACTAAAATTGTTACATTGAAGGGGTAAAATTGCTTCAAGCGCATTCCCCACTCAGGAAACATACAGGAAATGGATGACTGAAGCGTTTTATAATGTAACAATAATAAGTAACTTTGGGAACAAAATTTGAAAGGGAAGGTTATAGTTCGAAGTGGTGCTGCGTCTAATTATTCAGGTGCTTTAGCGAAATCAACATTAGTACAAAAGTAGAGTTTCTAATGTCTAAACTTGAAAAGTAAACAGATAATTTCCAAGAAATTGTTACTTTAACCAAATACATTTTATACGACAACCCGTCGCTGCCACCAATTTTATTTTAAGAACTTTCCAAAAGGCGATATAAATGAAGAAAATATCTATATTGTATTTTAAATACATTAAAAAAGCGTGTTTTACATTCACCAATTTCTTTTTATAACTTAGTTTTGCAATATAAAATTACTAAAATAACTAAATCAATAATGCATTAAAATTTAAAAATAAATCACCTCGTGGATTTTAAAATTGTTTCTCAGTTCGTTTTGCTTTCGAATAAATTTAACCTTGTGATGCTTAAAATTATATTCAGGTGCATTATTGTCATATACTTCAATAACTTACCTAGATGTTAAATTATTAACAAGAACTTACTACTTAAAATGCCAGTGCGCTAAGAGCTGGCGGCTCTGATTTAAAAGCGACAAAGATACCAACTGTCACCAACTTCCGTTGTTTGAATTCAACACAGGCCTTATTTGGTATGCGCAAGCTCATCGCGTGCAATATATTTGATGTTTAAAGATGCCAAATGACTAACAAGTTTTTGTCATTCGCCGTTTTTGAATTTGCGCTTAATAAGCTCGCTAACTATTTTTACCGTTGATTAGTCGAAACGATTTCTTTTATCCATCGAGTTCTACATTGGAGGTTATAAATCGATTGAATATTATATTCTCGTTCTATCAATTATATTTAATCCTATTTCACGAATATAATCTAAGTCTTCCAATAGAAATATTGATTTATTTACGATGCGTTATTTCTTTAATGAAACCACGCGTCATTGCTCTGTAGAGGTTTTAATTGGAGATTAAACACCGATTTTTTGGGTAAGGATTTCAATTAAAATCAAAAGGTCACGTTTAGATTAATCCAATCAGTTTCCCACAACGTATAATGATATTTTTCCAGATAAAACCGAGTCTATAAAATCGATTGCCATAAATTCTATTTAACCTTTTCAAGAATCACCCACAAATATAAAACAAGCGATTAAAAATTGTAAGATGTGGAAAGATTTGCTTTTCTAAATTCAAATACTTCATAATTTAGATCGCTTATTACTTAGGTGATATGAGGAATTCAGAAAATAATGGGCTAGTTTCTTTACTTTCATATAAAAAAAAAGGTATGAAAACCACCCTTGATGGGCAAATACAAACAACCAAGACTAAAATTTGAAGATCATATAGAATGGAATCATCATTGGGGGAAGGAGAAGAAATTTCTGGAAACAATTCAAATAAATGCAGTCACAAGTCTGAAAACTCCAGCAGAACAATGCTATTGTTTACATTTCCAGACGAAAAAAGAAATCAAGTTATTATAATGGCTAACTCACTCATCTAATCTAAACCTCACTGAAATGATTGATCTTCGACCAGCTCCTTATAGTTTGGGGCTTTGTCATTCTACACGAAGTTTATTTCCATTTGTCAGAATTCATCCCAAACTTGCTTTTCTTTGCTTTAGATAAACCATTTCCAACTTGGTATCTCTGAAGGGTTATTTAATCTGAAGCCCCACAAAAACGGCCTTCTTAATGTTAGCTCCAAGACGAGGGAATTTTTCATGTATTGGGTGAACTTGGCTTCTTCAGATAAAGAGACTCTTGAGAGACTCTATTTTCAGTTCGCTCCATATCCGCAATGTAATTAATCTTCTCGAATAACTACTTTAGATTATCACAAGTCTCCTTCATGTAGGCAGCTTATCTGAAAGGAATGGATGGAAGCTGGTTCCCGTTATTCAGCACTAATTAGCAAAACGACTTCAGACTCAGAAACTTGTACAAACAGCCCCTATTCGTAGGGCTCATATGCAATACCGAATTATCTTTCTGCCTTTTCAAAAAGAGACTGAAGGAGTTGATGATGAGTTCCAGTATTTATGCTAGTGTTTCCATTTTGCCTCTGGACAAATCGAAATTGCTAAAAAGATTCTTCAGTTCTTCTGAGGTAAATTTGTGTTTTAATTGATAGAAAAGCTTGTCGGAGGTTCTAGAATCGGAAGTGCTTCGTCATACAGAGCAGATGGTGTGTTACAGTATTCAATTGTCTACTTTCTTTTCTTGGTGGTGCTTCCAGAAGGGGGCGGTACCATGCAAAAATAATAGTCGTCAATGTAATTGGTAAGCTTCCTCCAAATCATGGGCAAAGCAAAAGGTATTGTTCTTATTTTGACATTAAGCCACTGTGTTGTACATATGGAGCCTAGTCTTCATATACACTACCGCTCAAAAGTGTTTAGGCACTCCTGTTTTCATGGATTATTCATATAGTATTATGTTTACCAAAAAACCATTATAATAAAATGAAATACGTATTTAAAATGTACTTCAGTAAGATAAACACCCATTATATCGCATAAGGTTTACTATCATTTACCTGCACTTGGTCGGATTACCATAAACTGTTTACTGCGGTGCAGTTACAATAACAATCCCTCTGAATTTACTGGGTAAATTTAGTCATCTGTTAGATTGTAGATAATAATGTTTAAATTATCTTCCTAGAAGATTATAGTGAAATCTGTAACCTATGGTCAGTTGCAGGGTGGTATTTACTCTATTCACGTCGTGAGCGAAATATCGTGTGACAATTTTTTTAAAATACCTCCGCGAAGAGAAATTAGTATGGAAACATGTGCGCTTATAATAGCTTACCATAAAAGTGGCATAAGTAATCGACAAATTGCCAAAAAAAATGAAAATACACCACGCTACGGTTGACTATAACGTAAAAGATATCGGGAAACTGGCAGTTTTCTTAATAAAAGACGGAGTGGAAGGCCAAAAGCGACAACATCTGCAGATGATCGCAGAATAGCGGTTACCAGCAAGTTAAATAGACACAAAACATCCCCAAAAATCATCGCAGAATTAAATGTTGGTCGCCAAAAACTAGTCGGTGTTTCTACAGTCAAACGTCGCCTACAGAAAGCCGGGCTCCATGGACGTATTGCGATGAAAAAGCCATTACCACGCAAACAAAACAAGCAAAAGCGACCTGAATGGGCTCGTGAACACCAACACTAGACCATAGAAGAGTGGAACAACGTCCTATGGACGGATGAGTCCAAATTTGAGCTGTTCGGAACCCGAAGACGCATATTCATAAGAAGATCTGTGGGTGAACGTGCCAGAGAAGAGTGTATTGCTGCTACCGTGAAGCATGGTGGAGGTTCTATCATCATTTGGGGCTGTTTTGCTGGCACTAGTGTAGGGGACCTAGTGAAAATTGACGGTATATTAAAAAAAGAAGGCTACCGCGAAATTTTGGAGACCACGCAATACCTTCCGGAATTCGACTTTTGGGTCAAAATTTTATCTTCCAGCAAGATAATGACCCAAAACATCCCTCTAAATTTACGCCATTTAGAAGAGGAAGGAACTCTCAAAGTTATGGAATGGCCCCCCAGAGCCCCGACCTGAATCCAATCGAGTTACTATGGGGATTGGAAAGTACGGGAATCGAATTTCTATGCTTGTGTTTCTTGATAGAAACATATCTTTAGAATCGATTGCCACAGTTTCTGTTTAATTAACTCCTTTACTTTTCACTTTATAGCTTCGAACAAGCAAAAATAAGCTGTAAAATGTTCTTACACTTTCAATATTGTAATTCAGAAATGTTTAGAGATACACGTTTATTTATTTTTGTTTAAATTAGTCGAGTAATAATGTTTTAGTGTTTGCGATGTGATAAAATAGCTTTTCTTGAAAATTACGTCAGTTGAAAGGTAATAAATTCTTGGGTTTGAACGTATAATATGAATATCTATTCAAAGTTTTACAAAGGCAAATTTACGTTATTAATGGGTATCATTTACTGAATTAATATTAACATCTTTCGTCGGCAAGTTAATTTGTTTTTGTTAGACATATTAGAATTCACCTATAAATTTTTCTGAAAGCTCTAGACAATTTAATTATTGTAGTTATTAAAGTAATAAATTAAGTTATAAAATTTATTAGCTGTTTTAAGAAAGGAGTATCAATATAATGAACACAAGCTTATTTATGATGTGAAAATAAATAATACCTCATTATCAGCGAGGAATGCTCCCGCTTTATAAATGTAAAACCCGTATTGGACGGTTTGTAATTAATTTGTGATATCGTTCTTCTTTTGTTGGTTTTGAAAATAAAGACATGCAATCAATAACAAATACGAAATGAAAGATGGTTTTTATGACCTTCTAACACGCTAAATACGTTTTTATTTTGATAAGAATAACAAGACTAAAAGTACTTTTTTTATCTACGTTTGTAAAGTAGATGGTAATGGATTTTGTGAAGTTTATGGTATTTTGCGTATTATCGTGGAAAAACTTTTAGGTTTTCATGCCAATTTTTCTTTGTAACAGCTTAGATAGGTTTATTGATTTAACTCAAAAGAAAACATAAGTAATGTATAATAAAATTTATTTATATCAAAAAAATTATTATAAATTCGAAATCAATTGTTAATTGGAATAGCAGCGAAAATTACTTGAAGGATCATGAATTTTAATCTACAAAATATGTCATTGGGAAAAGCTATTAACAGCAAGCCTTATCTCTGTTTTTAGCCAATTTTCGTTGCAACACCAATGCGCTAAGTTCTTGCATCTAACACATGGGCTGAAAAGTCCCGGGTCTAACACATAGATGACGCTAGTTTTATTGCAGTCACCTTTCTCTCAATCAGTACTAACCTTCAAAAGACAGCTGTTAAAATTTCATGATATTCTATTCATTAGTTTGTGAGTTGTTGTGCTAAGAGTCACGCTACTTTTGTTATTTTCAAAACAATGGATCAAAAACAATTTCGTGTTTTAATTTTACACTGGTTCTTGATGGGAAAAAAAATACCGTTCAAGCGAAGCAATGGCTTGAAAAGTGTTACGGGGACTCCGCTCCATCAGAAATAACAATAAAACGTTGGTTTGCTGACTTCAAACGTGGTCGTAGAGACACCGATGATGCAGAACGCAGTGGACGTCCAAATGAGGCGGTAACACCAGAAAACATCAAAAAAATCCACAAAATCGTTTTGAATGATCGAAAAGTGACGTTGCGTGAGTTAGCTGACATCGTAAAGATATCAAAAGAACGTATTGGCTTTATATTGCATGAGCATTTGACTATGAGAAAGCTCTGTTCGAAGTGGGTGCCGCGTTTGCTCACTGTTGACCAAAAACAAGAACGTGTTGATGATTCTGAGCAGTGTTTGGCCATGTTTAAAGGTAACAAACCGAACAAACCGGAATTTTTGCGTCGATATGTGACAATGGATGAAACATGGATCCATCACTTCACTCCGGAATCAAAACGATCGTCATGTGAATGGAGAGCAACTGGTAAACCTCGTCCAAAGCGCCCGAAAGCACAACAATCGGCTGGAAAGGTTATGGCCTCGGTATTTTGGGATGTGCGTGGTGTAATATTCATCGACTATCTT
This sequence comes from Trypoxylus dichotomus, assembly GCA_023509865.1. Classification (NCBI taxonomy): domain Eukaryota; kingdom Metazoa; phylum Arthropoda; class Insecta; order Coleoptera; family Scarabaeidae; genus Trypoxylus; species Trypoxylus dichotomus. Next base: position 5,023,922 of record CM042083.1, on the reverse strand, counting down.
GAGAAAGGAAATACCATCATCAGTGAATATTATATAGCGTTACTGGAGCGTTTGAAGGCCGAAATTGCAAAGAAACGACCGCATATGGCAAAGAAAAAAATTTTGTTTCATCAAGACAACGCACCGTGTCACAAGTCAATCAAAACAATGGCAAAACTACATGAATTGAACTTCGAATTGCTCCCACATCCACCGTATTCGCCAGATTTGGCTCCCAGTGACTACTGGCTGTTCGCCGATCTCAAAAAAATGCTCGCCGGTAAGAAATTTCGCACGAATGAAGAGGTTATCGCTGAAACTGAGGCCTATTTTGAGGCAAAAGATAAATCGTTCTATAAAAGTGGTATTGAAATGTTACAGCGGCGGTGGAATGATTGCGTTGCTCTTGATGGAGATTACGTTTATGAATAAAGCTAATTTTGAACGAAAAACCGTTTTCTTTGTTAGGCCCGGTACTTTTCAGCCCATGTGTTATTTAAGTCATTCCATTTCCAAAGGAATGATATGAAATTTCTGTCTGTATACTGAGAAATAATTTCATTGCAAGCGGATTGCGTCAGTCACCACAGTATGCATTTATTTAGCGGATTCATTGGACTATCTCTGGGACATTTCCAGGCAACGGAAAATTCTTTCATATTGGATAAGGTTCCAATTACACGTATCCGATTTGGACTATGAACGCCGTCAAGTAATCTACTTTTCAAAGCTCCTACTGTACAATTACCACACCAAATCTGTAATTAATTTAATTACAAATTATCATCTAGATCTTATATTTATAAGGTAGAATTATTTTAAATTAATTAATTAATTAGAATTTAAGGAAATACAGAGGATAAACCATTTAAGTTAGTGGTGCTGTAAATTTAGAAAATAAAATTGAAGTTTGAACACGCTTGAACCTGTATAAACCTGGGAGGCTGGGAATTTATGGTATCTACCTCGTATATTTCAAGCACAAAAAAAAGTTTTAATATCTCGCTTTAATTAAAAATATATATTTCTCTAATGTTCATCCCGTATAATAATCATGCCAAAATTATTTTTTTGAATTATTTACGAGAAAAAGGGATCTTTTACAGGCTAAAACCTCCTCAAACAACGCGTATTTAGGATAGTATTATATGTTCGGTTACTTGGATTAAGGTGTAGCCTCTAAATCTCCTTTAATTCAACAATAACAAGGGCAAGATCGCCCTGTCGGTTTTAAACAAAGGACATGACGGATGCCGAGAAAAAAATATAAACAATGTAATTTCGTTCCGACCTCGTAATTAATCTTGTAGAAAGTACGACTTGTATAAGGGGGTTATACGGTTACTGGTTTTGAAACAAATCGTTCTGTAAACGTATGAGAAAAAGGTAAACCTGTGCAAAGCCCAGAAAGAACAGTTGATCGGTAGTGATGTCTAATAATCCTGGTAGACGTTGATCCATGATCGCTGATTTTTGTTTTCGATGTTTATAGGCTTCGTATGCCGCTCTTAAGCCACCATTATCAGCTATATTCTCCCCTTGCGTGTTGAAACCATTCACCTTAGATCGAAAGAAAAATTAAATGGTGAATTAGCGTTGAATGTAACGTAAATACTTTCTTTCACGCTATTTAAATCTTAATTCCGATCCTGTCCAACATTTGTTATATTAATTAATATGGACAGGCATTCTTTTTTTAACATTCTAGAAGTTTGCAATAGATGCGTTTACGTTAAAATACGTACTTAATTACATGCTATATCGTCATTCTTTTAACCTAATTTATACCTAACATTTAGATTAGATTTACCATCTAAAATAATTAATTTTTTAATCATAGATCTGAATGCTTTTTCCACTTGTGTTAAAGATAGGTACATTTAGAGGGGTAAAGTGTAAAATACCGTCATTAAAAAGGCACAGAATATTTTGAAGAAAACTGTTAATTTCCAATGGCTTTAGTGAAGAAAAAAAGATTGTTCATATTCCTGTTTCAATATTCTCCAACAACACAAAATCTACACAGATCCTAATCGAGCATGGGATTCCATTGATCACGAGAATCTTGCACAAGAAACTTGCCTTTCTTGGATTTAGTTTCATTACTTCAAGTTCTGTATTATTTCCTGACAAATGGAAGCAATTACGTAGCTTATAATGGTTATAAATCGTTGGAGTTTTGTCTTACATCTGGAGTGGCACAAGATTCAAATTTAATACCATTATTGTTTATAGGAATTGGAATTATATTTATTATTAATTATATTATCATTGAATAGTTTTCATCTAAAACTAAATTTTCTGTATGTGTAGTTAGGCACATAGTTAACATTATTAAAGAATTTGTAGCGCTGTTTATCGCATAAATGCCATCTGTGATTCAACATTAAAAACACTGGGGTTTTTCACATTACTTTTGAAACAGCTGTATATAATGTTGGCTTATTTTTTTTTAGATGAAAGTAGTCCTTTTTGCGTCAATTCTTGCTCACAATTATTAACATCAAAGTTATACACACATAAAACAACGATACATGTTCAATTTATAAATGTTATTCGGTTCTTTAATACATCATACAAAAACCTGGTTCATGACATCCATGTTATAGTATTTCTTTTTTGTGTGTCCACGAATTCCGTACATCTATGGAATTTCATTCATTAAAATCTTGCATGCTGTCACTTAAGGACATGAGTATACAAAACTACGTCAAAAAACATAACAAAATGCAATCAGATTATAAACAGGGTTAAATATTGTCGTAATGCAGTACAATAAGTACATTCGTATTTAACGCAATTATAGCAGCTTTTTTAGTAAATATGTAAAATCGAAAATATATATAATTTCTCTATTAAACTTACCGCATACATTGGACCCAAATCTGGCATCCAGTAATTATTATATTGTTTAATTATACATTCGACCTTCTCTTGGTAGTGCATCAGGGTTGCGGTTGACCACCATTGCTTTAGATTTCCGTTTTCATCATAACGTCTGCCTGGATAAAGATGGCAAATATACATATATATGTGTATATATAGAAATCCGTGTTTAAATGAACTAACTCGCTTAATTTAAAAAGTTAAAAAGTTCGTTCGACATCTGTATATCTGATAGCTTGGTTTTATAGGGCAAAGGGCGTATAGGGGACAGCAAAGGGGTTTCATTTTCGACTATAATTGCTACAATTTAATATTTCCTTATAATCATTTAGTTTTAACAGCTTAGATTCAGTTGAAAGTTACATTACTGTGCAAAAGAAAGAAACACAACACACAAATGTGTAACTGTAATGTAAGTAACTATATTATTCGATAAATATTTGCAACTAATACAATATTTATATCAGTAAATGGTATATTGAATACTTTTAGAACTTTTAGTGTTTTCATATTTTTTGATAGTAACACATGGGCTGAAAAGTCCCGGGCCTAACAAAGAAAACACGGTTTTCTTGGTTCAAAATTAGCTTTATTCATCAACGTAATCTCCATCAAGACCAACGCAATCATTCCACCGCCGCTGTAACATTTCAATACCACTTTTGTAGAACGATTTTTCTTTTGCCTCAAAATAGGCCTCAGTTTCAGCGATAACCTATTCATTCGTGCCAAATTTCTTACCGGCGAGCATATTTTTGAGGTCTGCGATCAACCAGTAGTCGCTGGGAGCCAAATTTGGCGAATACGGTGGATGTGGGAGCAATTCGAAGTTCAATTCATGTAGTTTTGCCATTGTCTTGTTTGACTTGTGATTCGGTGCGTTGTCTTGATGAAACAAAATTTTTTTCTTTGCCATATGCGGTCGTTTCTTTGCAATTTCGGCCTTCAAACGCTCCAATAACGCTATATAATATTCACTGTTGATGGTATTTCCTTTCTCAAGATAGTCGATGAATATTACACCACGCACATCCCAAAATACCGAGGCCATAACCTTTCCAGCCGATTGTTGTACTTTCGGGTGCTTTGGACGAGGTTCACCAGTTGCTGTCCACTCAGATGACGATCGTTTTGATTCCGGAGTGAAGTGATGGATCCATGTTTCATCCATTGTCACATATCGACGCAAAAATTCCGGTTTGTTACGTTTAAACATGGCGAAACACTGCCCACAATCATCAACACGTTCTTGTTTTTGGTCAACAGTGAGCAAACGCGGTACCCACTTTGAACAGAGCTTTCTCATAGTCAAATGCTCATGCAATATAAAGCCAATACGTTCTTTTGATATCTTTACGATGTCAGCTAACTCACGCAACTTCACTTTTCAAATCATTCAAAACGATTTTGTGGATTTTTTTGATGTTTTCTGGTGTTACCGCCTCATTTGGACGTCCACTACGTTCTGCATCATCGGCGTCTCTACGACCACGTTTGAAGTCAGCAAACCAACGTTTTATTGTTGTTTCTGATGGAGCGGAGTCCCCTTAACACTTTTCAAGCCATTGCTTGAACAGTATTTTTTCCCATCAAGAAGCAGTGTAAAATTAAAACACGAAATTGTTTTTGATCCATTGTTTTGAAAATAACAAAAGTAGCGTGACTCTTAGCACAATAACTCACAAACTAATGAATAGAATATCATGAAATTTTAACAGCTGTCTTTTGATGGTTAGTACTAACTGAGAGAAAGGTGACTGCAATAAAACTAGCGTCATCTATGTGTTAGGTCCGGGACTTTTCAACCCATGTGTTATCTGTTACACGAGGCTATAGATTATCATACTATGTTCTGTTGTAATCATCCGGAATACGGTACCATTCTTGTTGCAATATGTTCCGCAACTCATTTAAACTCTTTGGAACGCAAAAATACTGGTATCAAAGTGTACAATGCATTATTAACAGTTCAAATTCAGTCACTCGTTGCACGTCTCTATTCTGTTGACAAAATCGAGCAGCTCTATTTATCAGTGATGAGAAACAAGTTCCTGTTTTACAATTTGACTGGGTTACCTAAATAAATAAGGTATTTTACAAGATATCTAGCTGCTTACCTTGATCGTCAAATCCATGTGTAATTTCATGTCCCATAATTGCTCCAATTGCTGCGTAATCCAAGGCTCTAGGTTAGAAGAAAATGAAAAGTGATTGAATTGAATTTTTACGGTTACTGCGTACGAATTTGAATGGTAACGAATTGTTGATAGGTCAAATTAGGATTTTATGTACGTATAACGTATATATGTATATACACAATGTATCTTGCAGGCATTAAATAAAATAGTTTGATAATTCACTTACGGTATTCCATTATCATAAAATGGAGGTTTTAGTATACCCGCCGGAAACGCTGAAAACAGATTTATTTTACATTTTATGGCTAACGTAAAAAAGGAGTAAGGGGAAAAACTCACTGACGGAGTTTAACGTTGCTGAATAGAACGCGTTTACAGTTGTTGCCGCTGAAACCCATCTGCAATAAATTATAACCGTTTCATATACTTAATTTCTGAATTTCCAAATTCCACCTAACCTTTACCTATTCTTATTCGGTTTCTCCCGCAACCTTTCCAGTTTCTTTTTCACCAACGAATTTGCTAGGTTAAGAAATGAAGCAAAATAATTGTCATTCACAACATTGGCCTGGAAACAAGATTATTATATTAAATCCATTGTGTTTTTGTGGGTGAGACAAACGATCTTAGGATGTCGATAGAAAATTTTACCAAAGTGTAGAGTAGATGAAGAAACATATAGTTCATTTCAATTTATAGTGCGGAATTATGAATTATAAAGAAAGATTATACCAGTTACAGCAGACGAATTTCCCAGTTACCTAAAACAATCTCAAATCTTTTACGAGGGTTGTTATTTATGTATGTAAATCAAACAAAAGCCAGAAGCATCTCGAAGCAAATAGTCGCCCGTGTTTTTTTTTTCTTAATCAAGGGACTCTTCTAAGGAAAGATTGCATTTTTGAAATTATTGAAAAGGTGAAATTAATTTTGAAAATGTATCAAATACTGAAGTACAGTAAATAATTAAATCTAAGTAATTTATGAAATGCTAACGAAATTAGAAGTCCAATGATATTTTCTCTATAGAAAACGAAATCAAAATAAATACAATAAACTTTTGATAATATATGCTGCATTTATCATACTGTAGAAGCTCACATTCGGTACTATATCTTGAAACAAAGTGTATATTGAATTCAGCATACCTGGTGTTTATACTTTGAGTTTCATTAGACATTTTAACCTTAATAAAACTGTCAGAAAGTATCTGTATTTTGAAAGCTTAGCATATGTAAAACCCTTAGATATTTAATTAGAAGTTATGTATTATAATTGGTGAAGGATATGACATATTAACAGCGCGGTGGTAGAATGTGGTGTATTGTTATTCGTGCTTCTAGGGGTGGGACAAAATGTTTTTTCATCACTAGAAATAACATTTAATCGCTTTGAGATTTTTACAAAGTATACAATTTTTTTTGGTAGAAACCTTACGTTAAACAATGCGAGTATATACAGTATTATTAATATGGGGTTTTATAAAATTTACTTTGGAGATATTGTCTTTGTATATGCATATATACACACATGTATGTATGTGTAAGGTTAATTTATGTACTTCTACGGAAAATCGTAATACATACGTTCTTGTAATGCTTATCCAGTTGCGTGGCATTCATAATCCATCCAGGGTATCCAACGAAGGCCCTTATTGCATGTAATTTAGTTAAGGTTTTTTCACGGGTGACGTAGTCCATCCAGTTTAGATCCTCAATGGCTATTTTAAAAGCATATTTTATGTCTTCCAACATTTCCAGCGCCTACATTAGAGAAATTATTATACCTCTTACTTGTATAGTCTTTTACACTTTACTAAGTTTAAATTATTCACACTCTACTAAAACGCAAATTTTCGAAAAATAAAAGTAACATGGTCACTAAGCATATGGTTAGAATTGGTTTTTGCAAAGTAAACTTGTCTTATTATACAAGGTCTATCTGAAAAGTTATTGACAAATATTTAGAGATGTTAGATTCACTCGTTTGTTGATACTGTCAAAATTGCTTCGTTTTTGATTTTTGGAAAGGTAAAAATATCGTTGACACTTAATTACAATAAGATACACTAGGGTGACAAAATAAAATAGACACCTACTAATTAAAAAAAAAGATTCTATTCTCGCTATATATACAAAATTTTAAAAAATTTTGTCGATCCACCTTTACTTGCGTGAAGTGCCGCGAGTCGTCGTGGCATAGAATCTATTAAATGATTAATGGCGTCTCCTGGAATATTTAACCACTCTTCTGTAACAGTTGCCACGAGTTCTTCCTTATTGCTGGGTTTTCGGGATCGTTTCGCCATATTTATCTGGATTGTGTGCCAAACATTCTCTATCGGATTCATGTCTGGTGATTGGCCTGGCCATGGTAAAATCCGAATCCCCTGTTCCTCTTTCCATGTGGTTGTTGTTCTTGCTTTGTGGCAGGGTGCTCGATCGAAAATGGCGTTGTCGAATATCGGTAGTTGTCCTTCTGTTAATATTTGGATATATTTTGCCGCATTTATATTTCTGTCGCAAATTACTAACTGCCATCTTCTACCATACACCATATCGCGCCCCACACCATGATGTTCACACCGCCGTATTTCACCGTCTCAATTTGTCGACCAGTTGCTGTGACGAACGTCTCCATACCCACGTACAACCACTATCGCGTAGTATCTGCTTTCGTCTGAAAAAATGACAGACCGCCAAAACTCTTCGTGCTTCGTTTGCATTTCGATTGCCCAAGCCATTCGGCGACGTTTTTGAAACGCCGTAAGGAGAGGTTTTTTCTTTGTCACCCTTTTATACATCCCCACACTATGGAGGTATCGCAGAACGGTGCGCTGACTTTTCTATGAAGTTGCCGCAAGCTCAGGTGTACTTTTTCGCGGTTCTCTTAACGCTTAATGCGCACAAGTACCCTTTTACTTCTTTCAGAAGGTCCGGCACGACCTGGTCTCCGCTCCACTGTTGTTTTTTCCTTGCGTTTAAATTGTGTAATCACACGGTTAACTGTGGATAACGGAATATTTAAAAATTTACTTATTTCACGTTGCAAAGCGCCGCGTTCACTCTGGCCAACGATGCGACCTCGGGTGAAGTCGCTAATATCACCCTTGTAAGCGAGGCATAGTTGTAACGATACTAAACTATAACGAATTCCTTCCGATACATCTACTCCTACCCTAATGACAAGAGAAAGTTCTTAATTCGTTCTTAGAATTTAGCTGTTTACATATTTATACCGCTTTAGCTGGTGTCTATCTTATTCTGTCACCCTAGCGTACATGAAAGTAAGTCGTACAATATACTGTCTTGATCAGATCTTCCTAGAAGAGGGGCATACAAAGGAAAAAATTTGAGTAGATAATGTGATTCGGAATTGACGTCAGGCATTTAACGAAGGGTTAAGTATAGGATTTCTAAGTCCTTCAGGGAAAAGTAGACGTTTTATTATTTTACATATAGAATTTGGTAGCGACAAATTACCACGAGGAAATAAATGCTCTTGTTCTCGAAACATGGTTCCATAGGATGTATTAATTATAGAAACGTTTCATATCACAAGTGTGGTGCAATGGTGAAATGGGGAAAATCTTCTCATCTTGTGATGGATGAGTTTGTTGTTCGACACACACTTTCTTCAAAATGCGTAATAACCTTTGACACTAAGTAAGCATGAAACAATTTATACAAAATCATATAGTTTTGAGAAAAAAAGGTTTTCATTTTCTAGCATTTTTAAAAATAAAAGTTTAAAAAACCCATAGAGTAAGATGTATTTCTTCTTTTACCTTATTTTTATGATTAATATCAAAATTAGAGCGAATATATTCAAAACTTAGGGCAAGGCCGAAGTTCAAATTGACATTATTTGTGCATTTTTTCCATCTAGGTATTTCCGCTTGTAATCCGAACAACTGTTGGGAAAAGTTGAAGGCAAGTGTACGAAACTTTGTTAGGGTTAGCGGGGCTAACGTTGAAAATATATTCCACCATATAAATCGTTCTGCAAAATAAAATACGTACATATACATTCATACGCTATAAAAAGTGAAAATGATAAAATTTAATATTACGAAAAGAAATTAGATACTACTATAAATGCATATACACTACTGTCAATAAGTTTCCTTACGCTGTATAAAGTATTTTATTAATAATAATAATTTTATTGCACAACAGACGAATCTAAGTATAAGATAATGAATATAAACTAAGAATACGATAATAAAACAAAAACGAAAAATCAATTTAAACTAAACTTAAAATTATGCACAAGAATTTATTAATTTTGCCAGAGGGGGGAAATGAATATCAACATCCACACATTCTGTATATTGGTGATATAATTAAAATGTTGGTATTAGCAGAGGGGCAGTAGAAAACCTAAGACAGGTGAGTATATGCGACGGTACAACATAGCGAACTCCTTCAAGTAGCGAGTCTTTTATTGTTTACTAGATTGTAGAGAAATCTCACATCAGCTTGACGACATCGTAATTGTATGGATGTCTTATTGTTATGAATATGCACTATTAATATTAGAATGTAAATGCCATTCTAACAAAACTTGTTATTGAATTTCTTTAAATATTCTTAAAATAATTCTAAGTGTAATATAATAGATTAGGTGCAATCAAATTTATGATTAGTGGTGTATATAATCTATTAAATAAAATACATACACTACCGATCAAAAGTGTTTAGGCACTCTCACTGACAGCAAAAATGTGTAAAAACGCAGCAAAAATGTTAATAATATTTATTTTTTATGTACAGATACACGTACATGAATAAAAATATATGAAAATTAAACGTTTAATTAAAATTTTGCTTTCATCTATGTGACCTCCTCTTGATTTAATAATTGCAGCACACAATCGAGGCATTCTCGCAATAAGTTTTGCCAGAATTTCTTGTGTTATTGAGGTCGAACTCGATTGCAATTTCTTCCACACGTCAGTAGCTGATGTCGGAGCCAATTTCCGTACTTCCCGATCTAGTTCTTCCCATAGTAACTCGATTGGATTCAAGTGGGGGCTCTGGGGAGGCCATTCCATAATTTTGAGAGTTCCTTCCTCTTCTAAATGGCGTAAATAGTCTTTACATAATTTAGAGGAATGTTTTGGGTCATTATCTTGCTGGAAGATAAAATTTTGACCCAAAAGTCGAATTCCGGAAGATATTGCGTGGTTCTCCAAAATTTCGCGGTAGCCTACTTTTTTTAATATACCGTCAATTTTCACAATGTCCCCTACACTAGTGCCAGCAAAATAGCCCCAAATGATGATAGAACCTCCACTATGCTTCACAGTAGCAGCAATACACTTTTCTCTGGCACGTTCACCCACAGATCTTCTTACGAATATGCGTCTTCGGGTTCCGAACAGCTCAAATTTGGACTCATCCATCCATAGGACGTTGTTCCACTCTTCTATAGTCCAATGTTGGTGTTCACGAGCCCATTTAAGTCGCTTTTGCTTGTTTTGTTTGCGTAGTAATGGCTTTTTAATCTCAATACGTCCATGGAGCCCGGCTTTCTGTTGGCGACGTTTGATAGTAGAAACACTGACTAGTTTTTGGCGACCAACATTTAATTCTGAGGTGATTTCCGGGGCTGTTTTGCGTCTATTTAACTTGCTGGTAACCACTATTCTGCGATCATCTGCAGATGTCGCTTTTGGTCTTCCACTCCGTCTTTTATTAAGAAAACTGCCAGTTTCCCGATATTCTTTTACGTTATAGTCAACCGTAGCGTGGTGTATTTTCATTTTTCGATTACTTATGCAACTTTTATGGTAAGCTATTATAAGCGCACGTGTTTCCGTACTAATTTCTCTTCGCGGAGGCATTTTAAAAAATTGTCACACGATATTTCGCTCACGACGTGAATAGAGTAAATACCACACTGCAACTGACCATAGGTTACAGATTTCACTATATTCTTCTAGGAAGGTAATTTAAACATTATTACCTACAATCTAACAGATGACTAAATTTACCCAGTAAATTCAGAGGGATTATTATTGTAATTGCACCGCAATAAACAGTTTATGGTAATCCGACCAAGTGCAGGTAAATGATAGTAAACCTTATGCGATGTAATGGGTGGTTTATCTTACTGAACTACATTTTAAATACGTATTTCATTTTATTATAATGTTTTTTTGGTAAAGATAATACTATATAAATAATTCATGAAAACAGGGGTGCCTAAACACTTTTGAGCGGTAGTGTATATAGATGAAAAAATGTTTTATATATACATTACCATTTACTGTGAATGAGTGAAGTATTTGTTAAATTTATTGGTTCCAAATAATGGATAACTCATGTAAATTGCAAGTGTGGTCTATACATCATTCTAGATAGGATGATTTTTTCTTACCTAATGTAATCCTGCTGACATTTTGTAATAAAACAGCTAGTCTCTGCATATATGGTAAATCTAATAATATAGCGGTGTCAATAGTAAAATTTAATTTGACATCGGTATCATTGAAAACAGTCTCTAAATATTTACTCCAATCAACCTAGAAATAAAGAATTTTCCAGCTTATTACATGAAATATAAAAACTCGTTTGATTTATTAAGATGCCTCAGATAATTTCCTTAATGTTGTTGGTAAATGATTTATTGATAATAAAACCGTAATTAATCTAACCGACGTGTCACAATTTCTTTTGTGAATATGGAGAAAATAATAAACGTATCGATATAATGAAGGTGTGAAAAGAATTATTATCTCACGACAAAGCTGTCGTTTTGTATGTACACTAAATAGAAAGGCGCTTTTAGATAAAAGCCCTGCAACATAAAGCGTTTTAGAAACAATACCGTTATTGATATATAAACAAAATACCCAGCTTGTTCTTACGACTTACACAAATATACGAAAATGTTGTCCGTGTCCGTACCTATTATTAAAACCGTAAATGATAAAAGCTTCTTTTGTATGTGTAATGCTACCGTTTGATGTTATACGAGGACTGGTTAAAATCAATACATTAAATAAATATCGGAAAGAAAAATGAAATACCAATAAGAAATAATTAAATAATAAATACCAATAATATAAAACATCAAAATCAAAAAAAAAAATGAAAACATGACAAATTAAGGGAAATCTAAGCTGTAACTCGCATAGGATATCGTCCATCGTTCTCATATGGTAGATATTTCAAAAACTTGTGCCGAATCCGCACAAGAAGATTGATTTGGATGTTTTAGAAGGGATACGAAGTCACGGATGCGTATTCAAGGTCTTTATTGAATCAAGGCTAGTAAAATCTTTGTAAGTGCGAAAAGTAAATCCTAATAACTTAGAACCGGCTGTCGTGATATCTGGGACATGGTTATAACACATGAGCTGAAAAGTCCCGGGCCTAACACATAGATGACGTTAGTTTTATTGCAGTCACTTTTCTCTCAGTTAGTACTAACCTTCAAAAGACAGCTGTTAAAATTTCATGATATTCTATTCATTAGTTTGTGAGTTATTGTGCCAAGAGTCACGCTGCTGTTGTTATTTTCAAAACAATAGATCAAAAACAATTTCATGTTTTAATTTTACACTGCTTCTTGATGGGAAAAAATACCGTTCAAGCGAAGCAATGGCTTGAAAAGTGTTATGGGGACTCCGCTCCATCAGAGACAACAACAAAATGTTGGTTTGCTGACTTCAAACGTGGTCGTAGAGACACCGATGATGCAGAACGCAGTGGGCGTCCAAATGAGGCGGTAATACCAGAAAACATCAAAAAAATCCACAAAATCGTTTTGAATGATCGAAAAGTGAAGTAGCGTGAGTTAGCTGACATCGTAAAGATATCAAAAGAACGTATTGGCTTTATATTGCATGAGCATTTGACTATGAGAAAGCTCTGTTCAAAGTGGGTGCCGCGTTTGCTCACTGTTGACCAAAAACAAGAACGTGTTGATGATTCTGAGCAGTATTTGGCCATGTTTAAACGTAACAAACCGGAATTTTTGCGTCGATATGTGACAATGGATGAAACATGGATCCATCACTTCACTCCGGAATCAAAACGATCGTCATCTGAGTGGAGAGCAACTGGTGAACCTCGTCCAAAGCGCCCGAAAGCACAACAATCGGCTGGAAAGGTTATGGCCTCGGTATTTTGCGATGTTCGTGGTGTAATATTCATCGACTATCTTGAGAAAGGAAATACCATCAACAGTGAATATTATATAGCGTTATTGGAGCGTTCGAAGGCCGAAATTGCAAAGAAACGACCGCATATGGCAAAGAAAAAAATGTTGTTTCATCAAGACAATGCACCGTGTCACAAGTCAATCAAAACAATGGCAAAACTACATGAATTGAACTTCGAATTGCTCCCACATCCACCGTATTCGCCAGATTTGGCTCCAAGCGACTACTGACTGTTCGCAGACCTCAAAAAAATGCTCGCCGGTAAGAAATTTCGCACGAATGAAGAGGTTATCGCTGAAGCTGAGGCCTATTTTGAGGCAAAAGATAAATTGTTCTACGAAAGTGGTATTGAAATGTTAGAGCGGCGCTGGAATGATTGCGTTGCTCTTGATGGAGATTACGTTGATGAATAAAGCTAATTTTGAACCAAAAAAACCGTGTTTTCTTTGTTAGGTCCGGGACTTTTCAGCCCATGTGTTATATCACACCTAAATCTTTAATAGAAGCTTCACGAGCAATATTAATATTGCTAATACAATACAGAGAATCGATTCTACATATATATGTACCTACACGTGTGTAGGGCTAGATTAAAGATTTTACATGGGGGACTAGCAACCGTTATGTTATTTTTTGACCTATCCTTGTATATATATATATATATATATATAGCCTTTTTAAACATCTAATTGATAAAGGAATCACGTTTGGTTTTGTTTCTAAGCTTATTCACTTCGACTTATTTTCTTTTTTTAATTTTAATTAAACCGTATGGGAGTTTTCAGCTTAAATATTTTTATATTATAAAACCATTGGAAATGTACATAAATAATAAACGAATGCAAATTCAGTTGAAAATGTTCCATCGAATTACCGCCATCATATTCACGGGTTAACGTGGAATTTCTTTGCGGCCGTATTAAGTGTGCCACTCAAAAGCGGGGCATGTTTTTGATGAAGGGTCCTGGTTTATAATTTATGCCCTTGTACTATGTTTTAATATATGGGCAGTTCGGATTTTACACTCGAGCTAGCAGCATAGCGCAAACAGACATACGCATTGGAAAATAAAATACACGTACCACCATATATATATATAGATATATTTTTTTTTACAGCGATTTAACATATTTTTGTGTCGAATAACTCTTTTGTGGAAATTCGAAATTACCCAACCGAAAAAACGGTTTTTTTTTCTCTTACCTAACAAAATCGAAGGTATAATTCCTATATTCGTAAAATTGTATCCAATTGCATTGCAGAAAATAGATATTTTAAAAGAGTGTGTACAGATGGATTTTCCTTTTCATTTTCTGCAACCTGTACAAATACCCTTTGCTTTAATACGATTTCTTTTAATAAGATTTAGAGATATACAGATCCTGCTAAGAAAGCTAGTAGTGGGGGAAGATACGCACGGGACATAGACACTTTGTAAGAAATAGGCTACCGGAATTTCAGTGAGACCAATAGAGAATATACCTAAAGAAACCCAATAAAATTGAAAATGCAGTGAAGCAAGTCTTTAAATCCAGGCAAAAAAAGGTCTACGGCAGAATAATATATACCAGAGTAGTCTGAAAAGTTCCTAGCCTAACACAGAAACAATTATTTTTTTTATCAAATTCTCCAATGTTCTCATCTCGTTAATCCATCTAAATACTACTTGGCATCTTGTTTTGTAAAGTAGATGTTTGCCTCCTCGTTCGATGAAAATTTCTGTCTTTCGAGGAAAACTTTGAGCTTAGGAAAAAGTCAAATAAATTTCTTCCATAATTCTCTGTTACTCGACAAAATTTTAGCTTCTTCCTAGTTTCTCCCACTTTTCTGGATCCTGTGTCCAATGGTGTGCTCCCATACTTCCTCGTTTTCTTTTATTCTGTACTCCCGCTTCATATATAGTAAACGCTCGCTCATGTAGTGAAAACAGTCATGTAACCAGAAAATTGTTACTATAGAATCAAATGGAACGCCCGGTAATGTAAACAAGCTTGCACAACGTACAATTCGATAATGTAAACAGTTTAGGGTACCGGTTATTTTCCGATTTACGTGCGTATTTGTATCGATCAAAAGAATGTTTACGTAAACGTTTTCAGCGCCGGCACCGGTTGTTCCCCGATTTATGTACGGGATTCCTGTAAGCGTTGGCTCTCTTGTCTCTCGTGAAATAAAGTAGCGTGCAGCTAAAATCACGACATGACATCCACGTCCAATAAAAGAACATTTTTAAAATTAAATCACAAAATGAATATCATCGACGAGATTAAAAAAAGGTGCGGAGGTGACTCAATTGGCAACAAAAATATGGAGTATCAAAAGCCACAATCTGTAAAATTAAGCAATTCAAGTCACAAATTTTACGACGTGTGTTAGATACATATGGAAGCCCGGGAAATCGCAGAACATTAAAAAAATGCCCAAGCACCTAGAATGGAAAATCGTCTGTATAAATGGTATTTGTGAGTTTCTCATTTTATCCTTTCTTGTTACGCCCCCTCACTCTCCTGATATATCTCATTTCTGCAGCTTGAATTTTGCTTTTTTTGCCTATTATTAAGTAGTCATGAATCGCATCCTTATGTCAGAACAGATCTGTAGACTGCTTTGTGTACTTTTATATTGGTGCTTCGTAATCAAGTTCTTATTCATTGCGTAGTATAGTTTGGTTGTTTTTTCAATTCTTTCCTTAATTTCTGTCTCATTTTTGCCAGTGTTTTCTATCAGCATGCCTAGATAATGAAACTCATTTCCTTATTCCTTAAATCTATATATTTAGTCATATATCACTAGTGGTCATAACTTTTGTTTTGTTTTTATTTATGTTCATCCATTTTTTTTAAGTGCTTCATTCCATATATCTGTACTATCTTACAGATTCTTTTCATTCTCTGCTATTAGTATAACGTCATCTACAAATGACGATTGCAAGGACTGTGTGGATGTACAATTCACAGGTATAGCAGTAAACTCCACTCACACAAATTAATTAATTATGCGGAACGCAGCGTTTCGAGAGCACGTGGGCTCCCATTGTCAACCGACTGGTCGGTAACACGGTTGACAATGGGAGCCCACGTGCTCTCGAAACGCTGCGTTCCGCATAATTAATTAATTTGTGTGAGTGGAGTTTACTGCTATACCTGTGAATGAGTCATCTACAAACGCTATCTCAGCTATTTGTAACCTCTGTAGATTCCTGTAGGTATGTAGACAGAATAGTTAGAATGAAAATACCTTAGAGCTTAAAATATTGAAATGGTAGTTCTAATTTCGTACAGCTAACCATTAGCATGTAACATTTCTAGCAACCATTCATCATATTTATTATTTGCTGTACTTACGAAATGTTAGATATTTATAATTTTCCGTTTCCTAAAACTTTAATCAATTAGCAAATTAAATGTATTACCTTCGCATATGTAAGGGAACAACATTAAGCTCTAACGAACCGCCAAATCCTACCTACAGAATTTGTTATCAAATGAAATAAACTTACGATTTTCCATGAAGCGTTATTACTTGCTGGCCCTGAAACTAATTGCTGGAGCGTAACTTCATGGAAAAGGTGTGTTGAGCTTCTACGTTTTTCCGGTGGAGTCATAGCCTAGAAAAAAAATGTTTAAGGGATTCTTTTTTTCTCTTAAATATAGTATCCTATATACAGAGGCTTCCAATTCTTATCTATTCATCAACTTGTATACAATTATACAGGGTGTCTTTTCGAGTTAATTACGATGCAAACGTCAGAATTAAAGAAGCCTAGGAAATTGTAATAGGTGCCGCGTATGGATGCAGAATGTGTATACATAATACATCCATCCAACTAAATCGATGCTATAAAAGCTGCAAGATAACACTGTCTATCTGTCAAACGGTATGCTGGGGGTTGAATAATATATTTACGTACGAATATTCTTACACTGGAGTACTCTATATATAACACCAAACCAGATGAATATTAGATACCATTCCCGTTAACGTTAGCTGTTTACCTTAGCTATTTGTGTGCTGAATTGGAGGATATCATCTGAAAACTCCTCCCTAACACTTCCACTTATATAAGCACTCGTCATCAGCGTGAGATGGTTTTTGTAATGTTTTAATTCTGTTAGGAATTTCTCCGTATGTAGGAAGTACTTTTCTCCAAAACCCGGGCTTGTTTGTTCTATCTACAATAAAACTTTATTTGACAAATAATCAATCAAAACTTTCCCTTTTCGATATTCTATTCTTAGCTTCGTTTATTAGAGTAAACAAAACTTAGGACTAAGTGAATTTGGGACGATATCGATTAAATTACTGTAGACCTTTATTTTATCCAATTTCATCGAGAAAATAATTGCGATGGGTTTTTGTTGATCTTTTTAAAATCTACATTTAAAAAATATTTCGCAAGACCGTGCTACGTCCAAAATTTATTACTGATGTAAAATTATCTACATTTTTTATTCAAAAAGCTTAATATATTCAGATATGATGCAGGTATCATGTTTTGTATAAAATAGGAGATAAACTTACCACAATTTTATTTAACGATGAATTTCTTACGTCCATTGTTATACTAAAACCAAAAAGTATATTTATTCCTAAAAGCCTTCTAGCTCTCGCAATAGTATATATCCAATCAAAGTCATTGCCTTCATTTATACTGAGTGGATTTTCTGATATTCCAAGGGTTCTAAATATAGCTTTTAATGGCTCAATTCCAATTTGATCTAGTTTCTCTGTAAATTTCAAGACGTCACATTTATTCTCATAAAATTAAATACTGATTTCTACAGGAATTAGTACAGGTATAAGTATTTATTGATTTGTGAACACCTTTAAACTTTATTTTAAGATAGAATGTAATATGGTTTCAAATTAAGTTGCAGTGTTACGATAATTTTAACATGTCGTCACAGATCGTAGGTTCAAATCCTACCTTGACTGATATTTTTTCAGAAATTTAAAAATTTCATATTGATATTAATATTAATTTAGGTCCAGTAAGACTTTGGTTGATGGAGATACATCATAACTGAACATTTGCTTTCAAATGTTTTCATATAAACAACTTCTAAAGTGTTGAAATTCTTCCATGTATTTGTAACATTTTTGCTGCATAAAAACTTGATCTTTAATCATAGTTACTGTGATAGTTATAATTAGGTTGTTATTATATTTCATCTGTGAGTCCGTGTCGAATAAATTGCTAAATTTTAAAGTTGTTTTGACCAGAAAATAAAAGTTTCTTAAGCCAGTTTTAGGAAAAATATAGATTGAAACATTTGTATCTGACAATTTGTTTAGAAATTATTTTATTTCGTGTTTTAAGCCACTTAATACGTTCTAGGTTTATTACCTAGAATTTCGCGACGTTTCTCAGACATAATGTACAAACATAATACATCAAATTAATAAGGACGTAGTTGAAGAAGGAAAAAAAAATGAAAGATGCTAGAGATGTTGCGTCCAGGACAGGTTGAATACTTTGACAAACGACAGGATCTGTTAAGATGATTGATGCGATGCTACTGGTTGGTCGGCTCAAGAATGTTTCGATGATTCACGTGACCGTTGTACCAAATAATTCTCAATAACCGTGACGTATACGAATATACAGATCTGAAGGACGAAAAACTAACCGTTCTCTGCTCTGTACTCATAATTTTTTTCCCGTGGACGTGGTGTATCTTTTTGTTGTTGGGTTGAATATAAATAAGGGGCTATGAATTTTAAAAGTAAGATATTTACATATATTATACCTTGTTATCGAGTGCCTATGTCCAGCTTCTGCGTTGGTAATCAATATATACAGACCTTTATTGATTTTCAGTATTAATTAAAAAACAAAGAATAAACGAATTTGCTAGTGAAAAATGTTTTAAATAAAGTGTCTTCAAATTTTGGAGGTTTAAAATAACTTTGTCTAGTAACTTTTATTTAGAAGAAATTATCAACTAAAAGGATATCCTAGGCACACATTTTCTTAAAATATATAATGAAAAACGTCTTGTACAAGCTTAAGTTTATTCAGAACTGTTTATTTGTTACTAATTGCTCATTTGTAGCGATTCTTTTCGACTGCATACGTGATTTTAGAATACTCCATACGTTCTTAATTGCATTGAGGTTGAGAGAATTTACCGTCTAAGGTATGAGGGGAGGTCCAGAAGTTCGTGGAATGAAAGGGTTTTAAATAAAATAAAACAATAAATCTATTTTTCTTTTTCAATATAATCACCCCTAAGAACAATACATTTATTAGATCTATGAATTAATTTTTCTAAACCATAAAAATATTTTTTATCAAAATTGCCTCCTTTACCTCATTATCGTCGGAAAACTTTCTTCCACGTGTAGGGGAACAAATAAAAATCACTAGGTGAAAGGTCTGGATTGTAGGGTGGATGGACCATTGATTGATTGAAAACCATGCTTGTGCAGAGCAGCCATTGCAACTTTGCTCTTGTGAACCGGCGTATTGTCTTGCAAGAGCAACACACCCTTGGTCAATTATCCTCGACGTTTTTCCTTGATGGCCTCCTTTAATTTTTCTAATATCGCTGCGTAATATTCTCCGGTTATGCTCCTACCTTTTCCTTTGTAATCAATCAATAATATCCCCTCACAATCCGAAAAAACAGTAGCCA
This sequence comes from Trypoxylus dichotomus, assembly GCA_023509865.1. Taxonomy (NCBI): domain Eukaryota; kingdom Metazoa; phylum Arthropoda; class Insecta; order Coleoptera; family Scarabaeidae; genus Trypoxylus; species Trypoxylus dichotomus. The sequence goes on along the minus strand of CM042083.1, from coordinate 5,004,108 downwards.
TCAACTTTCCAGCCGATTCTTTCACTTTGAATTTCTTTGGCGGTGGTGTCCCCTTTTTATGCCATTACATGGACTCCTGTTTGGACTCAGGCTCAAAGTGATGAACCCATGTTTCATCTCCGGTAACAATCCGCTCCAAAATCTGTGCAAGTTTGTCTCCACACAGCTCCAAAAATTGTTTGGACGCACAGACGCGCTGCTGTTTCTGCAGTGGCGTGAGCATTCTCGGTACCCATCTTGCACTGACTTTTGTCATACCCAGGTGATCATGTAGGATACGCAAAATGGTGGTATCTGATACTCCAACTAATGCAGATAATTGTTTTTTCTTCAAACTGGCATCTTGCAGTAGAAATTTTTGCACTTTTTCGACGATGTCTGATGTGGTGGCCTCAACTGGCCGTCCTGGGATCGTCTTCAATCGACTCCCGACCATGTTTAAAAAGACCATGCCACTTATAAATCATTGATTTACGGTAAACGGTTTCCATTTCATTCAATATGGTTTGATCGTTCTTTCCTTGCTTTGTAAGGAACTTTCTCACAGCACGGTGTTCAATTTCCTCCATAGTTTCAGTTTTCTTCCGGATTGACTTGTTTAGCAGGCAACATTCGGAAACAACTGACGCTATAGGGCTGCAACTTAACTTATATACTAATGATGAGTCGCCAATCAGAATGACACCTAGCGAGCACCCTTATCCCCACTCCATCCCCTCCATTTCACGAACTTCTGGACCTCCCCTCGTAACACTGGCAGAGCGTGCGCTTCCAAAAAACCTTAGATGGATTTGGCCATGTGGCATGGTGCTTTAACGTGCATGAATGTGTAAGGCCCTTAATTCGGATCTAAGTCATTTATATATGGCATCAAGACATCTCCTAGTACGCTCTTATATTAATGTTGATTCATAGTGCCTTGGCAAAAATACAGTGGTCCAGGAGCTTCGACTGATATAGTACAAAAGTATTTTTAGTACATTAGCTTCACCAAACTGTTCAGATTGACGTCGTCTAACAAAATGAGTTCTTTTGGTTATGATTTCTAGTTTTTACTCATCGCTGAATACATATAATACGCTGAATACTTTAATATATAAGTATGTGTTGTTTGGATTACCCCTACATCACTAAATTATATCATTGGATAAGCAAATTTGTTCAAATGTTAGTTTGAGACAATTTCTACTGAGTAAAGGTTTAAAAACTTTACTAGTTGAATGAAATCATATTTCCTTCTCAAAGAGATTATTTTTCAAAATATAAAAGTGAAATAAATGTTATCAAATTAATATATACATATATCTTTTATATTAGTAGGTCAAGCGATACTATGGATAGGAAGTATAATTTGTGGAATCTCATCGTATATTATCTTATCCTTTTTTACCATAAAACGAAGCTGCAATGTATTGGTATCAATTTACGCTGCGCGTTGTGATATATCATTGTCCATAACTTTGGTACAGATATAATCTGTTGCATCGATAATTTAGGTCAGTTCTTGTTTGGCTAGCACAGACAGATTTTCACACGAATACCCTATACTGTGTCATTATAGTAGTCAGTATTGATTTATATGGTGTATTAAAAATAAACGACTCCAGCCGAGGATGTGATGCATATTTAAAACAAAGAGCTATTCGTTTTACGCAAAGGAATGTTTGCCGCGATAAACAATTTAAGTAGGCCGTGAAGATAATAAAATGTTTAACGTGGAGAAAACCTTTTTGCTTTGCGATCCTAAATCCTAGACTATACACACTAAACAAAAAATAATGGAAATTTACACCTCTTAATGGGTAATATTACTTGTATACAACGTTGGACAATTCCTAATTCTATGGCAAGCAAGAAATGTATTAATGTATTAATAATAACATTCGGGTGTAAAATTATACACTGTGAAACTTGCACAGAGGTGTCATGTTAGTAGTAGTATGATAAGTCCTCGTTACTTCCCTTAACCTTATTTTGACGTGTTATGAAACAATGCTTCTTGTAAATTTTACTTTTTATGAGATACAACTGGGGAATAGATTATTTGAGACACCCTGTATATTCTCGCTAGTTTCAAAATTAAATTTTTCAACGAGCTTACAATACATAATCCTCCACGCAGATACTCACTTGTATTCATGCAAGATTTGTAAAAGGATCGAGCTTTGCGAATACCCTCAGGCTCAGTGATATTGTCCTTATTAAAGTTTTTACCGGAATCGAGTAATTGTCGCATATCCCGCATTACGGATTCGCGCAGAAGAGCCAAACGATCCCAAGTAGCGGTCCAATCAGGGACTGGATTTGCTTTCATCCATCCACCGCAGGCGTATTGATAAAAGTCAACGCAAGGATCAGCTGATCTATCCATCGCTGTAATCACGCGGGATGCTGAAAGACAAAACATCTGAAGTAATTAAACCAAAACGATGAAGGATTTTAAATTCTATTTATGTGAATTGCTTGTATTTTGACTCCTTAATGATTTAGAATACACAGTATGATACGGAAAATAATTCCAATTTCTTTTTCGGTATTAATAAGTAAATTTTCAATCTGTTTCCCTTTAAGTAGTCGTTCCCATGGGGACATAATTTTTATACATTTTAAAACCGCTAAACAAGTTTCATTCTTTTTGTTCACTGTGTATGGAAATTCTTATCAAATGCATTCAGTGAGTCGTGAAAAAATCCTCTCTTTTTAATTAACGTATCAGGTTCCAGCCCCAGTTTCTCTTGTAAATCGAATTCCCACTCAGGTTTAGTCAGATTGTGTTGCAAAAACGCCACCATCAATTAATTGATTTTGGAATCAAAAGGGGTTACAGCAATAACTAAGTGGAGCGCATGGGAAATATTGAGTTTGTATTTTAACGCGGTCCTTTCTTCCTGTGTAGTTCATCCGTTTGTCTATTTTGCTCTGAAACTTCTGAAACACTTCTTGCTTCTAATTCTTTAATGAACCAACGTAACTTCGAGTAGTATCAGATTCGGGGTAAGTTTTAAAGATGAATAAGTAACATTAGGTAAACAAATATATACGTATATTCCTTCTACTCCGTCTAACCTTCCCTAGTTGTTACGTTAAGTTTGAGAGTTTGTCTAAACAATGGGATTAAAGTTGTAAACAGCATTAATGCGATGAAATTACCAACATTATGCATCAGATCTGATTTTCTTAGATGTATTACTGTCATCTAAGTTTACGTAAACACACAAAAAAAATGCAAATTTGTATATTGGAAATTTTATACGATTGATACATCTTCAATTATATAACCATTTAGATTTATTTATTTAATATCTAGATGCATAAATAGAGATAAGTACGTATTTGAAGCTTTCAAATATTTGTGGAGTACTGTAAATGCCGAATTAGATGGCTTACTGAAGTAATAGTCAGAGTATATTTGTCAGTTGCGGATCATAATGTCTTTGCTAGGGCATCATGGAGTAATACACGCATAAAAGTACATCAGCGCCATTAAGTGAAATAAAAGAATGTATTAATGAAGCAACTGGTGTGTCGGTGCGAACAATACAAAGAATTATTCAGAACATAAGTCTTGGTAAGAAGAGACAAACTCCAAACTGACGTACAAATTACACCTGGAACTTGCTACAAACAAAGCCACTAAGGCCTTTTAATCATGCAGAGGAATGTTTGGTAGAATTTGGGGCCTAAAATCAGCAATGGTTCACTGACTGCACACGAGAGTTATAGTATCTGTTATAACTTATTCGTCACTAGTCTGCTGGCACAAAGCCAATCAAGGCTACGCGGTAAAGATCCTTGGTAAAGTTCAAAGGATTGCTTGCTTGGGCATTACGGGGTCCTGCTGGAACAGTGTAGATGGTTTGAGACACTGCAAAGTTCTCGGGATTTATCCAAGTGAGCAAAGACGCGAGACAGCCCTTAACTGGACACTGCACACTGAACAAACACATGCATCGCATGGATTTAGTAGACTCCCCGTCATGTAGAAAGTGTGAAGCTTCTGTGCACTTCTTGTTAACTACCCGGCAGTCTGCAGGGAAAGACAGGTTTACCTTGGAGATGCTCAGCTTGACGAACCCAAGTTAGGAAAATTAACGCTCGAGCGGATTATGGAGGTACAGACTAAGTTGCTGTACGGGGTTAAAAGCCCCAAAAAAAGAGTGAAAAGTTTAGGCGGAGTATCAAATACGAATAGTGCGAGATATGATGTATGATTTTCATAGAATAGACGAGATACGAGTTACGGTTTCAGCTATACGCCAAAGGATACATGATGAATTCGAATGGAAAGGATTAAACACATCATTAAGAAGAGTTTTAAAAGATTTCGGACTCAAGTTTCGATGTACACAGAATAATAGGAAAGTATTGATATAGTAATTAGATATACGAACATTAAAAATTGAACACTTGCAAAAGATTAAACATTTTCGTGAAACAAATCGACCCATTGTATAATTGTATATATAGATAATACTTACATTTACCGTAGTCATATGTCTTCTAAGATGTGGAGTGATGAAAGTACAAAAGGTTTTTTCAAGAACATATCTAAAGGACCCGGATTAATAATAGTACACGCAGGAGACAACATGGGCTGGCTTTATTCTAAAGGGCCTATTGATTTTTAGGTCTAGCGTAAAAATTGGTGATTATCATTCGGATATGAACGCAGAAAATTATGGCAGGTGGATAGAACAGAAGCTTATACCAAACTTGCCCAGAAACTCCGTAGTAATAGTGAGAAAAATGAAATAATTTGTATGGTTAGCGTTAAAAAATATTCTTTTTGACACTAAAATGTTAAAGCCACAACTATACCGGTTAATCGAACGCTATGAGGGTCAATATATAACGTATAAATTCGATGAAATTCTACCACGCAATGGACATACAGTTTTGAGACTTCTACCGTATGAGTCCGATCTAAATCCAATTTAGTTGATCTGGGCTACCCTTAAAAACAACAGTCACTGCAAGAAATGTAAATTATAACATGGGAGATGTTTATAAAATAGCGGGTGAAGAATTTTTGAGAATTTCTTAGGAAGATTGGCAACAACGTTGTAAACATGACAGAAAGTTTAATTAGTAATGTAAATAATGAAAGTGATAGTGAACACGATAACTTCAGTTCCGAGTTTCTAAGATTGATTTCACAATAAATCTGTATTGTTAAAAATAAATTTACTCTAATAAATTATTAATTTATTAAATGATGATTTGCGCCGCCTATGGTTTCTTGCAGCTTTTTGTAAAACCAATTACAAAGCTTCCCATTATTTCTAATCCCATTTAATCTCGCTTTCATCGTAATAGTTCAGGATTCGAACCCGCGACCTCGAGACTGATAGTCAAGCGCACAAGGCGCCAGCCCCCATTATAATGATAATAATAACCTCATCTCATAATGTTAGAGTCGTATTTTGAGTTGCGCATTGTAAAACATTTTATAGGTTAAGTACATATTTTACAGATACGAGCACATCCACATAATAAGATGAGTTTAGGTTTAGTTTAAACTATTTAAATCACGATAATCCTCCGTGAAATGTACAGCCTGTGTATACCTGTATTTACGCATTGTTTCGTTAGACAGAGATTGTCTGTTTTATCCAGGAAAGGTGCTCCTACAAGGACAATAGCGGCCACAAGGACTAGCAGAAGATTGACAGAAAGGAAAATAAGTAGTGAGAACCTCAGAGATTTCGCCTTTGTCCTGGAACAAAAAGATAACTTTCAAGATTTGTATAAAATTCTTATAGACAAGTTCTACCTTCTCTTTCTCCCTTGGGATAAATTTCGCTCGCGTCAATAAAAAATAAATAAAGCGGCTTTCGCCTTTTAATTCTTATCGTACGCGTGTATCAGCATCGGAACGTTTAGCTGAAAGGGAGTTGTCGACCAAGGGGACGCGGTTTTAAAACATTGACGCGCTACTTTCGGAACTGACTGATTTATTAAAGAAATTATGAGTCCGCTACTCCGCGCAAGCATAACCATAAATTGAATAATAATACGAGGAAAACATTTCTGTGGTGTAATGTTTGCCTTGCTTACCGAAAAGGGTCTGTTGCGTAGCCTTTTGTTTAACGAAGTCGTTAAGGTTTTAATGAAAGTCCCCCCTTAAAAAGCACTTGATTTATTCTATTCTCCAGTTTCTTGTTTATGCATTTCATAAAAATAAACACGGATTATAAGTTTGTCAAGTTTTGCGTTAATTAGCCGTTAATTTATATTAATTTTTACTACGTACTTCTTTATCACAATTAAAACTTTCTTAAAACAATTTATGTGCATACCCTACAAATACTATTAAAGGAGGTAAAAAATTATTAAATAAATTTTCCTATTAATTATTTAAATTGATTCAAATATGTATACGAAAAATATTGCACTAAAATATCGAATAAGGTTCTGGAAATTTTTTGTAAAATAAATGCACAAGTATTAAAATTATGATGCCGATCACAACCAGAGCTTATCTCCCTTACATAAAGGGTACAAAATAGGTTAGATATTACGGAAACACCAAATCCAAACCGATAGAAAAATTGGACCAATTCTAAATAATAATAATAATAATAATAATAATAATAATAATATTTAATGCCCAACAGATACAAATATCCAATTACAAGGCAATGTTAAATAATGTACACATGCAAATATAAATAACATAAAATTAAAGTATGTCAAATTAGAAAACTTAGTAACTAGTTGCTTTAATTTAAATTCATACCGTCAAAAGGGACAGTAAAGTGCAGGTATGTATATCCAACTCGGCAAACTCCATAGAGTTGAAATTGCTACACAATCTGTGTATTGGGGACCTGATGGCGATGTTTGTTCTAGGTGCGAAACAGTATATTAAATGCCTCTAGCAGAGCACTGTGGCTAAATCCTTGTATCACTGAATCTGCTCTAGAAGATGTATCTGATAGATGTACATAGGTGACCAGACCAAGGACGCATACTGCAGTCGAGACCGAACAAAAGCGAAATAAAGAGGAAGAATTGCTGTTATAGAAGCAAATGGTCGTGTAACACGTATAATGAATCCTAACATACTCAACGCTGATGTACAAATACTGGATATGTGCTCCATAAAGGTCAGTCTTGAGTCAAAGACGACGCCCAAGTCTCTCATAGAGGTCTCCCCAGGTAAAGAAGATCCAGCCAAGTGGTAGGTATATGTAATTGGAGTCGTCTTACGAGTGTAGGTGACAATTTTGCATTTGTTTACATTAACTGTTAGTCTGTTGTTGACACACCACGTGTGGAATATATCGAGTTGGCTTTGCAAATGATTGCAATCCTGAGAATTATAAATTGTTGAGTACAACTTCAAGTCATCTGCGTATAACAACTTTGGACAGTTCAGTTGATAGCACAAATCATTTATATATATGAGGAACAGAAGTGGACCCAAGTTACTCCCCTGAGGAACTCCAGAGCTCGGCGCGAAGTAATCAGACTCAAATCCCATGTATGTCACAAATTGCTTTCTATCAAGAAGATACGATTGGAATAAAGACAAAAGAGAAGACGAAAATCCAATATTGTCCAATTTATTAATAAGCACGGTGTGGTCGATTCGATCAAAAGCTTTTGTTAGGTCAGTATACACAACATCTACCTGTCCACCGGCATCAATACTATCAGATAGGTATTGTGTAATTGTAACAAGATTAGTTACCGTAGATCGTTGAGCAACGAAACCGTGTTGGTCATTTGAAATCCAGGGTCTAACTTGAGCATAAATATACTTGTACAAACATTTCTCAAAAACTTTAGCAAAATTATTTAATAACGATATGGGACGATAGTTGGAAATAACACACTTCTCACCATTTTTAAAAGCAGGCACCAATTTGGCAATCTTCCACACAGACGGGAAGGTGGATGTTTTGAGAGCGAGATTGAACAAGTAGCAAAGAGGAGAAGCAAATATATTTGCACAATCCAAAATGTCTAGGATCGGTTGAAATGGAGAATTCAGCGCTCTGAATAAAGTTCTTATATAACCGCCTAGAATCTGTTTTCAGCATCCTTCTCATATCTTTGAAAGCATTTAAATCGCTTAAGCATCCTGTTCTTTTATACATCAATCGATAATGATTTTTGAGTTTGATGTTTACTAATGTGATCACGCGTGAACCACTGTGGATAATTTGTATGCGCACTGGTTTTTACGGGGACAAACATATCTAAATTTTTATAGATTTCAGCATAAAATGCAGAACAAGCGTCATCTATACTGGTATAATTGTAAATAAAATTCTAATCTGTAGTTAATAAAGAATCATACAAGTTAATAAAGTCTGCTCGCTTAAAATTATACACTCTTTTGTCCTTATTACCACACATATTGCTATATCGTGACGATGGAATTGATAGGCACAGCGCTAGAGCAGGATGATCGTTGTCCTCGGCAACCAGAGGAAACATCTCTCTATCAATAGCAACAGTGTGAACATTGGTAACAACTAAATCTAATATTCTACCTCTAGCATTTGTTACTGAATTAAGTTGTGACAAATCAATAAAATGTAAGAATTCATTCATTATTCTACTTTTACCATCATTTATGTCAGGTCTGTTGTAGTGGGTAATGTTAAAGTCGCCGAGAATGATAGTTTTTGTAGAACTTATATTTATTGTGTCTAAACTACTCAGAAAATTCTCAAAATCGAGAAGCGAAATATCTGGTGGCACATAAACCACATAAACAGCAAACTTATGATGGCATAAACTAAATACAGCTCCGACAATATCAACAAGTGAAATCGTGTCCTTAACATGTGTAAAATCTACCTGATTGTAAGGTAAGGTGGACTTAAAGGCTAAAATAACACCACCACCACGACTTCTATTAATTAATTCAAATTTACGGTCTTCTCTAAGCACATAATACGTAGGTGGAAAGAGTTCGCAATTAGGTACATCTGACGACAGCCAGCTCTCAGTAACACACACAACATCAAAGTCGAAAGTACATACGTTACCGTAAAACACATCACACTTGGTCCGTAAAATAAATAACCCGTAGGATAAGATCATTGGAAACTCAAAAGTATACGAGATACCCTGCAGAAACCTAATCCAACAACCGACGTAAAAGAAAATTAAATTTTTTCCATAAAAAAGTAACCAGGTACTTCATGATTTTCCGGCCTATTTCTTAGTTTTAAGCAAGTTACTGGACATCCTGTATATATATATACACATATATGTAAATAAGCTTGTAATCAAAGTATGTAGGACGTCAGTTTAATTTCGCTTGGCTAATTCTGCGTATAAAACGAAAATTTACTTTTGTTGCTTGTGCGAACAGCTAATATTAAATTAAAAAAACAAAGGGATTTTAAAACTGTATAAGTTGTATCGGTTTTTCAGCAAGAGTAATTAAGTAGACGTAATTAACGAGAATTTCGTTTAATTTTACCTCTGTTTTCGAAACGTTTTACTTCGTATCACAATCAACAACGTCCGTCTGGCTTTCCTTTTTTCGCCCCTAAAGTAATATTTGAATTTTGAATTTGATTTACTATCTTGACCCGTTTAAATATTTACACTACACCTTTCATTCTGGCCGTTTAACCGTTTCGAAATTAAGTTAACGGACAGGTCTAAATCCATTTATACGTTAAAACAAATCTAAATCCCTTTTCAGACTAATATATTTGTAATTTTGGCGTGTGGAGATGAGATCTTCAACGCTCTTTGCTCGTCGAAAAAAGCTGGAGCATCTACAGCTTGTTCTCGAGTTCCCAAAAGTCACTTCTCTTTTTCTATGTAAATCTTTTAGTTAAATATTGCAAATTTTTACAAAAGAAAAAGAAAAAAATAGAGAGCTATCTATTTTATCCGAATTACTTTCAATTTTGTAGATGAAATTTTAAGAAACATCTTCACTATAATAGAAAATATTAAAATCAATATATTTTTGCTATTAGTGTTAATGTCTTCTGCACTATTTTATAACTAAATTATTGTCGTTTGGCTCCAGTTGCTGCAGCATTTTCCAGAATGCTTTTGTATGTTGTAGGCTTGCTCTAACTTGAACCTTTTCCGCTCTGTGGATATTGCATACATGTACACACGTAAGCAACACAAAGACTACTCATGGAAGAATGATTAGAGCCATTCATAGGATACTGAATGCTATGCAGAGGAATCGATTGCAATGATATTAGGACAGGTCAAAGAGACATAGTCAAAGCATAATAGATTTGGAAAGGTTGCATTAGGCACATTTAACCGCATCTCATCTAGTGTAATGATGGTTTCACCAAGGTTATTTTGATAGATAGATGGTATGTGTATACTATCTCTATTCTCCTTATTGCTTCTGCACTATTAATCTAATTTTTCTTATATTACTTTAAATCTTCTTGTACACTCGTGGCCAATAATAATTTAACGTTTGCATATAAATATTGTTATTGATACATCCACTCCAATTGTTAATGAACAAGATATTCTTCTTTGTTACAACTCCCACATTTCTATTTACAATTATAAATCCATTCCTTCATCAGGTGTACCGCAAGGATCATAATCGGGGCTATTTTTGTTTGTCTGATGTTTTTATACTGTTGATATAAAAATATAATCCTACATTAGACCTTTAAATGATATAGCTTGCCTGCAACGTAATTTGGATGATATTACTAGCTAGCTATTACTAGTTAGATATTACTCTTTACAAATTAAAACTAAATCTTTGCTTCGTATACACGAAAGTGTACATAATACATAATAATTACGTCAGGAGAGTTAATGATTCTTAGATATCTTGGTATTTTATTTTACTCCAGACTAAGTTTTGCTATACACATTAATTATCGACGTATCTTTGCATCAAAAACATAAGGATTTATCCTCTATGTCCATGGAAATTCTTTAATGATGTGTCTGTATTTAAAAGGGGTGTAGAGCTAGTTCGCCTCCACGTGGTGCACCCTGGATAGCGTTTTTGCGTGAACTAAATGAGCTAGCACATACTGGTGATCAGACAATCTTGAGGATCTCCTGGTCAATATATACTTATTGAACAGAGAACCACCCCCAATTGCACACTCGAGTTTGATGGATTTATTACCATAGGCCCTGTTAAAGATACGGTTCGCTTTCGGTCCATCCTTTCCCGAAAAAGGCATTAGACCACCGAGTAGATTGTAAATAGTCATATGTTTTAGAAATTTTAGAGCCTGCGTAGAAAATAATTTGCATGCGTGATACAGTTTTTACTTTCAGTCGGTAACACGGTTGACAATGAGAGCCCACGTGCTCTCGAAACGCTGCGTTCCGCATAATTAATAAATTTGTGTGAGTGGAGTTTACTGCTATACCTGTGAACGCTAGAATATGTTTCCATTGAATGCAAGTATTTGGTTCTTGGCCCGAATACCCCTAAAGATATGTGTAGCCATGTGATAAACAAATAAAATCTATTTAAAACTCTATACTTTACTTTCGTTGTAAGTAAACTAAAATATATATCTCCAACGTGCTTGAGTTTTTATTTTGTGTTCCATAGTATGTTTATCTTATTGTTACAACATAATTTTCCAAATATTAAAAAACAATAGATTGTACTATTAAAACTTATAAAACTATGCAATTTCTTAATATATTACATCTTTAGTTTGAAACCATACTACTGTATTTACGTCAGACTATATGAATATTTCGTAAATTACAGTAGACTGTCACATGTACAAGTTTGAAGCGAAACAGATATCATGGTTGTGGCGTTTTGGTAGAACTAGAATTATTATCAATCAAACTAAGGGGATATATGCGTAACATTCAGCAATCTAAGTTTACCCGAAGATATATTGATTTATTAATTCTTTAATAGCAAAACGTCAACTGAAATGTATGATCATCAGGAAACATCCCATTAGTTATTAATACCTCATACGTATATTTGTGGATATGTTAAATGTTTATTATTTGTCATTAACAAAATGGAAATTGATCTATACATATAGATGGAAACAATTAACTACTGCCTGTTGATTGAATAAATAATTACCGTACGGTGATGCATTTGCGTGATTAATTTAATACTTGGTTTTACAAATTATTTACGTATGATGTACATAATACGATGAAAGGATGGGTACAATAATATTTTTGAATAATATCCATATAATTTATATTCTGTGGCAATTTAATTAAAACTATATTGTACGAATTGCTTCAAATTTACTTGCTAAAAATAAAACAGAAATGTATCTGATTAAAATACGAACATTTTCTTATAAATAAATTAAAATAAAGTAGCGAATTTCACGAGGTTAGGAAAATTTTGACAAACAACTATATTCTTATATATCACATACACTACTGTCCAAAAGTTTGGGAGCAGCAACGGATTTTACAAAATGTGACAAATACAAACATTGTATTGTAATTATTAGAGACCGGATTATATGCAAAGTGCATATATTTTATTTATTTATTATATTTTACGTTTATATGTACACTACCGCTCAAAAGTGTGTAGGCACTCACACTGACAGCAAAAATGTATAAAAACTCAGCAAAAATGTTAATAATATTTATTTTTTATGCACAGATACACGTACATGAATAAAAATATATTAAATAAATGTGAAAATTAAAACGTTTAATTTAAATTTTGCTATCAACTATGTGACCTCCTCTTGATTTAATAATTGCAGCACACAATCGAGGCATTCTCGCAATAAGTTTTACCAGAGTTTCTTGTGTTATTGAGGTCCAACTCGATTGCAATTTGTTCCACACGTCAATAGCTGATGTCGGAGTCGATTTCCGTACTTCTCGATCTAGTTCTTCCCATAGTAACTCGATTGGATTCAAGTCGGGGTTCTGGGGAGGCCATTCCATAATTTTGAGAGTTCCTTCCTCTTCTAAATGGCGTAAATAGTCTTTACATAATTCAGAGGAATGTTTTGGGTAATTATCTTGCTGGAAGATAAAGTTTTGACCCAAAAGTCGAATTCCGGAAGGTATTACGTGATTCTCCAAAATTTCGCGGTAGCCTTCCTTTTTTAATATACCGTCAATTTTCACAATGTCCCCTACACTAGTGTCAGCAAAACAGCCCCAAATGATGATAGAACCTCCACCATGCTTCACGGTAGCAGCAATACACTGTTCTCTGGCACGTTCACCCACAGATCTTCTTACGAATATGCGTCTTCGGGTTCCAAACAGCTCAAATTTGGACTCATCCGTCCATAGGACGTTGTTCCACTCTTCTATGGTACAGTGTTGGTGTTCACGAGTCCATTTAAGTCGATTTTGCTTGTTTTCTTTGCGTAGTAATGGCTTTTTCATCGCAATACGTCCATGGAGCCCGGCTTTCTGTAGGCGACGTTTGACTGTAGAAACTCTGACTAGTTGACTAGTTTTTGGCGACCAACATTTAATTCTGCTATGATTTCCGGGGCTGTTTTGCATCTATTTAACTTGCTGGTAACCACTATTCTGCGATCATCTGCAGATGTTGTCGCTTTTGGCCTTCCACTCCGTCTTTTATTAAGAAAACTGCCAGTTTCCAGATATTTTTTTACGTTATAGTCAACCGTAGCGTGGTGTATTTTCATTTTTTTGGCAATTTGTCGATTACTTATGCCACTTTTATGGTAAGCTATTATAAGCGCACGTGTTTCCGTACTAATTTCTCTTCGCGAAGGCATTTTAAAAAATTGTCACACGATATTTCGCTCACGACGTGAATAGAGTAAATACCACACTGCAACTGACCATAGGTTACAGATTTCAATCCGGAAGAAAACTGAAACTATGGAGAAAATTGAACACCGTGATGTGATAAAGTTCCTTACAAAACAAGGAAAGAACGCTCAAACCATATTGAATGAAATGGAAACAGTTTACGGGGAACAGTGCCCTAGTAAATCAATGATTTATAAGTGGCATGGTCTTTTTAAACATGGTCGGGAGTAGACTGAAGACGATCCCAGGACGGCCAGTTGAGGCCACCACATCAGATATCGTCGAAAAAGTGCAAAAATTTCTACTGCAAGATGCCAGTTTGAAGAAAAAACAATTATCTGCATTAGTTGGAGTATCAGATACCACCATTTTGCGTATCCTACATGACCACCTGGGTATGATAAAAGTCAGTGCAAGATGGGTACCGAGAATGCTCACTCCGCTGCAGAAACAGCGGCGCGTCCGTGCGTCCAAACAATTTTTGGAGCTGTGTGGAGACAAACCTGCATAGATTTTGGTGCGGATTGTTACCGGAGATGAAACATGGGTTCATAACTTTGGGCCTGAGTTCAAACAGGAGTCCATGCGATGGCATAAAAAGGGGACACCACCGCCAAAGAAATTCAAAGTGTCAGAATCGGCTGGAAAGTTGATGGCTACTGTTTTTTTGGGATTGTGAGGGGATATTATTGATTGATTACAAAGAAAAAGGTAGGAGCATAACCGGAGAATATTACGCAGCGATATTAGAAAAATTAAAGGAGGCCATCAAGGAAAAACGTCGAGGAAAATTGACCAGGGGTATATTGCTCTTGCACGACAATGCGCCGGTTCACAAGAGCAAAGTTGCAATGGCTGCTCTGCACAAGCATGGTTTTGAATCAATAGTCCATTCACCCTACATTCCAGACCTGGCCCCTAGTGATTTCTATTTGTTCCCCAATTTTAAAAAAAAAAAGACTTACGTTGAAGAAAGTTTTCCGACGACAATGAGGTAAAGGAGGCAATTTTGGCCCATTTTGATGCGAAAGATGAAAAATATTTTTTTGATTGTTTAGAAAAATTAATTCATATTCTAATAAATGTATTGTGCTTAAGGGTGAGTATATTGAGAAGGAAAAATAAATTTATTGTTTTATTTTATTTAAAACCCTTTCATTCCACGAACTTCTGGAGCTCCCCTCGTAGGTACCTTTCCCTGCAATAATACTTTTCAGAAATCCCTTTCCTTTCTGAACAATTCTGAAGTGTACTTGGGAATAATTCGATTGCTAGGGACTGTATATATCATCCAATTACTTAGGTATTTACGAAAAAGATCTTATTTCTTAAATTGAAAGTACTCTTAAAAAGAAAGTTGCAAAAAGGAGAAAATGAACTTCTTTATAAATGATTGGTTGCCATTTTGCTGAAATCAAAGAGTGACCTTTTGGGAGAAGTAGTATCTCATTAATTGTCCGAAAAAAAAATAAATCTCAAACATTTTATACGACAGTTTCCCTAAAAACGTTAGAGTTATACAAAAAAGCAATTAAAAACTGTAACGTCAAAATTTCGTAAGCACTCTAGATATATTTTATATAACTATTTCATAAACCTAAAAGCTGGATTCAAAAGTTGGCGCCTTACGTTTACTTAAACGTTTACGGAAATTCATTGTATTCAAAACATTTCATTTCTAATTCACGCCAAAAAGTTTTACTACCCTCCAAGGAGTTATTTCATTGATTACCTTTTATTAGCTTTCTTATCGTCGTTAAAATCTTTCCAAGAAGAGAAGCAAACGATTTTAGGTATTCTATCTATCGGAAAATTATCTTCAAAGTAATTTAAGCTGAAATTAACTTACGTAAAAACTTGTAATAGACAAGCAAGCTTTTCACGTGAAACGTAAAATTGTTTTGGTTGATATCGAGGTTTAAAAACTATGCGTTACGTGAGGTTTCGTCGGATTAGTTAGGAGCTATTTAGGTAATTAAAGTTTCTTTCAGTATATACCAATTTAGTTTAAAATGTTAAATTATAACTTATCGAATCTAAGTTGTGTTTATTGTTAGGAATCCGTTTGCGTTTTGTTATTTAATTTAAATGCCACACATATTTGTAAGATATATTAATTCCTTTGTTATTTATTTCATTTCCATCACCACATTTGTGTCGTTACCGATTTTTATGTTACTTTTAGATAAGTAGATAGGTAAATTAAAATATATTGCAAAGCATTTTCTGTTGCTGATCATAGCGTTCGAAGAAATGATTAATTATATCAAGGTTTGTTGAGACCAATAGTAAAACTGACATTTTTACAAGTCCAAAGTGGATTTAGAAAAAAAAACAGAAGCATACAAGACCATATTAAAAGAAATAACTTACAAGAAAATTGGAGAAAAATAAGGAGAAACTGTATACTTGGCGTTTTAGGACACAGAAAAAGTATTTGATAGGGTTCCAAGAAATGTAGTATGGGAATATTTACACAAAAGAGGAGCAAATTGCAAATTGATAACAGCTGTAGCAAAGGTATTCTACGCAAAGGAGGTGGACTTAGCTCTTTATTATTTATAATATTTATGGATGACATTATCAGAGAAATAAGGAGGAGACAAAGAGATTTTTATGTAGGATGTCACAACTTAGAATACGTGGCATTGATAGCTGGAAATGAAAAAAATTCTACAGCACAACATAAACGTTTGCAACGACACATTGGCTGATTATGGAATGAAAATCAATTCGAACAAAACAAAAGTAAAAGATATATCAAAAGAAGAAAATTAAATACACATACAACTTCGAGAAACAGGAGACATACTCATGATCTCAGGATTTATAAACAGGAAAGAAATAACAAAACAAATAAAAATGATGGTCTACAGAACAGTATTCAAACCAATTCTCACATTTGGATGTGAAACCTGGGTACTCACTTGTTAAAGAAAAAGTAAGATCCAAGCCCTAGAGATAAAATATTTAAGAAGAGTGAAAAATGTAATTAGAAGAGACAGAACAAGGCAGGTACAAACGGAATCAATAGAAAGTTATGTCGAATAAAGACAATTGGCATGGTGGAGACATCTACAAAAGATGAACAATACAATTCCGGTTAAGCAGGTCTGGAAAGCAAAGACACAGAAGAAAAGAACATGGGGGTGGCCAAAAGGAAGCTGGAATAAGAAAATAGGCAAAATTTTAGATGAGAAAGGAAAAACTTGGGATGAAGGTCAGAAAATTGTAAAGTGTAGAGAGGACTGTCGAAAATTTGTGAAATCCTACGAACCAAATTTAACCTAAGCTGACACCCAATAGGTATAAGAATCTTATTGATTATATATATGAATACGTCGTCGTTGGTTATGACGTATGCTTAAGTAGCTACGACTTATGTAGTACTATCAATAAACTTGATTAAATGAATTTAGTGTTTAAAGCACAGTTATAATTGCGTGGTTGACATGGATTGTTGTAGTAATAACTGTGATAACTGAAGATGAAAAATTGCAAGCATTATTGGATAAAGTCGTCAAGATTTGACAGAAGAATTGAATGTTTATCAATACGTTGTCATGTTCTCGCAAATAAATCCGTGAAAAAAGAAGTATAGGTATCGGTTGTGTTTAAGAAATATTTTAAAATGTAAACAAATAAATTTAAAAATCACCCTGATATAATAGGTAAACTACTTCTTGTTTACAATTTCTGAGATATACGATAAAAAGATTAAAAATAAGACATTGTGTACATAGTTTTTGAATTAAAAATATCGATTTACTTCAGTACATGTACAATGCATACCCCGATGCACTATATAAGGAAACATCTTTATTAAAAATCGTCCACATCCGTTGTGGCGGTCTTGTTGAACTTACAATATTTCTATTTTTATTTACTACGATTTAATATCCCGTCAGCCGATTTACCGTTCGCCTCGAGATATTTAATGCATAAATAAGGAAGTAATTTATGTTCAATATTGGAAACGTCTCCTTAATTTTCTTTCTATATCTCTCTGCTTTAAATTCTAACACTTTTTGAAGCTAACTTTATTTATATATAATTAAATAGAAACCTTTTGATTAAGTTTATCTTGTTTTGACCAAGATAAGTTGTAAGTTTTCCCTTTGGCGTCGTTCGAAACGACTGGTAGTATTCCAGGCGAATAGGAACTAGAAAAATCGGAAAGCGTACTTCCGTAGCATTAAATTTAAATCTCTTAGGCGTAAAATTTTAGCGTCTAGTAATTTATCGACTTATCCAAAGGTAATGTAATTTTACAATATTTATAAAATGGCAGACAAATCAGGAGTCTGCAGTTGGAATAAATGAGGGTAAATAGGTTGCGGCAAATAAATTATAAATATAAAAAATTATATATATATTTTTTCCAACGTTTGATTTTGATAATTTCCACAAGATTCGAACCAACGTCTCCTTGTTTTCGACGGTCTCTGTGGTGTAATGCTAGCACACTTGTCTCGAAAGGAAGGACATGTGAGTTTGTATCCTACTAGAAACCATCAAAAACATTTCATGGCCTCACTCGAAAGAAATATATCCTACTCTCTCTTTTTAACTTTGAGATTCTGTAGCGGTCAAAGTAAAAGAGACAACTTAAAGGCCGTCGCTAACGTGCAAGGTGAACAAACATAGAACCATATTATTTTGGAACTTAGAATCTTGGAATCATTCACGAGAAAGATAATGTGCGTGGTTTTAAGCGATTTTTTCCTCGCTACTATCACCGTATTTAAACTGCAAGAGTACGAGCAAAACATGGATTACTAAACCAGAGAAGGCGCGCACCAACAGTGCATAGGGTGCACATGTGAATGATTTCTCATGCTTGCCGTGACGTATTAAACATCTAATCTAATCATTGACGAGAAAGAAATATGAGGAGACAAAAAACGCTAACACACGGACACCTGTGTATACAACATTCATGTGTCCTGAAAGACCTTTCGATAAGGTACAACATCTATCTATTTTAGTTCAAGAATTAAAACTGAAAATCTGTGAATTATCGAAGGGACAATAAAAAAAATATATTTTCAAGTCTCAACATACTCTACTTATCTATCAAGTTTCATTAAGGTCTGAGTTTGGTACTTGGGAACCTTTCCTTGTAAGACAGGCAATTAGAGCAACATGGTGTGTGTATATAGAACATAATATAAACGTTAAAATTAGCGTAACATTATTTGTATTTGCCCAAACTCAAAATCATTAGTATAATTGGGATATTAATTACACATTTCATTATTGTTTTATCTATAGTAACTAATGACGTTCAAATTCACAACATTTGTCCAAAATTTCATGAAGCATTACTGTCATTACTGCAACAGATTAGAGCAATAGAAGTAGACGTAAATATTTTTCATGTATAACACGTTATTTTTAATTCTAGACTAGAACCGCATGACAAATATTTCATAATGCGATCATCATTGGATCCTCAAAAACGCGTTCGAAGCTCGAAATCGATAATGTAAAAGAGTGCATAATACTGTTTTATTTAACGTGTTATTGTTGAATGTATTGGAGAATTTAATGTTTATGCTATAAATGCTACAGTTATGAAAGTGACAAAATCAATGATAGAATGGTAGTGATTAATAGTTTTATTTAAAAATATCAAACAGTGTTTTATTACAGATATTTTCAGTGACAGAGTAGACCAGTTCTCAGCCAATACATACGATACAACAGATTTTAACTCACGTCCGAAAAACGTTAATATTAATTAATTAATTACAGAAAGTACACTATTGCTCATAACTTTAAGAACATCTTGCAAAATCTAATTTAATAAAAAAGTTTTAACGAGAAAAAAAATATGAGACAAGAAATAGGACGCTGATAAAAATAAAAGCACGGTTGTTATATACAGGCTGTCTCGGAGATTCATATACATCTTCCAACGAAGGGTTACTCACTGAATAAAATAAAAAGGTGTTTGTGTTATTAAAAGTATTAAATTAATATTTTATTTATTAAATTTTTGGGACATTCTACATTTAATTTTTATATTCAATCTATCACCGTTATTTCTTTTTGTTTGGTAACAGAAACACATGTATTTGAAAGTGTTGCGAATTTAAAGTGTACGATCTAAACTGAATTTGGGAATAAAGCTCTTCATATCTTGAATTAAAGATGCTATGTTGATACGTTATCTAAAAAAATATCCTTTATATTTTTAAAAATATTTAAATAAAACAGATTTATTGCAAATTTATGAGCGTGTAATACACCATTAAATTTATCGGAAAATATTTGTATCTCTCGCAATTATATCTGTGTTGCTTTAGCTTTTTTGCTCGCTTTTTTTTTCGGTTGCAAACGAAATAATTAGGTTGCAGTGGGATTTTCCGAACGAAATGTTGATAAAATATAATGCTCATCCTAAAAAATAGCGTTAAACGTACATACCATTCTAGTGACCTACTTGCTGAATATATTTCACTGGCTGGCATGTCCGACACCTGGAATATATATATAATTTCAAATTTAATAAAACGAATATAAAATGGTCCGATAAGTTCGCAATTAAAAAAGTTCAGCATTAGTCGGCTATGATATTTTGTTTGGATGAATTATTTTAAATTTGATTACGGTATTCTGGGGGTGAAAGTTTGGTTAAAATTAATTTAAATAACAACAACGTTTGGGAAATTTATTTTCATAATTGCAATAAATGATAAATAAAAAATAGTTATAACTATGTTAATGCTATTATCATTGGTTTTTTTTTAATTTTTTTAATATAAAACTAAACCTGATATATCATAATTAGTACATAACAATACTTTCTCTTCAAAAGCTTTGGGAAGATCTCTTTTTCCTTTGTTTATATACTGGTAAAAATCATTAGCTTCTAATCATGTTCCTCATCAATCACCGATAGGCTAAAGAAGACCCTAGGAAAAAAGAACATTACCACACGATACAACACAGTGACCAAAATTGACCAGCTACTCTCTCCCAACAAGGACGTATTACCGAAAGTACCAGCGAAAGGCATATACGAATTAAAATCCCTATGTGGAAAAAGCAACATCGGTCAAACATGACGGAGTATTCAGTGTAGTGCGATAGACCACGAGAGAGACGCACGCCTCAGGCATATTGAAAAATTCGCAGTAGTAGAACACCTGCACCAACAAGGAGACCACCGGATAACCTACAGCGACGTTAAGGTATTAGCCAGGACCAGCTACTATTACCCGAGGATAATACGTGAATCAATAGAACTAATGAAGAATAGTCTTTAGAAACCTCCTGAAGAAGCTGACAGCATTATCAGTGAAACGTCAAGTAAAATAGTGAATACACGACAAAACCCGAAAAACATTTGTTCTATGCTAAAGACTCCTTAATAATTTTACTGGTGAATTTTACTTGTTCCAAAATAAAATTCAAATTTTACCAATACCAATACCATCTTTTAGGTTAAATTTCAGGCTGTATTTCAGTTAAATTGTCGATGCTTTTCTAATAAACATTAATGATATTTGTGTCAAATTGTTAAGTTAAAGTATTCAATAATGTCGTAAGATGCGGGTGTCATTGCGAAATGTTAGGAATCTCCAAAGACACGGTTAATATTCCTTCAAAAAGCTACGTGTTACATCGCTACATTTTGAAATATTTACTAAATTTCATTAGAACATGCCATCTCTTTCGCGGTTTTATACGAATATGCCTTCATTAATTTTCTATGCATAGTCACAATTTCGCTTAATTTAATAAGCACATACCTTCAGACAGGGGGATAAGCAAAGATATTAGTTTGTAATGAAGTAATCGGAAATGTGATTGATAAATTCTTTCTGAATTACCAACACATTTTAGCCTACGAAGACCTAGACCGTAGGTAATGAAATTTATCATGTTATTCGTATTCTATTTCGACAACAATTTTCTCCTATTTCTTCTCTTTTTTACGTTTTTTCCTAGTATCTTTTTCAGTATGTTCGGGAGAGATGCACGGAATTAGGTGCCTTTTACAATTCCTCTAGGCCCTTCGGTAACAAAATTAACGCTAGAATCGGGCAAAAGGCGACTATACGAAACACGAATAAAAAAGACAGTTGTCGGGATCGGATATGTATGCAGGTTTTGATATTCCTCATTCAAACAGATTTTCCATACCAAGAAAGTATTTTGATGTGCCGTTTTCGTGATATTTTTATGTATTTCTGGAATTAGATGTATATTAGACATTTTGTCTGAAGCTCACGTGTTCATTTAGAAATTAATTAATGCATTGAAATGTTATTACTACGTTTTACTCATCTTTTATAGTTAAGATATGTTTAAATATAATAAGAGATGCAAGAGATGGCGCACGAAGGTTGAAGTGAATTTATTGGTCGACAAGAGCAACCTTTTCTCTAGCAACTGTCAAAATTTCAGATGTTTACTGTTAATAGTTGTTGTTTAAGAGTATGTTTTGCAAAAACGGATAAAATCGAATTTCCTGCAGTGATAAAATACTTCTGGATGTCTGGGAAAACGGCCACGGAAATTCGAAATATTTTGCTAGAGGTTCATGGTGGATGTACTCCATCATTTTCGACCATCAGCTTCTGGGTGAGCGAGTTCAAACGTGGCCGCACAAGCACAAGTGACGAAACACGCAGTGCATGCCCAAAAACCGCTGCCAACGATGAAATGGCGGAAATGGCGTGTTAGCCGATTGTCGATTGAAGCTGAACGAGATAGCAGAGACAACAGGCAATTCAGAACAATCCTACACAAAATTTTGGGTATGAAACATCTTCCCGCGCGATGTGTACCGTGTTTGCTTATACCAGAGAAATGTCTGGTTAGGATCCAACGCAATCTGTCCAAAAGTGGGTTTAAGTTATGCATTAGTTCAGGGAATTTTAAAAAAGGCATAAGTATATCCCATTTAAGTACCGAACCTCATAATCATTACAACCAGGAGATTCAGACAGGGGGTTGACTTTCTGTAAATGGTTCGTTGATGTTTGTAATGAAAATTTGAATGTATCATAGTATATTTTATGCAGTGACGAAACAAGCTTCTCCGATAGAGGTTTATTTAATAAGAAGAATCATCACTATTGGTTGCGAGAAAATTTATTAATACTGCGTCCACATACTGCACAATTTCGATTTACTTTTAATATTTAGTGCGGATTAACTGGTTTGAAAGTCGTTGGTCCAGTGTACTACAGTGGTACATTGACTGAAGAGAGATATCTGGAATTTATTCGAAATGTTCCAGAGGATTTTGTTGATAACGGTAATTGTCTGAAGCGCCAAAATTTATACTTTCAGCAGGACGGTACTCCTGCACACAACCACATTTAAAAAATTAGGTGTATAAAATGAGGTATAACATCGTAAACGAATTTCAAAATGAAGTGAAGAAAGTTTTCTGGGAATTGGATGGAAGGACGGTCTTAAGAACTACTCAGAGTGTACTCAAGTAGGCACGAAAATGTATTGAGAAAGAAAGTGATGCTTTTTAATCAATTGCAATTTAATTGCAACGATATTGTTTTAAGATGTAATACGATAGAATAAACATGAAACACAAAGGCGCTTATGTATCTATTTTGTTGTGGAGCAATAACACTTAGAACAAAATGGAAACTTCTAATACTAATAACTTTTATAACTTCAATAACTTCAATAACTTCAATAACTTCAATAACTTCTATAACTTCAATAACTTCAATAACTTCAATAACTTCTATAACTTCTATAACTTCAATAACTTCAATAACTTCTATAACTTCTATAACTTCAATAACTTCAATAACTTCTATAACTTCTATAACTTCTATAACTTCTATAACTTCAATAACTTCTATAACTTCTATAACTTCTATAACTTCTATAACTTCTATAACTTCTATAACTTCTATAACTTCTATAACTTCTATAACTTCTATAACTTCTATAACTTCTATAACTTCTATAACTTCTATAACTTCTATAACTTCTATAACTATATAACTTCTATAACTTCTATAACTTCTATAACTTCTATAACTTCTATAACTTCTATAACTTCTATAACTTCTATAACTTCTATAACTTCTATAACTTCTATAACTTCTATAACTTCTATAACTTCTATAACTTCTATAACTTCTATAACTTCTATAACTTCTATAACTTCTATAACTTCTATAACTTCTATAACTTCTATAACTTCTATAACTTCTATAACTTCTATAACTTCTATAACTTCTATAACTTCTATAACTTCTATAACTTCTATAACTTCTATAACTTCTATAACTTCTATAACTTCTATAACTTCTATAACTTCTATAACTTCTATAACTTCTATAACTTCTATAACTTCTATAACTTCTATAACTTCTATAACTTCTATAACTTCTATAACTTCTATAACTTCTATAACTTCTATAACTTCTATAACTTCTATAACTTCTATAACTTCTATAACTTCTATAACTTCTATAACTTCTATAACTTCTATAACTTCTATAACTTCTATAACTTCTATAACTATATAACTTCTATAACTTCTATAACTTCTATAACTTCTATAACTTCTATAACTTCTATAACTTCTATAACTTCTATAACTTCTATAACTTCTATAACTTCTATAACTTCTATAACTTCTATAACTTCTATAACTTCTATAACTTCTATAACTTCTATAACTTCTATAACTTCTATAACTTCTATAACTTCTATAACTTCTATAACTTCTATAACTTCTATAACTTCTATAACTTCTATAACTTCTATAACTTCTATAACTAAGTTAATCAGTAAAGCTTGTTTCTTTAATAATTTTCTCGTAAACATTATCTGTTTAGTTTATTTTGTTATTTTAATAGTGTGATCAAACTTATGAGTGATAGTGTACATAAGAACATACGGTACCTTTCCCATATCTATAGAATATTTATTACAGTGTTACAGCGTTTGAGTTATTATTAAACTCGTCAAGTCCGTGCTTATAATGATTTAAAACATTTTCGTTTTTGCAAGCAAGCTTTATACCCACAAAAAATTGCAGTCAACATATTTGTATTTCTTTTAAAATAAGAGGAATAGTGTACTTAGAAACAAATTTAATTATTACGAAGCTAAAATTCGTCTCAACCTCCTGAACCTCTTTCAAAAAAAAGCTGTTACATTAACTTCCACGGCTTCGTTAATAATAAATGTTTTCTTTTTTTTCCTTTCCTTTACGAAACTGACCTTAGGAACTCAGAGTTTGCTATGTAATTTTAAAGAGAAAATTTTGGACGCAATACCTTTCATTAATTAGCTACGGTAGGATCGAAAATTTGTAAATAGTACTAACTTATTTCGATTATCGGAGATTGTCTGTTGCCAAAAAAGTTCAATCGTATTATTGTAGTCGTTCTCGTAAAGAAGGGCAGTGTTAAATTTATTTATCTATTGTTTTTTTTATTAATATTAATTTATTTATTAATAATCTTACTTGTCAGTACTACAGAGCGATAGTGTGGACTACCGTGGAAGTGATTGCGTATTATCGTAGTGACATTTTACACTATCTCATAGAAAAATACCAAAATATTAAAAATTTATTTATTCCTAATATACAAAGGGAAATGAATTTTAATAATAATAATAATAATATTTAATGCCCAACAGATACAAATATCCAATTACAAGGCTATGTTAAATAATGTACACATGCAAATATAAGTAATATAAAATTAAAGTATGACAAATTAGAAAACTTAGTAACTAGTTGCTTTAATTTAAATTAAAAAAAAAAGTAGTTTACCAGTGGTTAGGAAAAAAGAGAGAACGGAAAAAGTATTCAACTAAGTGTAACGCACCCGCGGTCTACATACCATCAAAAGGGACGGTAAAGTGCAGGTATGTATATCCAACTCGGCAAACTCCATAGAGTTGAAATTGCTACACAATCTGTGTATTGGAGACCTGATGGCGATGTTTGTTCTAGGTGCGAAACAGTAAAATGTATTTGTTTGCCTAGATCCTGAACGTGGTACAATGAAGTTGATTTTACTCAACAACTCAGGGACATCAAGACCATTATGAAGTAAAGTAAATAGGAATTTACACTCAGCCTGTTTTCGACGTAGTTCTAATGAATCAATATTAAATGCCTCTAGCAGAGCACTGTAGCTAAATCCTTGAATCGGGTAAGTATTAAATTTTACAGTACAAGAACTTCAAACACCTTCTCTGAATCTGCTCTAGAAGATGTATCTGATAGATATACATAGGTGACCAGACCAAGGATGCATACTCCAGTCGAGACCGAACAAAAGCGAAATAAAGAGGAAGAATGGCTGTTATAGAAGCAAATGGTCGTGTAACACGTATAATGAATCCTAACATACTCAACGCTGATGTACAAATACTGGATATGTGCTCCATAAAGGTCAGTCTTGAGTCAAAGACGACGCCCAAGTCTCTCATAGAGGTCTCTCTAGGTAAAGAAGATCCAGCCAAGTGGTAGATATATATAATTGGAGTCGTCTTACGAGTGTAGGTGACAATTTTGCATTTGTTTACATTAACTGTTAGTTTGTTGTTGACACACCACGTGTGGAATATATCGAGTTGGCTTTGCAAATGATTGCAATCCTGAGAATTATTAATTGTTGAGTACAACTTCAAGTCATCTGCGTATAACAACTTTGGACAGTTCAGTTGATAGCACAAATCATTTATATATATGATGAACAGAAGTGGACCCAAGTTACTCCCCTGAGGAACTCCAGAGCTCGGCGCGAAGTAATCAGACTCAAATCCCATGTATGTCACAAATTGCTTTCTATCAAGAAGAAAGAACGTAATAGTAACACCATACAACATTTATTTATGTGTAATCTAAATCACAAAACTCGAATACTGTGACACTAGCACACTGAAGCTGTAGCTGTCGAAACGTGCGTCCACATTTTAGTGAAGTGTTATGGTTAGGGGGATGTGATTGGAGGAGTAGCACATCGTTAGTAAATAATATTAGCAGGAGTGGAGCTGAGTTAGAGCCCTGTGGAATACCAGAAATATCACTAGGATTATTAGAATTATACGCCACATTTGCGTTGATATAAATAAGGTTCTATGAGTTTTACAAAAGAAGCAACCAAACCAAATACGACCAATTTATGTTGAACAATTTACGATCGATTAGATCTTAAGAAGAATAGTATAGTTCAAGGAGAGACAAAATCAGAAACACCACAACCACTAGTAGTCTAAATATCGAGCCAATAGAAGTAATCATATACACAGAATGGAAGAAGATTGAACAAAGAAGATTTTCGAAGCCAAAACAGGGGGCAAAAAGAGAATAGATAGACTCTAAAACATTTGGAAAGGGCAAGTGTATAGAACATTAGAAAAAAATAAATTTGGTATGGGTAGAAGCCAGACAACTGGCTCAGAATAGTAAACTGTAGAAGACAAAAATAAGAGAACGACACCGCAAGGTATAAAGGACAAACAAAAGATCTAGAACGTTAGTTTAACTAAATAAATAATCGAAAAGAATAATTTTCTTTATTCAAGACAGTTACGAGTAAATGTAAGCATAATTAAATAGAACAAAAATAAATGAGAAGTTATATCATTTTTGATTGCACTAGATTGCTACTTCATAATTATCGTAATAATACACGTCCGCGCGGATTGATCTTAATTTTAAAAGAAGGAGGTCAACAATCTGTAAACTTGACTTATTTACTGACCATTAACAAGTTATTGTAAATTTAATTTCTATTACGATTGTTAATCATTCCTAAATAGACAGATGCGGAAACTGTTGTATGAGAGACATAATACTTACATCTAAGTTATTGTTTAATATGTTACGCAAGTAACTTTCACGAGTACCCCGTTCTTTTCCTTAAAATCGCTCGTACATAATTTATTGCATCGATAAACCTCTGGTATTATTAGTAAAAGGTCGAGAAAATTTTTTAAATGCTTTCGAATCGTTCAAGAACATCTTAAACGTTCTTTTCATGTATTCGTAGCTAATTAATTTATATAACGTCGCAATCTGATGCATAATTTTATGGGAATAAAAGCACATTCACTTATAACAATTAGCAACAATAATAAATATATTACAACGAAACAATTAGCACTGCACTTAACGTTTTAAAATTTGCTTTACCTTGTATTTCATTTCGATCTGCTTGTTGTGAATTTTACAATAATACTGTTCGATTTAGAGATGCCAAAAAGTGATAGTAAGTAAGGAAGTAATTCTCCATCTCTCCCATCTATTTCTACGGTATTCTATCCTTTTTTAAACGCAGTTGTATATTGTAATGGTAGTTTAAATAAATGTCATATTTTTCACATCTAAAATAAATAAGTTTAATTAGTAATTTTATGTGTATTCTATCTGTTTGTAATATATGTTATACTTTTATTGGCAGATCATCTTTTTTTTAAGTAATATACCGATTTCTACTTTTGAAATAGTGAATATCAACTAGGTAACTATCTAGACATAAACCCAAAACATATAACAAGTGAATAAATTAATTTGCGCTATAAATACTACATAAAATTTGATTAAAAAAAAGCTTTACCCTCCTTTAAATCGGCATTGATTAAGTTAAAATCAGGATGCATTAGGGCAACCAACCCTAAAGTATCAGCTGCCTATATTTACCTATCTAGAAATTCTCATCATTTAACTGGACTGTGCAAATAGTTTCAATATTTGAACGTCATCGAACTTATATCAAAAGTAAAATATTTTCTTTATTATTTGGTGTTACGATGTTTATAAGTACGAATTATTTAACTAACTATATAGGGTGTCCAACCAAACTGTCTTATTAGAATTTTTCGAACTTATTATTATTGTTTAAAATGTTATAACTTTACTCAGAACATCTCTCAATTTCCTTATGAAATATTTCATTTTATCGAAATGACAGAAACAAAATTTCAGTTGTATACAACAGATAACGTTAAGTTAGCAATAATAGAACTGTACCCGTGGTATTATAACACATGGGCTGAAAAGTCCCGGGCGTAACAAAGAAAACACGGTTTTTTTGGTTCAAAATTAGCTTTATTCATCAACGTAATCTCCATGAAGAGCAACGCAATCATTCCAGCGCCGCTCTAACATTTCAATACCACTTTTGTAGAACGATTTATCTTTTGCCTCAAAATAGGCCTCAGTTTCAGCGATAATCTCTTCATTCGTGCGAAATTTCTTACCGGCGAGCATTTTTTTGAGGTCTGCGAACAGCCAGTAGTCGCTGGGAGCCAAATCTGGTGAATACGGTGGATGTGGGAGCAATTCGAAGTTCAATTCATGTAGTTTTGCCATTGTTTTGATTGACTTGTGACACGGTGCGTTGTCTTGATGAAACAATTTTTTTCTTTGCCATATGCGGTCGTTTCTTTGCAATTTCGGCCTTCAAACGCTCCAATAACGCTATATAATATTCACTGTTGATGGTATTTCCTCTCTAGTCGATGAATATTACACCATGCACATCCCAAAATACCGACGCCATAACCTTTCCAGCCGACTGTTGTGCTTTCGGGCGCTTTGGACGAGGTTCACCAGTTGCTGTCCACTCAGATGACGATCGTTTTGATTCCGGAGTGAAGTGATGGATCCATGTTTCATCCATTATCACATATCGACGCAAAAATTCCGGTTTGTTACGTTTAAACATAGCCAAACACTGCTCAGAATCATCAACACGTTCTTGTTTTTGGTCAACAGTGAGCAAACGCGGCGCCCATTTTGCACAGAGCTTTCTCATAGTCAAATGCCCATGCAATATAAAGCCAATACGTTCTTTTGATATGTTTACGATGTCAGCTAACTCACGCAACTTCACTTTTCGATCATTCAAAACGATTTTGTGGATTTTTTTGATGTTTTCTGGTGTTACCGCCTCATTTGGACGTCCACTGCATTCTGCATCATCGGTGTCTCTACGACCACGTTTGAAGTAAGCAAACCGACGTTTTATTGTTGTTTCTGATGGAGCGGAGTCCCCATAACACTTTTCAAGCCATTGCTTCGCTTGAGCGGTATTTTTTTCCCATCAAGAAGCAGTGTAAAATTAAAACACGAAATTGTTTTTAATCCATTGTTTTGAAAATAACAAAAGTAGCGTGACTCTTAGCACAATAACTCACAAACTAATGAATAGACTATGATGAAATTTTAACAGCTGTCTTTTGAAGGTTAGTACTAACTGAGAAAAAGGTGACTGCAATAAAACTAGCGTCATCTATGTGTTAGGCCCGGGACTTTTCAGCCCATGTGTTATGCCTTCAACGCAATTCCTTTGGACATTCATGCCTTAAAATCTGTCTAGTAAGTAAGCATTTTGTTTCTTTTTTTAGCCTGTTTTTTCTTTTTACTTTCATTATTTTAATTTTAACTTAAGTCGTTATAATTATATTTAATTTATTATTATGTAGATTATCTTTCGTCTTTATTATTATTATTATTTAGGTATGCGGTACATTTTGTGTACAGTAAGTAGCATGTTTGTCTTGTTAGAACGGCATGACGGCTTTCATTTAAAATTATCTCTTCTCTCAAACCTACCACATAAGATATTGTTTTGCAGTCATTTTTCCTTTCATATTTTTTGTATAATTATCAAATCTCGCGATATTTTCTTCTTTTATAAGAAAATTGTATATTTCCAATGTCTATGAATAAAATAATAATATCAATCCAACTAAAAATTTAATCCAGTGCAATGTTGAAAGAGGAAAATTAAACGTTTAAATGACATTTTCTACTTTCAAAGTATCTTGCTAATATAATACACCGTAAAATAGAATAGAAACTTAATATAGGGTTAATAATACATGTAACCTACTTAAATTAATTAAAATTTAAACCCTCTTATTAATCGAAAATGCACCAACTTACTCTTATAAAGTCGTCGCATTAATTAGTAGCACAAATATCGTTTTGTTAGTTTATTTTCTCAAGTTAATGGAGACAAAGTGGCGCTAAATACAACTAAAGACCGGTGGGAAAAATTAATTTATACCTGGTTCTACCTCTGTAATTTACGTAAGGAAGTTACCCTATCAAGGAACCTCTTCAAATTTCACTTTGTATCCGACGTAAGTGTCGCTTTTATAGTTAACTCTTCGTGAATTATATTTAATTATTCTTTTTCATCTTGGATGCTACAGAAGGTTGCTAAATTAGCACAAAGTATTACTCATACGTTTTTGGACAAATATCTAGGAAAAGAAGACACTCCTAATTTGATTGATTACGTTTAAAAAAATATATAAAGTATCCAATGATTGCAACTTGCTCAGTAAAGTTTAAGATGTGTAATGAATTTGTAATTATAAAATATACTATAAAAGCTTTTTCTGTAATATGGTGTATGTAAATGTACCTGATTATTCAATTATTAATAAATAATTAACAGCATAAACAATGAAAATAGTACATTAACTGAAACTAATGAGGTATTGTACGAGCTTAATTAAATTATTTTATAGTGATACGTTATAAATATTAAATGTTGATCGAACGACACAAACAAATTTGCGATTAATTTAATAAACTTATAGGACCATCTATTATTAACACTGTAGATTGCTTAATACGAAATTTAAACGTTATAAAAATCTGCACATGTTCAGTGTGAATCAAATATTAATTATACAGGGTGACGTAAGTATTATTATCGAAAAGTGTTATATATTCATTTTTGTCTCTGGGACTGATGTTGGAATCGTTTTTCGCATTTCAAGAATTCGTTGTTATAATTGGTAAGAGTTGTAATCTTGTAGCAATAACAATAATTTTATTGTATTATTAGAAATAGATAATTCTTCTAATCTGTATTATAACACATGGGCTGAAAGGTCCCGGGCCTAACACATAGATGACGCTAGTTTTATTGCAGTCATCTTTTTCTGAGTTAGTACTAACCTTCAAAAGACAGTTGTTAAAATTTCATGATATTCTATTCAATGGATCAAAAACAATTTCGTGGTTTAATTTTACACTGCTTCTTGATGGGGAAAAATACCGTTCAAGCGAAGCAGTGGCTTGAAAAGTGTTATGGGGACTCCGCTCCATCAGAAACAACAATAAAACGTTGGTTTGCCGACTTCAAACGTGGTCATGAAGACACCGATGATGCAGAACGCAGTGGACGTCCAAATGAGGCGGTAAAACCAGAAAACATCAAAAAAATACACAAAATCGTTTAGAATGATCGAAAAGTGAAGTTGCGTGAGTTAGCTGACATCGTAAAGATATCAAAAGAACGTATTGGCTTTATATTGCATGAGCATTTGACTATGAGAAAACTCTGTGCAAAATGGGCGCCGCGTTTGCTCACTGTTGACCAAAAACAAGAACGTGTTGATGATTCTGAGCAGTGTTTGGCTATGTTTAAACGTAACAAACCGGAATTTTTGCGTCGATATGTGACAATGGATGAAACATGGATCCATCACTTCACTCCGGAATCAAAACGATCGTCATCTGCGTGGACAGCAACTGGTGAACCTCGTCCAAAGCGCACGAAAGCTCAACAATCGGCTGGAAAGGTTATGGCTTCGATATTTTGGGATGTACGTGGTGTAATATTCATCGACTATCTTGAGAAAGCAAATACCATCAGCAGTGAATATTATATAGCGTTATTGGGGCGTTTGAAGGCCGAAATTGCAAAGAAACGACCGCATACGGTAAAGAAAAAAAATTTGTTTCATCAAGACAACGCACCGTGACACAAGTCAATCAAAACAATGGCAAAACTACATGAATTGAACTTCGAATTGCTACCACATCCACCGTATTCGCCAGATTTCGCTCCCAGCGACTACTGGCTGTTCGCAGAGCTCAAAAAAATGCTCGCCGGTAAGAAATTTCGCACGAATAAAGAGATTATCGCTGAAACTGACGCCTATTTTGAGGCAAAAGGTAAATCGTTCTACAAAAGTGGTATTGAAATGTTAGAGCGGCGCTGGAATGATTGCGTTGCTCTTGATGGAGATTACGTTGATGAATAAAGCTAATTTTGTACCAAAGAAACCGTATTTTCTTTGTTAGGCCCGGGACTTTTCAGCCCATGTGTTATACAGGTATTCACTGTTTAACAGAGGGCCTCCATAAAGGGTTTGGTTGTACAAATACACATATCGAAGCGTAGGATGAATTAAATTTCGCTAATAAAGAGTAACAAAATAGCTTGTTTAAATATTAACGTCGCTAATACAGTTAGAATGTGAGGTTCGAATGCAGCACTAGCAAATAATCATTCTACACGATGCTGTGCATTTTAAGCAACTATTACTGCACGCCTTAGTACGTGTAGTTGCTCCAATCTAAGTTCCGTGTGAATTACAATCGCTCCCTTATATACGGATTTCGAGAGACAATCGGAATAGAATCTGGAGATTCTAGATTCTGAGTCACCTGGACGATGCTAGGTCGATATGTATGTACATCTACAGACATACACAGTGTTGTAACGAAATTAAACGATTTATTCTGGTTCTGTAACTAAATATTCACTTAAATCTAATTCAATGCTTGCGTAGGTCTTATAACCCCTTAACTAACTGATATTTAACAAAATGAATTTATTTGTTACTATAGAAATATATGTATATTCACATACAACAACGTAACATGCAGAGTATTCGATCCCTGGTCTTCTCAGGTGGTTTGGGAGTATTCTGGCCCCGCCCCGGAGTAGTGGTATTGAGAATATGAATTTTGAGAATATTTTTTAGGAATCGAATGTGATTTATAAAAAAACTGGAACCAATGTTGATAAAGGAAACTGTCTATTGTGAAGGAAAAGTAATACATGATGATGAAAATGATATTAGAAACAAATTACATTTTGCTTGGTTAGGGGTACAACTTGGATAATACAAATTTTCGTAACTTCACAGTGGAAAGACGATAAACGGAAAGTTTAAATATTTTCGTGAGAAGTTTTTAAGATGAAAAATGGTTGTTTTACGTATGGGAGTAGAGGAAATTTACTAGAAATTAGTGGAATTCTAAGAGGAGAGAAGTTTTTAGACATTTTAGAATAACGTTTATTTTTTTATGTGCGATATTGATCTAAAACAGTAACATTTAACTTTTATAGGAAAAATTTTGCAAATTGCAATTATGAAATTAATTGCCAGAATGATAATTAGTTGCCAAAGGTTTTTAAATTAATTAGACTTTCTTTTTGAAAGTAATCCAATTGTCTAAACTTCGCTTAGCGGTAATGCATATATATGTATATACATATGTATATATTCGCAATTTATGTTGATTTCTTGTTGACGAAATAAAAGGCACTACCACAAAATCCAGTAGCACTCCTTAATTATTTAAAGAAATATATTTGTACTTATAATTGACGCGAAGTTACTGTGAGTTCCATTTGAAAGTAGAAATGAAAAACGGAACGTATACCTTTAGCTTGTTAATTTAACGACAAAATAGGTCCCCTGTTTTTAAAATCAGCACCATTAAACGACAAAAAGAAGTCAATAAGCGCTTTCCCTTCGAAACCTCAGATCTCGTCCTGGTTTTAACTGTTTTCGTTCCTTTTAAAGGGCAGAGGGCGTTCGTTTGAAAGGAATTTTTGTACCGGCGCTTTTTCGAGGGAACCAAATCACCGATTCCCGAAACAAGTGCATGAGCGATATTCGAAAACGCCTCGGAATTTTTATTGTCGCTTTATGAGATTCATGTCAATTACTACACGATTTGTCTACTTTAAAAAGGAAGCAATGTACTTATGTAATGTAGTTTGGAAGTTTTAAAAAGTTTTATATGATCGACGTAAAATATAAAAGGGGCTATAAAAGACATCTTCAAGGTAAAAGGAGACGCAATAATCGTTACTTCTTTTATTTTTCCACACTTTCCCGCTGATTTATGCGGATTTTAAGATAATAAATAAAGGCAATTACTCCCTATTCATGTATTGACGTGTTCTTCTTCCGCAAGTTTATGAAAGCCATTTCAATAATGATAAGGAATCCAGTCAGATTTTATAGGAAAGTTTTAGCATTCCGCGATGATTCTTTCGTTTTGTAATATCTACATTTTTACAAGTAGAATATGTTGAGTATGGTGTTAAAATTCACTCTAAGAGGGGTAAAACACCCCTTCGGAAATTGACAGAAATAGAACCAAATTCACAATAGATATATCGAAAGGTCTCTCAGGGCACATGAATGTTGTATACATAGAGTGTTGCATTTAAGCTGCACCCTCTTATGCTAGAGTTGATCATCTCCAACATCCTTTATTGATTTTAAATTACAGGGTGTTCCAAAGATGGTATTTAACACAAGAACTTATATCTTATGCAACATATGTACTGTTAAGGACTTAATATTGTTTTTTATATTTTATATATTTTTTTACTACTATGTATTTTATCTTCTTTGCATTATTATTTTCATTTAGAATATTACTTTATTTTCATTCTTATATTTATTTATTTTGCTCTCTTATATCCAGTTTTATTTTAATATGTATGTACATTACGCATTGTATATGTATGCAAGTCAGCCATTCGCATTACGCTAGCTAAAACTGCCTAATTAGAAATCATTCACTGCAACGTCGTCGGATATGTAATGGGAGTTTTCTTGAAATTTAAGGTACACAAGCATAGGCAGTCGTCTCCCGCGCGACGGTCGAGGTATTAGCGATCGTGCACTCTCGGTCACCTTTCGTGCCTCGTCGTAACGTGTACAGTAACGTCGTCGTAAGATTATTAGAGATTTCTAAGTTTTTCTAGTTTTGGCGGGAATCGTCGAGGACGTTGTCTGTACATTTATTTCTGACGGGAGTCATTTGGTAACGTCGTCGGACCACATGTATAGATTTTTTTAATAAGTATAAATTCTCGATTTTCTATCATCGTACGTCGAGGCTACTGTGTCCATTGTCGTCTATACATATTTTTAGTCTTCAGTTAAGTTTGTGTCGGAAATTATTTTGGTGAGATTGTCGGCGCGCATGTATAGACCTCCTCTACAAGTACGATCACTCCGCTTCTTGCTGATGGTCGTTGCGGCCGCAGCGCCCGTTGTCTTTTGTACGTTTGTTCGGTCCTTGTCGTATCGGGACTTAGAAATTTTTCATTTAGTTGCTCGTCGTAGCGGACGAGTTTCACGGACCAGTTTTCTTATGTAATGTCGGCATCATCGCTCCGTTTTACTTGTCTGTGCGCAGTTCGCACAGTTGATGGTTACTGGCTCTTTCCCTTCTTTGGGGCGCAGTAGAGTAGAGAGCTAAAGATTGCACATAGCGTACTATTTCAAACGAGAACGCCTGGGTAGCTGTGACATTACTTTTGTATTGAGATCGGCTATTATCGCTACTGTCGCCCTCGACCAGGCGTTCAAGCTCTAAGAGATAGGGTGGGTTTCCCTATAAATGTGAATATAACAAACGTATTTGGTCAAGTACAAATACATGCCAATAATACAGGGCCAAGTCCCTTAGGCAAATTTAAAACAAGGAAAGTATATTAGGCTCCCGGAAAGGGACATATAAATAAGCATAGCACCGAGGTGCGCTTATAAATTTAAGAAATAAATAGGGTTGGCTCCCCTTTAAAAAGGTAGTGGTGCATGCAAACAGATAGAGGCATTAATACATGCCTCTGACAAAGCTTCATCGGAAGCATATAAGAGTTTAACCTTTTAAACAGAATTAAGACATAGCGTTGCAACGTACATGCTGAGGCATTACTTTATGTTGCTACCAATGAAAATACATATACAAATGCTAATGTACATTACATGTATAAGAGAGCTCGAATAACTGCAATTATTGCAAATCTATATATCTTACGTACATCGTACATGTACATAGCCAAGAGTGGAAACCGTGTAACCATTTCATTTTTAAATATATTTTTTTGCGCACGCGCATTGAGTTTCACTGTACAACCTCTCCTCTAGTAAATAAGCGAACATACTCTACAAGTAAGTATTGGTCAAGTAATTTAGGAAATTACGAGCAGGCTACAGCGGCGTTGTTCTTCAAACCAGGAGAACGTAACATGTACTATATATACATATATCAGAAAAGGGAAACAATTACTCTATATAATCCCACTTCATACAGTTTAGGTATGTTACTTCAATTTGCTTAGCATTAATTAAATAAAATAATTAATCAAATGTTATCGAATTACATAACTGCAATCGCTAATTGATATGGTAAACTTATGTCTCTGCTACTGATAGTACTAAAAGACCCTGGTGGCAAGTTTAGGCCCCCAAGTACAACAAAGCCTATTTCCATCGACAGACGTTGTGATTTAAACCTCTTCAGGTGAACTAACCACTGATTTATTTAACAAAATTAAAATAAATACATATTTTATTAATTATTATTAATACTAAGGATTTGCTATGACGTGTAATCATGTATTTACATTTGTATGAATTGTGAACATTAAGGCATAATAACATACAATTTTACTGATTTTTTTATTATTATCAGTTTTGCTTTAAAATGTTGCCGAATGTGTTTTTCATGAAGATATGTTAAAAATAAAATTTGCATTCAAAAAGGAAAAATAATATTGAAAATCTTTCTTTGAGACAGAGATCGGACAATAATACTTACGTAGCTTTCGCATAAATTTACACACACCCTATATAATGCATTTTCCATTTATGCCATGTATATAGAGATTTTCGTAACATTCATATTGAATCATTAACTAA
Organism: Trypoxylus dichotomus; assembly: GCA_023509865.1. Classification (NCBI taxonomy): domain Eukaryota; kingdom Metazoa; phylum Arthropoda; class Insecta; order Coleoptera; family Scarabaeidae; genus Trypoxylus; species Trypoxylus dichotomus. Next base: position 4,966,644 of record CM042083.1, on the reverse strand, counting down.
TACCTTTGAAAATTATGCATTGATCAATCTGCAACATTAATAATACACGATTCTATAAGTTTATTAATTTAATTGCAAATTTATTTCTGTCACTCTATCAGTATACATTCATTATTTATTACGTATCACTGTGAAATAATTGAGTTATACTCTCACAAGCTTTAATTACTCGGGTTGTATATCTCATTAGTTTCATTTAATGTACTATTTTAATTATTTATGCTAGTTAGTTATTTACGAGGGCAATCCCAAAAAAAAGGTCTCCTATATTTTTAGATATACAAAGAACCGTTTATTTTCTATAATTGCTACATCACTTTAAAGATTGAAGAATGCTTTATTTTTCAACATAATCGCCATTTCGGTCGATGCATTTTTGTAAACGCTGTGGCAGTTTTACAATGCCCATGTCATACCAGCTTGCCGCCATGCCCTTCAGGAAGCGTTGAACCTCATCTTTCACCTCATCATCGGAGCAGAACCGCCGTCCAGACAAATGTTCCTTCAACATAGGGAAAAGGTGGAAATCGCTGGGTGCCAAGTCCGGACTGTAGGGTGGGTTCGTGATGACGTTCCAACCAAAATTTTGCAGGAGATCGACGGTTTGACGGGCGTTGTCGTGGAGAATGCTTACACCTTTGCTCAATATCCCTCTTCTCCGGTTCTGAATTGCCCTTCTGATTTCTTCAGTGTTTCACAGTACCTGTCAGCGATGACTGTTGTCCCAGCAGGCAGAACGTCGACCAACAGTACCCCCTTCCTGTCCCAAAACACAGTTGCCATGACTTTACCGGCAGATTGTGTTTGCTTGAATTTTCGTGGCTTGGGTGAAGGGGGGTGCCACCACTCGAGTGACTGTTGTTTTGTTTCGGGTGTAAAGTGGAATGCCCAGGTTTCGTCACCCGTGACAATCGAGTCCAAGAAGTTGTCCTTTTCGTCTCCATAGTGGCGGAGAAATTCGAGGGAAGAATCAACCCGTTACCGTTTGTGGTCTTCTGGCAGCATACGCGGCACCTATCTTGCATACACCTTCCGATATTGCAACTTTTTTTTTTAATCCTATGTCCTTTATACCTTGCGGTGTCGGACTATTTATTTTCTTATTTTTATCTTCCACAGATTCCTGTTCTGAGCCAGTTGTTTGGCTTCAATCCATCCCATACTTTTCTTTTCCAATATTCTATACACCTGCTCCATCCAGGTGTTTCGGTGTCTACCTATTCTGTTTTGGCTTCAGATATCCTCTTTGTGATTCGATCTTCTTCCATTCTGCGTAGATGTCCAAGCCATCCCAGTTGAATATTGCAACTTTTCCGTTAAAATCCTGTGGATGGTGCTTCTGGAAACCTCAGGAACCAAAATGCAGAGAGCATCCAGAGTGATCCTCGGATCTTTACGCATAAGTTCCTCAACTTTCGCGATTATCTCGTCGGCAATTGATGGCCTCCCGTTGCTTTCTTCGTCATGAATTTCAGTACGACCGGCTGTAAACTCTTTACACCACTTGCGAACGTTTTTGACATCCATGCACGACTGTCCATACACTTCCGTCAAAAGGCGGTGAATTTCAACCGGTTTAACCCCTTTTGCGTTCAAAAATCGAATAACTGCGCCCACTTCGCACTTGGCGGTAACGTTTATCGGGAGCTCCATTTCGAACGGCTACCAAGCCAAGACTGAGAATCCGAGCGAAGCGCCTGCGTGCTTATGTGGTAGCGGAGAAGGCATCACTCACAACAGTGTTGCCAACAACCGTATTAAAACGTTCTCTACGTCCCCAAAAAAATAGGAGACCCTTTTTTTGGGATTGCCCTCGTATTAATAACGAAATTTTCAGGTAGATTTATATACGCGATGCTGTAAAAGAAGCTTTTTTAATATATTTTGCATTTACAAATTGATATCGCATCTGATGATCGTAGAATTGGAAGCACCTAGTGTGAATTGGTGCCAAAAAACTCTAGGCCGCTTCAACGTCAGTGGTAATGAATCTGGGTGAAAAAGAAGGCGAAGAAAACCCAACAAAAGTTATTCGTTCTCGAAGTGTCTCCAAAAAGGTGGTTGCGACATTTGTCTCGAAAGTAGGTTATGTAGCACCAATTCCTCTATAAAATCAAAGAATTGTTTCCGTCGATTGGCCCATTTGTTTGCCGCAAGTCATTGCTTCTAAAAACCAACCTCGAACGACGTAAGTATGGAGAATACTTTAAAGGACAATAGGGGCTGTCTATGTACTGTTTTATTCCGGCTTCCGTATCAGCCAAAATGTCAGGTGATTTAGTTTTATTAGTCTTACCACTTAAATTCTTCCTTGATATAGTTTACAAATGAAATATCAAGAATTAATGATACCTCATCTCTGATCCAAAAAAGATAGTAAAATTAGAATATAACGGTATTCTTTTTAAATTAATTATGACAGACATTCTATAGTAGAAAATTTGACGATTCCGCAATCAAAATTTACGCATTAACATTTCTCATATTCCAGTAAATTCGATTTTAACAGTCTTTACTCTTTTTGTAATTTCACTTCGAATCAAGGAAGAGAGTTATTTGGCAAACAAAAACTAATTTTCTTTAACATATCGATTTTTTATGAGCAACGGGATAAAAAGTAATTCATTTCGGATAAATTTAAGAACATCATCCTAACAGGGGAGTTGCTGACGGAGTGTATAGAGAGGTGACGTCACATCAATCAAATTTACATCAAAAGATATGCTGTTTCAATTTTAGCTGCGTGCGCACTGCGATATATTACAAATAAATGACAAATGGAAAAAGTGTTTGGAATCGAAATAATCAAATTTTACTTGATTTCGATTTATATTTCAATAGATCACTGGTGCAATCGAACGTGTCATATTGAATAAAATACGAATTACGTCCGGTCTGTAATTTACGGCTCATTACGTTATTGCGATATTACTATTATCTGCGTTACAGTGCCTCATTACATTTAAATTAAATTATTTATTTATATCCCAGCTATTGCATATTTAACATAGGGCTATGACATTGACTCTCTAGTGTTAGTACTGCTGAAAACAAGCTTGAACTTCGAATTTGAATAAATTCAAATATGATTTACAATACTGTGCGAAAAAAAACGTACATTATTGAAGCTTATTTTCGAATTGGAATGCAAATTGATGGAATTTGGGTGTACAACCAGCGTGCATATTTGAATGAATTTAGGGAGCATTGTGTGTACATACACTACCGCTCAAAAGTGTTTAGGCACCCCTGTTTTTATGGATTATTCATATAGTATTATGTTTACCAAAAAAACATTATAATAAAATGAAATACGTATTTAAAATGTAGTTCAGTAAGATAAACACCCATTATATCGCATAATAATCATTTACCTGCACTTGGTCGGATTACCATAAACTGTTTATTGCGGTGCAATTACAATAGTAATCCCTCTGAATTTACTGGGTAAATTTAGTCATCTGTTAGATTGTAGGTAATAATGTTTAAATTACCTTCCTAGAAGATTATAGTGAAATCTGTAACCTATGGTCAGTTGCAGTGTGGTATTTACTCTATTCACGTCGTGAGCGAAATATCGTGTGACAATTTTTTAAAATGCCTCCGCGAAGAGAAATTAGTACGGAACGACGTGCGCTTATAATAACTTACCATAAAAGTGGCATAAGTAATCGACAAATTGCCAAAAAAATGAAAATACACCACTCTACGGTTGACTATAACGTAAAAAGATATCGGGAAACTGGCAGTTTTCTTAATAAAAGACGGAGTGGAAGGCCAAAAGCGACAACATCTGCAGATGATCGCAGAATAGTGGTTACCAGCAAGTTAAATAGACGCAAAACAGTCCCGGAAATCACCGCAGAATTAAATGTTGGTCGCCAAAAACTAGTCAGTGTTTCTACAGTCAAACGTCGCCTACAGAAAGCCGGGCTCCATGGACGTATTGCGATGAAAAAGCCATCACTACGCAAACAAAGCAAGCAAAAGCGATTTAAATGGGCCCGTGAACACCAAGACTGGACCATAGAAGAGTGGAACAACGTCCTATGGACGGATGAGTCCAAATTTGAGCTGTTCGGAACCCGAAGACGCATATTCGTAAGAACATCTGTGGGTGAACGTGCCAGAGAAGAGTGTATTGCTGCTACCGTGAAGCATGGTGGAGGTTCTATCATCATTTGGGGCTATTTTGCTGGCACTAGTGTAGGGGACATAGTGAAAATTGACGGTATATTAAAAAAAGAAGCCTACCGCGAAATTTTGGAGAACCACGCAATACCTTCCGGAATTCGACTTTTAAAATTTTATCTTCCAGCAAGATAATGACCCAAAACATTCCTCTAAATTATGTAAAGACTATTTACGCCATTTAAAAGAGGAAGTAACTCACAGAATTATGGAAATCGGCTCCGACATCAGCTACGGACGTGTGGAACAAATTGCAATCGAGTTGGACCCCAATAACACAAGAAACTCTGGCAAAACTTTTTGCGAGAATGCCTCGATTGTGTGCTGCGATTATTAAATCAAGAGGAGGTTACATAGTTGATAGCAAAATTTAAATTAAACATTTTAATTTTCACATTTATTTAATATATTTTTATTCATGTGCTTGTATCTGTACATAAAAAATAAATATTAACATTTTTGCTGTCAGTGAGAGTGTATATACACTTTTGAGCGGTAGTGTACATACATTTTCTTAACCACTAGTCATTGCTTCGCAGTTAATAGGTTGTTCACCTCAGACATTATATTGTATCAATGTAAAAGTAAAAGAGGAAATCATAATAGTACACTTCTACGTCATCATTATTTCGGTTAGTGAAATTGTACATTTCTATATTCGATTGTTATAAAAATAGCATAGTAGTAGTTCCCCTTCTTGTATAAAAATGATAGATCTTTATAAATAAGCATAAATCTTATCTTCCTAGAAACGTTAACACGCAAAGAACAAAATAAATACAGTATACTTTGCAAAATAGAAAATTTAAAACTGCATTGATTTATTGTCGTTAGAAGTATCGACCTACTTTAATATTGCTTTATGTAGTTTAGTGTATGTGAACCATGTTTTACGATATTTTAAAAAGTTTCTCCATTTTATCTTTATATTTCCAAATGATCGTAACGAATTTTCAACGCCGAAGAAATATTGTCATCCATTCGACACAATTTTATTTGAATGGTTACCGTGGTTTTAACATTCTGATGCGTTCGATGTGACTACAACGCTGCGAGAGATTTGAAAAAGTTATGGGAGGAATTTTATTTCGCACGAGATACTTACTGTATATCAGTATATAGCGGAAAATCTCCAGCCCTCAGTTTTTCCTTACCTGAGGAGAAGGATTCAATATTTCCTGAGAGATAAGTAACTTTTTTAAATTCTCTTTTCCCCTTCTTACGAATATTTTGTAGCATATGCTTGAATGCGAAAATAAGTACGTAGCTGAAACTTTTTCAATAGACAAAATGATAAAAAGCAAATATTTCTTGTAATATCTAAACGCATATATACGTTTGAATAACTTAATTTACACTTCCTGTTTCTATTTATTAACGTCTACAGTCAAATATGAAAACTATACCTCGTCAAATACAAATTATTAATTATTATTAATATGACCTATTATTTTATTATAACACGGACTTGTAATATCAATTAACACTTTGCACCTGATATGACAGTATGAACAATCGTATGGTTTGAAGATATTCTCTGTCTTTAATATCTGTAGATGACGGTAATCTTCTTTATATATACTGCAATATAAATAATTATTGTGTAAGCCTTCTTTACCTTGTACGGAGGTCTTTATTTTCTAGCATTCGGGAATAATGATCATATAGCCGTATTTATACTTACAATGATCTACCTATCGAATGTACTTGGGATGGAATATCGGAGAAACTCACTTTACGTCTCCGGGGCCTATCGGAACGACTTTAACGCAATAATACGGTCAACGGAAGAAGTTTAACCATCATCGGGAAGGCATAACACATGAGCTGAAAAGTCCCGGGCCTAACAAAGAAAACACGGTTTTTTTGGTTCAAAATTAGCTTTATTCATCAACGTAATCTCCATCAAGAGCAACGCAATCATTCCACCGCCGCTTTAATATTTGAATACCACTTTTGTAGAACGATTTATCTTTTGCCTCAAAATAGGCCTCAGTTTCAGCGATAACCTCTTCATTCGTGCGAAATTTCTTATCGGCGAGCATTTTTTCGAGGTCTGCGAACAGCCAGTAGTCGCTGGGAGCCAAATCTGGCGAATACGGTGGATGTGGGAGCAATTCGAAGTTCAATTCATGTAGTTTTGCCATTGTTTTGATTGACTTGTGACACGGTGCGTTGTCTTGATGAACAAAATTTTTTTCTTTACCATATGCAGTCGTTTCTTTGCAATTTCGGCCTTCAAACGCTCCAATAACGCTATATAATATTCACTGTTGATGGTATTTCCTTTCTCAAGATAGTCGATGAATATTACACCACGCACATCCCAAAATACCGAGGCCATAACCTTTCCAGCCGATTGTTGTGCTTTCGGGCGCTTTGGACGAGGTTCACCAGTTGCTGTCCACTCAGATGACGATCGTTTTGATTCCGGAGTGAAGTGATGGATCCATGTTTCATCCATTGTCACATATCGACGCAAAAATTCCGGTTTGTTACGTTTAAACATGGCCAAACACTGCTCAGAATCATCAACACGTTTTTGTTTTTGGTCAACTGAGCAAACGCGGCACCCACTTTGAACAGAGCTTTCTCATAGTCAAATGCTCATGCAATATAAAGCCAATACGTTCTTTTGATACCTTTACGATGTCAGCTAACTCACGCAACTTCACTTTTCGATCATTCAAAACGATTTTATGGATTCTTTTGATGTTTTCTGGTGCTACCGCCTCATTTAGACGTCCACTGCGTTCTGCATCATCGGTGTCTCTACGACCACGTTTGAAGTCAACAACAACGTTTTATTGTTGTTTCTGATGGAGCGGAGTCCCCATAACACCTTTCAAGCCATTGCTTCGCTTGAACGATATTTTTTCCCATCAAGAAGCAGTGTAAAATTAAAACACGAAATTGTTTTTGATCCATTGTTTTGAAAATAACAAAAGTAGCGTGACTCTTAGCACAATAACTCACAAACTAATGAATAGAATATGATGAAATTTTAACAGCTGTCTTTTGAAAGTTAGTACTAACTGAGAGAAAGGTGACTGCAATAAAACTAGCGTCATCTATGTGTTAGGCCCATGTGTTATATCCTTTTCGAAAAATAACTTCGAACAATTTGTCTTGTATTAAGACTGCAATATAACTAAATAAATTTCTACGTAGACGCACGTGTAATTATAAAACAAAACCGCAACCACCTTTAATAACAACAAAATAATTGCTGACAACTATTAACTAAAATATGTAGAAAGCTATTCTTTTGTTTTAGTTAGTTTTTACAAGGATACAAATTATTAAAAAATCCCATGCATGTTATTGTATATAACAAAGGATACATACTTGACCTTGTTATATATCTTTTTAACGCCAACTAATATAATTACAATATCTGACGACAGTGTCATCGTATTTTACGGTACGCCACTGCACTTACAATCATCAATTAATCAAGATATGCATACAGATACAATCGGTAAATGGAGGCGAAAGAAAGAGGTCAGCAAGCCGCTTCCACTAGAACGAAAGCGAAAGTGAACCAAGTTTATTTTTGTTGTACATATTATTGGAACTTTCTCCCTAAAACGTTTTATTACTTAAGCAATGTAATAAACAGTATAAGATTACGATTACATGTTATTTAGGTGTCTCGGAGAATTTACATCTAGGCGTATATTATTAAATCGAATACTATACACAACCTACTTAAATATCTTTCGAAAAATACACTTTAGTCCAGTATGGCACATGATACTTTCACTAGAAAATTTTTTAATAATTAAAATGAATGTAAAAGATTGTAGCGTCTCATACAAATTAAATATAAACTTCAGTGTGTAGTACGCAAATTAGAGATAGCATCTGTCACCATTTTTTTTTATTACACTACTAAACCTACTAACGATAATTGCATTAGACATAATTACTTATCAGTGCAATTACTTTCTAAAATTTAGGAAGTTATTTGTAAGTTGGATTAATGTCTTGCACCTACATGACAAAATTAGAAAGTCTTGAAATATTAGATACGGATGCTGAAATGAACTGCAGAAAAAAAAAGATACAGGGTGTTTCTTAAATAACACAAAGTTATGAAGGCATAAAGTTTGCAGTCTTTAGAACTACACTAGTTTTTAGTGCTTATGAGTCCAAGAGAGGAAAGTTAACACTAAAGATTGATTGAGTATTGACTTTTTGAATCACAAAGGAGTGGTAAGTCAAAGTAGTTATTTTAATAATTTCCTGACTTTTTTGTCCTTCTGGATTTACCTATTATTATTACGTAATTTTCATTCTGTAAATAAATAAATTAAAAACAAAAAACTATTTTATTTTGCCTCTTGAAATTACTACGTATGATACTACTCCTTAACTCGTTTATAAACAAAAAAAATATATCACCATTTCATTAACAATTGAGCATTAATTTTAAAAAATAAAATAAATCCTTATATTTTGCCATAATAGTAAAGTATCAAAGAGAGACAACTAGACCCTTTACTCTCTATTTCTTCCTATGGAAACAAATAGCCACAGACATGGTCCACGTCTATTGCATTTTAGTGTTTCAGGTTAGAGTTCCATACTTATGCATTCGCCATATTTATTCATAACCTGAATATCGTAATTTCATTTGACTTTTGTACATAGGTGATAGTAATGTTGGCGATATGAAAATATGTGGTTATAGGTAGGATGCATGAGTTGAACAATATAACTGGTATTAGGATAAAAATTGATAATAATAGTGATTTAGAAAGGGTAGGTAACATTAAATATCTGGCGCTTACTTTAGATAAATATTTGATATTCAAAGAACATGCAAAAAATATTATAATGGCGAAAAAGGTAGGGTATCAATGTATGTAAAATTGTTTATTTATATGCCTATAGTTGCACTACGTATAGAATTTTGTTCCACAGTACTTTTTAATTTAAACAAGAATAAGATTCAAAAGAAATCAAAATAGAGCAATGAGAATAATTTTAAAATGCAATAGGTATACCCCCAGTTAAAGATATGTTAATTATATTTGATTTAATGAAAGCCCATCAACGAATTTTATTTAAAAGCGTACTTTTTATACATGAAATGAAAAATAATCTACTTCCAAGTTAACTTAGTGTTACGTTCTCCTGGTTTGAAGAACAACGCCGCTGTAGCCTGCTCGTAATTTCCTAAATTACTTGACCAATACTTACTTGTAGAGTATGTTCGCTTATTTACTAGAGGAAAGGTTGTACAGTGAAACTCAATGCGCATGCGCAAAAAAATATATTTAAAAATGAAATGGTTACACGGTTTCCACTCTTGCCTATGTACATGTACGATGTACGTATGTAAGATATATATATTTGCAATAATTGCAGTTATTCGAGCTCTCTTATACATGTAATATACATTAGCATTTGTATATGTATTTTCATTGGTAGCAACATAAAGTAATGCCTCAGCATGTACGTTGCAAAGCCATGTCTTAATTCTGTTTAAAAGGTTAAACTCTTATATGCTTCCGCTGAAGCTTTGTTAGAGGCATGTACTAATGCCTCTATCTGTTTGCATGCACCACTACCTTTTTATAGGGGAGCCAACCCTATTTATTTCTTAAATTTATAAGCGCACCTCGGTGCTATGCTTATTTATATGTCCCTTTCCGGGAGCCTAATATACTTTCCTTGTTTTAAATTTGCCTAAGGGACTTGGCCCTGTATTATTGGCATGTATTTGTACTTGAACCAAATACGTTTGTTATATTCACATTTATAGGGGAACCCACCCTATCTCTTAGAGCTTGAACGCCTGGTCGAGGGCGACAGTAGCGATAATAGCCGATCTCAATACAAAAGTAATGTCACAGCTACCCAGGCGTTCTCGTTTGAAATATTACGCTATGTGCAATCTTTAGCTCTATACTACTGCGCCCCAAAGAAGGGAAAAAGCCAGTAACCAGCAAATGTGCGAACTGCGCACCGACAAGTAAAACGGAGCGATGATGCCGACATTACATAAGAAAACTGGTCCGTGACACTCGTCCGCTACGACGAGCAACTAAATGAAAAATTTCTAAGTCCCGATACGACAAGGACCGAACAAACGTACAAAAGACAACGGGCGCTGCGGCCGCAACGACCGTCAGCAAGAAGCGGAGTGATCGTACTTGTAGAGGAGGTCTATACATGCGCGCCGACAATCTCACGAAAATAATTTCCGACACAAACTTAACTGAAGACTAAAAATATGTATAGACGACAATGGACACAGTAGCCTCGACGTACGATGATAGAAAATCGAGAATTTATACTTATTAAAAAAATCTATACATGTGGTCCGACGACGTTACCAAATGACTCCCGCCAGAAATAAATGTATAGACAACGTCCTCGACGATTCCCGCCAAAACTAGAAAATCTTAGAAATCTCTAATAATCTTACGACGACGTTACTGTACACGTTACGACGAGGCACGAAAGGTGACCGAGAGTGCACGATCGCTAATACCTCGACCGTCGCGCGGGAGACGACTGCCTATGCTTGTGTACCTTAAATTTTAAGAAAACTCCCATTAAATATCCGACGACGTTGCAGTGAATGATTTCTAATTAGGCAGTTTTAGCTAGCGTAATGCGAATGGCTGGCTTGCATACATATACAATGCGTAGTGTACATACATATTAAAATAAAATTGGATATAAGAGAGCAAAATAAATAAATATAAAAAATGAAAATAAAATAATATTCTAAATGAAAATAATAATGCAAAGAAGATAAAATACATAATAGTAAAAAATTTAGAAAATACAAAAAACAATGTTAAGTCCTTAACACTTAGTGAGAGATTGAAAACGGTTCATCTTACTTATGCTTACAACACTACAAACTACAATAATTTTTATGTTACTCCCATTCATAGAACCCAGACTTTCAAAAACATATATGTAAATGGTTTCATGTAATATAATACTTTACCATATGAAATTAAAACTAACAATGATAATATTAGTACCTTAAACAAGTATTTGTATATGCATGTCGTTGACTGCTATAATTGATTGTATATTGAATGCTTGTTAGCTAAATAAACTATCTATTTATGTAGTTCTATACCTTTATACTTTGTCGGGGGTATTTAAAGGATATTTATTCCATGACAACGCTAATTATATCTTGGAGAATAAAATTGATTGCCGCAACGTAATGTAACTCGTATTAAAAAAAAAATAAATATGAATTATTATTTACGAAAGCATCAACAAGAAGACCGCGTGAACCTGTAATGTAGAAAAGTAATTTTTCATCCTTAAAAAAATAAGTTGTTGGTTGAAATTGAAAAGTACCGGCTTGCCAGATATTTTTTTCAGCTAAAATTGTTCAACTACCCGCACCCTATATTTCCGAAAGCGCCCAAAAAACATCATTATTGTTCTCCTATAATTATCAATGCGAAAGAAGAGGAAAAAGCAGGAGGTTTTTAATTAATCATCCTCTCTACGTTTTTTTTTTTTTCTTCCGAAATTTTATCCCCTGTTCTTAATAAAATTTAACGAGGAAAGTTTTAACTTCATTGACACCTTCCGCATTTAGATAAAAAAATAATTCGATGTCATTCGGGTGTAGTCTTTAAAAAGAAAAAAAAAATATATATTCAATTAAGAAAGCATTTCGAATGTAAAGTTTAAATTGTCCTAATGCGATTATTCCGGACGTAATTTTCTTGTACTTCGAAATTGTGCTATAGGTTTACGTGAATTTTAATAGGAGTAGAGCAGATAAGGCGGTAACTATAAATATTCATACGTAATCCTTATGGATATTGGAAAATTTTAGCTAGTAGCTGCAATTAGATATGAATTATAGCAAGATAACCCATGAATTGCATTTTAAATTAATCCACGGAAGGTTGTAAATCTTCGGTGACATGATAGAAGAACCAGGTGTATATGATTAAGTGATAAATGTGGTCTGTTAAGTTTTACTTTTTATATCCTGCCTGAAATGTATCTTTGAATTTCAATTCTTTCTTATTTATATTAAAAAAAATTTCTAGTTTGTTAAAAATTCATGGAAAAATGCCCAGAAAACAATACCTAACATGTCCGAAATAGAATTAAAGAAATTGCTACCTAAGTGAATATTTTGCACCCTAAACCAGTTAGCGCCATGATGGGGTTGTTTTTGCGATATCTCTACGGGCGATTTGTTCAAAATAGATAGTATCCTCAGAAAAAAAGGTTATAAAACATGGGCTGAAAAGTCCCGGGCCTAACAAAGAAAACACGTTTTTTTTGGTTCAAAATTAGCTTTATTCATCAACGTAATCTCCATCATGAGCAACGCAATCATTCCAGCGCCGCTCTAACATTTCAATACCACTTTTGTAGAACGATTTATCTTTTGCCTGAAAATAGGCCTCAGTTTCAGCGATAACCTCTTCATTCGTGCGAAATTTCTTACCAGCGAGAATTTTTTTGAGGTCTGCGAACAGCCAGTAGTCGCTGGGAGCCAAATCTGGCGAATACGGTGGATGTGGGAGCAATTCGAAGTTCAATTCATGTAGCTTTGCCATTGTTTTGATTGACTTGTGACACGGTGCGTTGTCTTGATGAAACAAAATTTTTTTCTTTGCCATATGCGGTCGTTTCTTTGCAATTTCGGCTTTCAAACGCTCCAGTAACGCTATATAATATTCACTGTTGGTGGTATTTCCTTTCTCAAGATAGTCGATGAATATTACACCACGCACATCCCAAAATACCGAGGCCATAACCTTTCCAGCCGATTGTTGTGCTTTTGGGCACTTTGGACGAGGTTCACCAGTTGCTGTCCGCTCAGATGACGATCGTTTTGATTCCGGAGTGAAGTGATGGATCAATGTTTTATCCATTCTCACATATCGACGCAAAAATTCCGGTTTGTTACGTTTAAACATGGCCAAACACTGCTCAGAATCACCAGCACGTTCTTGTTTTTGGTCAACAGTGAGCAAACGCGGCACCCACTTTGAACAGAGCTTTGCTCATAGTCAAATGCTCATGCAATATAAAGCCAATACGTTCTTTTGATATCTTTACGATGTCAGCTAACTCACGCAACGTCACTTTTCGATCATTCAAAACGATTTTGTGGATTTTTTTGATGTTTTCTGGTGTTACCGCCTCATTTGGACGTCCACTGCGTTCTGCATCATCGGTGTCTCTACGACCACGTTTGAAGTCAGCAAACCGACGTTTTATTGTTGTTTCTGATGGAGCGGAGTCCCCATAACACTTTTCAAGCCATTGCTTCGCTTGAATGGTATTTTTTTCCCATCAAGAAGCAGTGTAAAATTAAAACACGAAATTGCTTTAATCCATTGTTTTGAAAATAATAAAAGTAGCGTGACTCTTAGCACAATAACTCACAAACTAATGAATAGAATATCATTAAATTTTAACAGCTATCTTTTGAAGGTTAGTACAAACTGAGAGAAAGGTGACTGCAATAAAACTAGCGTCATCTATGTGTTAGGCCTGGGACTTTTCAGCCTATGTGTTATGCCTTCAACGCAATTCCTTTGGACTTTCATGCCTTAAAATCTGTCTAGTAAGTAAGCATTTTGTTTCTTTCTTTAGCCTATTTTTTCTTTTTACTTTCATTATTTTAATTTTAACTTAAGTCGTTATAATTATATTTAATTTATTATTATGTAGATTATCTTTCGTCTTTATTATTATTATTATTTAGGTATGCGGTACATTTTGTGTACAGTAAGTAGCATGTTTGTCTTATTAAAACGGCATGACTGCTTTCATTTAAAATTATCTCTTCTCTCAAACCTACCACATAAGATATTGTTTTACAGTCATTTTTCCTTTCATATTTTTTGTATAATTATCAAATCTCGCGATATTTTCCTCTTTCATAAGAAAATTGTATATTTCTAATATCTATGAATAAGATAATAATATCAATCTAACTAAAAATTTAATCCAGTGCAATGTTGAAAGAGGAAAATTAAACGTTTAAATGACATTTTCTACTTTCAAAGTATCTTGCTAATATAATACACCGTAAAATAGAATAGAAACTTAATATAGGGTTAATAATACATGTAACCTACTTAAATTAATTAAAATTTAAACCCTCTTATTAATCGAAAATGCACCAACTTACTACTTTGTTACGTTTAAACATGACCAAACACTCCTCAGAATCATCAACACTTTGAACAGAGCTTTCTCATAGTCAAATGCTCATGCAATATAAAGCCAATACGTTCTTTTGATACCTTTACGATGTCAGCTAACTCACGCAACTTCACTTTTCGATCATTCAAAACGATTTTGTGGATTTTTTTGATGTTTTCTGGTGTTACCGCCTCATTTGGACGTCCACTGCGTTCTGCATCATCGGTGTCCCTACGACCACGTTTGAAGTCCACAAAAAAAGTTCTGTGTATAAGTAATATGTAGTATAATAAAGGTTCACTTTATAATTAGGTATTGGCATGTTTTTTTGTAAAATTTTAAAGGTGAGTAAATACTTATGGCAGGTAGTGTACGTTCTTCTATCTTTATTCTAACATTCTGGGTGTGGGTGGTGCTAGTGTATACATACCAACCGAGAGAGATCATTAAATGGGATTAAAGTCTGCTATTGATGCATTATTTTATATCCTCAAACGTTCAAAATTTATTTTGGAAAAATCAAATGTGGGGTCAATTTCAAGGCCAAGTTTGATTTCGCAGTATGTACCTACAGCAACGGGAGGTATGTACTATTAGGCAATACTCGATGGGGTCTATAAACCAACAAGTTTCATTGAAATCAACTATTAATACTTGGAGTATTTTCCTTATAAGTTAATAAAACAAAAATAGTATTAACGTGCGACTCATAGCACACTGTGAATGTTTAACTTTGAAGCCTTATAAATTTACGGTGGGATTTACAAAAAATGTAAAATACTTGTAAGCAAATAAAGATGTGTATATACGTGATTTTGGCAACCATTCATACAATATTTGATCATCCATAGAACCAAGGTCCTTATGTTTCTATCTAAGATCAATAATTCCTTGGCATCAAGTTGGCTGATGGTATCAACATCCAATAAATACTGAGAAATGGAGGGTAAATAAATCGTAAATGCGAAATGAATTTGTTTCATTGTTATAAAGGATTGTTAGATAATAACTGAAAGATAATATACATATATGCTCCACGATTTCAGTCGTAAATTATCAAGTCCTCATTTTGTGCAACTTTATTAAAATACTTACAGATGCATGTTTGAAAACTACCGTTTTGATTATTAAAGTAAGAAATTTCTTTGTAAAAAATACATCTTACATTAACCTAGTTGCTAAAGTAAACATTTTCGAGGCATTTTAGCCAGCACTGCTGTCTTAATGGATAAAGACGAAAGAATAAAAGTTTCGTAATTACATTTGAGTTGTCAAGTTTAGGTAAATGAATGCATCCGATTGAGTGGAAAATGGGGTGACCGTTTAATTTAAATGAAATATCACTTTAGAAGATCAAACTGAAAAATCGGAAAGCTATTTTATATAACAAGTTGAGGTTTACTTTTGAATCTTATTGTACAAAAATTTTAATTAAGTTTCTGCCTTGATATCGACCTTAATGATAAATACTGTCCTTGTTTTTACATACTAAGGGCGCGATTCTATTAAAAAGTTTAAAGCAATATCAAATACGGGTAGGTAAAGTTTGGGTGTAAACTAAAAGCTTTAATAAGAGAAGCTGTTTTTATTTGGGGCGACGCGATAGCTCCTTAGGTATAATATTCTAAAAACGGCTATTGGAATATCAATAAAATTATCCTTACCTTTTACAATGGAATTTTTTGTTTCTCAATACGTATTGAGGCAAATAAATGACAAGTTTGAATACAAAATATAGTTCCTCTATAGTTTCATTTGTATTATTTATACAGGGTCATTCAGAACGATAGTTTATTAGACGTATCTTAATTTTGTAATTTTGGTAATCGATATTACGAATAAGAGTAATGTATTTTCTAAAAATAATTTATATTTTGATGGGAACTTTCTTATTTCGAAGGTGATGGAAGATGTAGCTGTTCAAACACTTCTTGAAAGGAGAACTTGAATTCTTTTATCTCATATATATATTGCTACGTTGGTAACGGTTGAGCACTGATATATAAAACCGTGTTGCTTTAAGAAAAGATTTATAAAAAGAATGTACTCAAATACTTTTGAAAAATAAAGAAATTGATTTTACAGAGATTGTCTTTTTTGAACACCGGCCATATGTTAGAATTGTCCAAAGGAGATATTGCAATTTTTTCCATAGGATAATAAAAATCTAAAATCAAAACTAACATGGTGTTTATAGCATAATTAAATTTCACAACAACGAAATTTATTTGACGACTAGTATAATTCATTACAAAAAATATATTAACTTTTGGGACAATCTGTATATAGTATGTACGCTTGAATTAACACTAAATAACTTCCGTATTTAATTGTTGTTTCTGTGGTGGAAGTATTAAAATTGTAAATTACTCTTTCAAAATAATTAGCAACAACTTTAAAAAGAAAATGTGATGCAAATTTCTTTATTTTATTTTTTTTCCCGCAGATAAAGGCGAAGTATTGAAGTTAGTAAAGAAGCAATTGCAATTTCAGGTTTTTAATTTATTCTTAATTATTATAAGTTAGCTGCCTTAAAGTTCTAGCCACTGTCACTTTTGTAACAAATATACTTCAGCAGCGCATAATAATTGAGAATTTAAATTCAAATGAGGAAAGATGGCTTCAAAAGGATAAACTTTCTTGCTTAATAAATATTCAACCCTTTTTCCAGGACTTTGTTTCCTCGTTTTTGTGATTTAATCATACAAAACGGTGGTAACATGCTGTAATATGCACCTGTGTTGATATAACCCCGTTTCCCTTTAGTCCACAAGTCGTATTTCCATGTCTACTCTAACTGCTTTAAGGGTGGTAAATCGTAAATATATTACTATTGACGTTTCGGATGAATTAACTTCCAAGGACTAATTTCTAAGGATGTAGTGTAAAATCAAATATACCGGCACCCTTTTCTGTATTGTTTGATTTATGACGCACTGTTAAATGCAATATTTCCTGAAGTTCATTTAATATACAGTCAAACTTAGACGTTCTTATTTATTATAGAACACAAAACACTGTATATTGGACTTTCAACTCGCAAAATTCGAAACATTACAAAGAATTTTACCAGGACTGTTCAAAAAGTTCTCAAAGTGAAGACTGTAGTGTGCAATATATATTACGTACACTAAAGCCATATTGGTAACATTGAGACTTCATTCCACGTTAATGAAATAGAAAGAATTAACAAATATTTTGAATGAATTTGAAAGATGTTTTTATTATTTTAATAAATTGACAAATATCTGAACTTTTATGAGTTATCATTTTCCCTGTAAAATATGGACTAATCTTCTGTTGAAAATGAGATAGTGCAGATTATCTGAGATATACAGCATCTGATACAAGATTCTGGTTTTGATACGTGAAGATAAATATCCGAATTTAAGGAAAATTGCCCCATGCTTGAGTCAACTTATTTGTGCGAGTCTGCATTTTCTGAAACGAAAATAATTAAGTCAAAATATCGCAATTGTCTAACTGACGAAGATATGTCATCATGCTTACGATTACCACTCAGTAATTACGTACTATCTCACGAGAAGTACGCTGAAGACATGCATTATTATTAAAGTATACAACACCTTAAGTTAATATACAAAAAATGAAAGTCGGCGTATTTTTATTACAGATTTTATAGTTCAAACGTTAATTACGGAAGGAATACTTTAGAACCTCATTGTAGAAGAAAACGCAACAATTTCAAAGGTTAACAAAAACCGATTTGATGAGTCCCAATTCGAAAACCTATTGTTCTTAGTTATAACGTTAAATAGGCAGAAGATTAAACAATTTCCTTCCTATAAGGAATTTCGCATGTTCATTTAACTAATGATTTTGTTGATAAGATAATCATATTACCAACGTATCCCTAAGCCGTTTCCCCTAAAATTTACAAAATTAGATTCGCACCGCATAAGCAGAACAGGACAAAAATACGATTCACTAACTATACTATCGAATTAGTTAGCATTTAATGCTGGTGGTCGCCTAGTGAATACGTTTCCCCATAAATGTTTATAGGGTACTATGAACTTAAATTGGGAAACCTTAGTTTGCTGAGTCTTCACTATAAGCACGTTTTATGATTTAGGGTTATGCTTGCTTAGCCGAAGTAAGTATGTGTTAAACAGAATATCGGTTTCATTGTCAAAACTGCAAATTGATTTTCTGTATACCGACACGGAGCATTTTAGGCACAAATTCACACGTTTCGTGAAAGGTATATTGATTCTACTGCATGAAGCGACATTCTTTAGCAATATTCCGAGAGAACAGTATATATACAACGTAAGAAGCGCGGGTGTGAAGATTAATAGACACAGCAGTAAAGTTTTCTTCACATAAACTCGAATTTTTGTATATAAAATTTATAATCCAGTAAATAAATTATTTTAGATGGCTGAGTTACTTGCGATTTATTCTCGATACATAAAAAGAACTTCATACATACACCCAGAGGGACCGCGAAAGTTTATGGTGATGGTCTTGATGCTTTGGAAAGCAACCCAAGGCCAGGCCGTTCAAGAAACAAAAATCGCTAGTCAAAAAAGTGAGATGGAAATGTTGATGAAAGATTTGAACAAACGGAAAGTCTGTGGTCGATTATTCTTTTGGTCCTCATGCCTTTTGTCGATTGTAACTGGTGATGAAACTTGATGCTTTAAGTGGTGCGTGAAAGTACCTAGGCTCTCCAAAATCGCATAATAATAATAATTATTATTATGGTAATTTATTTTCAACAGGAACATATTTACCCAGTTACAGGAGACAGTAAAATTAATATTGCACGACAAATGTCTCAAAAATACATAATATTATCCTATGGTATAATCGTTTTCCTATCTTTTATATAGTTTTCAAGATTTATATATAAAAATTCGAAAAAAAGACATCCTGTATACAATAAAAATATTATTCACTCTGTATAGTTAAATACCGCGGTGGAATTTTAAAATGAAATCGTGGTAAATGTTGACCGAGTACTTGTAGATGGTTATCGCAGGCAAAGAATTATAGCGAAGATATTTAACTGTCATAACGGAATTTGTAAACATTTTAGGTCTTCTGCTGCTGATAAAGCAAATAGAGGAATTTCGGAAGGGCGAACTTAATGTAACGTAATTAAATTCGGCCAATTTAATCTAACGTTCGTTTATTTTTAACGATCATAATGCTAGAATTTGTTCATATATTAACGGAAAGATATGGCACCCAAGTCCGCCTGTTATAATCTCCCATACGAATATAATTAATCCAATAACAAGCTTACTATAAATTGGATACAAACATTAAATCGTACAGCGTAACTTATTGCTCCGCAATAAGATAACTTTCCAATGACCAAAATGGGTTAATATTCAATTATGGCCCCATACACGTGCAAAGGGAACTTGGGAATATTCCAGGGACGTTTCAATACAGATTAATACCTACAGTGTATGTTGAAATATACGTAATTTGATGGATATTTGCTTTTGCAATTATTTTTTATGCCTATACAAAGCGGTTTAATTCACGAGATTATTCCATAACACACTCCATTGAAACCAGCTCAATTTATAGGCAAAATACGTCGATTACACCAGGAAAATTTTGTTAATTAACCTAATCATTGATACATCTTTCATGCGGAATTAACTGTATTAAAGCTGTAATTTAGTAATAAGACATTCATTCGTTTCTTTTGACAGGAAGAAGAGCTTTAAGTATGACCATTGTATTCAGAATGAAATAAAGATAGAAAAGGTACTATATTCAGTTAAAAAGGAAAGGAACAGGCAATTTCTTAAGGATTACGCAAAGCAAATTTAGACGTAATTCAAAGTTGTTTTTAAGTCTTAATTTTATCATTTAGAATAACTGAGACATTAGTTGTAAATGAATGTCTAGGACACCCGGTATATATCAATTTGCACGCTTACCAAACCATTCGAAACCATAAAAATGATTTAAATCTTTCTGTTGAGATTTTGGATTGAATTAGTGGGATACAAAAATGTTTTATTATTATTTCAGGAAAGGAACAATTTTGAAGGTCTTTGGAGCTTTCTCGCTTTCTATTATTATATGATAACACCGTACTAAAAAGAATATACAGTGACTGCCATAAAGTTCACACCAAATAGAAAAATCTTTTGTTTGTACTTATTCTACTGAATACTGATCAATTCCAAATCAGATTTGACAAGATATTACTTCTTTTGGAATAAAATTCAGTTCTAGGAATAATAATAACAATAATAAAGTTATTATAAATTAAGCCATTTAAGCTTCGTTCAGCATATTGAAGAGCTTTCCTTAGCTTGTTCTAAAAGGTTTGGCTTCGTGGTGCGGAGCACCCCTGCAATTTAGTGACATAAATATGCTAAAGTGGTTGTATTTTGCCTTTGTCGTGAGTTGTCTGGAATACGCTTCTATTATTTGGTCCTCTTATTATATCTGCCACCAGCTTACATTGGAACGACTTCAACGTCCTTTTTTTAAATTTCTTTCGTACAAACTTGATGGATACTCCCCTAAAGGAATTACCATTTTTTGCTGGAGCATCATGGCATGTATTTCCTTAAAGAACGCAGAGAAACTTATTGCTGTCAATTTGTCTGGAAATTAATAAATGGATTTGTTAATTGCAGCGATATGGTATTTAAGTTGCACTTTCATGTACCTCATTTTTCGTCTAGATTCTGTTCTACATTTGCAGTACCTACTCCGAAAATTAATATTTTGCATAATGCCCCCATATATAATAAAATTTCATTTTGTTTGCTATAATTTGTAAGCGTTTTATTCATAGTTCCTTTTTACGCTAGTTATTCTTAGGTCTTTAGTTTTCTTTTCACAATGTATGTATGGCTTTCTATTATTTTTTGTCTTGTAATTGGCATTCTGTTGGACAATAAATTCTATTATAATTACTATTGTCGATATTATGATTTGATGAGTTAGTTTTAATTGCATGTTAACAATAATGATTTCTGATAAATTCGCTTTGTATAAGGTCTTGAATTTATTGTAGAAATATCGGTGCTACCGTTGAACAAAGATTGCCACTGAAGATTTATCAATGTCTTGGAAAGTAGGTACGGAGAATTGTTTTATTCTATAATCTCCTAATATATTTTAGTATTAAGGTTTAAAAATATATGAACGCACTTTACTTCATCCGGAAAACTTGGTCAGAGCTAGCGAAATCACGACCTGAATATTGAATAGAACTTTGACTCCGATGGTCATGACATTTTTTCGCGACCTATACGAATACCGTGATGGTAGTGAGGTTATGCGAGATCTATTACATCGGAGATATAGATTTCAGCGGTTTAAATGCACTGCGAAAAATTGTCGATTCAGCTACGTTTTTGGGAACGAATTGGCGACCGTCCAAATATTATTGAGATATCTTTTATAATATCGTTCAATAACGCTCCAATTTTTTTTTATTTATCAACATAAATTTTACTTACACTTGTTGTTGTTAGTAAAATCACTGTAGGCGTTGGATTTATTGCACCAGATTCAGTCAGATTCCGCATTTCAAATATGTCGAGAAAATTTATTTTGAAATATTACTTTGAAAGTTTCTTTTTCATGTATACGTGTCTATATGTAGATGTATATAACATACACAACAAAACCATCAACGTTAACTTGGAAAATTTGAAAATTTATGCACGTAATATTTACTTCTACTGAAAAATTTGGATAAATACTAAAAAATACTTCAGTTGATGCAATGAACTTATTTATTACTTAAATAAACTTTGTTCATTAATTAAATTTCTAATATAATTTTAGTTTAATGATTAAAACTGCCACTAAAATAGCAATTTGTTTTTCAGATAAAACGTGTGATATATTGTATTACATTTCTTTAAAGTTATTATTAACTACACTAACTCATATATTATGCCTTGACCCAGTCAACCAGTTTTTAATCTCGCGAGTAATTTAGGTTGGTAGTTCCAGTAGTAAAGAATAAAAATACCAACGTAAATTAGCTGAGAGATTTAAAGATGGTCGACTGGGGTGTAACTTCATAGCAGACAAAGATATTATTTTATTTTGAACAAACAAAATAACTAATATGATAATGAAATCTAATTCCAGAGTAAGTTTTCAAAGTGTCCTCTTTGTCTTTCAAGACAATAAATAAATTCTCTGTTTGTACCATCATATGTAGATCTTTTTTAAGAATTACTTGGCGCGTCCCATATAAAAGTTGCGCATTTCGTAGATGACTGGTTTTCGGGTCACAGACCTTGTTTAACGAAATTTTGCCACTGATTCTTGAATGAACTTGCATCAAACTATCATATGATACTGGAAAGGTTGGAAATTCTGCCCGAAATTCATTTATACATGCGTCTTTGAAATGCATTATTCCAAATATTCTCTATGTCATTAGTAGAATCTATTCTATACCAAAGTTCACCAGCATTTACACATCTAATTCAATCTTGTATTGAAGCATTCTAAATTTCCAATAGTTTAAAAGTTGGCGGGAAATTACACATGGTCTGAAAAGTCCCGGGTCTAACAAAGAGAACACGGTTTTTTTGGTACAAAATTAGCTTTATTCATCAACGTAATCTCCATCAAGAGCAACGCTATCATTCCAGCGCCGCTCTAACATTTCAATACCACTTTTGTAGAACGATTTATCTTTTGCCTCAAAGTAGGCCTCAGTTTCAGCGATAACCTCTTCATTCGTGCGAAATTTCTTACCGGCGAGCATTTTTTTGAGGTCTGCGAACAGCCAGTAGTCACTGGGAACCAAATCTGGCGAATACGGTGGATGTGGGAGCAATTCGAAGTTCAATTCATGTAGTTTTGCCATTGTTTTGATTGGCTTGTGACAGTCCGGGCCTAACACATAGATGACGCTAGTTTTATATGCAGTCACCTTTCTCTCAGTTTCGGTACTAACGCTTCAAAAGACAGCTATATAATATTCACTGTTGATGGTATTTCCTTTCTCAAGATAGTCGATGAATATTACACCACGCACATCCCAAAATACCGAGGCCATAACCTTTCCAGCCGATTGTTGTGCTTTCGGGCGTTCTGGACGCGGTTCACCAGTTGCTGTCCACTCGGATGACGATCGTTTTGATTCCGGAGTGAAGTGATGGATCCATGTTTCATCCATTGTCACATATCGACGCAAAAATTCCGGTTTGTTACGTTTAAACATGGCCAAACACTGCTCAGAATCATCAACACGTTCTTGTTTTTGGTCAACAGTGAGCAAACGCGGCACCCACTTTAAACAGAGCTTTCTCATAGTCAAATGCTCATGCAATATAAAGCCAATACGTTCTTTTGATATCTTTACGATGTCAACTAACTCACGGAACTTCACTTTTCGATCATTCAAAACGATTTTGTGGATTTTGTTGATGTTTTCTGGTGTTACCGCCTCATTTGGACGTCCACTGCGTTCTGCATCATCGGTATCTCTACGACCACGTTTGAAGTCAGCAAACCAACGTTTTATTGTTGTTTCTGATGGAGCGGAGTCCCCATAACACTTTTCAAGCCATTGCTTCGCTTGAACGGTATTTTTTCCCATCAAGAAGTAGTGTAAAATTAAAACCGGAAATTGTTTTTGATTCATTGTTTTGAAAATAACAAAAGTAGCGTGACTCTTAGCACAATAACTCACAAACTAATGAATAGAATATCATGAAATTTTAACAGCTGTCTTTTGAAGGTTAGTACAAACTGAGTGAAAGGTGTCTGCAATAAAACTAGCGTCATCTATGTGTTAGGCTCGGGACTTTTCAGCCCATGTGTTACATGAATTGAACTTCGAATTGCTCCCACATCCACCGTATTCGCCAGATTTGGCTCCCAGCGACTACTGGCTGTTCGCAGACCTCAAAAAAAATGCTCGCCGGTAGGAAATTTCACACGAATGAAGAGGTTATCGCTGAAACTGAGGCCTATTTTGAGGCAAAAGATAAATCGTTCTACAAAAGTGGTATTGAAATGTTAGAGCGGCGCTGGAATGATAGCGTTGCTCTTGATGGAGATTAGGTTGATGAATAAAGCTAATTTTGAACCAAAAAAACCGTGTTTTCTTTGTTAGGCCCGGGACTTTTCAGTCCATGTGTTACGAGAAATTGGACTTTATTAACATAGTTTTCGGTTTAAAAATTTATTAGTTTATTTGAAAAGTAACAAATTATATATTGCAAGAATGGTGATAAGCATAACTAAGACATCATTATCTACAAAGTGTAAACAACGCAGAAATATGTCAACTTTTCGGCGGAATAAGATATTTAACCGTTTGCCATAAAGTGTGAAAATTTATAGATATCACTTCTTGCTTAATTTTTGCCACAAATACATCTGATTAACATTAGTTAAGCCGTTGCATAGATTTTATCGTGTTCTTATACATTTCACGTTCACTGTATATCGTTAAATGACAATTTTCCACATCTTGTCAAACAGTACATTGGCCACAGGCACAGTTGTGCTGTTGAATGTAATTAGTATATGTGTATATATAGATATGTACAATGCAATATTGTTAATTAATCTCATACTGTTTGTCTTTGAGTTGCAAAGTCACAGATCAAGAACGTCAATAGTAACAGCAACTATTCTAAGTCTTCTGAAGACGTCTACATTACATCCACATTAAAACAAACAGTTTAATATAGTCATCTGCAGTGAGTCGTGTATTTAACCTTTGTTGCCGTTCGAATTATGCATTAGATAGTTTAAAATAAGAAAAAGATAAAGCTGCCCCAGTCAGATGCGAGGAAATATATACGGGGGTTCGATTAGTTAGAGAAATCTTATAGAAATTGTCTTCCAAAATCAATTACTTTGTTACTTCAATTAGGATAACTAGCATAATAATAACATTTGAAATTTTACGAGGTATACTATTATCTAAGTCTTGCAAAAAATTCTGGTGTGAACGAATTCCATAAAACCTGAAACTTTTGCTTCCGTTTTCAGAAATTGGTTCTAGCAGAATGTCTTATTTGAAGACAAATCAAGATGACTAAAAACCTATTCTATAAGTGGTATATTGCTGTCTACCAACCATTTTAGAACTTCTTTTAGATGTGGTATTTTCTTGTTGTAAAACATTTTAAGGTCCACGTCTCCAGTTATCGTATTTATTTTAGTACATTTGATAAATCTTACGAGAAGGAAATTTTCCCTGAAGAACTTAACAAATCTACTATCAAGCTTATATACAAGGGAGGAGAGAAGTCCCTATGCCTATTCTGTTAAATATAAGGGACGTCCCATAATGGAAGCGTTATCCACTCTCCAGAATCTCTATTTCTACCAGCACAGCCCCCGCACACGATCAATATTCCTCAGAATGTTTTGAATCGAGTTTCTTCCATCTTTGTTTTCCGAATACCTTTCATTTCTGTATATTTCGGATGCTAGTTTCTGATGGAGTACACTCATTATACAATCAGTATTGATGTAAATACAAAGGAAAACGTCTCATAATAGGGTGCTTGATAGGTGATTACTTTTAATCTGGACCTGGTATAATTTTATTATCGTCAATATGGGTCTTTAAATATCTGATGCACGGTTTGTCTTGATTTTTGCCGGTCATGGGCTTGATATGTTTAAATGACGATTGCAAGGACTGTGTGGATGTACAATTCACAGGTATAGCAGTAAACTCCACTCACACAAATTTATTAATTATGCGGAACGCAGCGTTTCGACAGCACGTGGGCTCTCATTGTCTACCGTGTTACCGACTGAAAGTAAAAACTGTATCACACATGCGAATTATTTTCTACGCAGGCTCGAAAATTTCTAAAACATATGACTATTTACAATCTACTCGGTGGTCTAATGCCTTTTTCGGGAAAGGATGGACCGAAAGCGAACCGTATCTTTAACAGGGCCTATGGTAATAAATCCATCAAACTCGAGTGTGCAATTGGGGGTGGTTCTCTGTGCAATAAGTTTCCATTCTTTTTCATACATATCGTTTCGTACGCGTCTAATTCTCTATACGGGTTCACGTTTTTAAGTAGTATCAGATTTTTTAAATCAATCTTATGTCCGGATTTTACCATATGCTCTGCTACGCTTGATAGTTCAGGTTTGTCGAAACGATAGTGTCTAATATGTTCTTTGAACCTCGTTTCGATACTCCTTTTTGTTTGTCCAATATAAACTTTCTCACAATCATTGCATGCGATTTTGTATATTCCAGACCTTTTTACCATCTCCGGTTTATCTTTGGGATTCCCTAAGAGATTCTTTAACTTGTTTTTTGACACAAAAGACACGTTCATATTTAGTTGTCGGAAAATTTTACTTAACCCTTTTACTGTTGGGTGAAAAGAAAGACTTATAAATTTCTTATTACCGGTGTTTGTTGATGTCAAGGTGGTGGAATTTCTGTGTTGTTTGTATTGGACCTTCCTTAAAATATGGTCGACATCCATAGAAGAGAAACCATTGTACCTCGCTACATCTTTGATATACTTTAATTCTTTGTCGTACCTGCTCTTGTTTAGCGGAAATCTGACGAGTCTATTGACCAGAAAACTAATCGCGGACATTTTTTGTTGTTCGCAATGGTGCGAATCAAATTAGACCACCGAGTAGATTGTAAATAGTCATATGTTTTAGAAATTTTAGAGCCTGCGTAGAAAATAATTTGCATGTGTGATACAGTTTTTACTTTCAGTCGGTAACACGGTTGACAATGAGAGCCCACGTGCTCTCGAAACGCTGCGTTCCGCATAATTAATAAATTTGTGTGAGTGGAGTTTACTGCTATACCTGTGAATTGATATGTTTAGTTTTATCAGTTACTGACAATAGGTACAAGTTTATTGACCAGTGTTACCTGTCACCTAATATTACAGGATTGATTATGTAAATTTACAATGACCTTTTTATTGTGTGTATTAATTTATTCAAGAACAAATTGCACAAGGTTTATACAGAACGTTTTTAATTCCAAATAAAAAGAAATAAAAATTTATGCTATTTTTTTGCGTGGGTGTTAGCCAAATGAGAATGGCCATCTTTTTTTTCTAAAATTAATATTTAAAGGTAATAACTCCCTCATACTAATCGGTTCGATTATAAATGATTTGTGAAATAGTCCGGTAAACATCGATAAAAAAGTAATAGTAAAAATGCCAGTCAAGTGTTGCTGTTTGGCGGTGAATTGATCAAAAGCTTAGCTTTCCGCAGCAGATGTTGAATTAGGATACGGACCATTTAGCCAGCATTCATCACTGAATCGCGAAGGCAGTAGGTACTAGTTCATGTGCGGTAGTGTTCTTGGCATACACGGTAGGTATGTGTATTTACAACTTTCGATAAAACTTCCGCACAAGTCCGCGTGATCTTACGGCTTCGAATTTTGCTTTGGGCTTATATCTGCGTGGGTTATGTTTTTTTCTTTGTGAAAGGTTTCGGAACGATTTTCAATTTATTATTTTAAAACATATGAAAAGATAAATGCATTTTCGTTACCTGTTAACTGATAAACTTAGCCTATCTACCTTACTAATTCCAATCTTTTCCTTTATGTCGCTGAGATACTATACAGGCTGTCTCATATCTTACATATGTTACAAACGTTACCCTCGGTATTTCTAAGGATAAAAGGATAAATTAAAAAGGAGTATTACGTGTATTGAGATATTAATGCAACACTGAGGAAACTGTCTCCAAATCTAATTTTCCTATTTTAAAACTTAACTAGCATAGAGATTGTCTTAAATCATTAGCTTAAGTGATGGTACCTTTAATGCACTTTGACTTATTATTTTAAATCAAAAAAAGAAAAGCTAGTAAATTAAAATTCACACCATAAGACGAAAATTTGTTATAAAGTCTTCAGAGATGTTAGTATAACGTATAAGATGCAGAGGATTGAATATGACATCTCATGAACTCGAGTAAAAGAAATGTATAGAACCTTTCCCAAATAAGCATGCTTGGAATATCAAAGTTCAGTTGGAGGGGAAGCATCGATATGTATGCATTTGTACGCATGCTAACCGAAGAACTTGTTACTAATAAACCCACATGGGCTGAAAAGTCCCGGGCCTAACAAAGAAAATACGTTTTTTTTTGGTTCAAAATTAGCTGTCCACTCAGATGACGATCGTTTTGATTCCGGAGTGAAGTGATGGATCCATGTTTCATCCACTGTCACATGTCGACGCAAAAATTCCGGTTTGTAAATTTAAACATGGCCAAACACTGTTCAGAATCATCAACACGTTCTTGTTTTTGGTCAACAGTGAGCAAACCGCGGCACCCACTTTGAACAGAGCTTTCTCATAGCCAAATGCTCATGCAATATAAAGCCAATACGTTCTTTTGATATCTTTACGATGTCAGCTAACTCACGCAACTTCACTTTTCGATCATTCAAAACGATTTTGTGGATTTTTTTGATGTTTTCTGGTGTTACCGCATCATTTGCATGTTCACTGCGTTCCACATCATCGGTGTCTCTACGACCACGTTTGAAGTCAGCAAACCAACGTTTTATTGTTGTGTCTAATGGAGCGGAGTCCCCATAACGCTTTTCAAGCCATTGCTTTGCTTGAACGGTATTTTTTCCCATCAAGAAGCAGTGTAAAATTAAAATACGAAATTGTTTTTGATCCATTGTTTTGAAAATAACAAAAGTAGCGTGACTCTTAGCACAATAACTCACAAACTAATGAATAGAATATCATGAAATTTTAACAGCTGTCTTTTGAAGGTTAGTACTAACTGAGAGAAAGGTGACTGCAATAAAACTAGCGTCATCTATGTGTTAGGCCCGGGACTTTTCAGCCCATGTGTTACTACGGGGGACGTGTTACATCATTTTTTAAATTTGTAAGGAGTCTAGAGGAACACAATTTGATTCATAATTTATTTTATCTATTTATATTTCTAATTACCAAACAATTCCTAACATTAAAAATATTATACCAACGTCAAAGTATTTGCTTACAAATTCACTGCAGGATAAGCTCTTAATCGATGCATTTTGAAAATTATTAGGTTTCGTGCGTGTATGTAAAATTCTATTTTCATTAACCTTTTAATCCTGAGAAGATATGGGACACCCAGTATACCTGATACCCTATAGAAATCTTAATAAGAAATTATTATATTTTAAAAATGTAATATTCACGCAAATTGGTTAGGTACATTTTATTATAATTACACATATATAAATTTAAGGATTAATAAATACATCTAAATTATAAATTTTGCTTAAAAAGGGACAAAATTTTCTACGGGAAAGGTACAATAACAAGGACGAGTCCGTTAAAAAAGACGTGCTATTTCATCTGCATGACTGGGGTGATCCTTGCGTCAGTTGTTATTGGTCCGCGGAGGGTTAGCAGTAAGTTTAACAATACACCCACGTAACATCTGCAGATATAAAAAACGTGTAAATTGAACTGCGCTTCGTTAGGATAATATTATTGCGCGATTTTTTTTATTGGTACCGTTTTAGATATTGCGAAATTCGACCTCATTTAAAGATAAAAATCCACCGTTTTCAAATTCACCACGATGATATCAATTCTGACTTATAAAAATAACATATGATGACAGGGACCTTAGAAAACGTGATTATCAACTTACATTAACATAAATTATAATTAAATCATTAATATTAGTATTGTTTCTATTAGATTTATATTAGATAGGGTATCTGTAGTTACAGTGATAATCCCTTAATTAAGTTAGAATATTTAAAAGCTCTTAAGAAGCCATAGCACTAGTTTAGGATCCTTATACTTTAGTTTAGAAGAAATGTACGTAATATGTGTATATGTACCTTATTGGGCTTAAGGTTCATGGTACCAGAAGATATCTTCCAATTCAGCGAACTGTGAGAGTGTGTATGTTTCAACGTTGGTAATAACAAGGAAAGTGAATTATCACTGAAAAACTAACGGTTTAAGTTATTCTAATATTTTAAGCAAATAACTTTTATCTAAAACTTTCTTGTATATTATAACAAGCGTTGCGTTTAAGTGCAACACTCTGTATATTCCGCAATACCCTGTTATGAACGATATTAATTCTTACAGTTCGATAAAAAACGTTCCCTTCGCAAATCTGGACACGCTCTACATCCCTACAAAGTTTCAACCAATTTTGAATTTGATACCCGGAGTGCTTCCCTTGTCAGTAAAATTTCAGAAGGGAATACAATGATAGAAACACGCTATCGCACTTGCAAAAATAAATGGAGTAGTATAAGCTTATAAATATTTATTTTCCTTTTCCTTGTGGTAGGAAAAAGGCTATTTGATCCTTGTAATACACAAGAACTGTTTTTATTTTATTTTTATCCTTTCCCATTGTTATCATTTCGTTATCTTCATGGCCGCTTTAATTTCTTTGTTATGCGGTTTTACGTTTGTTTTTTACGATCTTCCATCACCATATCTACAGCATTAATCACGAGAAGAATGATAGGATAGCCGAGTTTCGCTATAGGCACATTTACATCAATATCTAGGACCATAAAGAGGGTGTTCGACTATATGTTATTAACAATTATAGATTTTCGTCGAAGGTAACGTAGGTCTAGGGTTGTCTGCCGCCGTCTGGACGCGGCCATTTCGACGCCGAGATTTTTCAACTTCGAGAGAGACTCGTCTCGAGTGGCGGACGCTTTAAGGCCTTTAGATTTGTTCGACGGTAAGATTTTCCTTAGAAGCCGAGTACAAAGACCTCGTTGTTATCGGTGAAGTATTTGTGTTGGTTCTTCTATGTACTGAAAGGAGCATTGCCACGGACGCCTACGTGAAGATGATACGATAACATAATGAATTTGAATAACAGCATTTGTATTTTAAAGAAGGAAATTAGATGTACTGTTGCGCATCTTTTGTTAACAGGTATCACTCTGCATTATTTGGATGTATAAATGTATAAATAAAAGTACCGAGGACTTCTGTATGTATGTTCTTAATAAATGTTGGAAAAATAGTATATAATATAGCGTTGTTCTTATATTGCAGTAATTTATAAACTCACAAAGTTTCATTTGGATGGGTGAGATATACACTACCGCTCAAAAGTGTTTAGGCACCCCTGTTCTCATGGATTATTCATATAGTATTATGCTTACCAAAAAAACATTATAATAAAATGAAGTACGTATTTAAAATGTAGTTCAGTAAGATAAAAGATTATATCGCATAAGGTTTACTATCATTTACCTGCACTTGGTCGGATTACCATAAACTGTTTATTGCGGTGCAATTACAATAATAATCCCTCTGAATTTACTGGGTAAATTTAGTCATCTGTTAGATTGTAGGTAATAATGTTTAAATTACGTTCCTAGAAGATTATAGTGAAATCTGTAACCTATGGTCAGTTGCAGTGTGGTATTTACTCTATTCACGTCGTGAGTGAAATATCGTGTGACAATTTTTTAAAATGCCTCCCCGAAGAGAAATTAGTACGGAAACACGTGCGCTTATAATAGCTTACCATAAAAGTGGGATAAGTAATCGAAAAACTGCCAAAAAAATGAAAATACACCACGCTACGGTTGACTATAACGTAAAAAAATATCGGGAAACTGGCAGTTTTCTTAATAAAAGACGGAGTGGAAGGCCAAAAGGGACAACATCTGCAGATGATCGCAGAATAGTGGTTACCAGCAA
Source organism: Trypoxylus dichotomus (assembly GCA_023509865.1). Lineage (NCBI taxonomy): Eukaryota > Metazoa > Arthropoda > Insecta > Coleoptera > Scarabaeidae > Trypoxylus > Trypoxylus dichotomus. The sequence continues at coordinate 4,934,608 of CM042083.1, read as the reverse complement.
GTTAAATAGACGCAAAACAGCCCCGGAAATCACCGCAGAATTAAATGTTGGTCGCCAAAAACTAGATAGTGTTTCTACAGTCAAACGTCGCCTACAGAACGCCGGGCTCCATGGACGTATTGCGATGAAAAAGCCATTACTACGCAAACAAAGCAAGCAAAAGCGACTTAAATGGGCTCGTGAACACCAATCGTGAAGCATGGTGGAGGTTCTATCATCATTTGGGGCTGTTTTGCTGGCACTAGTGCGGGGGACATTGTGAAAATTGGCGGTATATTAAAAAAAGAAGGCTACCGCGAAATTTTGGATAACCACGCAATACCTTCCGGAATTCGACTTTTGGCTCAAAATTTTATCTTCCAGCAAGATAATGACCCAAAACGTTCCTCTAAATTATGTAAAGACTATTTACGCCATTTAGAAGAGGAAGGATCTCTCAAAATTATGGAATGGCGTCTCCAGAGCCCCGACATGAATCCAATCGAGTTACTATGGGAAGAACTAGATCGGGAAGTACGGAAATCGGCTCCGACATCAGCTACTGACGTGTGGAACAAATCGCAATCGAGTTGGACTTCAATAACACAAGAAACTCTGGCAAAACTTATTGCGAGAATGCCTCGATTGTGTGCTGCAATTATTAAATCAAGAGGAGGTCACATAGATGAAAGCAAAATTTCTTTAATAAAATTAAATTAAATTTTCACATTTATTTAATATATTTTTATTCATGTACGTGTATCTGTACATAAAAAATAAATATTATTAACATTTTTGCTGAGTTCTTATACATTTTTGCTGTCAGTGAGAATGCCTAAACACTTTTGAGCGGTAGTGTACATGCCTGTATACGATAAAATTACGATATCACTAGAGCGAATAAACTAATATGTTTCGTCTCTATTAATTTATATATGACCTTTTCAGCCTTGGTTATTCAATCGCTATTTTCGTTCGGAAATTGAAAAATGAGTGATTTTTAAACACTAATGCCTGTCATCCGGTTGTATGGTATTGTTTTCACTTGATTAAATCTCAACTACACTCCCTCCGACCAATTTAAAATTTAAATACACGTTTTTCAATTCATGCAGAGCTGTCGTCCGCGTTGTTTTAGCATTCCTATTTATTCCACTGTCGGGTGGTAGGGTGGAAAGGACAAAGTATAAAGTAGAATCTGCGTAAATTGACGATATCTCCAATAAAAAGTTTTGCAAAGGCAAACAAACCTTCGAGTAGCAACTTCCGTGAGGAGAAAAATAAAATGATTTGTGGAAAATTTAGATTACCTATAAATGTAAACTTGAAAAAAAAAGATAATTTCCCTTGGAAATTTATTAAATAAAATTCAAATATCTGTCACGTATATACACTACTGTGTAAAAGAAACAGGGACCTAGATAAATTTACTAGTAATAGTAACTAAATAGTATGCTGAGTATCCCCAGAGCTTTTAGTTTTCTTATATTTTTGTATGGCTACACTTATTTTTGATAGTGACTATTATCCGGAATCCATTGTCCGAAATACGGTACCACTTTTGTAGCTACATGCTCCATAACTCATTTAAAGTCTTTATTGTCCTTTCAATCTTTTAACGGTCAAGATAATCCCAAACATCTTCCATAATATTTAAGTCCGGGCTTTGTAGTGGCCCTACCATAGTACGAACTACTCTTCTTGTAGCTGACTTAAATAGTTCTTGACCAATTGAGAAGTGTGTTTGGGATCGTTATCTTGCTGCAGGAGGAAATTATTACCAATCAGATGATGCCCAGAAGGTATAGCATGTCACCAACTCCTTGTGATAAAGTAGAGTTCCAAATCTAGATATTGGCACCCCCATGTTTGATAGTAGTTTCTAACCATCGTTCTGCAAGAGTTTTTACCTGTTTCGTCCAAATAATACCATAATATTTGTCTCCACTCACCATCTGTCCAATTTTGAAGATCTTTACCATATTTGAGCCTATTTACTTTACTGCCTTGACGCAAAAGACCGCCTTGTGGTCGAAATATCTACTAACGTATCTGTAGCTGCCAGTTTGGCGCTTATATTTTTTCTGCTTTTTAGAACCGTTACATTCAACAAGTGTGCATCCGTTGTGGTAATTTTTCTCGGTCGTTCAAGCTTCAGTTTATCCACCACCTAGCCTGTTTCTTTATATTCTTTAAGACCACCTGCATCAAGAATACTTCATACGTCTTGCCATAGTCTGTTTGGCTGTAACCTTCTTGATGTAAAACAATAACTTATTTCTGTTTAATAACGATATTTTAAGCATTTTTTCTAAATGTAACCACTGCATCATAACTTGCAGTACCAGCTTTCGCAATATATTCGCTTTAAAACTATTATTTTTTCTGTTAGGTATATAACATAAAACTCATTATAATTTAGATGTAAATTACCCTGCATGCGGTATACCTGCATATTTATTTGTTTATTGCATTCTCGAATACTGCAGAAGGATTACGATTTTTAAGTATTCTTTTCTATTTATGTGTTGGTATAGTATTTACCAGATTCAAGTAACTTTTAAATATCATTACAATTAAAAATGTGTCTCTTTCTTTTGCATAGTGGTGTATGTACGAACGTGTTTTATTTTAGTTACCTTTATGCTATAATTTAAGGTGTAAATTAAATTAACACGAAAACTGAAACCAATTTAAAATAACGCGAACTCAAATCTAATTGCGTCAAAGAGGTTCTAACGAGATGAGACGGTAAAAAAGGGACCAAATTAATTTTTGGTCGACGTAATAGCCAATTTCTGTATCGATGTATCTTCGTTGGATAATTCTACTTATTAAATATTTAATAGGCTTAATCTTTACCGTAATTGAAACTCGATTTTAACCACTCCATAAAAGGGCTTAATGAACTTTAATGGATAAGGTCGCCTTATTCAGTTAAGTAGAAGAATTAAGATTTATTTCCATCGTCTTTTTTTCATCCCCTTTGGTTTAATCTATTTTTGGACAATCAATTTATACGAAAGAAATATTACCAGTACACTACTGCTTGAGAAATTTGTACTAGTCTTCTTACAGTATATATTCTCTATCTATGAGCCTCATTCCTGTATTAAATTTTATGATGGAAATAAACCAAGATGGTGCTGATGGCTAATGGAACTAGACTAAATCATTCCCATAGTTTGTAGAGCTTCCTAGAGGATGGGGACTAATATTGTTTCCCTGAATTGCTTTTTCAACACACTTGACTAGGATCTTGTTCTATAAGAACATACTATTTCTCGTAATGCTCATTTTTTTATTAACAAATTGTGGTTTTCTCTTACAGTTGCGTGGGAATAGACAGCCGTCTGATTCAAAATTTAGTTTAATGCGAGACGGTGAAATTGTATATACTGACCAAAAAACACAAATTTTGAGTTTTATTTATTTCTTTAAAAGCACCACTCGGATCTCTCAAAAATAAGGCTCGCATACAATTAACCTGACCGAAAAAATATAATAATAATAATAATAATAATAATAATAATAATAATAATAATAATAATAATAATAATAATAATAATATTTAATGCCCAACAGATACAAATATCCAATTACAAGGCAATGTTAAATAATGTACACATGCAAATATAAATAACAATATAAAATTAAAGTATGTCAAATTAGAAAACTTAGTAACTAGTTGCTTTAATTTAAATTAAAAAAAAAAAGTAATTTACCAGTGGTTAACAAAAAGAGAGAACGGAAAAAAGTATTCAACTAAGTGTAACGCACCATGGTCTACATACCGTCAAAAGGGACGGTAAAGTGCAGGTATGTATATCCAACTCGGCAAACTCCATAGAGTTGAAATTGCTACACAATCTGTGTATTGGGGACCTGATGGCGATGTTTGTTCTAGGTGCGAAACAGTAAAAGTATTTGTTTGCCTAGATCCTGAACGTGGTACAATGAAGTTGATTTTACTCAACAACTCAGGGACATCAAGACCATTATGAAGTAAAGTAAATAGGAATTTACACTCAGCCTGTTTTCGACGTAGTTCTAATGAATCAATATTAAATGCCTCTAGCAGAGCACTGTGGCTAAATCCTTGTATCGGGTAAGTATTAAATTTTTAAAGTACAAGAACTTCAAACATCTTCTCTGAATCTGCTCTAGAAGATGTATCTGATAGATGTACATAGGTGACTAGACCAAGGACGCATACTCCAGTCGAGACCGAACAAAAGCGAAATAAAGAGGAAGAATGGCTGTTATAGAAGCAAATGGTCGTGTAACACGTATAATGAATCCTAACATACTCAACGCTGATGTACAAATACTGATATGTGCTCCATAAAGGTCAGTCTTGAGTCAAAGACGACGCCCAAGTCTCTCATAGAGGTCTCCCTAGGTAAAGAAGATCCAGCCAAGTGGTAGGTATATATAATTGGAGTCGTCTTTACGAGTGTAGGTGACAATTTTGCATTTGTTTTACATTAACTGTTAGTCTGCTGTTGACACACCACGTGTGGAATATATCGAGTTGGCTTTGCAAATGATTGCAATCCTGAGAATTATTAATTGTTGAGTACAACTTCAAGTCATCTGCGTATAACAACTTTGGACAGTTCAATTGATAGCACAAATCATTTATATATATGAGGAACAGAAGTGGACCCAAGTTACTCCCTGAGGAACTCCAGAGCTCGGCGCGAAGTAATCAGACTCAAATCCCATGTGTCACAAATTGCTTTCATCAAGAAGATACGATTGGAATAAAGACAAAAGAGAAGACGAAAATCCAATATTGTCCAATTTATTAATAAGCACGGTGTGGTCGATTCGATCAAAAGCTTTTGTTAGGTCAGTATACACAACATCTACCTGTCCACCGGCATCAATACTATCAGATAGGTATTGTGTAATTGTAACAAGATTAGTTACCGTAGATCGTTGAGCAACGAAACCGTGTTGGTCATTTGAAATCCAGGGTCTAACTTGAGCATAAATATACTTGTACAAACATTTCTCAAAAACTTTAGCAAAATTATTTAATAACGATATGGGACGATAGTTGGAAATAACACACTTCTCACCATTTTTAAAAACAGGCACCAATTTGGCAATCTTCCACACAGACGGGAAGGTGGATGTTTTGAGAGCGACATTGAACAAGTAGCAAAGAGGAGAAGCAAATATATTTGCACAATCCCTAACAAAAAAGGCCGGAATGTCATCACTACCCGCCGTGCAATTATTCTTTAAGGATTTCATAGCACACACCACATCCATCTCAGTTACAGAACCTAGGTCAACCATAGTAGCGCACGAAGCAATTGGAGCAATAGGCGTTGGAGCAAATGAAGGAAGGTACACCGATTGGAAAAACTCCCGCAAGGCGCTCACTATGGAAGGTGGGTCGTTATACGTATTGCCGTAGTCGTCCTTCATAGTTCTAGAATACCTCCCCATCTCTCCGAGATCGCACAAACTGCCAAAAATGTTTAGTATCGGTTGAAATGGAGAATTCAGCGCTCTGAATAAAATTCTTATATAACCGCCTAGAATCTGTTTTCAGCATCCTTCTCATATCTCTGAAAGCATTTAAATCAACCAAGCATCCTGTTCTTTTATACATCAATCGATAATGATTTTTGAGTTTGATGTTACTAATGTGATCACGCGTGAACCACTGTGGATAATTTGTATGCGCACTGGTCTTTACGGGGACAAACATATCTAAATTTTTATAGATTTCAGCATAAAATGCAGAAGCGTCATCTATACTGGTATAATTGTAAATAAAATTCCAATCTGTAGTTAATAAAGAATCATACAAGTTAATAAAGTCTGCTCGCTTAAAATTATACACTCTTTTGTCCTTATTACCACACATATTGCTATATCGTGACGAAGGAATTGATAGGCACAGCGCTAGAGCAGGATGATCGTTGTCCTCGGCAACCAGAGGAAACATCTCTCTATCAATAGCAACAGTGTGAACATTGGTTACAACTAAATCTAATATGCGACAACCAACACCTAAGGGGCTACTTTAGCCAATACTTCCAGAACATCTTCGGTTATATTGCCCAGTATCGGCATGGTGGTATATCTACTTGAGTAGACTGATCTGTATAACGTAATAAATGGCCTTAATTAGACTGCAGTATACTAAGTAATAATCTATACAAATGGTTAATAAAAGTATTATGTTTTGAATAAAATTTCTTAACTTAGATCTTTTATTTAAATTTTAAATTATTTAAAAAAAAACATTCATCTAAACAATAACAAAGTAATAATAACTAAATAAAACTACCAATTTCAATTGCATCTGTAATTAATAAAAATAGAATAAACTTCATTTAACTCCACGGTCTTACGCGAAACTTTGAACACTCTCATATAACTTGGCACAAGACCTAGTTTTCTCGAGTTATGCAGACTGTATTGATTTTGACTTAATAAATTCAACTTACCTGCTATTGAATCTGATGTTTAGAATGTTATTAGTAAACTAACTTCCTCTGACAGTGCTGGTAATGACGGAGTCTTTGCTAAAGCTCCTTTTGCATAATGTCATAATCAATAAGTTACATCTTTTTAATAAATAACATTGATTTCGTTAAAAATTTCATGTACTTATTAATTTATCCAAGGCGTTTCATTGTGGTGATCTTAGTACTCTTTTGGGCAGATTATCAATTGTATACCAAGTGGGTTTAATCTTACCTGTATGACCGCTAACTGAAGACTGCTTGTATGAATACCAACTCAATCTTCTCAAACACTAACAGTGGTATTCCGCAGGGCTTACTCTTATGACCATAACTTTTTCTTATACACTATGCAAGTTGTTAACTTTGTTGTTATTGATAGTGCAAGTGGCAATATTTTCCCTGGTGTTAACGATGATGTTAAGGAAATACTCGCAGTATTTTTTCATGTTTCGAAAAGACATAATTCTAAATTAAAAAACATTACAAGCATTTATACGTATTGTTACACATGAGTAACTTGTAACACATGGGCTGAAAAGTCCCGGGCCTAACAAAGAAAACACGTTTTTTTTTGTTCAAAATTAGCTTTATTCGTCAACGTAATCTCCATCAAGAGCAACGCAATCATTCCAGCGCCGCTAAAACATTTCAATACCACTTTTGTAGAACGATTTATCTTTTGCCTCAAAATAGGCCTCAGTTTCAGCGATAACCTCTTCATTCGTGCGAAATTTCTTACCGGCGAGTATTTTTTGGAGGTCTGCGAACAGCCAGTAGTCATTGGGAGCCAAATCTGGCGAATACGGTGGATGTGGAAGCAATTCGAAGTTCAATTCATGTAGTTTTGCCATTGTTTTGATTGACTTGTGACAGGTGCGTTGTCTTGATGAAATAAAATTTTTTTTCTTTGCCATATGCGGTCGTTTCTTTGCAATTTCGGCCTTCAAACGCTCCAATAACGCTATATAATATTTACTGTTGATGGTATATCCTTTCTCAAGATAGTCGGTGAATATTGCATCACGCACATCCCAAAATACCGAGGCCATAACCTTTCCAGCCGATTGTTGTGCTTTCGGGCGCTTTGAACGAGGTTCACTAGTTGTTGTCCGCTCAGATGACAATCGTTTTGATTCCGGAGTGAAGTGATGGATCCATGTTTCATCCACTGTCACATATCGACGCAAAAGTTTCGGTTTGTTACGTTTAAACATGGCCAAACACTACTCATAATCATCAACACGTTCTTGTTTTTGGTCAACAGTGAGCAAACGCGGCACCCACTTTGAACAGAGCTTTCTCATAGTCAAATGCTCATGCAATATAAAGCCAATACGTTCTTTCGATATCTTTACGATGTCAGCTAACTCATGCAACGTCACTTTTCGATCATTCAAAACGAATTTGTGGATTTTTTTGATGTTTTCTGGTGTTACCGACCACGTTTGAAGTCAGCAAACCAACGTTTTATTGTTGTTTCTGATGGAGTCCCCATAATACTTTTCAAGCCATTACTTCGCTTGAACGGTATTTTTTCCCATCAAGAAGCAGTGTAAAATTAAAACACGAAATTGTGATTCTTAGCACAATAACTCACAAACTAATGAATAGAATATCATGAAATTTTAACAGCTGTCTTTTGAAGGTTAGTACTAACTGAGAGAAAGGTGACTGCAATAAAACTAGCGTCATCTATGTGTTAGGCCCGGGACTTTTCAGCCCATGTGTTAGCTAAATTCATCTAAAATAGTACATAACAAAAAAAATCACCAGATTCTCAAATGCATGTCTTCTTTCTTCGACATATTTCTAAGTACGTTTGTACAATTTTGGAAACATCCGGGTTTACATTAACAAATTCGAATCACTAATATTAATTAATCTTATACCAAAAAAATTATATTTTGCAATTGCAAAGCTCTTGCAGTTTTGCATCTTTTTTCTAACCTTACGTTTACGCCACTAACGAGCTCTGATATGGAAAGAATCTTCTCAATTTTTATACAAAAAATAGCTTAATTTGTTACCAAAATTTTGAATTATTAATTAACAATATTATTTTCGACAATTTCCAATATTAGAATCTAAATTTGAATCGATACATAAGCCACTAGGTTTGTTGCACATATTGAATAGGCTAGTGTATTCACCTTGCCATGCAATCTTGTCGAAGATTGAGTTTGTGCGTGGTTTATTTTCTTTTTTGCTATATTAAAATGCATTCTCTGCTGATAACTGGAGGAAACTTTTCAAGCATTTTGGTGGCAAATATTGAATATTAAGTTGCTTAGAAACTATTATCTTAAATTAAAAGAATTTTACTTCAAGAAGTGGAAAAGAACAAAAGCGATATACTATTTTAATGAATTCAAACGATTGAGATCTCTCACAAAGAATGAAATTAGAGACGCATACAAGGCTTACTTGTCAGATGCTGAAATTAATATCAACAGAGATCCTAAGTTGTTCTGGCGCTTCATTAACAACAAGAAAACTTCTTCCAGAATTCCGGGAAGTATGCAGTATGACGGCAGAGAATTTACCCAGCCAAACGAAATCGTGGATGCCTTTTCCAGTGTCTTTGCGAGTGTGTATAAACCTAGTGTTCAAAATGTATCTTTCAACTCTTTTCTCAATTATAATAATTTTTGTGTTCATGCCTTCTCTGAATTGGATGTGGAGAACAGTATCAAGAGACTTAAATCTAATATGACAACTGGAGATGATGGAATACCGAGCTTCTTTGTACGTGATTGTGCTCCTGTTCTGTCCTATCCACTGTCAACTATATTCCACCTAGCGATAAGCACGTCAACTTTTCCAAAGGTTTGGAAAATTAGCAGAATTACCCCGTATTTAAGAAAGGAAACCGATCTAACATTGCTGATTATAGGCCTATAAGTATACTGCCCAATTTCGCTAAGGTATTTGAACATTTGCTTTACAAAGAAATATCTACCTGCATAACTCCTTTCATATCTGAGCATCAGCACGGTTTTGTTGCAGGTAGGTCGACGATCACTAATTTAGCATGCATTGGCCAATATCTTGGTGAAGCGCTTGATAAGCGAAAGCAGGTGGATGTTATTTACATAGATTTTTCTAAAGCTTTCGACTGCATTAACCACGAGATGCTACTACAAAAAATGGACAAATTTGGTTTTGGTGTGGGTTTCCTGACGTTGATTGAGTCTTACCTTACTGGAAGGAAGTGTTATGTCTGCTACAATGGTTATTCCTCTACGCCGTTTTCTCCAACATCAGGTGTTCCTCAAGGTTCAAATCTTGGACCACTTCTCTTCAATTTTTATATAAATGATTTACTATCTCTGTTTACGTGTCACGTCTTAGCATACGCAGATGACGTAAAGATATTTAATACTGTTGGTAGCATTTTCGATTGTAAACATTTACAAGACAATCTTCTTCGCATTAATACTTGGAGCAAGGTCAATTATCTCCCTCTGAACATCAACAAGTGTACTGTGGTTTCCTACAATAACACTCACACTACTTTATACTATAACTACCAAATTAATGATGCAGCCATACCACGCAATATCAAAACTTTGGATCTTGGTGTTTTGTTTGATAATAGACTGTCATTTACGGAACATATTTCGTCCATGTGTTCATCTGCTTCCAAAACTCTCGGTTTTGTCATGCGTTCTTGCAGGCATTTCTCAGACTTAGGTGTAATGAAACGTTTATATTATGCCTACGTTCGTTCTAAGCTTGAATACGCCTCCATTGTTTGGTATCCCCGTTATTTATACCAAGAGCTTATGATCGAACGGGTTCAAAAGAAATTTCTAAAATATCTCTCCTTTCGAATGGACAACGTGTATCCTGCAAGAGGTATCGAGTATTATAGTTTACTTGTTGAGCATGGTTTTCTATCTCTTGCTGACCGCCGCGAGCGTAACAGCGTGGAGTTTCTTTGCAGGATCCTGAAAAATACTGTCGACTCGCCAGCCCTTCTGGCGCAAATAAACTTTACCGTACCTACTCATCATACTCGCTACTTTAATACATTTCAAGTACCTAGAGCTAATACCAACATTTTGCTTAAGGCACCTCTCAGTCACATGGTGAGGAACGCAAACAAACGGGATCTAGAGCCATTTTTGTGAGTCTTTCTTTTTTTTTTTGTTTCATTATTATTGTATTATTATTGTAGGCAACACGATTTGAATTATTTTATTTTATTTTATATAAGAATTGTATTGTAATTTGTCCTGTAATTGGCCCCTGGGCTGTTGGGCAATAAAGGATTATTATTATTATTATTATTATTATTATTATTATTATTATTATTGTCATTAGTTTGCATGTCAGCTGAGAAATGGGAGTGGGGATGGGGGAAGGGATAAATAAAAAAAATGGTAATTATTGTAGGTAACAGTTTATGATAATGATATTTGAAATTTCCTTTTACATATAGACATGTCTTTGAAATAATACTTATACATATATATCATACTGTTATACATTTCCAATTATACACCTTTGTTTAACTTCTGCCGTATTTTATTCGGTCAAAAGTTTTGAAAATACTGGGGAAGGACTACATATAAACCCTTTTGAGTACCTCTTAAAATGAAGACAATACAAGGTACACATTTAGATTCTTCGAAATCTTGATATAGTCCTATCCCAAAATCTATAGATATCAATTTATACTATTACTTACACTTACATTAAATAGTAATATTTGTGTATTATATTTAATTTTTTTTTAATAGTAGTTATACAATAAACTTTAGCTATATCACAATATTCCATGTTAAACAGACAGATCCAGTTAATTCTGGCCAACACTAGTAACGGAGAAACCACACCATTTGCATTATAGCTTTTAATATTTATAGTCTATCGAAGATTTTGATTTAAACGGAAGTGGGAAATATTTCGAGAAATAGGGAATGTTTAAACATTATCTGATCGTGGCACATCTTTTTTTATTCATTTTGTAACACTTAAGCAAATTAAACAACCAATAAATATTTAACAAATATACTTTCTTTTTTTTAAATAAATTTCTCACTGTTTTATTTTATTTTTTTTTCATTTTTATTTTTTAGGTAGTGGCACCATCGATTAGATCATTTGGGAATTTCCAGGTTTCAGGTTAGGTAACACAAGGTTTCACGTCAAACTTTTATATAACTTTTAAAATTACATACATTAAGGTTCTTCAAAGGAACAGGGTTACAATATATATATTTTTCCACATTTTGTTTGTATTTGGAATACATATAATACATCTATTTTTTTTTGTCAAATTTTTGTTCCATATACGTACGCTTTTTGTATCTTCCATCGTGTGAGACTTTTTATAATTTGTATCCAGTCTTCCGAACTTGGTCCAGTCACTGACTCGATTTGTGTATTTTAGGTTTTTTGTTAATATATTTTGTATTGTTGATATGGTTATGGTATTAAAATACTGTCGTTCTATTCTACGTTTTTTTTTTTGTGTTTCTGTTCCTGCATCGTATCCTATATCTCTTTATTCTTTTTTTAAAATTTTTTTTTGTCTTTTTTGTTTTTTTTTTTTGTTGTTGAATACACTTATTAGATAAGTGTGTGAGCTACAGCTCGGCTTCAAAATTCAGGTCACCTCAGCCTTAACACGATACAGGCCAAAGTTAGCACGAAAAGCAATGATGCGATGTTGTTTGCTGAAGCTGCATTTCCGTGATGAACAGCTGCCGGTAGTTCGCCTGGAAAGAAAAACAAAGAGACCGACATTATATTTAATTAATTATCTTACATATTCTAATGTAATTTAGCAGGCCGCAACCTCGCTTCAAAGCTTGAGAGCATTTTTAAATTAAAGTTTGCATTATCGCGCAACCCCTTTTATTTGGGTCTTCGAACGTGCTGAATACAGTGTGTTCGGTAATTTTCGAGTATACGTGAGATGGGAATAAATATAGTTGATCTAAAAATATGTATGAATTCTAAAAAATAAGCATGCGACGATAGAATACATAAGCAAAAATTTCTCGAATAAGTATTCGCCATGAAAATCGCAGAAAACCTCAACCTAGGGAAACAGCCTCGGGATTCGAACCCGAGACTGATAGCCCATCGCCCATCAGCCATGTCCAATTATAATTGAATAAGTGATGCAACATAAAATGTATGTATCTTAAACACTACTCAATTAAATCTTTAAAATACTGGAAATGTTGTAAAACAAATGTTCTATCGAAAATGTTAAAATAAATTTAAAAAGTATCCGCATTTTTATTGGAACCTAGACAAAATTATTTACTTCCATTTGCAAATATTTAATTTTTCATGAATAAACTAATATATATATATTGTTAATGTAATACTCAGTCAATGTATTTACTATTATAGTATTAAACAATGACAGGTTTCGTCTAGCGTTTATAACGTTTAAACAATACGATGATACGTAAGCTGCGTTCTCTATCCTTGATTATTATTCCGTCTTCGAGGGGTGCCCTCTTTACATTTCTCCAGATTAGTTAAACCAAAACTGAGGTGCTGTTACTTACATAAACCGATAATGGTATTAGAAATATACATTCATCAAGTAAACAACTGGATTCGTACATTCTGCGGATTGCAGTTGTATAGAATAATTGAAAACTAATCAATGCATTCATTCAAGTATATTTGTACCGGCGCCACATCCGAATAAGCAATGTTATTAATCAGCGTTGCCGGGTATTGCATATTAAACAAACTAATTGTGTGATATGAATCATTTATGTCAAGCGCCTAGTTTAGCTAACACATAATAATGTTTAATTTTGCGGAGTATTAACGAATAATAAATTCTACTACATGTAAAGATATGCCTTTTAAGAGATAGACTTTTAAATAATAATATTGGAATTGACGTAATATCTTGGTAAAGAAAAATGGTAACTAGAGTTGTTTGGGTTATTTTCATCGTTTGTTGTGTCTTGCTGTTTCAGTTTCGCCTTCTATATTGCTATTCCGACCTTCCAACGATATTCATCTGCTGCTTTGGGTGGTTGTATTTTTCCCCCTGCCATTTCCACTGGTAGTATCATATCTAGCGTGGGTACTCGTGTGGGAGCTATTGCGAACTTCATGCTTTTGTTTAATATTTTAATGGCGTTGTCGTCCAACTGAGTTGCTTTCCTTTTGACGTATTAGTGATTTCGTCTTTTTTCAGTGTTTATCTTTCAGCTGTCAGATGTTCGTACAGTCCTCTTCATTAACAATTTCTTTGATCTTCTGCTTGATTTCATCGCATTGATGTGTTATTCGAATTTTGGTGAGTCTGTGGTAGTTAATCCTTTCCCTGGCCAATGCTTCGATAGCTTTGTTAGCAATTCTTTTGGCTCGATCGCTTGAAATGGGGAGTGTGATTTTTAAGACTTTCGGGACGATCTTATGTTGTCTTGCTTTGTACAGGAATGTAAAATTAGATTAGTTAGATTCCTTTGCAAATTTGATCATGGTCTTTTCGTATTGTCTGAAAGACGAATTTCTAACTCCTGACGTGATACTGTTGACGATGGATTCTTATAATAACTAGAGTTGTTGTTTGGGCTGTTTCCATCGTTAACGAGAAACAAAAATCGGACCAAATCAAGAGATATAACACATGGGATGAAAAGTACGGGGCCTAACAAAGAAAACACTGTTTTTCTGGTTCAAAATTAGCTTTATTCATCAACGTAATCTCCATCAAGAGCAACGCAATCATTCCAGCGCCGCTCTAACATTTCAATACCACTTTTGTAGAACGATTTATCTTTTGCCTCAAAATAGGCCTCAGTTTCAGCGATAACCTCTTCATTCGTGCGAAATTTCTTACCGGCGAGCATTTACTTGAGGTCTGCGAACAGCCAGTAGTCGCTGGGAGCCAAATCTGGCGAATACGGTGGATGTGGGAGCAATTCGAAGTTCAATTCATGTAACACATGGGCTGAAAAGTCCCGAGCCTAACACATAGATGACGCTAGTTTTATTGCAGTCACCTTTCACTCAGTTTGTACTAACCTTCAAAAGACAGCTGTTAAAAGTAGTCGCTGGGAGCCAAATCTGGCGAATACCGTGGATGTGGGAGCAATTCGAAGTTCAATTCATGTAGCTTTGCCATTGGTTTGATTGACTTGTGACACGGTGCGTTGTCTTGATGAAACAACATTTTTTTCTTTGCCATATGCGGTCGTTTGTTTACCATTTCGGCCTTCAAACCCTCCAATAAAGCTATATAATATTAACTGTTGATGGTATTTCCTTTCTCAAGATAGTTGATGAATATTACACCACGCACATCCCAAAATACCGAGGCCATAACCTTTCCAGCCGATTGTTGTGCTTTCGGGCACTTTGGACGAGGTTCACCAGTTGCTGTCCACTCAGATGACGATCGTTTTGATTCCGGAGTGAAGTGATGGATCCACGTTTCATCCATTGTCACATATCGACGCAAAAACTGCTCAGAATCATCAACACGTTCTTGTTTCTGGTCAACAGTGAGCAAACGCGGCACCCACTTTGAATAGAGCTTTCTCATAGTCAAATGCTCATGCAATATAAAACCAATACGTTCTTTTGATACCTTTACGATGTCAGCTAAGTCACGCAACTTCACTTTTCGATCATTCAAAACGATTTTGTGGATTTTTTTTATATTTTCTGGTGTTACCGCCTCATTTGGACGTCCACTGCGTTCTGCATCATCGGTGTCTCTACGACAACGTTTGAAATCAGCAAACCAACGTTTTATTGTTGTTTCTGATGGAGCGGAGTCCCCATAACACATTTCAAGCAATTGCTTCGCTTGAACGGTAGTTTTTCCCATCAAGAAGCAGTGTAAAATTAAAACACGAAATTGTTTTTGATCCATTGTTTTGAAAATAACAAAAGTAGCGTGACTCTTAGCACAATAACTCACAAACTAATGAATAGAATATCATGAAATTTTAACAGCTGTCTTTTGAAGGTTAGTACTAACTGAGAGAAAGGTGACTGCAATAAAACTAGCGTCATCTATGTGTCAGGCCCGGGACTTTTCAGCCCATGTGTTATTATACATATTATAGTATTATTTGCAGTCTTCCCAAGACATGAACTGCGTAATTCTCTGAGTTTAGCAGAATGGGAGAATCTCCTTATTATGTGATAATTCAGTACTTAAATTTTTTCTGAATTTTTAGAATATCTCAGTTTCCTTTAAAGATACATTGTACTTGTACATATGCAACATGTCCCTTTCACCTGCACATCTATACATAAAACGTAATTTTATCTTCAAATGCAGTGCAATATCACACGACATTCCTTTTGATAAATACTTGTTATTATCTTTCATATCGTACAAATCCTTAACGTGATCCTGGTCTTTATATATTCAATAGAAATATGTCGGAGATTTTAGAAAACCATGTTCTATGTGTAAGAAATTCTTTGTTATTGAATATTTTATTTTTCGTATTGCGCGTAAGTGTTCTCTTATATGGGAATATCTATTCAAGAGCAACTGGTGTTGCATAATACATCGATTAAGGGGTTCCATAATGGTTTGTTGGTCTTTAGTTCAGGTTGCGATGTACAAACTACATTCACCCACAGAATGTATTCAATTTGCTCTGTTTTGGTATTTATTTCACGCATATCCCTTTTATTCCGTTATCTGCGTCATATTGATTAGCTAACCAGTTCGTTATTAAGTGGCGAAAATCGTTTAATTTCCATGCTCTCGTTCGTAGAGCTTGCGAGGGGTGTGATGACTAACTAAGTTAGAGTCTGACTTCCATCTCTTTGTTTTTATGCTTATAGTTAATGAAAACGTTAGATTATAAATTTTAAGGACTCCCAAGAAAGACCCTTGGGATTCAGACGAATTCAGGACAAGTTTGACCGTTTTCTTAGTTCACAGGTATAGCAGTAAACTCCACTCACACAAATTAATTAATTATGCGGAACGCAGCGTTTCGGGAGCACGTGGGCTCCCATTGTCAACCGTGTTACCGACGGTAACATTTGTTGACAATGGGAGCCCACGTGCTCCGAAACGCTGCGTTCCGCATAATTAATTAATTTGTGTGAGTGGAGTTTACTGCTATACCTGTGAATTGTACATCCACACAGTCCTTGCAATCGTCATTCGTTTTCTTAGTGCATATCAATTAGTTAAATGTTCGTAATCAAACTACCGCGGGTGTTATGTGTATGCATTAACTCTTGATTTATAAAAAGTTAGTAGTTTTCATGCACGTAAATCGCAGACTATGTACAGGTCTTCTAAATTAGCTGTGCTGGTGATCATAAAATAACCAAATTAATGGGAATGCAAATTAAGTTTGAAAAGGTAGATAATACTCAATATGTATTTAATTGGTATTGGAAAGTAATTTTGTAATTTTAAATTTTCAGCGTAAGCTTGAGTTTTATGATGTAGAAATAATTTGACATTTATCTAGAAACATATTTCCTCTAATTGCATATTAAATTATACGTAATTTAGCTATGACTAAAATTATAAAATATTTTGTTTAGTATCACAATACAAAGTTATTATCCATCCGATTGAAAAAAGAAGATTTATTTTTTTTTGCATAAGATTGATTAATAACAACTCAGAATATTTTTTTCTAATTAAATTATGTAGATAACTCCAAATCTTTAGTGGAATAGTCACTTGAAACATCGCTGTGAGAATTGCTCGCCAATATGAATTATTAATTCTTCTATTGTTTTTTCTAATGCTGGTTCTGTGTTTCTACACTATTCTTCCTCTTTCTTTGAGTGTTCAAACCTTACTTACTACTCGCTTGTTGAAAACGTGTTAAGAAATCCGTCACACAATATCTCCACTTCGCCTGTTTTAAAAGTCACGTTTCACTCTCCGATATATTGCTTCATACTTGCCCACACCATTTCAAGTGGGTTGGGGTCAGGGTGATGGGGTGGTAATAGAAGCACATCATGGTGATATTTCTTAAAAACTGTGTCTATTTTATGCTTCTTGAATCGTGGTTTGTGTATTTTAATTATACTGTACAGCACTATGTTTTTTGTGTGTTCATCGTATTGTATATTTATTAGAAGTAACTACATTCCTTTATCTGCTTTTGTTCTCTGTACTGGTGGATGTTTTTCAAAAAACTGCTTCTTAAATTGTAGATGTCATGAAGTTCAACCAATAGTTCTCCATTTGTCTTCATTTTTCGCCAATAGAATCCCATCCTCCTCATAACTTTTCTCAAACTTTCAGGATATCTTTGATACCCTGTATCGTCGACAAACTTTTTATGGGTGCATTTCAAAGTGGAAACTTACTTTTTACTGACAAAAATTGTGCATTGTTCTCTTGAAAATGCTTTCATCACAATCATCCAAGTCACTTCCGGTTGTTCGAAATTCGATAACTTACATAATATATGTAATGAAACAATTCATAAATAAGGTCTCATATATATACACATCATTACAAAATTAATTTCATAAATTTGAATACCGCAGCGTAATTGTTTCAATCATTCTCATTACACCACCTTTTTGTCATCAACTACATCGATATTATCTATCGCAAAAGTTGTCAAAAGGGAACAATGATAAATAATATTAGCTCAGTTTGAGCGTGACCATTTAAAGCAATCCGAAAGCCATAAATATCTAACATCATTTTCAACCGAAGTCACACCCACAAATTAATATAATTTATTTAACCGCTAAATTCCAAATTATCGCCGTTAAATATTTGCCTGTAATTACGGATATTATTCGCTTTGATTACGGTAGGGAGGGGGGCGTGGGCAACATAATATGCAGGAGGTTTCGGGACTTTTTATTTTAGTAAAAAGTCAACTGAAATGAAACAGATCACAAACGTGACCGTTTTTACATGCATTAAAGTTATATAAGTGATTAATGAGACCTATGTAAGCTGAATTGAAAAGAATTCTCTTCAGTCACTTGCAAGTATGTCCAAAATTAAGTATTAGTCCCAGTTGAGTAATTAAAAAGTTGCGACGCCGTATAACTAAATAAATTGAACAAATTCGCTTCCAATTTATTTAACAGTGAAACCACGTCCACTGTTTACAAAGTTTTAAAACTAAAATTGAATTAAGTTCTTCGGCCCGTGAAATTAATTATTTAATTACAATATCTTGCCTGAATTTGAGTAGATGTTAGCCGGAGACTACGAAATGATACAACTGCAGACATTCAGCTAAAAGAAAAAAAAAGTACAAGTCCGTGTTATAAACTCGAATCGCATTGCATGCCCTTTTATCGTTAAGAGAACAAAACGGTAACTTTTAATTAGCTTTTAACATCGAACATGTTTGCAACAATCCTTACACTGTAATTTTAGTTACAATTAGAGCTGGCAATTCGATTGGGATATCATAGGCGTCCAAATAGTTTAAATAATCAAAAAATAATAAATTGTACGTAATCGTATATAAAACATTAAGAAACATTTAGCTTCCTGTAATGCAGGGTGGAGATCTTCTGAATTTTGAAGGGTATAAAAATGAAGAAATTTTAGCACAAGAGCATAAAATACGAGGATAACCTGAAAAATTCGGTAACTAAAGCATAGCAAACAGCAAAATTTTAATGAAGATTAATACATTTATTTAGTCGACGGTCTTTATGTGTCTTTATGCCTTCACAGTACTGATTTTCCTTCAGCTCCTCAAAATAGAGGTCCATTGTAGCTATCACCGCAAATCCCATACCGTCGAGGTGTTTCTTAAGCTTGGGGAAGAGACGAATGAATGAAATGTGAAACTTGGTCAATTTTGCTTCCACAATTGGTCTCTTGTGAACTGACCTTTTTTGTAGTAGAAACGTTTTTCGGGTTTTGTCGTGTATTCACTGGTTTATTTGACGTTTCGCTAATCATGCTGTCAGCTTCTTGTTAATTAATATTCAGTTCTTTGAGTGATTTGTTTTGGTTCATATTTTATTATAGAGTGTGATCAAGTCTTTCTTTGAGTGTAGGCTTTCACGACCGTCGTCCATAGTAGACAAGTTTTTCGGGTTTTGTCGTGTATTCACTGTTTTACTCTTCGCGACGCTTTTATGACAGCTTCTGTGATCATGTTGTCAGTTTCTTCAGCAAGTTTCTAAAGACTGGTGTTGTTGTCTCTTGCTTCTCGTTATATACCCCATTTCTGTTCCCCTTTGCTAATCCATAATCGTTTGTCTTTTTGGAGGCTAATCGATAGCAAAATTCCCTTCATATATCAGAAAACGGAAGCCATCACCTTACTTGCCGATAGAATGAATTTGGCCTTCTTTGGAGCTGGTTCACCATGTTTAGTCCATTGTTTTGATTGCTGTTTATTTGTTGGTGTGTAGTGATGGCTTCACGTTTCAACGTAAGTCACAACTTGGCGCAAAGAATCCGTTGAATTTTTCCAAAACATTTTTTTGTTCTTTTCACAAGCATACTAAGTAATATCCATTCTAATATAACTGTTGAACATTCAATAATTCCATTAGTTTTTTCCTTACCCTAAAATTAAAGATATGATTTCAAGAAAGCAAACTATTTCACTCTATACAATGGCATATTTAATATTAACTGGCATCGTGGAAAATACTGATATTGCTATAACTTCTTTCTACGACCTTCTTTATAATATTTTAGACGCTCCACTTTTTAAATATATTTCACGCAAATCTAAGCCTCCTTCATAGTCTACTCGACAAATTAAGTTAATTTAAAGACCAAAGATGAACTCAAAATGTAAATTTGAACTGTCAAATAAATTATTAGAAATCTAAAGTTTTGCGGATATGACAGTTGATAGTCAAATTTCTGAAGTATTTCTAGCAACCCTCGTATATCATATCTACTTCTATAAATGTATAGTATTTAATGTGTTTTTATTTGATGTGAAATTAAATAACGTTGTGTATGTTTTGAATAAATCTAATTAATAAAATAGGAAGCGCGTTCGTTATTATGTTACGTTACTTAAATTAATTTCCTTTCTATAACAGGCAGCCTTTGTATGCGTAAAATAATCTAAATAATCTGTGAATTACAGAGAAAACTAAGGATGTAGCTGGAACTACCCGGGTAAATAAATTGTTCGGTGCGACAGGATGAGGTGCTACCCTATCACATATCACTGCGAAGCATTCGGCAATAGTGCAGAACTTGATGTTGGGTATATGTTTGTACGTTACTGTTTATTGTTTATTTTCTTATATTGTATAGACGAATTTGTAATTATATACGCGTTTGTTGAGAAAATGATTTTCTCTTGTGAGGTGCGTATTATTTGCTTAAATGTAATTTACCAATTTTTGAGAAATAATTTAATTAACTTTGTTACGATATATACTATTTATATAACAAAGAAATATGGGAAAATTTTACAGGCTTTTTTTTATTATAAAGATTATATTTGGTTTGATACAAGATCGAGGATTAACATTTGAAATACTTTCCTTATAAGTTTAAGAAGATTCTTAATATTCGGGTTGTGTACCTTTCTTTGTAAGGTAATTGGTTGATACTTTTCTTTCTTTTTTTTTTCATTTTTAATAAAGGTGGTGAAAGCCCACGATATTAATTTTATCTCTAATATTCTTAATGGCATTTGTTAAAAGTTACGATAATATATATGAATGTTGAGGTCTATAACACATGGGCTGAAAAGTGACGGCCCTAACACATAGATAACGCTAGTTTTATTGAAGTCACCTTTCTGTCAGTTAGTACTAACCTTCAAAAGACAGCTGTTAAAATTTCATGATATTCTATTCATTAGTTTGTGAGTTATTGTGCTAAGAGTCACGCTACTTTTGTTATTTTCAAAACAGTGGATCAAAAACAATTTCGTATTTTAATTTTACACTGCTTCTTGATGGGAGAAAATACCGTTCAAGCTAAGCAATGGCTTGAAAAGTGTTGTGGGGACTCCGCTCCATCAGAAACAACAATAAAACGTTGGTTTGCTGACTTCGAACGTGGTCGTAGATACACCGATGATGCAGAACGCAGTGGACGTCCAAATGAGGCGGTAACACCAGAAAACATAAAAAAATACACAAAATCGTTTTGAATGATCGAAAAGTGAAGTTGCGTGAGTTAGCTGACATCGTAAAAATATCAAAAGAACGTATTGGCTTTATATTGCATGAGCATTTGACTATGAGAAAGCTCTGTTCAAAGTAGGTGCCGCGTTTGCTCACTGTTGACCAAAAACAAGAACGTGTTGATGATTTTGAGTTTGGCCATGTTTAAACGTAACAAACCGGAATTTTTGCATCGATATGTGACAATGGATGAAACATGGATCCATCACTTCACTCCGGAATCAAAACGATCGTCGTCTGAGTGGACAGCAACTGGTGAACCTCGTCCAAAGCGCCCGAAAGCACAACAATCGGCTGGAAAGGTTATGGCCTCGGTATTTTGGGATGTGCGTGGTGTAATATTCATCGACTATCTTGAGAAAGGAAATACCATCAAGAGTGAATATTATATAGCGTTATTGGAGCGTTTGAAGGGCGAAATTGCAAAGAAACGACCACATATGGCAAAGAAAAAAATGTTGTTTCATCAAGACAACGCACCGTGTCACAAGCCAATCAAAACAATGGCAAAACTACACATCCACCGTATTCGCCAGATTTGGCTCCCAGCGACTACTAGCTGTTCGCAGACCCCAAAAAAATGCTCGCCGGTAAGAAATTTCGCACGAATGAAGAGGTTATTTTGAGGCAAAAGATAAATTTCGTTCTACAAAAGTGGTATTGAAATGTTAGAGCGGCGCTGGAATGATTGCGTTGCTCTTGATGGAGATTACGTTGGTGAATAAAGCTAATTTTGAACAAAAAAAATCGTGTTTTCTTTGTTAGGCCCGGGAC
The DNA here is from genome assembly GCA_023509865.1 of Trypoxylus dichotomus. Taxonomy (NCBI): domain Eukaryota; kingdom Metazoa; phylum Arthropoda; class Insecta; order Coleoptera; family Scarabaeidae; genus Trypoxylus; species Trypoxylus dichotomus. Next base: position 4,912,271 of record CM042083.1, on the reverse strand, counting down.
TTTTCAGCCCATGTGTTATACTGGTATAAATTATTCTTTTAGCCATGATAGGTTTATGAATTTTTAGCAAGGGGATTCCGGGTTAATTTTAAGTTTAAATTTTGTGTAAATGGTTTCTATTTTGTCATTTGTTAATAAGTTTGTTAGGGTCTGCTTTTATTTCAGTAATTCATTTTAATTTTTTATTTGAGTCTTATTTTTAAAAGAAGCTTATTTTTCTACAAAAAAAAAAGAAAAAACGCTAATAATATAACTAACATATAAATTTCATCTCACTACGAAAGGATATTATTATATCTTTCAGTTCAAATACATTTTACAGCTCTAAAATCTATGTTGGTTTCATTTCGTGTCACCTGATCCCATTCCTCATGCATAATTCATGATATTTTAGTTACTTAACTCGACGTTAGAGTATAATTCCCTTTCAGGCAATTAACCTAATCTTTCGATACTGCTCTGATCAATGTTTCCACGTAGATGATGAAATTCCTAGGGATAAGATCGATTTACAACACCTGGTGCCGCACGGCGATTATTAAGCTAGCTTCCCTTACAGCGTGAATTTTTCAACTGTCTCAAGACTTTCGTTCATCTGCAGTTGAAAGCGAAAAAAATATTAGCGGTGTATGTGCCTGTTTCCTTTGTTTTTAATTTGGAAGGGAATTTTCTAAGATTTCGATGAAATCGTTTATGTGATGCTTATTATTTACCATTTAGAATAAAAGCAACTATTTTTTAATTAGATTTTTTTTTTTGAGAATTCTATTTACGAGGGTCACCTGAAATGTTTCCGGAATCGGTAAGAGATGGCGTACGAAGGTTGAATTGGATTCATTGGTCGGTAAGGAAAACCACTTTTATGGCAACTGTCAAAATTGATTGAGATTTGCCTCAAATGAGGAGGTCATCGCCGCTAGAGATGGGTATTTTGCAGACCTCGAAACATCCTACTTTTTCGACGACTTGAATAGATTGGAGCACCGTTTGAAAAAGTCTATTGATTTTCGAGGAGACTATATCTAGAAATAAAACTAAAAACTACACCAATACCCTTTTTCTTGTCCATTCCCGAAACATTTCAGGTTACCCTCGTATATTTTTTTAAATAAGATATTAACTGTTTTCTATGAATAAATGCATAAATTACAATTACCTTGATTCGTCATATTTCTGAATTGTCATTGTAATTTTTATAAAAACCCCCTTTACTTCGTACTTCGATTTATACTTATTTTTTCGAGCGAAAATCGTAAATCAGTTGTGTGTATATATATGTATTTATATATAAACCTGCAGAATACATTAAACTGTTACTCGAGAATGTTTTTATCTGGGAGTCGCTTTTTCAAATGGCAGGAAGGAGAATAAGGGATTCTCGCTTCCACCCTTAATAAATTCTTTTTTCGCTCTTCAATTTCTCTGCTACGTTCGTTTTCGTCAAACGTCAGTGTTATATACAAACCTGTAATCTTTGTTGTCAACCATGTCGATGGGAAATACATGATTTGATTATCTCCTAACCACTCAACCTTGTCTTTTTCATCCGAAATTCCTCTCATATTACCGTAAGTACTTTAATACTGCCTTTATCAGTTTTGGAGTAGCTGCTCTGTCGATGGTCCGTCTTTTTCTTCTAAAAGTTATATAATTCGATATTTCAGATTGAGCGTTTATGCGTATTACTGTTCATAAATTTAAAACCTCATTGTGAAATTTTTACTTTATATTTTGTTTCAAGTAAATTTTTATAATTTTAGATTTATATACTTACCAAAAAACGTTCCCTTTACCTTATTATAATCTGAATAATTAACTCGATTTAGGTAAATCGAATTTAGTGAAATACTACTCCAAACATACCTAGAATGCTAACTAAAATCGATAAAGTGGAACATGATGAGGGATATTTAACTGGAAAGGAGAACTCTGGATTAAATTAACCGAAACACGTCCAATTTCAGAGAGGCATTCAGCTTCAGCTCTAAAGAATTGAATACCTGAAGAATGACAATGACAGAATAACAAAAGAAAACAATGAATTCAGTTTTAAGGCAGCGCATAGTGCTATCGCTGAATGATTCTAACTTTTCTCCATCTCAGACCAGCACTGGAAGTGTTTTATATTGAAATTTATTCCAATCTCTATTTAATGTCATTTACACTATTATTCGAACTGAGTGATTCCGCTTGAAAATTTAACAAATCTTCTCTTATTTACTGTAAAGCTAATGTAAATTTCCTTCTTAGTTTTAATTTTATATAACAGTACCATTTTTATTTATTACTTATTTTATTTGTTTTTTTAAATTTAAAAATGAAATTAAGCAGTGTTATTAAGGGTTACATTATTCAAGGTACACCATCTAGATGTATTCATAACATCGACTTGCAGCAAGTTACAATCCTCAAGACTAGCCTCATCAGTGAACAATAATGAGATTATTATACCAAGGTTAGAAAAGCTCCCGAAGAAGGAATAAATTTGTCAGAATATATATGCATTGAGGAAAATACAAAACAGATACGACTGAAACAACTGTATCAGATAAACACTAAATCTAAGGGACACCAATTTATTTGCATAAGAGTGACCAGATACAGGATCTATAACACCATAATCTCTCCAACAGATTGCCTATTTCTCTAGAGCAGTCTGAATATTATAGTCAGATGATCTTACAGTTATCAATACGATGTGAGTCAAAGTACTATTACTAGGCACTCACGGTTTCTTATACGATCTTGCAGATTATTTAAGAACCTAGTGTCACTAGAATCGTTATATTATTCGCTTGCCCCTACTAAATTAGAGTATGCCTCCTTAATCTGGTATCCTCACCTACCTATATTTATAGGTGCTACTTTAAATACCTAATTTTTAAAATGATTCTGGACACAATGTTGGGATTATGTTAGTCCGCTGGTGTAATATGTTTTTGTATCTTTATTGGATTGAAGGAAGAAATTTCTCTCCAGAATTAATTTTGGGGTTCCTCAATACGTTACCAGGTCCTTCCTTTTACTTTACACACATCATTAAGAAGAGGTTATTCTTATTTTTATTATTATTTTGATTATTATTATTTTATTAACGTGTTTTTTGTTTCAATTAAAATTATAATATACTTCATGGCAAAACTAAAAGTTAAAATTTGTTGGCCTAGTCCAAAACTAAAAAGATTAAACTAAACTTGCTTCTCTAGCAAGTTACTGCTAAAGAACTAGGGCCTATTGTAAATTAATTCAAACCTTCAGATGTAAAATTTAATTGATGATATGTCGTATATTTCTCAGTTCAGAATCGGCTATAATTAAGGTTTATTAATAACACGAACGGAGGGAGGGGTAGGGGGATTTCTTGACCGTTAAGGCATAAATATACCATAGCAACCCTTTTGATATTAGATATAATGAAATGCTAATTACAAGTGACACGTTTCAGGGTATTCATAACTTGGCAAATCACTCCGATGAACTTAATTAATCAATTTCTGTATTATTCATTGAGCCAAAGGATCAATTTTCATTCAATCATTTAAAGCATTCGCTAGATTAACCTAAAGCCGCCGAATATTCAATATAATAACCAACCCACTTTTCTAATTTAACGTCGTTATATTGATTACGTTGAGACAGCGGAAGGAGGTGATTATTATTTAATAAGATAAATTTAAACAAACCTATCGAGGACAAATGGACGTGGAATATACAGGGTGGGGTATAGAGATCTCCCACATTTTGAAGTGGTATAAAAAATGCAGACATTTTACTTCTAGTTAATCTTCAAAATGTGGGTGATTTTTATGCACGACCCTGTAGATGTATAAGTCTATAATCGTATATAATTCCATACTAATTAACCGGGCGAGATGCTAAATTAACTTACACCATTCTTGGAAGGGAATTTCCCGTTTTTGACTTTATTTTATTGCGTATAAGCGGAAGCCAAAATACCGAAGTTGGTTCCATTATGACAAGAAAGTTGTAAGCGATTATTGTATGGGGGAGTGAACGCATTTTCGCCAGCGCCATCTAGTCTTCTCTTTAAGCGTTTAAAATGCAAACTGGGTATAAGTACTACACTACAGAGGCTAGAGTATTGAATAGTACATGCGGAAAAAGGATCTGTATATTTAAGAAGGTATTATCTCTCATACTCTCATTACTAAAATATACTACTTTTGTTTGATGAAAGAATTTTCACAGACAAGACTTTTTTATTCGACGTAGATGCAGTGCAAGTGTTGCAGGTGAGGTTTCTGGTGTTGCATACACTAATTATCCTTTTGATTCGTGACGTCATGTTAAGATATGGATTTATATATAATAGCTGTGACTAATAACTTTCTTGAGGAAGATATACTTCGTACGTATATCATATGGAAGAAAACTGCATACAATATAACAGACTTTTTATGCTTAAAAATTAATTTAGTTTATTACTGAATGAGATATTTATTATTATTATAGCGAGGGTCCTACGGCCTTTATGGCATCTGGCATTTCTCTTGGCTTTCTCGAAACCATCCCTCCATGATGTCGCTGGCCTTTCTTTTCTCCTTCTATTTTGTAGTGTATAATTTAGTGCCCTTTTGGCCACCTATCTTCACTCATTCTCTGTACATGTCCATAACATATAAGCTGTCTTGTTTCTCTTAGATCCTTCCTCTTCGGTTCTTACATGTTCCACTTTTGATACTTCACAGGAAGTCCATTTTAATGTCATCTACCATGAGCTCCACGACAGTTTAATATATTTTTATCTTTGTTTCCAGTCTTAATTCCTTAGACCACAGCAGCCTGGATTTCCCTCCTCACTAAATATGTTTCCCAGGTATTTGTACTGGTTTGTTCTTCTTATTTCTCTAATTTGCAAGTCCTAGTGGTCATCTTCGTTTTTACACCCTACATTCCTATATTGAGTGTCTTTTGTCATGTTTATCGTTAGTCCCATATGTTCGTATTCTTGTTTCAGTTTTCTAAGCACATAGTATATATCCTCTTCATAACAAGTTATAATTAGTTCATTGTCTGTGAAATAAAGACTTGCGAGACAAAATCAGATTTGAAGTTTCACCCATACAAAATTTAAGTTGTGTTGGAACTGTTAATCATTAGACTACGAGCCACGACAACAGTTCTGTAGGTTAATGATTAGATGGGACTCATTTCTGTCTGATCAGATATGTCAATAAATAGAATTGGATAAGTGACAACCCTCATCAATTGTATGAACGACCATTATATAGCCAAAAGGTTACAGTGTGGTGTGTGGTACTAATGCGAGGTGTGATTAGACCTCTCTGCTTCGAGAATGCAACGACGCATTAAGTTAATGTGTCCGAAGCTTTTTATGATCTTTGGCTCCAGCAAGATGAAGCCACGGCCCACATTACCCGGACGTTAATGGCAGCGATCCGACAGCTGTGTGTGCGACATTTTTCTTCGCACAACAACATGAAAACTTTTTTTTCCCAAAACCCAAACTATATTTCTACAATGTTGAAAGCTGGCATTTTATGTTTTATAATTCATTTCGTTTTCTTAATTAAAATTTTCTTCGGAGGCAACAGAAAAGTTCAGTTTCTATATTTCCGGCGGATATTAAAAAAAAATCATCTCATACTATATATGAAGAAATCAAAAACCTAGTCATCCATTTTATATTTCCTTTTCGTATAATTTACCACGTCTTACTTTCGAGGACATAAATCAAGTCATGGGTAGGGCCCGTTAAACAAGGAAAACGTATCAAGTCAAAATTTCACAGGGGACGTTATTTATTTCTTTCCAATATTATATAATTATAAAATCGATAGTAAAAGGGCCTTAGAACGTATTAAAAGAGAATACGTAAAATGGAGAAGAACCCACACTAAAAGTTATACATGTGCATGTGCTCCAGAAATAATGAACTTGCCCCTTTTTGATGCTACGGTGAGCTTACCGAACTTTTAACTAAATTCGTTAGAGGAAAATTCGTCGTAGAAAACTAAACCGAGGAAATTTTAAGTTTCTAGTACATGTATATGTATATACAGGGATAGTATAATGTCACAGAATGGTTGATTAACTTTGTTGATTGGGAAGTATTTCTTTAAACTGGAAATAATGACTTTTATACAACATTTTCCTATATTTTTATCGAACTTATATAAAAATGCACAGAGTATAATCAAAATAGGCGGGAACAAGGATGTAGTCTTTTTCCTATATTATTTAAAATTTAGAGATTGAGAATTAAGATGGATGATCACTGTCTCACAAGTCTTTATTTCGCAGATGATCAAGATAGACAAGAATACGTACAATACAGTACAAATATCTAGGAAACATACTTAGTGAGGAAGGTACGTCGAAAATAGATATACGAAATAAAATACAACAGGAGAAAAAAGCAACCCAGGCGTTAAATTTCTTGCTGTGGTCTATAAGATTAAGACTGGAAACACAAGGTGGAGCACATTCTATCACACTGTGGAGAGAACTGGCAGATGACAAACAGCAACAAAAAGAATGAAGACACCATCGAAATGGGATACCTGAGATGAGCCCGCGAAGTATCAAAATTAGAACATGTAAGGAACGAAAAGGTACGATGAAGAACAGGAAAAATTATTATTAGTGCGGATCTAATCGAAGCAAGACAGCTTATACGGTATGGACATGTTCTTTGTACATAAGTGAAGATAGATGGCCAAAGAGGGTACTAATTTTTACACCACAGAAGGAGAAGAGGAAATCCAGCGACATCATGGAGGTATGGGACCGAGAAAGCCATGAGAGACAGAGCAATAAAAAACGGACTTTATTAGGACCTGCTATAATAATAAATAATATAAATTGTTCTCTCCCAGTTTAACAGGAAATGGCACATCTTGCATATTGCTATATTTTTGCTTAGTTTACCTGTGCATTGTACTGTCACTTAATCTTAATATTCCATATAAAGGTGGATATTAATATTCGCGGACGGCGTTTTGTATTCTGTGTAACCTAATGTCAATCCCCGGCAAATATAACTGAATATGTCGTCTTCAATTATTCCTTGTTTACCAAGTGATGTTGGCCTTGATGATGGGCTAATTCCTGTGGAGTTGGTAACTTTAATATTCAATGTATTGTCCATATATTTTACCTCTTATTACCCATATAATTAATTTTTGTTTAGTTGAGGAGTTTTTCCCTAATTGTTAGAAAACTGCAAGGGCTGGAGCTATTGGTCAATATAAGGATTTGCGAATTATTACTACTAAGACCAGATCAAGATGGTAATAATATTTTACCGGTTTATCAGTCTGGGTTTGGATCTGGTATCAGTTGCTTTATCTCTTTAATTGATATCTTAGTTTTGTTATTATTTTAAAACATTTGATACGATAAATTATCACCCGCTTTTGTTAGTTTTAATATATATTGGGGTGGAATTCAATTTTTTAAACAATATTTAGTTCGTAGTAATCAACGAGTTAGAATTCAAACTGAGTTGTGTGATTTGGTTTCGATAGGCTCGGGTTATTCGGATTATTTGCTATATATACTTCCTCAACTATTGGACTGGGAAATTTTCCCTACTATTATGTTTTTCCTTTTTGTTGTTTAGAAAGTTGTTGTTGCTTTATTTTCTATTCTGACGCAATGGAGAATGGAAGATCAAATCGTTTGGATTTGAATTACGTATTGGGACTATCAATATTATCCTAATTATTACTATTGTTATATTAGATTTATATCCTTAATAACAAGAAATATGGTTTTTGCACTCCAATGTTTTTGTACATAGCATTGAATCCAGATTGTAATATTGATCTTTATGTGAATATTATTACACCCTCGTATACTAATAATAACCAGGACCCCATTCAGCTGAAAAACTTTAAACATCTGCGTTTATTGAGCCTATTACACATTTAACTGTTTAAATAATTTAATCTTTGAATTCAACTTAATGTAATTCCACACCAGATCGTTCTACGACTTCCATCTAATCTGCATGAATGCAGTAGATTAAGGACCACCATTTCGGATATTTCGTAATCGTTTAGAATGATACGCTGGACTGTACCAATCAAATATTATACCGTGTAACGCTTAAATCATCCGAATTGTAGGCAATTAAAGATCCTCCATATCGTCCAAATTGAAAATTAAAACTGAGTTCAATTACCATGAAAACATATGTTTGAGTACTCGAAAACGTAATATCCATTGAATTTTAAGCGTTTCCCGTATTCTAACTATCAGAGTTGAATATTAGCTCTGTTAACTGGAGAAATTCATCAACTTATTTAAATTCGCACAATTTAATTTGAAAATTCAAAAAGAAACGGGTGGAAATTGATGACAGAGAAGCTGGATTAAGATGTTATATACTTCGAAAACTATTTGTTATTATTATTATTAATAATAATGATAATAATAATTTGCTTTTTCATGTAGAATAATTAATTATAGGAAGGCAAGCTCATTTTTTTAGTAATTGTAATAATGTTCACAACAACGGTACAGTCTAAGGGAAAGTACTGAGGAATTACGTGCAATAGCAGTGTATTTTACTATAGAATTTAGTCAAATAAAAAAATAAGGTATGATATATATACAGCTGTGGCCATATGTATTCGCTACCCTTTTTTGTTTTTTATTCTGACGAATATATAAGAAATAAAAGAAAATTGATCGATGAAAAAGTTTCATTGCGAGTGTATACAGATATATACAGATATTGCTTCATATTTGGTAGCTCCTCCCTGGGCTTTTATCACCGCACGAATTCGTCGGGGCATACAGCTCACTAAGTTGTAGCACTGTTCGGGGATGATTTTATTCCACTCTTCGAATGTTTTTGTTTTTAAGCATTGCTTTGTGGTAGATGAGTATTTAGCTACATTTCGCTTTGAAATGTACCATAAATGCTCAATTGTTATTTTCCTCGAACCAGCGCATTACTTCGCGAGATTTATGGCACGGTGCATTATCTTGTTGGAAGTAATACTCTGGCTCATCATTATCGAATAATTTTAACGCACACGGTTCCAGAACTTCTTCCAACATGTCGATGTACGTCCGACTGTTCATTCGGACCTCGCAGACGAACAGGTCTCCGACGCCTGTTGCACTCGTGGAACCCCAAACCATTATGCTACCACCCCCAAACCTGGCAGTCGAGATGATACAGTCTGGATGGAAGGCCTCTCCTCGCCTGCGTCGCACGTATTGAGGCCCAGGTTTACCACAAAGCTACCAACAAAAACATGAATACTGTTACATTTTGGAACCCATTAAAAAGAATAAAAACACTGTAGATACCAGGAATTGAATACAGAATACTGCAAATACAATAATTATGTATTACTTACCTCAATATTTGACTCATCCGTCCACATAACATTGGCCCAATTGTCAATGGTCCAGTCGCGGCGACTTTTAGCCCACAGCACTCTCTTTTTCTTTTGTTGACAAAATCACAGACACAATATCTTCACTCTAACTAGCTCAACCTTACTCTTACAACTTTTAAGAAAGACTGAAGAAATATTCAGAAATTACAATTTTACGTCTATTTTCTAATTTACTCAGAATGGCCTACAATAAACCATTAAACCCTCATTACCAGCTACCTAGTTAAGTCCGTCATCGACCCTGCTTCTTAGAAATACAATAATTTTCGCGTAACACGTTCAAAACGAGAGTGGCGAATACATATGGCCATAGCTGTATATATATATATATATATACTGATACTCTTGTGGAGGTTTTAATGTTTATTCATACTTTAACTGCCTCTAATTATAATGGTACAGGTATTTTAGACGACCTGTAATAACTGATAATATTTTTCAAGGTATTAATTTTCAAAAATCGCAAAATTTTATAATTTTCTGTACATAATTAAAAGTAGCTGTTGCAGTGTGACTGTCGCTGTAACGTACATACCTACCGGTATAACGTGCAATGAGACCTTAACGTAAAACGACCGATTTCATCAGATCTTTTCAGAACTAAGGGCAGTCGACGATATCGAAAGCTTTAATTACCACTGTAAGCTACAAGTTATAATAACGTTTAAGTATTTTACCGAAGAAAAAAATATAAGCCATCCATTGTTATGTATTGACACTATACATTTATTCTAATGTCTATTTACGTATTAAAGATATAACAAATATCGATGTGGCACGCAGCGGCTGCTTTAGACATCAGTTTACATTCTGTTTCTAACATAAAACAAGAATTTTAAACGACTGTTGCAGTCAAAGTCGCAAGAAGAGTAAAGTTATACGTCACGACACCTTGTTCAGTAACTACCACCGCTGAAGGAAATGAAATAGCAATTCGAGATGCGATATATTGCATGTACCAAAACAAGCTCAGTTCCATATAGGAAAGTAAAGATAACGAGATTGAAGAGTGATTTTAACAAAAATTGCCTTTCGGAATTATCCAATATTATTTCACAACAGCCCAAAGATCAATTACAGTCCAAATTTATAAAAACTTATTTTTATTAATTATTAATTTAAAATGGCACTATATTAAAGGGAGAATGTCTTAATTGCTTCACCAGTACACGTTGCTAAACATTTGCTAACTAATAAAATTTGAAATATCTGTTTAAGAGGTTCCAGTAACCGTACTATAACATTAACAGTTTATCGCAAACCAACCCGGAAATTCAGCAATATACGTCCCTTATTGTGTTAACCGATGGTCGTCTTTTTGTTCCTTGGCACGTAGGATGTATTTAATTATATATTTAGAAAGTACAGAAGAACATAACCATAAGACGATCAACTACCTCACGTGAAGAATAGAAAGGAACTAATCTATCTGTAACTAGCCTAAGTGCATAAACATCATTATACAGGGTGGCGCAGGGGAACGGAAAATTTTGAACGTTGTCAGCACTGTAGAGCCGGCAGTTGTTCGTAACGTCGCACAATTATTGTGAACGCATTGCCATTTAATAATCATGGATCGTTGGACTGGTGCGGAACGTGCAGTAGCTGTGAGAGTGTTTTATAAAAATGGTGAATATTTCGACAGCATTACCAGCTTGGACGTGTCCCATCTGCGCATGCGATTACAACGTGGGTGCGTAATTTTGGAGAAACAGGATCTGTCTTGAAAAAGAAAGCTCCAGGTGGTATTCGAACGGTACGTACGCTCCGTTCGACAGCATGCATTCACGCTAGGGATTAAGCGACGAAGCTTACAAAGAATACTGCACGAATTACATTTCCATCCCTATAAGTTGCAAATTGTGCAACAATTACATGAACGAGACCCAGCGTCACGTATGGAGTTTAGTAGGCAGATATTGGCTAAAATTAACGAGGACGCGAATTTCGTTGGTAACATATGGATATCAGACGAAGCCCATTTCCACCTGAACGGTTTCGTAAACAAACAGAATTTTCGTTATTGGGCCTAGGACAATCCTTGTGAGTTACACCAGCGACCACTACATAGCGACAAGGTCACAATATGGTGTGCTGTATCATGGTGTTATCGGCCCTTATTTTTTCCGCTCGATATGTTGAAATGCTTCAAACATTCTTTACACCGAGACTGTACGAGCTTAATCTTAACATGGAAAACATGTGGTTTCAGCAGGACGGAGCCACGTCACACACTGCTCGACATTCGATGGTAGCAGTTCGACAATTGTTTGGAAGACGCATTACTTCACGTAACGGTGACATTGAATGGCCTGCGAGATCCCCTGATCTTAGTGTGCGCGACTTCTTCCTGTGGGGGTATCTTAAAGGCAAGGTATGTCGTACACGACCTGCAACAATCCATGAACTGAAGGAGAACATTCAACAAGAAATCACTACCATTCCCCAAGATTTGCTACACCGCGCATTCCAGACTTTTCGTAACAGGTGGTTAGAGTTTGAACGCCGAATGGGAGGACATCTTTCCGATGTCATCTTTAAAAAGTAAAGAGACACTTTTGGACATTTTGATTGTAAAAACATAAATGGCATGCTGCATACATGCACTTTCGTTAATAAATTACTGGTTTTATGAATTTATTCGTGGAAATGACGTTATTTCAAAATTTCCCGTTCCCCTGCGCCACCTTGTATTATAATCGTTCCAGCGAGATATGAACCAGCGATTTTGAGTTTCTTCATAAGCTTTTAAATGTTTCCTCAGGCCAGCATGTCTGTATATATATATATTTGTTTCTAGTGCACTATTTTCATGTAATGAGTAAAAGACAAAAAATAATCTAAGGTCTGAATGGAGAGGTTTCAAAATGCTTCAAGTTTGGCGTTATTGAAAAGATTTCAGCATTCTCAGATCATTTAGTTACACATGACCAACCCGGTATATACCCAAAAAAAAATGTTTTCAAGCTGTATTCTGAATGTAACAATGTCAATAAACGTTAAAAAGTTAACAAGAAAAAATAACGTTTTACATTTGTTGACTAAAGGGAATAGCGTTAAATAGTAATCCGTGTAGCCTGAGGGACACGTGTTGTCTAGTCATTAGGAACCGGTCCAATGCGTTCTACAAAGGTTTATCTGTTAAAAAAATTAATTGATGAATAAATCAAAAGTAATTACTTAACAAAGCTGGCGTATTATTTCATGAACAAAGACGTGTAAAACACTGTCCTTGTTCAGCCCTCGATGTGGATATGTCGGCGTTTTTGTTTCGCTCTATCCATAAATTTCGTATCTATGGCTTAAACGAATATAAACTATCTATGTTACGTGTTTAGAATTAAAATACACCTTCTCCTATACCTCGTTGAAGCGGATATATACACTATCGCTCATTGAAGTATGCAGTAGCATACTACAAGATTTCATAGTATATGTATCTATTATTATTATAATCAAGTATTCTATTCTAATCAAATAGTAATACAATTAGTACCTCATTAAGCAGGTATAAATTAGCTAACTTCTTATTAATTACTAACAAATTATTTCTTGATTTTAATTTAGGGTATTATTGCTAAGGTTTCTAATTATAACCATAACATCATCGCTAATTATCTAGAATGTTCCTTACTGCAAGGATACTGAGGTAATTCTGTAATTACGATTAAGACGAACCGAGATTTCTTTTTGCCCAAATTCCACAATTTTCAAACAGAACACATAACTCAATCCATCCTATCATCATCATAAGCGATACAGAGTTTCAACTTGTCCAGAGTAAGTTAACTTAACTCTGGGTTTTATTAAGAGCGTATTACAAAAGAAATAGAACTTCTTCAAACCAGGAGGAGTTCGTACAATTCATAAAGCCACAGTTTGGTTGTTGGTATCTACGTTTATTACAAACTCATCAGGTGTGGTGTCTAACCTCGGCTTATTACTTGTAAGCTTCTTTCTATTGCTGCAACATATTTGCATCTTTGTTTCCATTCATTTGCAGTATATTTGAAGAAAAGTTCATCATATATACATGCATAAATACTGCAGTAAAGTTCACACCACACAAATGAATTGCCTATTCGAAACACAGCATTTCAAGAGGATTGCGTTCTTATTGTTAACTGAGTTAGTGACCAGTTGGTACCTCGGTTGAGTATTCTACAAAGGAATAAATGCGTATTCTCCGTAATAATAAATTATATTCTTGAAGTTTTATTCAGGTACAAAAAGTAACTATTCGAGGAAATACAATGTATCAAATTTAGTAATTATCAAGTTTAGTACAGGTTAGAGGTACTGCTATAATATTCGTATGAAGTTCATCAGAGGTGCGTTGTATTGAAGTAATATTATTGCGCAATACTTTGATGAGTAATTCGCCTACGGAACATTCTGCTACCGTTGTCACCAGTCTATTTTCTCTTTTCCTGATTTATCCATCCCATCGTCAGAACTATTTTCAATTAATTACACAATAATAGGCTATAATCTTATTAAAGAACAGTTTGATATTGTAATATAATAAATAAATTATAATAATAATAATAATAATAATATTTAATGCCCAACAGATACAAATATCCAATTACAAGGCAATGTTAAATAATGTACACATGCAAATATAAATAACATAAAATTAAAGTATGTCAAATTAGAAAACTTAGTAACTAGTTGCTTTAATTTAAATTAAAAAAAAAAAAGTAGTTTACCAGTGGTTAGCAAAAAAGAGAGAACGGAAAAAGTATTCAACTAAGTGTAACGCACCCGCGGTCTATATACCGTCAAAAGGGACGGTAAAGTGCAGGTATGTATATCCAACTCGGCAAACTCCATAGAGTTGAAATTGCTACACAATCTGTGTATTGGGGACCTGATGGCGATGTTTGTTCTAGGTGCGAAACAGTAAAAGTATTTGTTTGCCTAGATCCTGAACGTGGTACAATGAAGTTGATTCTACTCAACAACTCAGGGACATCAAGACCATTATGAAGTAAAGTAAATAGGAATTTACACTCAGCCTGTTTTCGACGTAGTTCTAATGAATCAATATTAAATGCCTCTAGCAGAGCACTGTGGCTAAATCCTTGTATCGGGTAAGTATTAAATTTTTTAAAGTACAAGAACTTCAAACATCTTCTCTGAATCTGCTCTAGAAGATGTATCTGATAGATGTACATAGGTGACCAGACCAAGGACGCATACTCCAGTCGAGACCGAACAAAAGCGAAATAAAGAGGAAGAATTGCTGTTATAGAAGCAAATGGTCGTGTAACACGTATAATGAATCCTAACATACTCAACGCTGATGTACAAATACTGGATATGTGCTCCATAAAGGTCAGTCTTGAGTCAAAGACAACGCCCAAGTCTCTCATAGAAGTCTCCCTAGGTAAAGAAGATCCAGCCAAGTGGTAGGTATATATAATTGGAGTCGTCTTACGAGTGTAGGTGACAATTTTGCATTTGTTTACATTAACTGTTAGTCTATTGTTGACACACCACGTGTGGAATATATCGAGTTGGCTTTGCAAATGATTGCAATCCTGAGAATTATAAATTGTTGAGTACAACTTCAAGTCATCTGCGTATAACAACTTTGGACAGTTCAGTTGATAGCACAAATCATTTATATATATGAGGAACAGAAGTGGACCCAAGTTACTCCCCTGAGGAACTCCAGAGCTCGGCGCGAAGTAATCAGACTCAAATCCCATGTATGTCACAAATTGCTTTCTATCAAGAAGATACGATTGGAATAAAGACAAAAGAGAAGACGAAAATCAATATTGTCCAATTTATTAATAAGCACGGTGTGGTCGATTCGATCAAAAGCTTTTGTTAGGTCAGTATACACAACATCTACCTGTCCACCGGCATCAATACTATCAGATAGGTATTGTGTAATTGTAACAAGATTAGTTACCGTAGATCGTTGAGCAACGAAACCGTGTTGGTCATTTGAAATCCAGGGTCTAACTTGAGCATAAATATACTTGTACAAACATTTCTCAAAAACTTTAGCAAAATTATTTAATAACGATATGGGACGATAGTTGGAAATAACACACTTCTCACCATTTTTAAAAACAGGCACCAATTTGGCAATCTTCCACACAGACGGGAAGGTGGATGTTTTGAGAGCGAGATTGAACAAGTAGCAAAGAGGAGTAGCAAAGAGGAGAAGCAAATATATTTGCACAATCCCTAACAAAAAAGGCCGGAATGTCATCACTACCCGCCGTGCAATTATTCTTTAAGGATTTCATAGCACACACCACATCCATCTGTTACAGAACCTAGGTCAACCATAGTAGCGCACGAAGCAATTGGAGCAATAGGCGTTGGAGCAAATGAAGGAACGTACACCGATTGGAAAAACTCCCGCAAGGCGCTCACTATGGAAGGTGGGTCGTTATACGTATTGCCGTAGTCGTCCTTCATAGTTCTAGGAATACCTCCCCCATCCCTCCGAGATCGCACAAACTGCCAAAAATGTCTAGGATCGGTTGAAATGGAGAATTCAGCGCTCTGAATAA
Source organism: Trypoxylus dichotomus (assembly GCA_023509865.1). Taxonomy (NCBI): domain Eukaryota; kingdom Metazoa; phylum Arthropoda; class Insecta; order Coleoptera; family Scarabaeidae; genus Trypoxylus; species Trypoxylus dichotomus. Next base: position 4,896,331 of record CM042083.1, on the reverse strand, counting down.
AGTTCTTATATAACCGCCTAGAATCTGTTTTCAGCATCCTTCTCTCAAATTATGCTAAAACAAATGTATAATTTTTTAAAATTAAACTAACCTCCATACTTCTTTGAGCGATAGTGTATATATATATATACACACACAAAACGGCAACACGACAAGAGTGAATCAATGTTTTTAATCTCCCTTTGTTCCAGCTCAAGTTTTTTTCAAACGCACACACATCGTGTCGGATAGATACATCCGCTTTTTTTTCGGCTACATAAAACGTATACGCCGCAGTTTACCAAAATATTAGATCAGCGGGACATTAATAAAAAAAAAAACGATATATAAATCGTAAAAATCGGCAACCCCATGATAAATAACTCTGTGACGAATTAAATTGTAATGCTGCAGTATATAAAAATGCCTGCCCGCGAAAAGTATTGGGAATATATCGTATACGTATATATGTTACGTATAGAGGTTAACGGCGAGTGACGACACTAAATCGAGAGCCGGGTGAGGTGTATGAAATTAGTGAATAGATGGACTGTGCGTTTATCAATGTCATAACATGTGTATAGTATCAAATATGAATAAGATGTTAGGTTTTCACGTCATAAGTTTGAACTGATGACAAGTGGTCGTGCGGTTAGACATGCCACACCCTAGAATCGATCACATCGCGTTGCTGACGAACTCTTTTGTGGTTTGTGATGACTGGACATCATCTATGAAGTTGCTTACGCTGTTAAGACAGTATTCCGCTTCAAGTAAATCGGTATTAGACAGCGTGTACGGCAATCGCTTGACTGCAGCTCGCGTAATAGGTATATTACTCTCCGCCAATTACTTGCGACGGATAAAAGCTTGAAACAAAGTAAAATTAGATGAAGCGCTAGCGTTAAAAGTGAAAAATGTGAATATGATTTCAAATTTATTTGGGGCGCAACTAGTGTAATGTACGAGGGTGACCTGAAATGTTTCCGGAATCGACAAGAAAAAAAAAGTTTCGGTGTGGTTTTTTTTTTATCCCAAAAAAATGGACGCAATGACCTTTTCAGCCGATGGAACAGGCTTTGCTTCGAGAGAAGTGCATTGCTTCGACTGTTCTTTGGTTTCCGGTATGTAGTGGTGGATCCAAGTCTCATCCACGGTTACGAAACGCATGGAGACCAGACACTCATCCGAAACGGTCATAGAATTCAATAAATCCCAGCATTTAGCACTTGAACCAAAAGAACTTTTGAAATTCCCAATGACTAAAAAGAATTCATGAATTTCTTTGATACGTGTAATTGAATCAAAAATTGCTAAATTCAAGTTACATAGTGTACAATAAATACAGGATGTCCATGAAATAAAATAGAAAACTAAAAAATGGAAGGGTCTAATTCTATTGGGCTTAAATCTAAAATAATTTGCAAGTGATAACGATATTTAAACATATTTGAACATGTAATTTGAAAGGTAGGCAGTGCTATCTTGTAGTTTTTATAACATCGACAGCTATGTTATTGCAGTGTATGCAATCTGCTTGTATGTATGCGAGTTGGTTGGATGGATATATGTATTATACATGCACATGCTGCATCCATAGGTGACACACATTACAATGTCTTAGGTTTTTTTTTCCATACAATTACATCTTTTCATTATCCGTACTTTTTTACTTTATTTCAAAGACATTCTGTAGAATTTTGTCCTATAATTAGTTAACCCATTGAACAAAGCATTATTTAAAAAAGAATTCGAAGGTATACTACTTAGAAATTGATGGGGCTGCAATTTTTTACATGTCTGGGCCAATTTTGCATAAAAGTAACTTTCTTCTTAACCAGTTGAGTAGCAAACAGAATCAATAAGCAAAACAGAAAAAACAGAGTAAAAACCTTTTCAAAATTTGTGTCGGGTTGGATACAGATTTTGGCCTAGATTTGGTTAGATATTTCTCAAAGAGGAACAGAAAAAGGATAATTTTCAAGATATCCCCGTATAATCTGCTAAAATTATTATTGTACCAAAGAAGTAATTAGGCAATAATACCCAGTTGGATCTATGAAACTTCGACCCAAAAAAAAGCGTTAATGTTAAATTTGTGAGATTTCTTAAGGTACTTAAAATTTATTTGTATCATCCTTTTTTAAAGATAATACCAAGTTCGAAGGATGCAATATACAAATTCAATACGTAGTAAGTCTATTTTCACTAACAGAAAAGAACATTCCCATTTCGTAAAAGCTTCAAATTAAAACACTTCAACCGTTCAGTTCAATCCTTTAGTTGTATGTTAACATGTTCTTCGCTTTTCGCGTTGTATTTGAAAAGTTTAAATACGTACCTCTAGAATAAATATGAAAAATAAAACGCTTAGATGTATTATTGAATTAAAAAAATTATACCTTGAGCTTATACCAAAGGAATTATTTTTTTAGCGTATTAATTAAGTTCGAAAACTTCATTTATTGGAAGGTTTCCTGACTTTTAAAACAGGGGATGTATTTAAATTACAAATAATTGTCTCTTAATTAACTGATTACGATCGGCATATTACATTGCCAACCCAGGCTTTTCCCGCAAGTGCCTACTGCGTTTTATAAATGATTTAATTAAATTCAAAAATCGATAGCTGTGTTTTCACATCTGGGCATTATTCGAAATTAATCCTATATCTGTAGTTCGACGAAATAACGTTGTACAGCAATTCGGTTGTTGTCTAAATAACAGTAGTTAATACGACCTTCTCTACTAAATTGATGCTATTTCCCATTTTATTGCGTTGTATTAAAATAGCAATGTTAACCGCTGGAAGGCCAAAGGTCAAGTTCAACTTTAACTGGGACATTTACTCAATTCATTCGAAAATAAAAAAAAGTATCAGTGAATTGAGTTTCTATATATTTAGAATATACTTTACGATTTTTTGCGAATTGTTAGATTTTCTGATTCCTAGATTGTAGGAAGTAAATTCTTTCCAGAATATTTAATTTCTTAAATGTTTCAGCAATCTTCTCCCTTTGATTCTTTCTCTTTTCGTCACCTTATTTTCCAGCTATTACACTGTAACAAATAGTCCAATGGAATACAGCTGGAAATGGAAATACTGCTTAAAAGGACATCTTCCTCTCAAGATTACAAGTTATTCATCAACATACTTGGTACATAACTTGTTAACTTAAAACATTCTCTTATTAGTACTATTTTATCACTAGCCCTTCCCCCTGTGTTTCTCTTGCATTATCAAACTTTAGTACGCGAAGTATATCATGGAACCTGTTTCGGCTGATAATCACACTAAATATTTTCCTTACATGATTTTTGCTTAAAGTTGTGTTACATCCTTGTTAATAATAAAAACTATATGGGTTTATTCGACTGCTTTTGTAAAAAATTATAAAGCTATACCTCCTACTTCAAAACTCTGAGAATACGAATGCATTAGCTCTACTGCAAATCAAGACAAAACACATATCTGATGAAAGTCGTTTTGGGTCCACTGAAACTAGCGCGTATAATAACTTCCCAATACATTGAACGAAATACATCGCCGCAAATACGTCAAAAAATTTTACGTTGAAATTTTTAAAAGTCGATTTATTATAACATATTCTGTGCACTCCCTGTATAAGCAAATAATTGAGGATATAATACATCACCATTTATACAATAACATTCTGAAAACGTGGGAGAATTTATAATAAGCTGATGCCTCCCTGTTTTTCTGAGGCTTCTTTGAAACTTTAAATAACTCAAAAACAGTAGGCAATTCCTAGAAATTTCAGTATAATTCGAGAAACATCAATATATAGGAGGGTATTTTCTTTAAAAAAAAACAGCAAATAATAACTTTTTTTAAACGAGAATGCTGTAATATCATTGGAAAATTTTTAAATATACTCAAAAAATATATAAACAATTTCTTTTCTATTGTCAAATAGCATATTCTATTTGGATCTTAAGCAAGTCCTTATATACATTCATACATATATAAAGTGAAGTTTTTCAATAAAGAATACCACCCTCTTGTTTGTATAGAAGTTTTATTAGTTTCAATTATACGGCCTCTTTGGTTAAGTATTGTAAAAATTGCCTGAATTAACAAAATGACAGGGAGTGGGTAACCTCAATTATCTTTCAAATTGCTCTCTTCCCTTCTAGCTGTGCCTTTCGAATGAACCCGGTGTATAATGTTGGTCGTCCTTAGGAAAATATATATATCTATTAAAGCTTAGGATTTTTTATGACCTACTTACTTTGGTGATTATGGCAGAGAAAAAATTATATAATATTCTGCTAATTTTGGCTTTGTTACCCATAAGTAAAATATATTCTTTTCTTTAAAGGGATTACGTTTTTTTTTAAAGACAATTTTTTAATAATTTAATTAAAAAAATCGCTTTAAAAAATGAATTTGCGAGAAGTAATATGCTCTTTTTATTTGTTAAATGTAAGTATTTTATACCATCTTAACTTTAAGAAAAAAATCCACAAACCTTTTAATTAAAATGTTTAATAATATTTAATCATTGATCAACATTGAAGTACGATGCAATCAATAAAATTGGTACAATTTATATTCCTTTCTCCCTATATTAACCTCCTTTTTAATTTACGTTATTTCTCGTAAAGCCCCAAACTAGGCAAACGAAATTCTCAATAGGGAGAGTTGGAATGTCAGCACATATCGGCGCAAGCTGACGCAATATCGTTTCTAATCTGATTTTGCTAATTATTGTATCGCAAAATATAACATCTGGTCTTAATATTTACGTCTAAAGTGAGCTAACGTTCAACACTTAAACGCAAAATCGACGTTGTGATATATGAATCTAGCGTTCAGGTTTATATTTTGTATATATTCGCATGGTTTTAAGTCTTTCTAATCTCATTTCACGGTTATTTTAGCTGATAGCAACAATGCATGTTTGCGAGGTGATACATCCGAAAGCTGGGCTTATCTATATTGAATATTGCTATATAATTAAAAGCGTATTATAAGCTATATATTCGTAATTCTATTGGTAAATTGTTTAGCCTGATAGAAAATTGTTATATGGAATTTGCTAATTAAATCTTTTGGTTACTAAACACTTCATGAAATTAAGAAAAAAATCTAATTTAAGAAATTTTATTCAAAATAAAATTACAACAATATTATAATGCTAAAACATATACTCTCAATATTATTACAGTAATCTGATTATCGTGTAGTGAAGATAACGTATCTGTGTGTTCGAAAATTAAAATAAACAATTTTGCTATACTGTGTCGTGAATTTTATTTTTTACTATTTTTTATTATATTCCAACACATTTTATTTATTTTTTATTACCCAATCTATTTCTTAATTGTGGAGCTAGGTAAATAGAGATAGCAATAGTGTGCAAAAAAGAAGTAGGCACTATTTGTTAAAAATGGCTACAAATAGCAAACAATCTAGAATAAAACCTTCGAGGTATCTCGAGATACACCCCGCAACCACTGAGCCGAGGTATAAATAGTTACTTCCTATTTAATAACGAATAAGTAAACGTAGTAATTGTATTAAGTTAAGTGGTAGAAAATATTAAATCAAAGTATTAATACTGGATGTCCCAAAAGTCCTTTTTAATGTGCGAATTTATATCCAGATACGCTGGCACAAACTGGATTCTTTTTGTGGGGCTACCTTAAATCAAAAGTATACAACTTCTCCACTCTTTGCATGAATTAAAAGAAATGTAGTTATCACGAAGAATATGTTCCGAACACTTCTGGAAAATTTTGCCTCACGTTTAGAAGAATGCCAGCAAAATGCAGAAAAAATAACTTTTAAGAAATAAATTTACAAAGCTTGTATTTTAATAAAAAATAAACATCTTTTTCATTAAACCTGATCATTATTTTATTATATTTATTTCATTTTGAAAATAATTTTTCGGACACCCTGTAACATATACATTATTATATATAAATTAATAATTATACCAATTAAAATTTCTTTAATTCCCATATTACCATAGGATTCCAGCTTAAAGAGGGCCGTGCTTTTTAGATTCGTTTTAAACTTCTGATGTATTATGAAATACTATGAGTTCCTTACCATTACTGTTAGTACAGAGTGGCACAGGGGAGCGGGAAATTTTGAACGTTACAGTTGTCAGCACTGTAGAGCCGGCAGTTGTTCGTAACGTCGCACAATTGTTGTGAACGTATTGCCATTTAGTAATCATGTATAGTTGGACTGGTGCGGAACGTGCAGTAGCTGTGAGAGCGTTTTATAAAAATGGTGAATATTTTGACAGCATTACCAGCTTGGACGTCATGGACGTGTCCTATCTGCGCATGCGATTACAACGTGGGTGCGTAATTTTCAAGAAACAGGATCTGTCTTGAAATAGAAAGCTCCAGGTGGTATTCGAACGGTACGTACCCCAGAGAATATTGAGGCTGTTGGAGCTGCAATCGAGAGAAGTCCTCGCCGCTCCGTTCGACAGCATGCATCTACGCTAGTGATTAACCGATGAAGCTTACAAAGAATTCTGCACGAATTACATTTCCATCCCTATAAGTTGCCGATTGTGCAACAATTACATGAACGAGACCCAGCGTCACGTATGGAGTTTAGTAGACAGATATTGGCTAAAATTAACGAGGACGCGAATTTCGTTGGTAACATATGGATATCAGACGAAGCCCATTTCCATCTGAACGGTTTCGTAAACAAACAGAATTTTCGTTATTGGGCCCAGGACAATCCTTGTGAGTTACACCACCACTACATAGCGACAAGGTCACAACATGGTGTGCTGTATCATGTCATGGTGTTATCGGCCCTTATGTTTTTGCACGTGGGGATGGTAGTGCAGCGTCAGTAACATCCGCTCGATATGCTGAAATGCTTCAAACATTCTTTACACCGAGACTGTACGAGCTTAATCTTAACATGGAAAACATGTGGTTTCAGCAGGGCGGAGCCACGTCTCACACTGCTCGACATTCGATGGCAGCAGTTCGTCAATTGTTTGGAAGACGCATTATTTCACGTAACGGTGACATTGAATGGCCTGCGAGATCCCCTGGTCTTACTGTGTGCGACTTCTTCCTGTGGGGGTATCTTAAAGGCAAGGTGTACCGTACACGACCTGCAACAATCCATGAACTGAAGGAGAACATTCAACAAGAAATCACTACCATTTCCCAAGATTTGCTACACCGCGCATTCCAGAGTTTTCATAACAGGCTGTTAGAGTGTGAACGCCGAATTGGAGGACATCTTTCCGATGTCATCTTTAAAAAGTAAAGAGACACTTTTGGACATTTTGATTGTAAAAACATAAATAGCATGCTGCCCTGTATTATGTTCTCATTCAATTATCGAAGTATTGAATTATGTTATAGCTTGAAAATACAAAGAAAATAGAATCAATACTGTTTAAAAGAATGTAATAAAAAGAAATTTTATTTTCGAAAGTTAAAAGAAGCGTTTATTTTAATCAATTTGTCTTTCTAAGAGCTGGATGTTACATTTGCAGTTATATAAATTTCAAAGTAAACCTCAAGGGTATCTCGTCCACTTGTTAACTCACATGTAAATACACGGAATCGATTTGATCTGAAGTTGATTCAGTTCCCGTGAGGTGCATGCAGCGAAAGACTTAAATAAGGTCGTCGTAAGCCCCATTGTCCGGGATAATATGTTGTACTATTGAAAAACCAACATCTTTTGTACTTGGAAAGCCACTTAAAAATTTCCGCTTACCTTCTTCAAAAAATAAGCATATTTATCGGCTAAGCTTTGCAGAAGGTGTGCGAATAGTAAATATTTGAAAATCGAGTTCACGAGCAAATATTTACCCTTTTCGCGGTATACATTCTTTTAAAAAAATGCCGGCGGTCATTCTTTCTACGGAACGTATGAATTCTGTGACCTTTTCCACGTTCAAACAACGCAAATCGACTTTAACTTTTGTTATTTTTTCAGCTTGAATTACTGATGAGTTTTAGCAGTCTAAAATTGTTTCCATCGAATAAATGGTAAAAAATTAATAAGTTAAAATGAACCATCATGTTTTTTGCATTCTAACCATATAAAAAAAAAACGGTATACTATAAATACGAAAATTTCATTCCATATACAGCAGTTTACCAAAAAAAAAAAAAAAACGAGTTAAAAAGTATGATAGAACTAAATTATAAATTCAGTACATTCAATTATATATCGTTTATAAAAGTTCTATATACTGAGTTCTTTATTTATCTTACACTTTTTTCATCATCATTCATCATCACGTACTAAATTTCTTTATCGTATTCTGTGTGCTTCTGTATAGGGTGTCTTCTAACTACAAAGTGTCCAATTGCAAGTGCACCGGGTTGTATATATAATAAGTGTCATCGTAATAGACTGGAAAAGAGATTTATGGAAACTGGTAGCGTTACAAAACGGAAGGCTGATCAAGTACCATCTGTGCTGACAGAAGTGGATGATATCAACCAACGAATGGATGTTATTTTCTTTGTATTTTCAAGCTATAACATAATTCAATACTTAGATAATTGAATGAGAACATAATACAGGGTGGCGTAGGGGAAATTTTGAAATAACGTCATTTCCAGGAATAAATTCATAAAACTAGTAATTTATTAACGAAAGTGCATTTCAATATATCGAGCGGAAAAAATAAGGGCCGATAACACCATGACATGATACAGCATACCATATTGTGACCTTGTCGCTATGTAGTGGTCGCTGGTGTAACTCACAAGGATTGTCCTGGGCCCAATAACGCAAATTCTGTTTGTTTACGAAACCGTTCAGGTGGAAATGGGCTTCGTCTGATATCCATATGTTACCAACGATATTCGCGTCCTCGTTAATTTTAGCCAATATCTGTCTACTAAACTCCATACGTGACGCTGGGTCTCGTTCATGTAATTGTTGCACAATCTGCAACTTATAGGGATGGAAATTTAATTCGTGCAGTATTCTTTGTAAGCTTCGTCGCTTAATCCCTAGCGTAGATGCATGCTGTCGAACGGAGCGGCGAGGACTTCTCTCGATTGCAGCTCTAACAGCCTCAATGTTCTCTGGGGTATGTACCGTTCTTTTTCAAGACAGATCCTATTTCGTCAAAATTACGCACCCACGTTGTAATCGCATGCGCAGATAGGACACGTCCATGACGTCCAAGCTGGTAATGCTGTCAAAATATTCACCATTTTTATAAAACGTTCTCACAGCTACTGCACGTTCCGCACCAGTCCAACGATCCATGATTATTAAATGGCAATACGTTCACAACAATGCGACGTTACGAACAACTGCCGGCTCTACAGTGCTGACAACTGTAACGTTCAAAATTTCCCGCTCCCCTGTGCCGCCGTGTACTAACAGTAATGGAAAGAAACTCCTAGTATTTCATAATACATCAGAAGTTTAAAACGAATCTAAAAAGCACGGCCCTCTTTAAGCTGGAATCCTATGGTAATATGAGAATTAAAGAAATTTTAATTGGTATAATTATTAATTTATATATAATAATGTATATGTTACAGGGTGTCCGAAAAATTATTTTTAAAATGAAATGAATATAATAAAATAATAATCAGCTTTAATGAAAAAGATGTTTATTTTTTATTAAAATACAAGCTTTGTAAATTTGTTCCTTAAAAAATATTTTTTCTGCATTTTGCTGGCATTCTTCTAAACGTGAGGCAAAATTTTCCAGAAGTGTTCGGAACATATTCTTCGTGATAGCTACATTTCTTTTAATTCATGCAAAGAGTGGAGAAGTTGTATACTTTTGATTTAAGGTAGTCCCACAAAAAGAATCTAGTTTGTGCCAGCGTATCTGGATATAAATTCGCACATTAAAAAGGACTTTTGGGACATCCAGTATTAATACTTTGATTTAATATTTTCTACCACTTAACTTAATACAATTACTACGTTTACTTATTCGTTATTAAATAGGAACTAACTATTTATACCTCGGCTCAGTGGTTGGGGGATGTATCGTGAGATACCTCGAAGGTTTTATTCTAGAATGTTTGCTATTTGCAGGCATTTTTAACAAATAGTGCGTAGTATATATTATTATTATTATTATATTATATTACACATTTTGTGTCATTCATCATCACCTACTAAATGTCTTTATCGTAATATTGTGTGCTCCTGTATAGGGTGTCTTCTAACTACAAAGTGTCCAATTGCAAGTGCACCGGGTTGGCAATACAAAAATAAGCGTCATCGTAATAGACTGGAAAAGAGATTCATGGAAACTGGTAGCGTTACAAAACGGAAGGCTGATCAAGCACCGTCTGTGCAGACAGAAGTGGATGATATCAGCCAACGAATGGATGTTAGTCCTAACAAATTTGTTAGAAAATTGGCACTGCAAACAAGTACCTGTGTGATTCAGAGAATATTCCTTTTTCATATTTATCAAAATTGTAGATATTTCTTGTGGAAGTGCACATATGGCCGTAAGGAAGAAATTGCATATGCATCCCTACCAAATTCTAGTTATGCAACATTTACGTGTGTAAAATTTTGAACAATGTCAAAATTTCTGTCGCTGGTTTAATGAAACTCTAGGAGATGATGATTTAGATCGTAGCTTTCTTTCTGATGAAGCCTGGTTCCATTTGTAAGGATACGTAAATTGTCAAAATTATCGTACTTGGACAGTAGAAAATCAACATGTTTTTGTAGAAACTAATCCCCACCCTATTAAAGTTGGCGTTTGTTATCGCCATGTCAAGAAGGCGAATTATAGGACCAATCTTTTTTCACGATACAATAAATGCAGTGAGATATAGAGAAATGCTACTAGAACCGTTTAGAAATAACTTAGACGATGAAGAACTAACTCGTGGATATTTCCAACAAGATGGCGCCCCAGCGCATACTGCACGCACTACATTAAATTATCTAGAAGAATTTTATGGAGATAGATTAATAAGTTACAATCTGAAGAATGAAGTTTACAGCAATCGGTTTCACAATTTAGATGAGCTACAAGCTGCAATAACAATGAAGTTACCAAGTCAAGGCAGGCAATATTACAGTCTTACCAAATTAAATCTGGCGTTGCCAACCTGGCGCACTTGACCTTGGACACCCAGTACTTTGAAATGAATTGCATGAGCATTCCAAAGTATGCAAAACTTCTTGATCTGAATTTTTGTGTAGTGTTTTGAATTTTTTCTACTGAGTCAAATAAAGCTTTATAATTGTCGTATTTTTTTTTTAAATCCGTTACAATGGAAGTATCTTCAAATCGTTTGAATCGTGAAACTACAGATTCTATTTGTTGGAAATTCTCACAATAATAGAAAGCGGAAGCTGCTTTTAATCATGTTTCCTAACGTATGAGAATTGGTTCTGGTGCCCGAAGAAGGGGTACCGTCTATGGAATTTTCGAATTCACACTTCTTGGGTGTTTAAAATTAATGCATCCACTTCTAGATAACATGGTCGAATACTTTATATTACAAGGTGATACAATGACAACTAAATACAAATATGTCAAGGGCTGCAAGTAATTTTCCTTCTAATGCTTTGAAAAGCACTTTGTCACACATCCATACATAAATATTTCTTATAATTATTATTCGTAGAACCCGTTTACACAGTTTAAGGAATAATATAAAAAGCACCCTGTATACATGGATTTTTGATCGTATTGTACTATATTTTCTAAGCGTACTTAAATTCATATCGCGTAAAGTGTTAGAAATAAGTGATTGCTCAGATACCCAAAGATGCAGAAGGATATAATAAGTTCGTTTGAGGTGATAGTAGTAAGTAAGTTCCACACACTATAACCCATGTCGGTATATAAAAAAGTTATTTCGAATGGAAAGTTCGATGTTTCCTCTTGAGATCGTTTTTCCCGACCTAAGTAATCAGAAAGGGAAAAAACGTTAACGCAATAAAGTGGATGAGGGAACAACTAGAACCACTAAAAGCTTCCTTGTACCTACGTATACAGCGTAATATTTTAGTTAGGAAAGTTTTGAGGAGTATAATGGCTCGACACACTTTGTGCCATGGATTGTGTGATTGCGAAACTTGATTTAGATACATTTTTTTTCGATTGTTTCCCTTTTTTTTCTCTCCTATTTCTTTCCAGACGTAAAAACAAAGGTTTAGAAATGTATTTCCATTATTCCCAAACGTTTATATCGTATAACGTTTCTTTCTCTCTCTAAAATTTATAAAATTAGTTTAATGTTCATTAATTTACTCAGATTAAACTGTATACATTGCTTTTTTGTTTATAAATGATTTCCTGGCAAGACCAAAATAATTGTGGTGCAATAGTTTGGTAATTATTACTTTTATACGTTAGAAGGGATTACAACCTGTTCTTAATGTCATGATACTTACAATGAAATCACTTGATCAATTTTCATAACACATGGGCTGAAAAGTCCCGGGCCTAACAAAGAAAACATGGTTTTTTTGGTTCAAAATTAGCTTTATTCATCAACGTAATCTCCATCAAGAGCAACACAATTCCAACGCCGCTCCAACATTTCAATACCACTTTTGTAGAACGATTTATCTTTCGCCTCAAAATAGGCCTCAGTTTCAGCGGTAACCTCTTCATTCGTGCGAAATTTCTTACCGGCGAGCATTTTTTTGAGGTCTGCGAACAGCCAGTAGTCGCTGGGAGCCAAATCTGGCGAATACGGTGGATGTGGGAGCAATTCGAAGTTCAATTCATGTAGTTTTGCCATTGTTTTGATTGACTTGTGACACCGTGCGTTGTCTTGATGAAACAAATTTTTTTCTTTACCATATGCGGTCGGTTCTTTGCAATTTCGGCCTTCAAACGCTCCAATAACGCTATATAATATTCATTGTTGATGGTATTTCCTTTCTCAAGATACTCGATGAATATTACACCACGCACAACCCAAAATACCGAGGCCATAACCTTTCCAGCCGATTGTTGTGCTTTCGGGTGCTTTGGACGAGGTTCACCAGTTGCTCTCCACTCAGATGACGATCGTTTTGATTCCGGAGTGAAGTGATGGATCTATGTTTCATCCATTGTCACATATCCACGCAAAAATTCCGGTTTGTTACGTTTAAACATGGCCAAACACTGCTCAGAATCATCAACACGTTCTTGTTTTTGGTAAACAGTGAGCAAACGCGGCACCCACTTCGAACAGAACTTTCTCATAGTCAAATGCTCATGCAATATAAAGCCAATACGTTTTTTTGATATCTTTACGATGTCAGCTAACTCACGCAACTTCACTTTTCGATCATGCAAAACGATTTTGTGGATTTTTTTATGTTTTCTGGTGTTACCGCCTCATTTGGACGTCCGCTGCGTTCCGCATCATCGGTGTCTCTACGACCACGTTTGAAGTCAGCAAACCAACCTTTTATTGTTGTTTCTGATGGAGCGGAGTCTCCATAACACTTTTGAAGCCATTGCTTCGCTTCAACGTTTTTTTTCCCATCAAGAAGCAGTGTAAAATTAAAACACGAAATTGTTTTTGATCCATTGTTTTGAAAATAACAAAAGTAGCCTGACTCTTAGCACAATAACTCACAAACTAAAGAATAGAATATCATGAAATTTTAACAGCTGCCTTTTGAAGGTTAGTACTAACTGAGAGAAAGGTGACTGCAATAAAACTAGCGTCATCTATGTGTTAGGCCCGGGACTTTTTAGGCCATGTGTTAATTAGTAACAGACTAGAGAAATGTACTGTGGATACCAGCATATTATTTAAGAAAATTACAATGGACCACTTGAAGTATTGTCAAAGCATCCGATTAAAACATTTTTGGCGATCGTAGTTTTACATTGATCTTGATGTTGCAAATATTTATTTATCCACTTTGACCATTTGCATACTGAAAATTCTGTTGAAAAGGGTAAATATTTATTTAAATTTGTTACCAGCTAAACGCCTACACGTTTTCTGAGCGTACGCTGCTGATCCAACGTTCGGAGTGTGTAAGAATCTTTTCTAACTTCAAATAGTGTTATTTTGAAATACTATACTCTATTATATAATTTGGATTACGTTTACACAATAGAATTTTTCAAAGTGACATTTTGGTGGCAGTTTTAAAACTAGCAAGGATTTTATATAAGTTGTAGTTACGTAATTAATTATATATTTATTAATCATTACAAAAATAAATAATTGAATATAGAAAACACAATAAACTTTATATACTTTATATTCGACAAATAAAAAGTAGTATTCAAATGAGATACAGAGAACGCATTAGACACTATCGTTTCGATAAACCAGAGCTATCTCATAAAGGACATAAAATTGATTTAAAAAATCTTAATCTTCTTAAAAACATAAGCTCGTATAGAGAATTAGACGCGTACGAAACTATATTTATGAAAAAGAACAGAAACTTATTGCATAGAGAACCACCAATTGCACACTCGAGTCTGATTGATTTATTACCATAAGACCCTGTTAAAGATACGGTTCGTTTTGCTTCCATCCGTTTCTGAAAATACACACATACCCGAGACCACCTAATAGATTGTAAATAGTCATAAGTTTTAGAAATTTTAGAGCCTGCGTAGAAAATAATTTGCATGTGTGATACAGTTTTTTTTTAATGGAAGTTTCTGAATGTTCTATAGCGTATACGTATTAAACAACAAATTGGCTTTAAATACATGTTAATACGTTATATTAGTTTCTAAAAGAATTATTCACTATAATCTTCCATTTCGCTTGAATTACTAATGTATCTTCTATTAATCCATCCAACTCACATGTTTTTGTTTCTTTTTTAATCACTTGTTCTATACATTTTTTCCAATTGTCCGTAGTGACATTCTATATTATATTTAATACAGCATAAATAGGGAATTTATAGTCGGGAATGCAAAAGATCTAATAAAATGATTAGAGTTTTTATTTGCCTTTCTTTTGATTAGTAGTTTATTTTAACTAACGTGTCATATGTTAAAATATAAATTTCTCCATCGTAAAACCTTTAATTATATAGATACGTACTATGACAAATAAGAAGGCTACGCTAGAAATTGAATAACTGTTACGTGGAACATCTATATATATGTTTATTTGTTTATTTATTTGCAGCATAAATATCTAGAGTTCTAACAAAAACAAATAGCCTGCTCCGTTTAGATTTGCTAGTAATTACATTTAACACGTTCAACGGGTACGCTAATTGGGTATTGATTTTCAAATTTCCATTTGAATCTAAATAGAATTGGGAAATCCAAATACATCAAATACTATTATTGTACATACTTCACATCAAAATAAAATAACGTGTACTTACACCAACAATAACAAACGCCCTTGTATAAATTTGAGTTATATTGTTTTCCAAATATATACGTATTATTTTAAATCACCAAAAACTATTTATTTTTATTCGACATTTATCGTTTTATATACTAAAATGAATCTATTTTACGTGTCTAGGTGTATACAAGTAAATGCTGTTATGAGAGTGTTGGTAAATAGGCTTCAAACTTATAAATCGTTGCTCGTCGTTATTAGTTTACGTTCTATCCGTAAAGTTTAAAAAATTATATGATTTTTTTTACCATGTATTAACAAATTAACTTCTTCAAACAAAGAGATAACTATTGTACATCATACACATTTAGTTTCATGGTCCTATGAGTGTATATTGAAAAGTTATTGAATTCTGGCAAGGAAAACACCTCCACATGAAAATTTTAACGAATCCTAATGTCATAGGGTTTTTGTTACTCGCTAAAATCGCCACGTACGTATCTAACACTATTACGAAACGCGCTAATGGGGGAATTTCTCAAAGCTTAACGTTATACACGAAACCATATGCTACGAATTACCAAACTTTTAGAGGTTGCACGTACTTAACTCGGAACTTTTAAAACGTCAGAGTAATGGAGATTTCCTCCGGGTTCATAAACAGCGTATTATTGGACGGAGAAATTGTCCGTTTAATCGATGGAAAATTGAACTGGTTCTTTAAATTTTATAGCTTAATGCATCAACGGATACATTGAATTGTGTCATTTTATTGAGAAGAAAGTGTATATTTCGGGTTTCAATTGATATTAAACGCCCTTGACCCTGTTTTAATTCAATATTTAGAAAATAATTGTCGAAATATAACAAGGAGCTGAAAGATTTTCCAATTTATAATATTTGTTGGAATACCAAGTTGTTCTAGGGTTGGCCAAATCTTCGGCGCGGCAGGTTCGGACTCACCTGCGTTTTATACTTCATTATATTTAAGAATATTTTAGCGGTTTTACTATGTATATTTCATGAAGAATAGTAATATGTAAAAATAGTGCCAGATCCCCACCAAGGCCCATGCGGAAACCTGTAGTCTTTGTTTGATGAAATAATCGCTATCGCCTAAAATGATTACAATAGAACATGAAGATTCTGTAACATAAGTAATATCCCCACCTTTTAAGTAATAAAGGATTAAATAATTTATTATGTTATTCGTAAAACAAAAATTGATTGAATTTGATTTGCATAACTAGCAGGTAACTTCTTATATACGCGGGTGACACTATATATTTTGAGGTGCTACGAAACTATAGAAGTTGTTGAAGGACAGATGAAGCAATTCACGAATTTTTGAGAGCATTCCAAAAGATGAGTGGCCTCAAGCAATTACATCTTTTCTCTTTTCGGTTATATGCGATACAACCAAACACAATGGACTTTTCAGGATTATTTTTAGGAGACACTAATTCAAATGCTAGTTGATCAGAAATAAGATTGTCAGCGAAACAATTATCCGCTGTAAATAGCAGATCGAACAGCACACTGAGCAAAACTAAAAATAACTTTGAAACCATTAAAGGAACGTAACAGTGTTTATGTCCATGGCACCATACATATCACCGTTAGAGACGCGTTAAAAAAAAAACTCCAACAAATCTCCAACTCAAAGAATACCAAGATGCAATAGTATACGCAATCACGATTGTACGTACGAGATAGATTGCTAATTACTTTTCTTAGATTACGAATGGCAAACGTCGCAGATGAAGGTTTACTTTCTAGCGGTGAACAGTCTGCGGCACATTTTAGGCTGTGATCGGTGATCAAACCCAGCAATTGTATAGTGTCAGTCTCCGGTATTGTTTGATCACCATATCTAATGTAAAGACTAGCATTGAAGTGTCCTGACATTTCAAATGGAAGAGGCCGGTCTTCTTACCATTTAATGAAACTGACTGTACATGCATCAGTCGTTCATTTGTTTCATCACGGAATTAACTGTTCCAGCCAGCTGATAGATAGAAGGCACAGATATTATATACCAATGCATCTGAAACACGTAGCAAGATTTAAAAAGAAAGTTTATTTGCATCTCTTAGATCTACCTAGAGAACAATTTTCCTAATACCGTGCCATATGTCGTAGGTTAGAATTGGGAACTGAAAAGCCTCGTGGAGCCATATAAAAACATAGAAATAGAATACGGACTATCGTAGATTGCTCATCCTGAATGTAAATACGTGGTCAGACTTCTTATCAAGCTCGGTTATAAAAGTGGATTGACTTGTAGTTTTCTTGTATCTCAGTATATAACATATAGCGTGATCCTCGTATTTACATATAACAGAATTGTTAATTCTTTAATTTAATTGGTCATAGAGTATACAAGGAAGGTGTTAGATAACACAATATGCCTCATAATATTTTGATATATGATGAATATTGAAGTTCCTAAACTGAAATATAAATTTAAAGATATTAAAATAAATGATTAAAATGCGTTATTGTATTAGAAAAAAAAACAGCTTAATCACTATAACTTCTATACCTTTCCATTTAAGTTGTTGTTATCTCACAAACTCCCATGTAAGGTCTTGGCTTTAGAGATAATTTTGAATTGGAAATTCACCGTGTATAAATGTTGTATATCTTTTATGGTTTCGGTGTAAATGCTGTACAATAGGTAAAACCTTGTGTATAAATGTTACAATAGCACCACCCACTGGAATTTTATATTGACATAATTAATAGTAATAATTAATATAATGCTCGGGCTGATATATACATGATATAAATAGTGTATATTCTCACTTTAATAACAAAAATTCACATCCAACGAGATAAAAAAAATAAACCTTTATTATTCACTTCTAATCCGTAGAATAAGAAACATCTGAATAAGGAATCTTCCAGCCAACAGCATGATAACTAAATGATAATTTGGCATGATGGATGCCCTGACATATCTTGGAAAATACAAGCGGCCTAATAATGTACTGAAGGCAAAAAAAAATCTTCACATAATGTAAACCCTCTTGATAATTCATCTTGTAGATATGCACCCAAAAAAGGAAAGAGGGTGCTTCATAAGGATTTATAGGGGGCCGTAACATTACACTTTATGCTTTTTGTAGGTAGTAAACCTGAATGTAATCAGAAAATAAAAATGAGTTGTTATACATAAAAATAAAGGGAGTCATTACCTATGGTTTATTTTTTTTAGTGGCAGAATTTTAAGGATATTCCGAGAGATACTTTGCGTGGAATGCGCAAGTGGTATAAAAGGAGTTATCGTTGCTCGATATTCGAAATAAAAATTAGCCGAAACAAATGATAATACACGCCAAAAGTTAGTTTATAATCCGAATCCGACGGAAAAAGGATCGCGATTAAAATCGTTTTTATACTTTTCTAACCGTAAATTTTCAAATAACGTTTAAAATCATAAAACCACATTTGCAGATAACCCTCCGGCAATATTTTAACACGAACTTCTGCGTTCGGAAAATGCTGACTGTAACGATCGCCTCAAGTAAGAAGTACCTCAATCCCTTCACTAACCGTTACAATCTACTGAAACGAAAATTTCGTACGATGTAATTTATGTTTTACACATCTCTGTTATATTAATAACATTTAATTTTCAGTTAATTATTTAGCTTTCATATATCTACCGTCTAGAAATACATGTGTTTTACACAATTGTTTAAAGGAATTTGTTCCTGCCAGCATGGATGTACATGCACCAATAACCCTTAAGAAAATGATCGACATGATTCAATTTCACTAGGGTAATAAAATAGACACCTACTAATTAAAAAAAAGATACTATTCTCGTTATATATACAAAATATTTTAAAACTTTTAAATTAGACGAATATTTTGTCGATCCACCTTTACTTGCGTGAAGTACTGCGAGTCGTCGTGGCATAGAATCTATTAAATGATTAATGGTGTCTTCTGGAATATTTAAACACTCTTCTGTAACAGCTGCGACGAGTTCTTCCTTATTGCTGGGTTTTCGGGGTCGTTTCGCCATATTTGTCTGGATTATGTGCCAAACATTCTCTATCGGATTCATGTCTGATGATTGGCCTGGCCTTGGTAAAATCCGAATCCCCTGTTCCTCTTTCCATGTGGTTGTTGTTCTTGCTTTGTGGCAGGGTGCTCCATCCTCCATAAAAGTGGCGTCTTCTTTAGATATAATGCCGTTGTCGAATATCGGTAGTAGTCCTTCTGTTAATATTTGGATATATTTTGCCGCATTTATATTTCCGTCGCAGATTACTAATTGCGATCTTCCACCATATCATATCGCGCCCCACACCATGATGTTCACACCGCCGTATTTCACCGTCTGATGCAAAAATGTGTCGTCCAGTTGCTGTGACGAACGTCTCCATACCCACGTACGACCACTATCACTGAATTGGCAGTATCTGCTTTCGTCTGAAAAAATGACAGACCGCCAAAACTCTTCGGGCTTCGTTCGCATTTCGATTGTCCAAGCCATTCGGCGCCGTTTTTGAAACGCCGTAAGGAGAGGCTTTTTCTTTGCCACCCTTTTATACATCCCCACATAGTGGAGGTATCGCAGAACGGTGCGCTGACTTTTCTGTGAAGTTGCCGCAAGCTCAGCTGTACTTTTTCGCGGTTCTCTTAACACTTCGCGCACAAGCACCCTTTTACTTCTTTCAGAAGGTCCGCCACGACCTGGTCTCGGCTCCGCTGTTGTTCTTTCCTTGCGTTTAAATTGTGTAATCACACGGTTAACTGTGGACAACGGAATATTTAAAAATTTACTTATTTCACGTTGCGAAGCGCCGCGTTCACTCTGGCCAACGATGCGACCCCGGATGAAGTTGCTAATATCACTCGAACCTTGTGAGCGAGGCATAGTTGTAACGATACTAAACTATGACGAATTTCTTCCAATACATCTACCCCTACCCTAATGACAAGAGAAAGTTCTTAATTCGTTCTTAAAATTTAGCTGTTTATATATTTATACCGCTTTACCTGGTGTCTCTTTTATTCTGTCACCCTAGTGTATATCTACCGTCTAGAAATACATGTGTTTTAAACAATTCTTTAAAGGAATTTGTTTCTGCCAGCATGGATGTACATGCACCAATAACCCTTAAGAAGATGACCGGCATGATTCAATTTCTGATTGTATATATATATTTAGCGTATAGTAACTGTTTGTTAGTAAATACAAAGCAACCGCATTATTAAATTACAATCATTAACACATAACTAGTTATTTGCATCTAGGTATCGAATTCTATTTGTAAATGATTGGTCTGGAGGCTATTATTTGTAAAACAGACCCGATCGTTTCATCTGTTCAGTTGGGTTTGCTTTTGATAACAGCAAACGATGGTTTTTCCCTTACGGGTTTATTAAATATTTAAAATGCAATCAATTTTTCAACATTTTTTATAAAAACTACCGTTACCATGATGAACAAATTTATAACATGCGCATATGTACATCGTTGAATATTCAAAAAGAAGCATGCAATAAAAAATGTAAAATGGACATTTCTAGTAGCAAATGGATTTATGTATGTTGAAACAATAAATTTGGACTGACATTATTAGCAATTCTTTTTCATTTAGTGTTTAAATAATACAATGGCGGTGATTTTGTAAGTTTGCTTCGAATTGTATGCCAAACACACATAGGGGTCTTAATTGCATGAAGTTTAATGTTGATTTCGATATCTCTTTATGAACATCTAATAGGAAATAATTAACGAAATATTGGGGAAATTTTATGTAGTCCTATAAGGTCAACAAACTAATCTGATGTTATTTATCCTCTATACATTGGATTATCATAGCTTGTTTGTGAAGAAAGATGCTCCTATCCAATATGCAGACGATTAAATTATTTCCTGACGGTATTTTAATAAAGAACAATACAATTCCTATACGGACAGTGTTACGTTCTCCTGGTTTGAAGAACAACGCCGCTGTAGCCTGGTCGTAATTTCCTAAATTACTTGACCAATACTTACTTGTAGAGTATGTTCGCTTATTTACTAGAGGAGAGGTTGTACAGTGAAACTCAATGCGCATGCGCAAAAAAATATATTTAAAAATGAAATGGTTACACGGTTTCCACTCTTGCCTATGTACATGTACGATGTACGTAAGATATATAGATTTGCAATAATTGCAGTTATTCGAGCTCTCTTATACATGTAATGTACATTAGCATTTGTATATGTATTTTCATTGGTAGCAACATTAAGTAATGCCTCAGCATGTACGTTGCAAAGCCATGTCTTAATTCTGTTTAAAAGGTTAAACTCTTATATGCTTCCGCTGAAGCTTTGTTAGAGGCATGTACTACTGCCTCTATCTGTTTGCATGCACCACTACCTTTTATAGGAGCCAACCCTATTTATTTCTTAAATTTATAAGCGCACCTCGGTGCTATGCTTATTTATATGTCCCTTTCCGGGAGCCTAATATACTTTCCTTGTTTGAAATTTGCCTAAGGGACTTGGCCCTGTATTATTGGCATGTATTTGTACTTGAACCAAATACGTTCGTTATTTATAGGGGAACCCACCCTATCTCTTAGAGCTTGAACGCCTGGTCGAGGGCGACAGTAGCGATAATAGCCGATCTCAATACAAAAGTAATGTCACAGCTACCCAGGCGTTCTCGTTTGAAATATTACGCTATGTGCAATCTTTAGCTCTCTACTACTGCGCCCCAAAGAAGGGAAAAATCCAGTAACCAGCAAATGTGCGAACTGCGCACCGACAAGTAAAACGGAGCGATGATGCCGACATTACATAAGAAAACTGGTCCGTGACACTCGTCCGCTACGACGAGCAACTAAATGAAAAATTTCTAAGTCCCGATACGACAAGGACCGAACAAACGTACAAAAGACAACGGGCGCTGCGGCCGCAACGACCGTCAGCAAGAAGCGGAGTGATCGTACTTGTAGAGGAGGTCTATACATGCGCGCCGACAATCTCACCAAAATAATTTCCGACACAAACTTAACTGAAGACTAAAAATATGTATAGACGACAATGGACACAGTAGCCCCGACGTACGATGATAGAAAATCGAGAATTTATACTTATTAAAAATCTATACATGTGGTCCGACGACGTTACCAAATGACTCCCGCCAGAAATAAATGTATAGACAACGTCCTCGGCGATTCCCGCCAAAACTAGAAAATCTTAGAAATCTCTAATAATCTTACGACGACGTTACTGTACACGTTACGACGAGGCACGAAAGGTGACCGAGAGTGCACGATCGCTAATACCTCGACCGTCGCGCGGGAGACGACTGCCTATGCTTGTGTACCTTAAATTTTAAGAAAACTCCCATTACATATCCGACGACGTTGCAGTGAATGATTTCTAATTAGGCAGTTTTAGCTAGCGTAATGCGAATGGCTGGCTTGCATACATATACAATGCGTAATGTACATACATATTAAAATAAAATTGGATATAAGAGAGCAAAATAAATAAATATAAAAATCAAAATAAAATAATATTCTAAATGAAAATAATAATGCAAAGAAGATAAAATACATAATAGTAAAAAAAATTTAGAAAATACAAAAAACAATGTTAAGTCCTTATCAGACAGCACAAAGTATTAATTAGTTGTTATGGAAGTGCCACATAAATTCCTTGGCCATAAAATGTGAGATCAATCTTCTAGAATCGGTCATCGTCCCCTATTTAACCTGACAATAGGGGAATAGATTTTTGCACTGCTATACAACTTTATCGGGCATGTCTAGGAGCTCATATTGATTATGGTTGTACATTATATGAATCAGCTACTAATAAATTAATCAAGCGAGTTGAAATACTTCAAAACAAAGCCCTACGTGTTTGTATGAGTGCAATAATTTCCACTCCAATTGATGCATTACATGTGGAAACATAAGAACCTCCTTCAATATTTAGAAGACAGTATGTGGCAGCAAAGCAAATTAGAAAAATGAAAATGGGTTGGAAAAGGTTTTTATTAGATGAGATACATACATTTCCTGCAGAAGATTCCAACAGATATTGGAAGATTAAGAAGTCTCAACTTCTAGCTGACTCGTATGAATTGGTGTAGCATGATGAAAAGCTTCATATTCATGGTTTAACATTATGTTGATATTATGATGTGATCTTTATCCTTCCCTAGTTCAGCAATGGATCTCCTCCCTTCTCGTGATAAATTTGATGTGGGTAAAGATAAAAATTCTCATGGTATTAGTGAAGTCGCTAACACACGGACATGTTTCTTCCTACCCGGCATTATCAGCGGATGTTTCCTCTACATATTCCCTCTCTGCTACTATCACCATCAGAGGCAATTGCAATGTGTTGAGAAAAAAACAGCCGCTAGACACCACGAAGGCGGTGTAGGCACATTGTCTTTCTTACGAATGATTTCGCCAATACCATGAGATATGTTTTTGATGTGAGTAGTTTGACTGGCTGATTGGTCTAGAGTTTTGGCACAGTATGATAAAAAGGAACCATATTGATGGATCTAAATGCACAGAGGGTTGTGGACATGGAGTTTACGCTCCCAAATGTGAATATAACAGGATGGAATGGATCCATGATGAAGCTTCAGTATTCACGGCTGAAACTGCAATGTGATTAGGCACCCTCTTATGTTTGTTGCAAAGAGTAATCTGAGAAGTTCTGTGTTTGGAAACGTATAATAAGCGTAATAAGCTGCGAAATTATCTTGAAGAACATCTATTTTTGTAAAATACAGCCCCTTTTTCATTAGAATATTCGATATAAACAAGATAACGTATCGCCAGATTAAAGTCAAGCATTCTCCCATCTCCGTAAAATCTGAATACTTAATTCACCTTGTTGTATATCGGGAGAGACCTAAATCATCTTTTTTTAGAATATTCTAAATTTCCACACCAGAGAAAGTTGTTTCTAAAAGAGTTAATTTATGCCAAAGTTAGTATGTTTATTCATGCCACTATACTGCAAAAGAATCTCAAAATTGTATATGACATGACGAAGAAACGTATAAAAAAATACTACAATCTATTTAAGATAGGTTAGGTGTTGGATTTCCTTGTTTGTTTCTTCCCAGTTCCATCCTATTTATGTATGGAATGGATGTATGGTAGTTTACTAATAAATGTGGTGAAGCCACCCAATTTTAATTAAATTCTAAATTTTCAGGTCAGGTATCTTTCTTTGTAAGCCATTCGTTGGCTTTTAGTTATTTTAGGGCGTCCATTTCCTGAGTTATTTTTCTAACTTCATGCATTTCTATATTTACTTAGGGCAAATTGTAGAGCTTAACGAAAATTGGTTAAAATGAAGGATTTTATTTGGTTACTAATTTATAACGCACGTTACTGGCATCTAATTTGATTGAAATTCCTTACAAACATTCCTACATCTTAGCAAAAAATAGCTGCTAACCGCTAAATTGTACACCTTTCACTTATTTGAATTAGCTTCAAAGATATCGAAATTATTAATTAACAAGTTGACGGCTCTCCACGGTCTATGAGATATAATTAGTGTAACTCGAGGTACGCCAAAAGCCTGACGTTTCCCTCAAAATTGTTTATCCCCTCCTTCACCCTATTTTCGACAGTGGTTGAAACTCACGGTTAATCTGCATAACATCCAATTATACACCTTAACGCCAACAACCGTTTATAATGTCGGAATATCTCGTAAAAAACCCAAGAGGTCTGAGATTAAAAGGAAATTCGTTATAATTTTGCATGTATGTAAGGGTGTATATATGTATATATACACTGCCACTCATAAACATAGGGTTACAATTATGTATGACAAACCCTGACATCGTATAAATGATCAACCAACATGTTACGGTGAAATATAGATATGACTCATTCAATGGTAACGGATAACTGTTACTTGTTTAGGACTGCCCTGGTACATATCTACGGAATATCTATTATGGTAATGCATCATCGGAATCATACTTAAATTCCACATATCTTTGGTTACTACACCACAATTATATTCCCAAAAAAAAGAAAATTGTTTTGTCTTCTTTATGATTTTTTTGCTTAGATTGAAGCAAATAGAAAAATATTTTTGATGGGACCCGTCAAGGGAATTTACGGGAAAGGAAATATTCCAAGTGATATTCAAATCACATTTTCAGGTTCGAGAGAAATAATCCTAAACAATACTATGTGTCAATGGCCTCTACACATGTCAAAAAGGGATGATTGGGAGCTGACTAAACTGGTAGTAACATACGGCAGGATAATCTCCTTAAACATACAAATCTCCTGGAAAGAGAAGAAGGAATAGGACTAGTGCTCTGCGAGTTTTTCAGAACCAGCCTCGTGTTGGTCCACATAGCAATGGCATGGAATAAGATTAAGGTTGTCGAAGCAAAAGAATATAGGCCCATAATCTTACCACACTTCATTCTGAAAAGTATTTTAGGGAAATTTCTTTATTGGAACGCTCCTACATCCCAGTAAAGATGGTTGTCAAGCTGGTAAATTATACGAAAGTATCCTCAATTAACTTGTATTAGAAGCGAAAGGAATGTCCGATAGCATCTCATTTCAATCTATGGTAAGCGCTGCAGGCAACCTTGAAGTACACCATTTGTATGTGGGCTAAAAAAATGTTGCATAGCAGACAAAGAGGAGCCTTTGACAGGTGAAACGCTGCAGATGTTAGTGGTTAAAGGTTGTCCACATAAAGGGGTTCTATCTTCTTTGCTAAACAATGCGAATTATTGCACTTAGAGGTTTTCCAATAAAATCGTGATATTAATGCTGGAGAAAAACGCAAATATGATTTCAGAATTCATGTAAGAAAAGTCTTGGAGTTAATCCTGTAAAAATGGCATCAAAAGAATAAAGTAAAAAGAATTGAAACCTCGAACTCTATTCATGTAATGAAATAATACAGATCAATCAGGAAGTTAAATACTTAGAAGCACACAGAGGATAATGGACTGTGAATGGGAACTCTTGATTATCTAAAGAAAAGCTGACAAAACATGAAGACCAAAACCACTAGATTACATACGTTGGGGGCCAAAGGCTGCACAGAAGCAAACGATACCAAAGCTTTTAAGAATTTAGAGGCTAGCTTGTTTATGCAGTACTGGGGCAATAAACAGTTGTCTAATGAGAGAGGTAAGAATGAAAGTATACAAAACAACATAGGACATACCAGAATAGAAAGAATAATGGGAAACATCACTCCTCTTAAAGATGATTATATTAAATCACATAACCTCTAAACTAGTACAAGAGCGCTTGTAGAACCTAGTAACTCTATTTAAACACAGCGGGTTATATTGGTATGGATGCTGAGGCACAGTGACGTAGCAGGCAAATCACTAGATTCGAATCCGTTGTAAGTAGCATAATACAAAGTGTAGTACGTCATGTAGCTAGAGAGTGAATTGTGTACTAGCATTGAATAGAATATAGCTTAAAGCAGCGACTTATTTACTAACAGGATATAGTTGCTTAAGAGGGCATCTGTGCAGCATTAGGACAAAAAAGGTCATGCTAGGTACGTTGGATCAAAATATAAAATAATACGTTTTGTAAACTACACGAGTAAAATTTAAAGTTAATTTCAGTCAATCTGGCGCTTCCACCAATATTTTCCAACTTTTTAATACGAGGTTTTATATATGCAAACCCAACACCCACTATTTCCATAGTCGTAAGCTGCTATATAGTGACTGATGTGTGTATTAACGTCGCAGAACTCTACATGAATCTCGAAGAGATACGTTCCAGAGTTGTTTTTCTAAATTAAAATAAAGGAGACAGATATAGATAATGCATTCGTGTTTTTACTCCGTAACTGGATGGCAAATTTAATTAAAGCTGGGCATTTAAACCGTATGATGTCTCGTTTAAATAGACTAGACAATACGGGCAATATTAGCATGCTATTCCTTCTTTGTTGCTGTAAATTTAATAATATGTATGGGTATACCGCACTAACATTATAAACACTACGTTGTCATTATGGTGTCGCGAGGTTTGCTTTGATGTTTGATGTTACTATATGTCCTTCCCTGGAGTTTGTTAATATTCTCTCTATTTGGACGTATGTAGACAAGTTGATAAAAAAATATCGCAATAATATTTTTATTTCCTAATTTACACTTAAAATAAATGTATACAAAGCTCTTGCGAAAACTATTTAGGCTTGGTAGAATATCGTACAATGAAGCTTTTACCTTAATTAGCTTTCAAAAAATTCCATACTTTAGAGTTGGAAGATATGGTGCAATTTTTATGCACACCTTGTATATTCCGCAATATCCTTCATCATGTATTGATCAGAAAGAAACATTCGCATTTCATGACAGATATCATATCCAGAACTTTCCTCCTTAAAACATCTGCTTTAACTTTAAAATTTTACATCACTAATAAAAAGAATTTTTATATTCGATCCTCCTTCAACGTAGCACAGTTGAAGAGTTATATTTTACATTGGAGCAATCGCGTTCGGAAAAAATTATTGCCTTTGTTCTTGTCAAATGTCCCAATATTGGGTCTAGATGCGTGATTTATAGTTCTAATATGTTTAAAGTCATATATCATACTTACTGATGTGTCCTCTCTCATTGCTACTCGTTGTACTAGCCGCATTGTCGGTTATATCGATTAACTTATCGAACCGTTTATCGGAAATTCACGTCGAATTTTAACAAGATACGGATAATTATGGAAATATGTTATACCGTGATATTATAGAGTTTCTAGAACGAGGATAGCATTATAATTATACTTAAATACGGAAAATTATTTTGACTGTGACATTGACTGTCATCAATCAATGTGGTGGAACTGCTGAAAGCATGTTTAAACATCATGATTGAAGCCTACTTTCGAACTGGAGGTGGCGCAACGAGAGATAACTTGTTGATAATCTTAAATTATGTATTTAATAAGTTTTCAGCGGTTTAGACATGAATTTAAATGTTCATAATAATAATAATAACAGTAATAATAGTAATGATAATAATAATAATTGATAACAAAGCAAAAATTACCTGTTGAACGGACTAGAAATGATGTAAAGAATTGAACCAAATGTGTCGGAATTAATATCACAAAAGCCCGTGATATGGTTAAAATTGCAAAATATTAAAGAAATGGGAGACCTCATAAAAGTATTTGTCCTGTTAGGGTTGTAGTAGAATGTAAATGTCTGAACTTATTATAACTATACTCATAACGGTTTTGAAAATTATTTCGACTGACATTGACTGTCATCAATTAATGTATTAGAACTACTAAAAGCATGTTTGAACATCGAGTTTGAATAAATTCAAATATGATTTATAGTACAGTGCAAAAAATATACATGATTGAAGCCTACTTTCGATCTGGAGTGCGAATAGATGGACTTTGAGTATACAGCCAGCGTGTATGTTTAGATGATTTTAGAGAGTGTTGGCGTGCTTTGTGAGACTGGTTCTATGGGTCATAAATCACGTACTGGTAGAAGAACTGTTCGCTTCGAAGAAGTTATAAGTGATTTTCGTTAACGGATGGAAAATGAACTCACAAAATTGTTGGAACGTTTTTCTTATAGAATATACCAGAAAATTGTACAAATCTTGCTTACTGCCAGGGGTTTCTAAATAATTTAATGCAAGATGACTTGCTAAGTTTGATATTTTTCTCTGATGAAGCGTGGTACGTCAATTCCCAAAATACTGGAATTTTTGTTGAGTCGTGTCTGCATACTGTGAAACTTGGTATTTAATTAATAACGACCGCAATGTTGAAGAATGCCTTTAACTGCATGGAAAGGAACTTGACAATTGAAAGTAGTGGAGAATACTAGCTTTAATTTCACCTTTTTCTATTAATAAAATCTTGAATCCCAGATGAGTTTGTTGTTTTATTGTATTTTTAAATCAATATCAAGATAGTTTTCAAAAGTTAAGGTTACGTGTATGATAACATGGCATAGGTTGAGTCTAATTTCGTCCTAGAAACTTTATATCACGGTAGTTTGTATGTATGTATTAGAACGTAATATTTTTGGGTCAAGGATTCACTAATTATTGTATTAATAATTATCAATGAAGTTGTATTCATTAGACTTGGAAAGAATGGAAGAATGTGGAGAAAAATCTAACTACATGGTTATATCTTAGTTCGTCATTGTGCAACTGGTTTACGAAGAGTTTCAATAAGTTGGTTGTGTTGGTTTCGTAAAGAATACATTGGTTGCTGGATCATGACAAAATAAAATCATTTAGGTGAAACCAAGCTTCGTCTGAGGAAAAAGATTTATCAAGAATTCATTCGTGCAATTTTCAAACAGATTGTAATATTACATTATCACCAAGTTTACAATGATTGGATCAAGATTTCTTCTAAGAATATGTTGACACGTACCATACGATCTATTAGTTTCTTAAAAATTCTCTAACTTTATAGGTGAACCTCAGCAATTTTTTATGGGTTTATGACTTACCACACCAGTTTTATAAAAGTTTGCTACTGCAAAATAGGGAAAGTAAAGATGAAGGTGCTTTCTCTGTTCGATTGCTTTTATAAATATATGGTGATCTTTAGTAAACTTATTTCAAAATTACTAAAATACATCTATAATTAAACTTGTCGAAGGTCTTAATTTAGTTTGGTAAAATTAGAAGAATCGAGCGAATATATGTATTCCATATACCACTATTATATATCTTCTTTGTTAAAGTTATGTGACATCGTTCGAAATAATTTATATCCGAAAAATTTTTGCTCAACATTATTGGAAGCTGAAGTTCGAACGGAGAGAAAATGAACATATAACATAAGATCAATGAAACAAGTGCAAAGTATCCTCGGTTTCTTAACCGCTCATACAGACACGTACACACATACACACACACTCACCCAGAAATCTTGATTTATCTGAAAACGACAAAACTTCCTCTACACACGGTTACAGCTTTATTAAAGGATATCTGTACATCGTTCCAATTCGTTGATAAAGAAAATAGCGGCCGGGCCTATTAAATAACCTCACAGACGCGGATATCTCTGTCGGTTGTCACATTCTTAGAAGCGTTATTCTTTTTCCTTCGATATCAAGGACGCGATATTTTCCAAGCGCTTCATTTATTAATGTTAAACGAAATTAATAACACGAACGAAAATAGGCAATTCGGTTAACATATTTCTCTTTATTATCAGCATTTGTTTTGCGTTTGCAGCTTTATAAACCTAGCAAATACGTATCTGTTTGCATTGATGTATTTGGACTTTGTTTATGCGAATATATATAACTAATAAATTTAAATGATTCGATATCGTTTGTGAATTCTGTTTGTGGATGGTGTTTACTCTCACCCATGTATGGCGGAAGGCGAAAAAACATTGACAAAGTTTCAGATTTTCTCATACTACACTAGGGTGACAGAATAAAATAGACACCAGGTAAAGCGGTATAAATATGTAAACAGCTAAATTCTAAGAACGAATTAAGAACTTTCTCTTGTCATTAGGGTAGGGGTAGATGTATCGGAAGGAATTCGTCATAGTTTATTATCGTTACAACTATGCCTCGCTTACAAGGTTCGAGTGATATTAGCAACTTCACCCGGGGTCGCATCATTGGCCAAAGTGAACGCGGCGCTTCGCAACGTGAAATAAGTAAATTTTTAAATATTCCGTTGTCCACAGTTAACCGTGTGATTACACAATTTAAACGCAAGGAAAAAGCAACAGTGGAGCCGAGACCAGGTCGTGCCGGAACTTCTGAAAGAAGTAAAAGGGTGCTTGTGCGCGAAGTGTTAAGAGAACCGCGAAAAAGTACAGCCGAGCTTGCGGCAACTTCACAGAAAAGTCAGCGCACCGTTCTGCGATACCTCCACAGTGTGGGGATGTATAAAAGGGTGGCAAAGAAAAAACCTCTCCTTACGGCGTTTCAAAAGCGGGGCCGAATGGCTTGGGCAATCGAAATGCGAACGAAGCCCGAAGAGTTTTGGGGATCTGTCATTTTTTTCAGACGAAAGCAGATACTGCCAATTCAGTGATAGTGGTCGTACGTGGATATGGAAATGTTCGTCACACCAACTGGACGACAAATTTTTGCATCAGACGGTGAAATACGGCGGTGTGAACATCATGGTGTGGGGCGCGATATGGTATGTTGGAAGATTGCAATTAGTAATCTGCGACGGAAATATAAATGCGGCAAAATATATCCAAATATTAACAGAAGGACTACTACCTATATTCGACAACGCCATTTTATCTAAAGATGACGCCACTTTTATGGAGGATGGAGCACCCTGCCACAAAGCAAGAACAACAACCACATGGAAAGAGGAACAGGGGATTCGGATTTTACCATGGCCAGGCCAATCACCAGACATGAATCTGATAGAGAATGTTTGGCACATAATCCAGACAAATATGGCGAAACGACCCCGAAAACCCAGCAATAAGGAAGAACTCGTGGCAGCTGTTACAGAAGAGTGGTTAAATATTCCAGAAGACACCATTAATCATTTAATAGATTCTATGCCACGACGACTCGCAGCACTTCACGCAATTAAAGGTGGATCGGCAAAATATTAATCTAATTTAAAAATTTTAAAATATTTTGTATATATAACGAGAATAGAATCTCTTTTTTAATTAGTAGGTGTCTATTTTATTCTGTCACCCTAGTATAAGGACCGGTTTATTCACATTCTAATAAAGTGGTAGATAACCGTCAGCAAGAGAAATTTATCAGGTAGCAGATATCTCATTTTGGTACATACACCAAATTTTAAGACAAACACATAATTACACTTTCGATTTGAATATAACCTAATATATTGTTCGTCAAATGTCATAATAAAAGAAAAAAAATAGAATAATTGGATACTGAAAAGTTTAAGTTTCCAAAAAATTACCGACAGGAAAACCTAAAGAATAAAATAATATTAAATTTGCTTGCTAATGCATCAATCAGATCTTTTAAAAGAGCAACTAATTGCTGAAAAAGAAACTCAAGTCAAAGATTTAGAAACTAAAATTGAGGAGCGACATTGGAATGTTTGGAGAAAGAACATGAATTTAAAAATAAAAATACAAGAAATTTTAATTTTACTTCTAACGCGAATTTCATTTTGGTCTGAGACTAAAATTATTAATTAATAAAATAAAATTTAGTAAATTTGAAATAAAACCAATAAAATTATCAACAATTAGTCAAGAACAAAACTAAATTAACAGCGATTATCGATGTTTTCAACTGCTTTAACTTCCTCTGCGATAAAAACGTCTCCAAAATCTTCAAGAAGTTCCATATTTATTCAGAATATTTCTATATCAAAACAAACGCACGAAATCAAGTGAGCTTATAATATCCCATAGATATACATTTATCGGGAGGATTTAAGAACGGGTAAATTTATTCCTTTGATAAGCAATTTACCAACTGGTTTTTATCTGTCAGAAGGTGAATAAACACATGTTTGTATTTATTCGTTAGATTGCGCTAGCTGCAACTTTATCAGAATATGAATAAACCGGCTCTAAGACAAATTTGTCAAAGTGCGTCGAAAGATTCATTACGTTGTCAGAAGGATTACTTTAAATTTGCAAATATAACATCGCTCGATGTGGAACGGTCATTTTCACGATTAAAAAATATTTATTCCGCACGCTGTAATCATATGATTGAAACAAGTGTGGAAACATATTTAATAAATCTAATATTTAATTGAAACTACCTAGTTTGTATATTCGTGGAAACTTTTTAATACAGTATTTCAGCACGTTATATAATATATTATTATTTTAAGGGTAAACATTCCTGCATCCGCATCGACTATGCTGACTCATGAAGGTCACAATCATAAATGATGCAAGTACGTAAACGTTACTGAACATTTGCCTTGATACAGTCGCTCGGTCCCTCCACGTTGTTCTCCGTACTGCACTGTAACTTGCCCCACTTTACAGAGACTATATATTGCAATAAAACTCAATAGGGAGCAGCTATGTCTACAGATTTTGATATATCAATTTACATAACAGTAAACCGATGAGCTTCTAACATAACCCAATGTTACCAGTTTTATTACACTCGTAACAGGTTTATTTTGATGCAAATAAAATAACTAGGCATCAGTTATTAAGGAAGAAACCGGTTTAGCGCATGCCAATAAAAATCGAAATCGAGATAGGGACCATTTGGCATTTGAATTATATTGTTCGCAAAGCAATATTTATTTAGCCGATGTGTTAGGGTAAAATCTTAAGGCGAAAGCAAAGCAAATAGTTAATACAGATCTATTGCCATCATTTTCTAGTATATAAGGGAACTATTGGTTCTGGCACCCTTCCAACGCTTCAATTAAATAATGGGTTATACTTGGGCAAATTCCTCTGAACGTTAGAACGGGTAGAAGGTATGAATATACAACGGTCATTTAAACAACTAGCTGTTCCCTCTATGCTATACTCTATACATATTCAATGATTGCATAAAGGAGGAACTAAAACAGTAAATGGATGACCTTTAAAATTCGCAAATATTCAAATATATGCTAAGCAATCTCTATTTACCTGTTATTATATAATATAATTTAAATAATAAGTCTCTAGTCTAAGGTAAAATTTTTAGTGCTTCCTTCCCTAGGTGTCGTTTATTTTTAACGAAAGCGTGATTTATTTCATCTATAAAGGGCCACGTGAGGAGCCTATGAAGTGAGAATAACCTGAATTTGCGAACATATCATTTACATATTTTTATCAACTTTATTGAAAAAGTTGACGAAAACCGTTTAACCTCACCCTCATGTAATATATTCAATAGTTACGGAAGAAAAGAGGTTTGGACTGTACGCTTTGTATAATTTACCAAAGCGTTGATATCTTTCCGAAACTAATTTAAATACTTCACATAAGTGTTAAGGTACTACTGCGCTAGAATAATAAAAACCTAGAGCGAAGCAGGGTACTCAAGGCACAGTCGCTACGTACCTTAATTGGTTATTTACATTATATAAACCTACGCCTGCAATGCGTTTAAAACCGTTTTTATATTCCTGTCTCCGAATTCACGTTTCACTTGGTTCCTTTTAATTAAGGTGATTCCCGTATACGAAAAATCACCAGCTAGTAAATCTTTAAACCCAGATGACTCATTAATTTTATTTCTCCGCCCAATCAATTTAAGAAAATCCCTTTTCTACGGTGAATGAATATATTTCCCGTCTACTTAGTTTAGCGAAAGAATCACACAAACTTTAAACGAGTACGAATGGGAATTTTTATTTTGAAATTTGTATATCACATACTACAAGTATGAAAAAGATGCATTGGAGTTAAACATCTATTAAAACTAGACAAAATCAAATGAAATACTGTTAAGGACTTAACATTCTTTTTGTGTTTTATCCATTTTTTACTACTATGTATTTTATATTATTTTATCTTCTTTGCAACCGTATGGGTTACCATATTACCTTATTTTCATTTAGAATATTACTTTATTTTCGTTTTTATATTTATTTATTTTTGCTCTCTTAGAATATATCCAATTTTATTTAAATATGTATGTACATTACGCATTGTATATGTGTGCAAGCCGGCCATTCACATTACGCTAGCTAAAACTGCCTAATTTAGAATCATTCAGTGCAACGTCGTCGAATAAGTAATGGGAGTTTTCTTAAAATTTAATGTACACAGGCACAGGCGGACGGTCGAGGTATTAGCGATCGTGCACTCTCGGTCACCTTTCGTACGTCGTAGTATGATTATTAGAAATTTCTAATATTTTCTAGTTTTGGCGGGAATCGTCGAGGACGTTGTTTATACATTTATTTCTGACGGGAGTCATTTGGTAAGGTTGTCGAATCGCATGTATAGATTTCTTTAATAAGTACAAATTCTCGATTTTCTATCATCGTACATCGAGGCTACTGTGTCCGTTGTCGTCTATACATATTTTTAGTCTTCGGTTAAGTTTGTGTCGCAAATTATTTTGGTGAGATAGTCGGCGCGCATGTATAGACATCTTCTACAAGTACGATCACTCCGCTTCTTGCTGACGGTCGTTGCGGCCGCAGCGCCCGTTGTCTTTTGTACGTTTGTTCGGTCCTTGTCGTATCGGGATTTTTTCATTTAGTTGCTCGTCGTAGCGGACGAGTTTCACGGACCAGTTTTCTTATGTAATGTCGACATCATCGCTCCGTTTTACTTGTCGGTGCGCAGTTCGCACATTTGCTGCTTACTGGCTTTTTCCCTTCTTTGGGGCGCAGTAGCAGAGAGCTAAAGATTGCACATAGCGTATTGTTTCAAACGAGAACGCCTGGGTAGCTGTGACATTACTTTTGTATTGAGATCGGCTATTATCGCTACTGTCGCCCTCGACCAGGCGTTCAAGCTCTAAGAGATAGGGTGGGTTCCCCTATAAATGTGAATATAACAAACGTATTTGGTCAAGTACAAATACATGCCAATAATACAGGGCCAAGTCCCTTAGGCAAATTTAAAACAAGGAAAATATATTAGGCTCCCGGAAAGGGACATATAAATAAGCATAGCACCGAGGTGCGCTTATAAATTTACAAAATAAATAGGGTTGGCTCCCCTATAAAAAGGTAGTGGTGCATGCAATCAGGTAGAGGCATTAGTACATGCCTCTAACAAAGCTTCTGCGGAAGCATATAAGAAACATACATATACACATGCTAATGTACATTACATGTATAAGAGAGCTCGAATAACTGCAATTATTGCAAATATATACATCTTACGTACATCGTAACTGTACATAGGCAAGAGTGGAAACCGTGTACACATTTTATTTTTAAATATATTTTTTTGCGCATGCGCATTGAGTTTCACGGTACAACCTCTCCTCTAGTAAATAAGCGAACATACTCTACAAGTAAGTATTGGTCAAGTAATTCAGGAATTTACGAGCAGGCTACAGCGGCGCTGTTCTTCAAACCAGGAGAATGTAACAAATACTTTTTAACTTAATCGGAAATTCAACATGAAATGAGATTACACTGTAACTTCATCGGAGCTACTGAATATACATACAAGTGGAAAAAATACAATTACTTTCTATGCTGCG
Source organism: Trypoxylus dichotomus (assembly GCA_023509865.1). NCBI lineage: Eukaryota > Metazoa > Arthropoda > Insecta > Coleoptera > Scarabaeidae > Trypoxylus > Trypoxylus dichotomus. The sequence goes on along the minus strand of CM042083.1, from coordinate 4,859,979 downwards.
ACTATCTGTTCATAATGACTATGCTTTTTAATAAATTTAATTTTTTACTTAAAACCCATAATCCAGAAAAAAATTTCTATTTAACATATTTCAAATACAGATCACTTTCACCTACCAGTGTATTAGGTTACACGAAGTAAATGAGTTCATTTGATGATTGCTATTCCATGTTCGCCAGAATTACATACAATAATAATAATAACAATTTATTTAATAGCTAGATAACTATCCGGTTCGATCCTGATTTTATTCCAGACAGTAAATTAGATGAGTTAATTCTTCCTGTGATAATATCTTGTTTATTTGTACCACAATTTGCTCCACGTAAGATCGGTATTATATAAGAAATTTGGAGGTCGTAGAAAGTATTGTATTAGCAATATTATTAATATTATTATATTATTAATTAGTATAAAGAAAAATATAAAGAAACTGATTGTAAACTTCTTTATACTCTGGATGGACTGCATTACTTCATCAACCGGAACTAACTGCGAAACATAAGGATGGCAAGCTAGAATCTATATCTGGAAGATCAGAGCCATAATATTAAGTATTTCGATGATCTAGTACAAGTCATGAGAGCAATTCTTCTAATATCAGGGACATTTTCAAAAACCTCATAAATTCGCAAAAGATTGTGGTGTTTCAATGAAAGAACAAAGTATTGAAAAGTGCCAAGAAACCATCTTAAAACAGAAAAACGTTTTAAATAGTAATGAAATTAGTCTTTTTTTAAATGCCTTCCAAACAAAACCCTTTCTTATAGAAATGACAACTGTTCTGAAGTAAAAACCAGTAAATATATATGTCCTAAATCATTAAGGGCAGATTACGAAGCTAGTAAAAAGTCATGGATGTTGAGTGAAACTTTTGGAAAATGAATAAGGAAAATTGATGAAGGGATAGGAAGATAAAAACAAAAGTTGTGCCTGATTATTGGTTCTCATTATTTAAAGGAATGGTAAAAAAATGTAGAATTGGTTACCCTCAAAATTTATTATCGCCAAGGAGTGATGAACATTCATTTTAACAACATGGAAAAGGAGCCAATACAAAATAATTTAATAAATTTGAGAGCTTGCGAAAATGAAGTTGAAAGACAAGTATAGGATGGATAATAATTGTAATTCATACAAAAAGTTAGTAGAAAGGTGTGTTAGTAGTGACAAAACTGCCATGCATTGTTACTGCTAATACGTATTAGTCTACGCCTTACAATAGATGGACTCTTCCTTCCAAATCAAAGCTTATGCGATATGATGAGAAAAAGCTAGAGTCTTTCAGGGTTACCGATCTATCTGTTGTATCTCTGCATTTTTGTAATGGTCGCACAGCAAGGAAATCTTATGAAGGCTTTACCTAAGAAAATGACCAGAATTTTTGTAAAATCATCCCATCATTTTAAAAGATAACACTAGGGCATACACGACACATCCTGTACCTGATCTGTGTAATCGCTAGGATTGGTTTTTCATGCTCCATATTCATCGAATTTAAGCCCATGTGACCCCCCTTCGTAACATTCTATTCTACTAACCATCAATAGAATATGCACTGTTAAAGGCATACTACGACATCCACAACGCTGGCAACGAGTTCTTAACAATGCTCGTGTTGTGAAGGACTGTAGTAATTTCACACATGTATCGTCTTTATATTATTAAGAAATAAATAGTTACCATTATTAAAGTTCCAGCCCTCGTATGTAAAGTAATCTAACTTTTACAAGAAAAAAACTACAGTCTAATAACCTCTACGTCGGCTTTGTTTGTTCTGTGTGAATAACAATTTTACATGAAAATACAGTTATGTTTGAAAGCGCAATGTCTACCTCCTTGCAATAAAATACACCCTGTTTACAAATACTTTATACTTATGGATACTTTGTTAATGCATAGCACGTCTGACGCATGTTATCTAGGTAAAGCCCTATATTCCGTCCCTTTTCAGGGTGTCCCATTTGTTTAAGTTTGACATTAATATATTGCCGCTTTGATGTACACAAACATCATATACTCGTTTACTTTACTACAGGAATTTCCGACGGCTTATTAGTGAAATACCTAGTTATAATGTTGAGCTTCTCACTTTAAATAGATGAGCAAATATGCTTGTTCAATCCCAGAATAAATATTCAAAGATTATAATGAATTATACCCCAGAAGTTTTGTACCTTCTCGGATTTTATTAATAATAACAAAGCTAAATAAAAAAACAAGTAGTGTTAAGATTTAATAATTGTACGTTGAAATGTTACATACAAGGTGTCTCAAGGGTTGTTAGATAAAACAATAATAAAATCCTCCTAGTATGAGGCTTTGACTTTAGGCGTTCATTAACTAATATTTGAAAATCTTTTAATACTCCATTAATATATAAAAATTGTATGATTTAATGCAAATAAATAGCGATATAATTTTTTAAGCTATGTTACTTACCATATTCTGTAAAAAAAGCAATTTCCATCAGATCCACTGGATATAATTTACAAGGAATACTTTTATTCTATCCAAAAATGTCTTTCTCCGACATGCTTCTTTATAAACGTCTTCAAAGAGCGTCGAATAAATATTTCATGAAAAGAACTGACTACAATACAGCACTAACTGTAATAGCTTAATAAAAAAATAATGGATTCGATCTTAGCGTTCAAAATGTCAAAATATATGATACAACCAATGGGAACTAATATCAAATTGACAATATGAAATAATGTTTCAATTACTGTATATCAACAAAGACGCAATATTACATGAAAAATAAATATATCGAAGTAAGTTTTTATACTTATATATTAAATTCTGTGCGATATTAAGTTTCATGCAGAAGTATTTAATAACAACATTTAAAAAGTTTAAATCGCACTTGACATCCAAATAAGTACTATTATAAAATATGATACTCAAAAGAATGAGATGAAATAGGACAAGTATTTTGGCCACTGGGGAGCAGTGTGGGATTCTCTGATAAGTCTAAGGTTTCTAATGTAACTCTCTGTCACGGACGGTGTTGCAATAAGAGTACAAGAACAAAATATCTTCAGTCACAAATACATTCCGGTGTGACGTGGAATTAGTGTTGACGGTTGTACAGAGGCCTTGTCGCTGTCCATGGATATTTAGGCCTTATTGTTTACCCTATTCTACATATTTACTTAATAAATACGTGTTTGCAATTGTATAGTATTTGCGTGTTCAAGAACGTATGCATATATGTTTGTCTAAGGTACATGCAGCTAATTGATTTTCCTTCATTTTAAATTAAAAACAATTACGTGAGTTTCTTTACATATAATAAAAAAATGAATCCATGTAAAGTTCATGGTATTGGCTAAAATTCATTTATTAATTAATTCTCCTGGTAAAATAATAAATATAGTTTAAAATTTCCAATGTGCAAGAGTGACTATACTTGCGCGGAGGTGACTTCTTAGGTATTTAATTTGGATTGAGCTCAAAAATTTTCTTCTATATATAATTTTATAAATAATATTAAAGTCAGAGCTAGTGACGTATAGAATTTTGAATTGATTCTAGTCCAATACGCAGGCTTAATGACTCTCTATATTAACTAAAATCATCTTCTTGATACGCAAAAATGTCTTGCCCTAGTGTATAGTTGTTTGACGATGAAACGGAGTGACCAGATGGCCTTTCGTTGAACTGATCCATTGGGATAACTGCAGAAAATTTCTTGTGAAGGTTTTCTTTGCCATCTAATTTTACAAGTAATCTTGCATAAAGATAAAATTAAAGTCTGAAGTGATTTTTATTTGGTGCGTGTCCAAAATATGACAATAATCAAAAGTGGATTCTTTAATACCAACCTAAATAGCTGTGCTTTTTATAGGGTGCTAGTATAGCATCTTAAATAGCAGTGTAGGTTTTGCAATACATTATGTTTTCTTCACAAGAATAGTAAATTTATTTTTCTTTACTTGTTAAATTTTTTAAAAGAAAAACAAATTTAATTTTTGTGGAGAAACGAGTGAACAGTTTGAAAGTGTAAAATTTACAAATAAAAATTTTATTAATTAGTTAGACAAAGATCTGCAATAATCAAATTGAATGTACTTTAAGTTTTGAAACTGTATAAGTATTAAGTCCGCCTTCTGTTGTCAATGATGCTTTGGTTGAAAAAGTTAATGAGAATATTCGTGAAAACAGACAGTTCACAATAAGAATGCTTAATAATAACTTTCCACAAATTTTAAAAACTGTTTTGCAAGAAATTCCTTTTATTAGGGCGAAAGGAAGTGTAGGGGTAATTTTGTATGTTTTGATTTGATAAAATCTTGCTAAATTGGGCAATGGGATAACTAATCAGAAAATGTTTTATGTAAATTTATAATAAAGAAAGGATAAAATAAATCTTCCGTAATAGAACCTTCCATTCGGATTTTGTCCTGTGTCCGTCTTATACATATAAATATACTAATAAGGAAAGGTTCCCAGGTGTCAATGAAACTTGGTATTTAAGTAAAGTATGTTGAGACATGAAAATAAAAATGTTTTGTTTGTACAATAAAATATTTATTTTAATGCGTATTTAAATTACGTATTTATGATTTGGTATGGTAAAAAAAGATGTCAATTTTGCCGGGTTTTACTTATATTCAGTTAGACTAACAGCTGCATTTGAAAAAAGGTCTCCTATTTTTTGGGGACGTAGAGAAAGTTTTAATACGGTTGTTCTCCGCTACCATCTTGGCTTGGTAGCCATTCGAAATTGAGCTTCCGATAAACGTTACCGCCAAATGTAAAGTGCGCGCAGTTATTCGATTTTTGAAAAGGGGTTAAACCGGTTGAAATTCACCGCCTATTGACGGAAGTGTATGGACAGTCGTGCATGGATGTCAAAAACGTTCGCAAGTGGTGTGGAGAGTTTACAGCCGGTCGTACTGACATTCATGACGAAGAAAGGAACGGGAGGCAGTCAATTGCCGATGAGACAATCGCGAAAGTTGAGGAACTCATGCGTAAAGATCGGAGGATCACTCTGGATGCTCTCTGCATTTTGGTTCCTGAGGTTTCCAGAAACACCATCCACAGGATTTTAACGGAAAAGTTGCAATATCGGAAGGTGTGTGCAATATGGGTGCCGCGTATGCTGACAGAAGACCACAAACGGCAATGGGTTGATTCTTCCCGCGAATTTCTTCGCCGCTATGGAGACGAAAAGGATAACTTCTTGGACTCGATTGCCACGGGTGACGAAACCTGAGCATTCCACTTTACACCTGAGACAAAACAACAGTCACGCGAGTGGCGGCATCCCTCTTCGTCCAAGCCACGAAAATTCAAGCAAACACAATCTGCCGGTAAAGTCATGGCAACTGTGTTTTGGGACAGGAAGGGGGGTACTGTTGGTCGACTTTCTGCCTGCTGGGGCAACAGTCAACGCTGACAGGTACTGTGAAACACTGAAGAAACTCAGAAGGAGCAAGGGTGTAAGATTCTCCACGACAACACCCGTCCTCACGTCGCCCGTCAAACCGTCGATCTCCTGCAAAATTTTGGTTGGAACGTCATCACACACCCACCCTACAGTCCGGACTTGGCACTCAGTGATTTCCACCTGTTCCCTAAGTTGAAGGAACATTTGTCTGGACGGCGGTTCTGCTCCGATGATGAGGTGAAAGATGAGGTTCAACACTTCCTGAAGGGCATGGCGGCAAGCTGGTATGACATGGGCATTGTAAACCTGGCATAGCGTCTACAAAGATGCATCTACCGAAATGGTGATTATGTTGAAAAATAAAGCATTCTTCAATCTTTAAAGTGATGTAGAAATTATAGAAAATAAACGGTTCTTTGTATATCTAAAAATATAGGAGACCTTTTTTTTGCGATTGCTCTCGTACAATATGCAGTGCTTATTGAGAATGCTTTAAAATCAATAAACACACATTCATGTCTTCAGAAAGACCTTCTATAAGTTACAACATTAAAATTTTCGTTCTATATATTTCCATGCAAGAATTAAATCAAGAAAACTGAAGATTTTTTCTAAGGGGTGTTCCACCTCCTCAGAGTGAGTTTCAGCACAAACAAAAAAAAATATTTTCAAATCTCAACATCCTCTAGTTACTTACCAAGTTTCATTTAGATCTGAATGTTCCACCCGGGAACCTTTCCTTGTAAGTAAATTTCAGGCGATGTAAGCAAATATTTTCAATTCAATCTCTCATTCCGAAAAAGGAACCTACGGATGTGGGAAATATTTGAAAATCGTTGAATTGTACAATGATTCGGCTACGTGTGTTACCTATAATTTTTCGGTTGAGTTGAACTTTTGTCCGGTCTAAGATGGACATAAACGGTTTGCGGCGTTGCGAGCGATTTAATGGAAAAAAGGAAGTATAACTTTTGAACGCGAGCTTCGCGTACCCGGACCACAATTGATTTTCATTTATCTTTGTTAAAATCGTACAATCTTGAGGAATTGTCTTTTGGTTTATTTAACTCGACTGCGCGATCGGAAAGCGGCGAGATATGAGCGTAAAGGCGAGGTATACCTATGGAGATCCCGGTTTTCGGCAGCGTTTTCGACGCTGCTGGACCGAAGGTACATTATTCCCGAAAGTTAAGATTAATGGTAAGATTTGGCAGATTTTAGTGCAATAACTTACCGTTAAGGACATGTACTGCTACTGTGGCAAACGCCAATGTACCGATGGCGCACGTGTAGTTTCCAGAGTGACGCTTTTGTAGTGGTGTTACGGTCAGAGTTGAAACAGCAGAATCGGAGTTGACAGAAACGTTAGAGCTGTAATCAAACGTATTAAATTCGATTTAATTAGTACGAAATCGATATTATAATAACGTAAACGTAAAAGCCAAACGTTGCATTTAACTCTGCATATCACGTTGTATCAGATATTCATATACACTGCTGCTATTATTAAAACTAAAAAGTTGGTGGTTCACGATAGTAGAATTAGGAAGAACAATTGAACAACGACCTGTTGTAATAATTAATAAGAAAAATGTATTCATTCACCCGGTATATTTTTATGTTATATATACTTTTCTCAGAAAAATGTTGGTCTCGCTTTTGAAGATTTGAACCTGCACCCCCTTGCTTACCGGGCAAATGTCAACTAACTAGACGAAGAAATGGTAAAGTTGGAGAAAAATTACAATTTATCATTATAAAAACCAATGAAAGTCTCATATTAATTTCATTAATGAGAACTTGGTATTAAAAATAATATTATGTCTGCTGAGATACATCTAGAGAAATTACATCTATACTCCATTTAGGTTAAGAATCTAGAATTAGAATATCTTAAAATACAAATGCAATTTCTTCATGTGAGATTTCTATCAGTTGCCGAATTTACTTAATCATTTTGGTAATTTCGCTCGAGTTGGTCGATGCTTGTTTCATATCACTGTAGCTTCATAAGATATTCTACTCCTACTGAAACAAAACCTTATTTATACTCAAACTTAAGATACCCCTATCTTAAGCTAATTAAGGATAATGTGTACATAACGTGTTTACATAATAGGCTGATCATGTCTCTAAATTCTTAGTGCTAGAGTTTACAAACAAATTCAACAAAGGTGAATTATTCAAATTTATTTGATCATTCACTAATACATCTGAATATTTAAGTTTGTTTATCTCTAGGGATTCGAGTGTAAAATTTCGAAAATTCCGAAAGTAAAGGTCTAAAATTAAACTAGTCATCGATATGCTGTACTGTCGTTGAAAATGTTCATAGATTTTAGTCTAGTCGGGGTACAGTTGATAAGTAAACTTGCAGTGCGAATAGCTCATTTAACTTCATCATTAACAATAACCAGATTCTATACAAGATTTAAGGATCTTGTTCTGCGTTGGTAAGTACTCTGAAGCCATTCAATGTACTTGCATCCTTGAGCCCATTATGTATTATTTATAATCAGCAACATTCTTCCTTGTTTGGCTTTGTCTTGTATACATTGAATTGCTTACCTTTAACCAAACCATTTAAACTTTCTCTTTTAAAATTGAGAGATTTACTGCATGAATATAATATAAAATGTTGAAGTTATACTTTCAAAGTTTTGTTAATATAAAGCTTGTCAGATATAATTTATGTTCTCTTCGATTAACCCTAAATGTAATCTCATTCACTTTCTAATATAATTAAATAAGCTCCAACTCTTTCGATAAATGAAACAACCGAAGGATACATTTATATTGGAATTCATGGTATTATTTTATCAGGTCATGTAACCATAATGTATTACACATAAAATATGAGAAACTTTGCTATTTAATTCTTTTTCAAGTGAAATCACAGAGGCAATGATCTCTGCCTGCATTAATATACACTTATTTTTAAATATCCGGCGGCTCCACCAAAACTGCATCTTTTAAGAAGGTCTAATACACCATGTTCGACACGTCCCTCGTGCATAGTATTGATTGCAGTAATCTTCGCTGCTTTACTGAATTCTCCCTTATCGCTAGCAGACCATTTCGATCTATCAAAGTATTTGCTTCGTGTTACAAAACATCTGTTAACCGTACACGTATTAATACGTGTATGTATATGCGAAACACGCTGGCATAACTGATAAGTTGCGAAGCATTCGGACAATTATAGTTGATTATTCAGATGCAATAATCGTAGACTTCGGTGTGTCACTTCCGCTTTGGAAGCAATGATGTTCTTGTCCATACCATAAACAATATCGTCCTGTAGAACAATACTCGACACATCGATAATGGACAGCGATGATCATCAACAATATTCGGATAAATGTGTCAATTTACCCACAGTAAATTTGTGACCGTTCCACAGAGTTTTGTAGTTGATTTAGTATTGTCTATCGATAAAATAAATTCCCGGGTTTTATCGTTGATAACTGCATCACAGGATGGGGTGGTATCAGGAGCATCGAGCTGTGATGTAAGTGCTTCGGTATAGAGGATATATACAGTTTAAATTACATCTGTCGAATAGAGATAGAAGATTGTTATTGATGATGTTACATATGGCTGTTGTGATATATGTTAGGGCGTCCCACAAGGCTCTTCGATTGTTCCTTCTTTTTATTAAAAGTTTAAAGGATATTCCAGTCTTATCATTACATTGATAAAAAGATAGAAAGCTGCAAGGGGATGCGAATACATGAATTATTATTATTATTATCGTGCTGTCTTTCTTTTAACTTAAGAAATCTTGTAAAATTTTATACCCTATTAAATAGCCTTGTTATGTATTAAAAAGCAGAAGCACACCGTGATGTATTAATATCAAAAATGATATACCAAGTACAAATTCTAGAAAAATGCCACAGGGTATTACAAATACAATAGTTATGCTTTCAGAATTAAGAAATTTCAAATACAACACAAAGTGAAGATGATGTTAATGGAACTCAAAGGTAAAAACTGATTCACATGAAGACATGCTACGTTAGCAAGTGGTTCCAATATCGTTAACTTGAAATGGAAAGTTACTTTGATAATCCCAGGTGAAGATACGTTAGTAATATTAATACTGCAAAGTATAAGCTTCTTTGAAACCCCTACGTAACTTCCAAGATTATCTTAAGTAGATATGGAACGGTTACTTTCTTTGTTATAAGTGTTATAAGAAAAAATGTTTCTAATGAAACCTTCTAAGTTTGAAGTTTTTAATGTTGCTCAGTGGTATCGTCCGCTGCTGCAAAGTTACATATTCGAAGAATGAAATTTACACATTTCAATCCTCCAAAATAAGTTTTTAATGATTAAAGATCAGAAAAAGTATCAATCAACTGGTGTTGATCTACATATACAGCATGTTAGAATAAAGGTGGAACAACGCACATTATGCTTATTAATTGCGAACTGAAGCTGTAGGTTCAAATCCTACCGACAACCGTGAAATTTTTATTAATTAGAAATTAAGGGTATTAAGTTATGCGTTCACATTTCCTGTCTTGTAATTGGATGTGCACTACAGCTCATAATAGTATGGACATTTCCTATTTCATGCAGAACTTAACGCTTGCTTCAAAACTTCCACTAATTTTCACAAGGTCTTCTGTTCTACTTAATGAAAAACAACCCCATACAAGAATGGAACCACCATCTTTCTTTATTGTTGGTGTAATGTACTCAGGAAGCATTTTCTCGTCTTTTTAGGGCCTGACAAATGTTCTTCAGTACATCAATTCGTAGTACGTTTTCCCATTCTCCTATTGTCCAATCTTTGTGAGTGTTAGCCTACTGGAGACGTTTTGTGTATTCCCACAACATAGTTACGATTTTCGTGTAGCAATACAATCGTTGCTTCTCTTAAACGATGTTTCACTGTGTTAATGGATATCTTCCTGTTTCTAGCACGATTCATTTCTACCGAAATTTCAGGGGCCGTTAATCGACAATTTTTGCTAGCAATTGTATCAGGCATGGTGTATATCATCTATTGTGTAGAGTAAATATTATTATCACTATTATTATTTTAAATAGGACTAATAATTTTTGCCTTAATTATCGTTAATAAATTTACACTACCATGTATATTAATTAAATAAAATCATATACTAATGATTACAATGGCAGTACTGCAGTAATTTTAAATATTTCATTCTCTCCAAGCTACTTTAAAACTGAAATAAATAGAAAAAATAACTGCATAAAACGTATCACTCATCTAGTTTTCATACAGTGTCCTTGAACCTGATATTTTACTTCAGTTATACGTAATTGATTTCCCACGTGGGGGGCTGCCATCAAAAAACCGCGGAAAGAAATACATCCTAAGCTAATGCAAAACGTACATGTATATATATATCTCGTCCCGTAAATTGCTGGAGTTTTTGAGGAAATTGTTGATCTAACATATCCTGTTGACAGAGAAATATTAACCCATTCAAACAGGTGCAATAGTGTAGGTTGAAATTGTATGTAGGAATATCCTATATTTCACTAAAGAGAAAAAAGGGAATGAGATTTAAATTCGAACAATAAAATCCTATTCACTTCGATATGACATCTCGATTGACACACTCGTATACATCTGAATCTAATTTGTTTTTATCTTCTTTCATAACTTATTTGATTTACACTGTGTGCTCGTGAATATACAGAATATCCTGAAACTTTGCCATCTCTTTCATTAAAATTTAGCGCATAATTTATAGAATAAACTAAATAGTTATGGAGGGTCATTTGAAACACATATTGAAAATTTCTTTATTAATGTTGATTTCGGTAAAAATTACACAATTGAATGACGAACTTTCACTATAAACCGCACTAATACGTAACATATTTTTAATAATTTAGACATTTATTACAGGTATAATGTAAATATTATCAATTTAATAATATAAAAATAATTCGATATTCTATTAATGAAATTGCAAGACATCCTGTATAATTGTAATGTTCCCCTTTTATTTTATTTCATTCCCGAACAGTATCGTATTTTAAAGGAATAGTCTTCCATTTCATGGCCGTCAATCAGTCGAAGATAAATAAGAAAATCCTTTAAGGAGAAAACAAAGTAAAGCATTAACTTTCACAGAAGAATTAGATCAATAGTTTAGCTGACCATGGAACAAATATGTTCCGTGTTCCTTATTTCGGGTCATTTGCTACAGATTTGATGCGTCAAAGGCAATGTGTATATATATATTTCCTTTTTGATAAATCTAGTTAATTTATTTATATAACAGTTATCAATAGTACAATAAGGAGAAACTAGGTGGTAAGACTGCAGGAACTTTTATATAAAACTGTAGAAGTGGATTTGTAAAAGTTCATGGCACGATTTCGCTCTTTGGAAGGAACTTCCATCGGCAGTTGGTCGCAATTTTTCCATTTGCTTTTGTAGTGAAAAGTTTTTCTCTTCGGAAGAAAATAAAATACACTTAATAAGAGATGAAGTTTTCCTAGAGTGTTGTAATGTAAATCAAATAACGTGCATACGGAAACTGTGAGAAAGAACATATGAGAATTCATACACTACGTACTAAATGAAAAGTAACCATATCTCTGCACAATTCTGAAAAGTATTTAAAAACTAAATTTATCAGAATTTAAATAAGAAAATAAGCCACAAGCACCCTCACAGTCTTTGTAATAATATCGTGATGCATTGGCATTAAAATTATCAAGCAGCCATCGATACTTGAAACTGATATTCTTAAACGAAATTATTGTCTTCAAACAAGCTATAATTTAAACTGGAAGAAAACGTTATGTTTGCATTTCTAGGATTTTGTATTATTTCATTAGCATTTTCTGACACTTTCTTTAAAAATTAGAAGAGGTAATAGCGTGAAATCAACGGCAATCGATTCTACAAGTACGTTTTTACTTAGAAAGACTCTACTTAAGAGGTCATAATAATACATTATTAATCAAAATCCTAAAAATGGAAATGTGATTAATTTGATTATAGAATGCCAACTAGAAATAAAGTCGGTGATGGGGAATTTTAGTATATGATCTACTTGCGGTGACAGCTAAATCATGGTCAATTTGAAATCCTTAAAAATTTTATATGAGAAAACCTGGAAGGAGTATATATCGATTGAAGAACCTTGTCATTAGCTTTGACCTTGCTCGACCAAAAAGGTGAGGACAAGGCCCTTGATCGTCGTAGGTGTAAGCAAGCAATGTATTATTTTAAACGAGGAAGAATGAGCTAGGAAAACGGAGGAATATTTCCCACTATATAATGTCTTTTGATTATTTTGTTGGAAAAGGGTGGTGAATGTTTATATTTAACGCATGGGCTGAAAAGCCTCGGGCCTAACAAAGAAAACACGTTTTTTTTTGGTTCAAAATTAGCTTTATTCATCAACGTAATCTCCATCAAGAGCAACGCAATCATTCCAGCGCCGCTCTAACATTTCAATACCAGTTTTGTAGAACGATTTATCCTTTGCCTCAAAATAGGCCTCAGTTTCAGCGGTAACCTCTTCATTCGTGCGAAATTTCTTACCGGCGAGCATTTTTTTGAGGTCTGCGAACAGCCAGTAGTTGCTGCGAGTCAAATCTGGCGAATACGGTGGATGTGGGAGCAATTCGAAGTTCAATTCATGTAGTTTTGCCATTGTTTTGATTGACTTGTGACACGGTGCGTTGTCTTGATGAAACAAAATTTTTTTCTTTGCCATATGCAGTCGTTTCTTTGCAATTTCGGCCTTCAAACGCTCCAATAACGCTATTTAATATTCGCTGTTGATGGTATTTTCTTTCTCAAGATAGTCGATGAATATTACACCACGCACATCCCAAAATACCGAGGCCATAACCTTTGCAGCCGATTGCTTTCGGGCGCTTTGGACGAGGTTCACCAATTGCTGACCACTCAGATGACGATCGTTTTGATTCCGGAGTGAAGTGATGTATCCATGTTTCATCCATTGTCACATATCGACGCAAAAATTCCGGTTTGTTACGTTTAAACATGGCCAAACACTGCTCAGAATCATCAACACGTTCTTGTTTTTGGTCAACAGTGAGCAAACGCGGCACGCACTTTGAACAGAGCTTTCTCATAGTCAAATGCTCATGCAATATAAAGCCAATACGTTCTTCTGATATCTTTACGATGTCAGCTAACTCACGCAAGTTCACTTTTCGATCATTCAAAACGATTTTGTGGATTTGTTTGATGTTTTCTGGTGTTACCGCCTCATTTGGTCGTTCACTGCGTTCTGCATCATCGGTGTCTCTACGACCACGTTTGAAGTCAGCAAACCAACGTTTTATTGTTGTTTCTGATGGAGCGGAGTCCCCATAACACTTTTCAAGCCATTGCTTCGCTTGAACGGTATTTTTTTCCCATCAAGAAGCAGTGTAAAATTAAAACACGAAATTGTTTTTGATCCATTGTTTTGAAAATAACAAAAGTCGCGTGACTCTTAGCACAATAACTCACAAACTAATGAATAGAATATCATGAAATTTTAACAGATGTCTTTTGAAGGTTAGTACTAACTGAGAGAAAGGTGACTGCAATAAAACTAGCGTCATCTATGTGTTAGGCCGGGGACTTTTCAGCCCGTGTGTTATCATATGATAATTTGGTAGAATTATGAAGATTGGTGTGGCTAATAAAGTTCAGTCTAAGAATATTGGATTATGGAAGCCTTTAAAGCAATTTATTGATAGTATCATATTAGTGAAAGGCACTGTATAAAGTGTGTGTGTTACTCGAGAGTTAATGTATTATGATTATAAAAAATTATTGCTGGCGTAAGATTATGTGGAGCTTTATATCTTTAATAAGAGTAAATGAAATGGTTGTGTGCACATATATACTATTATTAATTTTTTTATTTAAATTTGAGAGAAATTTGGAGCAGTAATGTTTTTGATAAGTGTAGATAATTAGAATTGTCTTACGAAAGTTCTATTAACGATTAGCCTGTTCGTAATACACCAAAGGTGGAATGTATTAAATTGACTTTGCAAATAACTGCAATCCTTTCGAGAATTATTAATTGTCAAGTTATTTGCGTATAATTTGACAACTCAATTGGTGGACCCAAAGTTACTCCCTTGAGGAACTCAAGAGCTTGACGTGAAATAACCAGATTCAAAGCCCATACATGTCAAGCAAAGAGGAAAACTCAATACTATACAAATCTAAGTATTACAGAGTTGCTGCTTCCATTATAAAGGGTTTGGATCTTCTAAACATGTTCAAAAACGTTATTTTACTAAGTTTGACATCTTACCTTATTCCATTGGTTAAAACGCTCTCACCATGCCTCCAGGTTACAGGTTGCTCCTCATTAAACACACCAACATGAACAGCAATGCACATCAACTCCAAACCACTGCCTGCTTTGTAATATCTTTCAGTTACAGCACGTCCTAATTCATCAACAATTCTTACTTCGGGGGCTGAAAATAAAATAAAAAGAAACTTAATCAAATAAATATCTTTTATTTCCTTGTAGACGTGTCTAGATTCTGTTTTCAATTGAAATATGAAATAAGCATTCGAAACCGCAAAAAAACAATGCATTTATTCTTACCGTCGATAGGGAATGTTCAATAAAGTATGGGTGTTTCAATGACAATTTTTATCGTTTAAAGTCGATAGTCCAGGTAAGCTCATAAAAGTGCACCGCATAAAACGACCAGATCGGAACCGCAAGCTTATTGAATTCGTATTTTATTCCCCTTATTCTACCGGTTTCCAGAATATATTAATTGTGAATTTATCGATTGTACTAATTCCAGAGGTTTAATATGTTTCCCTTTTGTTTCTCGTTCTTGTTTTTTTTATTAAATCCCCATAAATACGATTCGTTAGGGAGGAGTATTAGACACCAGATGCCCGCTTGTTTTATTATCGGAAAACGGAAAGATTTTCTTCGAAAATAAAAAGTCCATTTCTGCAGGTTCGCTTTTTTTTTTAATCACTTCTTAGATTGTCCGTTAAATTTTATGTATTTTAACGTATTTCGGAAGCGTTTAAGAATTAAGACGTTATTCGAGGTTTGATTTTAAATCTTTAATAGCACGGAAACCACAGTGAAAAAGATATGTACGGTATCGAAACGACTAACTTGTTTTACGTTTATTATTTTACAGTATCTTTTGATACACGCTGTATGTAGGAAACATAATTGTGAGGACGATATACTTTTAGGGTTGCGTCTCTTTTTTGCGGAGATAAACCCTTAAAATGCTGAGTTGTACTTTTTTACGGCCTGCCAAATGATTACATTGATTATCCCTTTCCTGTATATATACAGCCAGGGACACAATTATTAGGCACCCCCAATTTTTTTCAATTATCTTTAATATAAATAATAAACAAATAAAACAAATATTATAAATATATTTATTACTAAAAACTAGAAATTCAATATTTGATCGGCCCCCCACGGGCTTTTATGACAGTTTCAATCCTTTTAGGTAAACTGGCCACTAATATATGGCAGATTGAAGTTGGATTGTCCTCCCATACTCTTTGAAGTATTGCTTTTAATTCTATAGCCCACAAATGCTCGATCTGATTTAGATCCTTGCTTTGGGATGGCCATTCCAAGATGTCAACGTTCGCTTCCTGGAACCACGCTAAACTTGCAGCCGCAGTGTGTTCGTCAATGATTAATGCATTTTTACGAAGTAGCTATTTCACTCGTTTATTCAAATCCTATTCCAGGCTTCAGTTGCATACGCATTTTGAGATATTTTAGATGTCTTCCATGTGAAAAATGTAACAACTATTGCTAAACCCTGAAATTAGCACAATATTGAACAAATATCGATAATAATTTACGTAACAGCAACGTCAATTTCGACATTATCCCCATTCAAAACGTTTGATTCGTCTTTGCTAGCTATTTTTAGTTGTTTTTTTTTAAATAATTTGTTGATGTGTCAAAGATGAGAAAGAGGCCCATCAAATAACGGTCCCTTTGTACCCAGAGCCAATCTCCTAGTGAAATCGTCCGTTACTAAACGACGATTTCATGTCCTTTGAAGTGTTTGCTTATGATACTCCTAAGTTCTATATAGGATAAGTTCGCTACAGAATTAACGGGATCCTTTCGCCTCAGTTGTCAGGAACTGTCAAATTAACTTAAAGCAATAGATTATTATGTTGGCTTCGTATTTTACCTAAGAAATACAACAATGCCGTGTTAAAAATTATAATCTTTAGATGTTTGATTTTTTAACTGTTAGGAGATATACGAGGTTCGGTGAAAACAAATTTGTAATTATTTATACAGTTAGATATGTAATATTACTTAGTATGGAGGGTTCAGCAATTTAATTTTTATTTTACTAAATAATTTGAAATCGAATTTGTAGTTCGAAAAATGATATTATGCAGGTTGTTTCAATAGTGCCTTCACTAGCTCAGATTACACCAAGGCCTACTTTTTTAAATTGTTTCTCTTTTATTATTTTCAATCAATAAATTTGTAACCCGTTAAACTTTAAAAAGTTCATTGGAGAATACTAAATTAAACAGCGTGTATACAGCACGTTATATCAAATAGTTAACGATATCATAATTGTAAAAAAGGTGGTGACATTTTTATTTTCTTTAAAGTTCTTTCCTCATAGCTGTATTATTTTAAATAAGATGTATGCTTTCATATCCTTATACAGGATGTCTATGAAATAAAATAAGGAAGTATGAAAAATGGAAAGATCCAATTTTATTAGACTTAAATCCAAAATATTTAGGTAAAATTCCTTCGCGAATGCAAGAAAAAAATGATAAAGATATTTAAAATAAAAATTTCTTTATTATTCAGCGCTAAAATATTTGAAAGGTAGACAGTGTTAGTATTTATAAGATTGAGATCTGTCTTATTGCATTTTTATTTTATTTCAAAGACACCCTGTATAGCCATATTAAATTCAATAGGGAATCTTATTATAAAACTTAATTTAGTCCAACCACATTCTATATTCATGGAAAATTATAAAACTAAATATCTTCTGGATTGTTTGAGAAAATAATACGCACTCAAACTACAGTTCACAACTTATTTAAAATATTCATTATATAATATTAATGGAATATTTCATCTAGAACTATTGCTAGATTATCATTTGCTTCGATACAATTGCAGTAAAACTTCCAATCTCAACATTAAGTGCACAACTGGTAAATTGTATCTCTAACTGCGAAGTAAAAAGAAATCAGAAACCTATTGATTATTGCGCTAGTTAGAAACATCAAATAGAACGACACTGTTATTGTTATGGTATCATAATAAAACGAACCATAACAGGATAGTGAAAAATCTGGTGCGAAATATCGAAGAAAGTTAGCAGAAGAATTTTAACATCTTGAAACAACTGCAACTTTAAACTAGATGTGAAACGTCGAAACACAAAAAATATATAATGCAAATTACATTTATTGTAGTAAGTTTCGAGACATATAATTACCAATAAACCAATTAATTTTCAAAATATACAGGACGGAAGTTTATTATTATGGTGTACCACATACCTTCTCCGACCCCAAACTGATAATGCCATTTGCTCTAGACTCAAACGGATATTATTATGTTTAGTGGAAATGGGTGGGATATTTCGGGCAATAATGAATATTAGAGATATCGAGAAATTAATTTCAGACTTGAGTATAGTGTGGAACCGCTGAGAGTTTGAAGTACACTTTGTAAAAGGAAGGACCATCGAGGGGACACAAGTATACGTTTAGTTTGGAAACAATTAGTTGTATACAGATGCCGCTTTAGGTAAAGCTTATATATTGTGTTTTTACTAAAAAAGATTTAGATTTTTGTCTGATGTTTTCTACGTAGAAAATTAAAATATACACAGAAAAGTAATAATGAGTAGAAATACAGGTTGTCAAGCTGAATTTACTAATTCCATGTGACTAGAATGGATGCTGAAGACTTTGACCAAGTAGCAAAATTGTTTGAAATTAACCGTTATATAGCTTTTATTCTAAATTTTCGTTGAGATTCACAATAATATTGCATAAGATAATTTCCAGCATGGATACACGAAATCATATTTCAAAAACCATCAAAGTATTTGATGTTGATTTCTTTGTAGACCACAACATGGCTCTGACCCAGTGAAAGTAATTTCCACTGCATCTCTGGCCAGCTTCTCAGTCTTATCATTTCTCCCTATCCTTTGGTGGCTTGGTACCCACCATAGTATGATGCATATACATTAGATTTAAACTTATAGGCTTGCAGAGCTTGCAATGCTGCCTAACTGTTTGTAAAAATATTAATTGTCATACCTCGAAGTTCTTTCTCGAGGTGTAAAATATAAATCTCTACCTGAAACCCATGACGACTTTTAGATAGAAATTAAGGTTATTGTATGACGGTAAGGCTTCTCTTTACTATGAAGATCTACCAGATGCCAATTCATTAGGATTTTTATAATCACCTTGTACGATAAAAATTATATTGCATCGGAATTAAAGAGTTAATACTAGGATTTTCAGGTGTTCTTTGGGATCTCTTGACTTCAATTCTTTTAAACTGTATGTAGATGTGAAGTGGTGTTTGTCCTAGGAGAATTTCTACAGCTACTAAAGAGCATATCATTACTTTTTAGTAGTTTTCGACCGCCACACCAATTGGTTATCACAAGTCTAATTATTGCCCAGGAAATCTTCGGTTTAAGACCACAGTTTCTGCAGAGGAATGTGCGGCATTTTTGCAATGTTATGATGCTCTTCTTTCTTTTAGAGTTAACAATGTAGAAACTCCATATTAACTTTTTATCAAGTATTTAGCTTCATCGTTACAGCTAATTGCCTTACCATCTATAAAAGGTGCTGTTAAAGAGATTTTTTTTCTATTAGTAAATGGTACGATTCATGCTATGATTTTATCATATTTGGCCTGGATTATGATTACCAGATCTTCAACGTACTTTTGCGCCTCATGTCCGTAGCATGATAACAAGTTTAGGAGTTCGTATACGACAAGACACCATAGAAGAAGTGATAATACTCCTCCTTCAAGGTAACTTCTGTTAGTCCTGATTGTCACCGTTTCAAATCCTAACGTAGGATTTATAAATCGACTTTGGAGCATAGCTTTGGATCAATCATTTAGTAATTGATAGGTGAAAACCTTTGGCAAAGATCCATTTCTTTATGCTTTCGAAGGAGGTGTTTTCAAAGCTGCCCTTTATATCCAAAAATGCATCCTCTAGTAGTGATCTAGAACTTTCTCAATTTCTTTAAGTAGGAATTATGAAAGACTGATAGGCTTGTATGCTTTAGGTTGTGCGTTTGAACGCAGACCTTGTCAATAATAATATAAAATAAGTTTCTTCTAACATGACATTTTCCATAGGCCCCAAATGATAGAATGTTCACGCAATTCCCTAAGTAGGTTTCTAGTTTTGTGTGAACAATGAAGTAATAGGTCTGTTGTTCGTGGACCGTATAAAAATATATTTAAAATACGATGTTACTAAAGTAGTTTCTTTAGTATGTGGCATAACATTCGTCTATCAGAGTAAAAGGAATTGTTTTGGATATTAAACGGCCTAAAGCACAAATTAAAAAATTGTGACCAAGAACGAATTTGTCAGATTTAATTTTGTATCTTGACGACTTGTAATATACCTTTTAGAATAATGAAGAAGGAACTGTCTTTTATAAAATATAATCCAGATTACGTATTGCCAAGGGAATAAGCGTAAAAAATTATTTACCATTTGAGTACGAAAGAAGTAACACCGGTATTAGACCTGCTTTAAAGAAATAAAAAAGAAAAGTATGGTTAAGCCGCGATGAGATTGGAGTTTGTAAAAAATCATTTTCAATATTATAAATACGTATAGTGACACCTCCGTACACTCATCTTCATTCTAATTAGCTAGTGCGCAATGCTGCGGGTGTTTAATCTAGCTAATACAGATTGTAAACACTTGCCTCTTATTCTTATTCCGGGTAAAGCCGGCTTACTTTTAACAAAAAACGAAGGTGTTGCTATTTCAATTTTAATCAGGATAGTATATGTTAAGTATAAAGCTCAGGTTGTCATTCATAGTACTACTAGTATTTAGCAGTATAGATTACTAATTATTAATTATTCATCATAGTAATTATTGTATGTGTATGATATAAGGACTGTTACAATGGGAAAGTAATTTAATAATCAGACCCAATACGAAAACTATAGAATTATAAGCTTAGCACAAACAAGCTGCAAACTATACACAAGAATACTGGAAAAACAAGATACGTCTTACACCAGTCATTTTTTTCCAGAATTAAAGTTATAAGTTGTATTTACAAATCACATATATAATTGATCTGTGGTTGTAATGAAAATTTTGATAATATACAGGGAATTCCATTTAATATAAACAAATTTTGCCAAAGCTTCACAGGATATAAACGTATCTATAATTATACCTGATAGAATAAAAGTGGCAAAAGGAGTCGATTCAAGTGTAGATTGGATCTACTTCTATTTTAAAGTAGTAATAAAAAAGAAGTACGATATTTTTCTCTTTCAAGTCAACCTCTTCAAAGGTTAATTGCCTAAATATATTGAAATGTTATAGCAGGTACTAAACGGAAGTTATTTTCAATTATACATACCCTTTCCCGACAATCACCGGAAAGAGTTCGAGCTTAGGATGTATCGGTATCAATATTATGACAAGGGGCAATGCGACAGCGTTTCTGCGTGGTCGAAATGTGTGACCTCAGAAGGAGTAAGAAAGAAAACTGTAAGACTAAACGATAATAGAGGCTGGTAAAAGATTACATTCACTGTCGTCTGTTACATATTCCGGCGCCGCAGAGAAAGGTGCTTTATGGTTTAGGATTCTGAGAAAGATGATAGAGACTGTTATCCTGTAATGGTGGTTGGATACGTGGAATGCGAATGAAGTGGAATGCTGAATATCGACAAGAAATTCGTGATAGACTGATTGCTTACTTCTACGCTAAACTTCTCTTCGCGGTTGCGATGTATGCCTTATATGCACGTAACGTTTCTGTAAATGATTTCATTCTATGATTTATTAAACGCTATTACTTAAGTTCTGGATTATTTTTCACCTCTTACACATCATATATTCTCTTCAAAATATTTACAGGTCATCATTCTCTTCCACTGATACAGTTATTTTTATTCTTGTTTAGGATTAGTTTTTCTTTGTTACATTTATCATTTTATTATACCCTATACTATACTAAGTAACACTGGTTCTTTGTAGATTGACATTTAAAATCGACATCGCGTTTCTATAATAGATACAACATAAAAAATTGTCTACAAATAATATCAAAAGTAAAATATGTGTGTGAATATCGATATATGGACAAAGTAACATTATATTATTTATTTATTCATTTCATTTCTGTCCAACAAAATATAACTGCAGAATATGCTAAAGTACTAAATAATCGTAACAATAAGTTACAATTACACAACTAAATGTACAAATTCTTCCTTTTTTAATATTTTTTAACAAAGGGCATAACCACAAATATATCCTTTGCAAAGTCGGGTATTTTTAAAAGTTCGTGGAATGAAAGGGTTATAAATAAAATAAAACAATAAATCACCTTTAAGCACAATACATTTATTAGATCTATGAATTAATTTTTCTAAGCTATCATATGTGCCAAAATTGCCTCCTTTACCTCATTGTCGTCGGAAAACTTTCTTCCACGTAAGTCTTTTTTTATATTGGGGAACAAATAAAAATCACTAGGTGTCAGGTCTGGATTGTAGGATGGATGGACTATTGATTGAAAGCCATGCTTGTGCAGAGCAGCCATTGGAACTTTGCTGTTGTGAACCGGCGCATTGTCAAGAGCAACACACCCTTGGTCAATTTACCTCGACGTTTTTCCTTGATGGCCTCCTTTAATTTTTCTAATATCGGTGCGTAATATTCTTCTGTTATGCTCCTACCTTTTTCTTTGTAATCAATTAGTAATATCCCCTCACAATCACAAAAAACAGTAGCCATCAACTTTCCAACCGATTCTGACACTTTGAATTTCTTTGGCGGTGGTGTCCCCTTTTTGTGCCATTGCATAGACTCCTGTTTGGATTCAGGCTCAAAATGATGAACCCATGTTTCATCTCCGGTAACAATCCGCTCCAAAATCTGTGCGAGTTTGTCTCCACACAGCTCCAAAAATTGTTTGGACGCAAAGACGCGTTGCTGTTTCGGAGCATTCTCGATACCCATGTTGCACTGACTTTTGTTATACCCAGGTGGTCATGTAGGGTACGCAAAATGGTGGTACCTGATACTCCAACTAATGCAGATAATTGTTTTTTCTTCAAACGGGCAGTAGAAATTTTTGCACTTTTTCGAGGATCTCTGATGTGGTGGCCTCAACTGGCTGTCCTGAGCGGGGTCGTCTTCAATCGACTCCCGACCATGTTTAAAAAGACCATGCCACTTATAAATCATTGATTTACTAGGGCACTGTTCCCCACAAACGGTTTCCATTTCATTGAATATGGTATGAGCGTTCTTTCCTTGCTTTGTAAGGAACACACAGCACGGTGTTCAATTTCCTCCATAGCTTCAGTTTTCTTCCGGATTGACTTGCTTAGCAGGCAACTATTCATAAACGGCTTACGCTATAGGGCTGCAACTTAACTTATATACTAATGATGAGTTGCCAATCAGAATGACACCTAGCGAGCGCCCGTATCCCTACTCCATGCTCTCCATTCCACGAACTTCTGGACCTCCCCTCGTATGTTGCAGGTATTGGATATTGTATTGAAGTTACGGGAAATAATTGCTAGCAGGGAACTAAGGTCATGTTTATAGTAGATTGAGGTACTTGAAGGAAGATATTTGAAAATTTAATTGCGATATAAGATAATATTATGCCATAGGTTGAACAAAAACTTCACGCTGATAATGCTTTTATGAAGTTCCACCGATTCCATATGGAACTTTCTTTAAGAAAATGTCATAGTCATGTCCCCGAGGAGGATAGACACCCTCAATTCTCTAATACATATATTTGAGCAACCTTCTTTGCACTTTCTCCAACGTATGACACATAAAATGGAATCCAGACCAAGCTTGCGTATGACAAATTTCAGTTTTCAGAGCAGAAGATGTTATATCATCATCAAACCGCACACCCATATCCT
Organism: Trypoxylus dichotomus; assembly: GCA_023509865.1. NCBI lineage: Eukaryota > Metazoa > Arthropoda > Insecta > Coleoptera > Scarabaeidae > Trypoxylus > Trypoxylus dichotomus. The sequence goes on along the minus strand of CM042083.1, from coordinate 4,836,394 downwards.
TGATGGTAGTACAACGTTCGATTATCTTCCCGTTAAGCAAGATTTACATTTTTTGACATATTTAATTCGAACTTATTCCTGTCACATCGTAACGAAATTTGCCCAATTTATCTCTGCAAGTGCTATCGTTTTCTGTGGCTATCTCAACGAATATCATTAGGTCGTTAGCAAAAAGACACATTCCATATTCAACATGGCACTAGCACATTGTTAATGGATAAATGAAAGAGAAATGGCCTTAGATTTCAACCTTATTTCCGACGTTGCTGTGTAGATCTTTGATTTGAACCCATTGTAACATATACACTGTGTTCTGTAATGGAGGTATGAAGAGAAAAGCTGTCCCAATCTATTACTAAAGCCAAACTTATCTAATTTTGTGTTATGTTTATGAAATCTGGTCATTATTTTATTACACTCTTTTTATTTTCAAAAGAACTTTTGGGATATCTTGTATTATAACAGTAGTTTCTAAAGTTGTAAAGGATGAGTGACACATGAGACGTGATCCCAGTAAGGGCAGTTCTCAAAATGTAGATTTCACACAAAAAATAATAAGAACACGTTATGTAATGTTTATATTCCAGCTGGTATCTTGGAAGTCTTCAAACACCATACAAAGCATTTTTTCGACAATTTCTAGCACGGTTTTGGATAGCTTGAGTTATTGTTTTGTTCCAAAACGCCTAAAGATGTGTGAAAACTTTCAGTCTACGTTTCAGGCATACTGAACGCGTATATTTACTCTTTGCCTTTTCTTATCTAAGATGGTGATGTTTTCCTTACTAAAACACTAAACTTTCTTTGGAGGCAGTTTTAACATTTTAATCTTGCAGATATAGAGTAGCGATATTTTTGCTTCTTTTCGATAACAGCAGAGCAAGCGTTGCTCCCTAAATATTTAGTACGTCGTTTATTTTTTCCTTCTCGCGCGCCTGCTTTTTCTTGTTTCTCATCTCGAGGACGCCACATTTAATATGTTCCATTGTTAGAAGACAGTGCGTGTCATCCCGCCCTCTTTGTTTCTAACTTTCCCTTCGGAAACTTTCTCGTACTGATTTGTACGATTTCGACAACGTATCGACCTCCATAAAGTGTTTCGTAATTTTGCGAAAATTCTTCAATCAATTTCGCTTAAATTACCCTTGAATATCCCTCTAGCGTAACATTCTCCTATATACTTAGCTGATACGAATTTATTACATTATTTTCAGCTCGCACGCAATACTTATGTAAAAATTTTTCCCGGCCCATCATATTTTATATCGGAATATACCCTTGGCGCGAATTCAGTATCCTGCTAATGTTTATAAGTTTTTTGATGATCGATTTTTTAAAAGAGAAGTTTTTTTTTATCTCAATTGAGGTGATGCCAAAATAAATAAATTTAAGGTGTTTATCCTGTAAGGTTTTCAAATTATAAATGATGAATTACCTTCTTTAAAATTTCTTCTATTTTTTCGAAGTTAGTACGAAGGTATATTTTTTTTTAATGAATATATTGAAGACACAAATAAGACGGAAAACTTTCCAGATTTCCTGTGCATTTCGTAAGTGGATAAACTAAAACCAGCATGGTGAGATAAACTACATCTAAGGTTAACGAAGGTAACTTCTAAAGACCACTGCATCAAAAGATAATAGTTCCAAAAGCACGATATGAAAGTTGTACGAAATCAAATTACTTGAATATGATATTTGGAATTTCCTGTACGAAATATTTTATTACTGCAAAGTGATACATGATTATAGGAATTTCGATGTAGTATTAGAAATTAGAGGACAAATACAAGTTTATAGTAGAAGAAGAGAGCGCCAAAAGTTTGATAGACTATATAGTGCATACGCAAAATCTAACAGGAACAATATAAAATATAGAAACAGGGGTAAACAACAGATTAGTGGCAGCAAACTGGTAGTAGAAATTGATTGCAATACACAAACTTAACATGAAAGAAAATAAGGATAAATATGAGCAAGAAATAAGCAAAGAATGCAGAAGACGACATTGAAAAAACAGAATGGACCATCGAAGAAAAATGAATAACTTAAATATGCGGAAGAAGAAAGTTTAATAAACATATAAAGAGAACGAGTTGGTGGAACGAAAAAAAAATAAAGAAGATGGCTAAAGAAAAAACTATTTGGAAAAAATATATACAAGCAAAGACAATGGAAGATAAAGAAATTACAATAGGAAGAGGAGTAGCTTACTATATGCAAATGATGTGGTCCTGATTGCAAACTCTAAAAATAAAATGTAAAAGCTAATGAAGATCTGGACGAAGAAAATAGAAGACGTGAAGATGGAAATAAACTTGAATAAAACTAAGGTAATGATTGTAAAAGAAAATTGAGACAATAGAGTTAACAAGGAAATTAAGTGACGACATTCATCGTCATCCTGTAGAGATTTATGGTGAAAATTTAATGACAGATGGAGTGATGAGAAACCGGGTTAGTAAATTCAATGACGGACGAATCGAACGAATTCTCGGTCTGGATTTGTCATCTCATTTTAGAAAAAAAACAACAGTCGATGGAGTGGAGGCAATTATAATGAGCAATAAATCGCCGGGTAGCCAGAAATATGTCTTTCTCATTAATAATTTCACCAATACAATCAGGAGGTGCATTTAGCAGCATTATTACATTAGGTATTGCAAAATTTTTATTCAACGTACTATCTAATGAAATAGATTCATCATCACTGCTGACCTATGTAGAATTTGTATAGACACAATACAAACATCGTAGCCAAATTGCTTGTGTTCCATATGGAATTAACACATGGGCTGAAAAGTCGCGGGCCTAACACATAGATGACGCTAGTTTTATTGTCACCTTTCTCTCAGTTAGTACTAACCTTTAAAAGACAGCTGTTAAAATTTCATGATATTCTATTCATTAGTTTGTGAGTTATTGTGCTAAGAGTCACGCTACTTTTGTTATTTTCAAAACAATGGATCAAAAACAATTTCGTGTTTTAATTTTACACTGCTTCTTGATGGGAAAAAATACCGTTCAAGCGAAGCAATGGCTTCAAAAGTGTTATGGGGACTCCGCTCCATCAGAAACAACAATAAAACGTTGGTTTGCTGACTTCAAACGTGGTCGTAGAGACACCGATGATGCAGAACGCAGTGGACGTCCAAATGAGGCGATAACACCAGAAAACATCGAAGAAATCCACAAAATCGTTTTGAATGATCGAAAAGTGAAGTTGCGTGAGTTAGCTGACCTCGTAAAGATATCAAAAGGACGTATTGGCTTCATATTGCATGAGCATTTGACTATGAGAAAGCTCTGTTCAAAGTGGGTGCCGCGTTTGCTCACTGTTGATGATTTTGAGCAGTGTTTGGCCATGTTTAAACGTAACAAACCGGAATTTTTACGTCGATATGTGACACTGGATGAAACACGGAGCCATCACTTCACTCCGGAATCAAAACGATCGTCATCTGAGTGGACAGCAACTGGTGAACCTCGTCCAAAGCGCCCGAAAGCACAACAATCGGCTGGAAAGGTTATGGCCTCGGTATTTTGGGATGTGCTTGGTGTAATATTCATCGACTATCTTGAGAAAGGAAATACCATCAACAGTGAATATTATATGGCGTTATTGGAGCGTTTGAAGGCCGAAATTGCAAAGAAACGACCACATATGGCAAAGAAAAAAAATTTGTTTCATCAAGACAACGCACCGTGTCACAAGTCAATCAAAACAATGGCAAAACTACATGAATTGAACTTCGAATTGCTCCCACATCCACCGTATTCGCCAGATTTGGCTCCCAGCGACTATTGGCTGTTCGCTCACCTCAAAAAATGCTCGCCGGTAAGAAATTTCGCTCGAATGAAGAGGTTATCGCTGAAACTGAGGCCTATTTTGAGGCAAAAGATAAATCGTTCTACAAAAGTGGTATTGAAATGTTAGAGCGGCGCTGGAATGATTGCGTTGCTCTTGATGGAGATTACGTTGATGAATAAAGCTAATTTTGAACCAAAAAAACGTGTTTTCTTTGTTAGACCCGGGACTTTTCAGCCCATGTGTTACTTTAATATACTCATAGAATATATGTTTTGATTATAAGCAACTATTGTTTGTTTATAAGATATGCAACCAATTAATTGTTTGTGTATTGTTTTGTAAATATTGAACTTTTGAGTGTTATTAAATGAGAAAATAAAAAATAAACCTATATTTAAACAAAAATCAGCTGTATATTGTTCCTTTGGATTCAAACGTATTAATTTAATAACGTTTTCAAAAGGTTTCAGTTATAATAGTCGTTATTAGTTAGAATTAGTTCTAGTTTAACTCGCAAGATGTTACTTTGTTTCAAATTTTAATTAAATCCTATTCAATTAATTCTACGATAGTAAATTTTGAAGGAACGAGCTTAGTAATCTTGTTTTTCTACTCGACTCTATTATAAATCTAATTAAATTAGACAGGCTTACATGTAGCTACAGAGCTACGGAAGCAAGGTAGTTCCCTGGACATGTTATTATGAATGTGACGTACCTGTAACTTTAAGAAAGATTTTCTTCACTTTCGGCGGATGTGTAGCCACTTGACACTCATAAAGTCCTTCATCTCTCCTTGTTATGAACGCGATCTCTAACCTGAAGTTGTTAGGGTAGCGGAAGCTAAGGGTAATACGTTCGTCACTACTATAAGCATTCCTTCCGACCGTGAGGAGATGAATTGACTCGCCCTTATGATGTAGCCAAGTCACCTGTAAAGAAATATAATCATGAATTACGATATCAACGTTTAATTAATATCAAATTAATGGTATAACACATAAAAATTATTATTATTAAATTTTTAGAGATGTGAATTAAATTAGACAAATTTTCATATCTAATTCACATTCCCTTTGATATAATTAGATCGAATTTATGAAATAAACAAGTTAAAAGGTTTATAATACTTTAAAACTGAAATTGGGAATGCACCCATGAAGTTAATATTAACGTTACAACGCACATAAGCTAAAGATTTTCATTCCTCATTTTTTTATTTACCCTCTTATTCGATTTGTTGTTGTTTTTTTTTTAATACTCACCTGAATGCACGTGTGAGACTCGAATATACGAGCATTCCATTCTTTGAATCGAGATCTCGGCTTAACACATAAAAAAAAGTCGCGGTTTGACGTTGCGGAACTTGAAATGTGAAATTTCATTTGGTTATTGTTGTTGATGTCCTGAATGAAACCAAGTAATACCGTACGGTATTTACAATTCATGACAATTCTAAAGTCCTATTGATTTATTGGTCTCTTTGAGGATGTATACGTGCATACAGCAATACATGTATGATATAACTTTTCAGTAGCTTGTATGGACTAAAGGCTGGTTTCAATTTCGAATTTTAACTAACTTTTTTGGATGCATTTAACGTTGTAGAACACAAAAAAGTTCTATAGACTGGTAAATTTAGTAATGATAATAGTAATTTTTATTTAGAATGTGGGGTATATTTCGTTAATAGAGATATGTTTGCTAGTGTCACTTATATCTTATATGACTTTACAATACATACATACACGGTTATTTCGCCAGAAATATTTGTATATGTTACATAAGACAAATATATAAAAATATGATTAATTGTACTACACAGAATAGCAACAAAATTTTACAAGTGATTATGTAAAAGTAAAACTAATATATTGATATAGTGAAAGAATATGCGAAATGTTAGTACCCAGAATCGATGAGATCAACCAAAAGATATTGCAAAAAGTATATCACTTATCATTACCATCCATATGATACAAAAAGTCTGGAAGATCTGAAAACTTCAACAATTATAAATTGTTTTGAAAAAGGTGGTTGCTTCGAATACAATGAAAAACAGACGGACGTAAGGGAATTTTAGAAACTAATTTGGATGAGGAATTGAGTAATTGGGTGGATATTGATGATACACAAACCAGGTATACCATACCATATCTTCTAAACAGACTTAATCACTTTTATGTTAATGGATTTAAATCTCGAACTTTTTACTCCACCTCTGGAGTACCTCAAGAATCGAACCTTGGCCCGGTCCTCTTTAATATATATATAGACGATCTTTTAAAGTCCATTACCTCCTTCAATGATGTTGACCTTCTGTAGCGTAATTTGGACATAATTTGCATAATAATTTAAAATTAAATGTAGAGAAGTATTTCTTCACGTCTTTTACAAAAAGAGTGTGTAGAATCGATTCTCTTAATTAACAATATTAATATTGCTCGTCAATCTTCTATTAAAGATTTAGATGTGATATATGATGAAAAGTTTACCTTCTCTAACCATATCTCAGACATCGCGGCAGCCGTTTCTAAATTAATAGGATTTATTTTTCGCACTTGTAAGGATTTTACTAGCCTTGATGCAATAAAGACCCTTTTCTTTGCCTACGTGGTTTCCAAGCTCGAATATGCATCCGTGGCTTGGTATCCTTTCTACAACATCTAAATCAATCTTCTCTCAATTTTTGAAATATTTATCGTATAAGAACGATGGGCGATATCCTGCGCAAGCTATACCCTACGGCAAGCTAATTCAGAGGCATGTCTTTGTAACGCTTGTTGAAAGAAGAAACCGTATTAGTGCTTCATTTATGCAAACCATTCTCACCGGAAGAATTGACTTTCTTGGTTTGTTGTCTGGAGTTGGTCTCATTGTGCCACGCCTAGAATCAAGGTCGCATCGCCTGCTACGGATCCCTACAGCTACGTCGAACGTGCTGTGGCGATTGCTGTTGGTACACTCGGCAAGAAACTTTAATAATTACAACTTAGATTTGCTTTAATTTGTCATGTTTTCATTTTTTTTTGATTTTGATGTTTCATATTATTGGTATTTATTGTTGAATTATGTCTTATTAGTATTTCCGGTATTTGCTTAATGTATTGATATATATATATACATACATATATATATATATTTCTTGGTTTGTTTTTAATGCATTACATGTATTACCTTTTATTTAATGTTGCGTCAATTTTTGGGTGTTCATCTATTGGGCATTTAATAAATTATTATTATTAAAATAAAGAAAATTTCCTAGATACGTATAATATTTACGTAAGAAAAAAAAAAACTAATCCTAATAAATATGCCTATACACGAGGATATATTCTAGAATTTCAATCGATATAATTAACTTCTAATTTCTATTTAGTAGACATGGTACATCTGAATTATTAATCCGAAACTTGCTTTCATGGCTAAAATGATTTTCAGAAGCGAGAAGCGCTAGATTAGGTAATCGTCAAACTCTTTGCACGTAAAACAGTACCAAGTCTAATTGAATAATGAATATACGCTGCACTCTTATCTGGGATCATTTAATTATTTGCACCAGCCAGTAAAACCAGAGAGCATTGCATCTATAGTCGCTCTTATTTACGGCATTTAATGCATTTTACAACAAACCTCTTAGGGGATCGCTCCTTTTGTTTGGAAGTCTCACGAAAAACGACAGCAAGAAACAATTTCGAAGGCGAAACAATATGGAATTGTAAGGATTCAGATATTAAACAGAAGGATTTTGATTGAATTTGAGAAACAATAGGAACGCGATAAGAAAATACTTTATAGTTTATATTCACGTAGATAAAATATAATAAAAATAGATCTATACATGATTTTAATTGTTAATAATAATGCACACCAAAGATATACATACGTAGCATGATATAATTGAAAATAACAGTTTTACTTCAATACAAAAGATCATTTTTTTTTTAATCCTATGTCCTGTATACCTTGCGGTATCGGACTATTTATTTCTTATTTTTATCTTCCACAGGTTCCTGTTCTGAGCCAGTTGTTTGGCTTCAATCCATCCCATATTTCTCTTTTCCAATGTTCTATACACCTGGTCCTTCCAGGTGTTTCGGGGTCTACCTATTCTGTTTTTGCCCTCTGTTTTGGCTTCAAATATCCTCTTTGTGATTCGATCTTCTTCCATTCTGTGTAGATGTCCAAGCCATCCCAGTTGTCTCTCTTCTATGATCACTTGTACTGGTTTGATACCCAGACTATTAGTGATTGTCGTGTTTCTAATTCTGTCTCTTTTAGTTACTCCTTCTATTCTTCTTAGGCATCTTATTTCCATGGCCGTAACTCTGCTTTTGATTCTATTCGTAGTTATCCATGACTCACTACCATATGTTAATGTTGGTCTAACCACTCTTTTATACACCTCTGTCTTTATTTTTTTTTGGTATTTCTTTTTTATCCAGAAACGAATTTCTCAATATGTTATATATTTTTGGCGGATTTCCCTATCCTCTCATTTACTTCTTTCTCTATTCTCCCATTGTCTTCAATGATTGTTCCTAAGTAGTTGTAACTTTTAACTTGTTCCAATGCTTTTTCCCCGACTTTGATGCTATGTTTTCTTTCTTCTGCTGCTATTATCATTGTGTTTGTTTTTCTCGTGTTTATCTCCATGTTTATCTTTGTTAGTTCTTCTTGGTATATCTTCAAGTTTTGCTGTAATGTCTCTTCCGAGTGTGCTATCAGTACCATATCATCTGCAAACATTAGTTCCCGTACGTTAATTGCATTCATTTTTCAGTTTCCTACTTTCATATTTTTTCCTTTCTGTTTAGCTTTTTTAACAGCGTCGTCTATTAATATAGAGAATAACAATGGGCTCAATACGCATCCCTGTTTTAATCCAATTTGCGATTCTAATTCAGCTGATTCTGCATTGGAAGTTCTCACCTTATTCTTATTGCTTTTATACAATGCCTTAATCATCTCTATCATTCCTTTCTCTAAATCTCTCCTTTCCAGGCTCTACCATACATCTTCTCTTCTTACCCTATCAAAAGCTTTTTTAAGATCTATAAAAGATATATGTATTTGCTTTCCTTTCCCTATTAGTTTTCTCCTAATTGTCTGATTACAAATATTAAGTCCTGGGTGCTTCTTCCTTTTCTAAATCCATGTTGAGTATCTTCTAGTGTTGTTTCCAGTTTCTCTCGGAGTCTTTTTTCTAGTATTCTTGTCAATACTTTTCCTGGGATTGTTGCGTGTATTCACAGCAAAGTAGTCCAAGGAAGAAGAAATCAGGTTACTTTTGTAATTCGTCAAATTGATAAAGATGTTGTCAATTATACTTTATCTGGTAATTAAAGTGGTGTCCACGTTTTGGGGTCATAATGAATGAATGGAATGGAATTTTAAAGAAAATTCCAATTATAAACAAGTGTTTAAGTTTTGTATACTGGTGTTATTAGTGTTACTTCCCAATCTTGTGGTATATTTTTATATCTCCACACGCCATGTTGAGGACATCCAAAAGTTATTATGTCCTTAATTAATTATTTTTAATACAACAATGAGCCTATTTTTCAATTTAAATTATACTTATCCTACTAAATATGTATATATATTCATGTATTCTAAACATGAAACATATAATATCACAGAAGAACAAAAAATAAACTAGGGAATATGACAGTCAATTAAAAAAAAAGAAAAGAGAAAGATAATTACATTTAAATTGATATATAGCCATGGAAATTTACAAAAACACACTTAAACTCTAGTCTTTTCTATAGTATAGTTTGAATTTAGTTTGCTAGTTCAGTATTACTGCTGCAGATGATAGCTTATAGCAATAGAAACATGCAACCTTTCTACACCCCATTCCCTCTGATGAGATTTATGTTTCGAAAAAAGTTCAATTCTTCTGCAAGAAAGCTGAATACACTTATTTCAAAAACATTTAAAGAACTTGAAATGCAATTAATTCGGCAATTACTTCACAGCATACATAACTGTTTTTTTGTTTTTGTATTAAAAAAAAATGTTCTTTTGAATTCAAGTCACATTTCAAATTGACGGTGGAATTTCGCATTTTTTTTTAAGGAGAAATCAATAAGCGTTCGTTTCTGTCGAAAACTTTCTAAATATCCCACTTCATTTCGAAAAACCAATACTTTAAAAACTATCCATGTTTTGAATATTAAGATATGGGATTGACTTCTAAATTAGACAATTTTAAATTTCAACGGATTTCAGTAGAGACATCTCGGAAACGACGATAGGAAAGACACCGGAAGTAGAAAAAGAAACGAATTACTTCGCGTACGTACTTGAATGAAGCGAATACCGCTGAGATAGAGATAGAGTGAAGCATTTTAATATCAAACGATTTTAATTAATTCTGAAATACATACTACCGCCATTAATACAATGAATACGGTGAATTGAATCTATAAAGTAATAGAACTACTGAGTGATCTAATATTTGGTTTCATTTACAAGAACCATTATTGTGATGCAATTTCATTCATGTTTATTGTTGTTACGATGGTTATTGCAATTTATTAGGCACTACATCAACAGAAATTTTAGACGTATATATTGGCAGTAAGTACTGGGGGCACACACAATCGTTGTGTGAAAAGAAAAAAACTTAATAAGAGACATAATTTTTAATAAATAAATGCTCAATGTCTGTATTTTAATAAAAAGACGTATTCATTAAAATTGACCAATATTTTATCATATTCTTTTTATTTTGAAAAGGACTTTTGGAACATCCTGTATTACATATTTTTGAAGTAGATATCTGTAGAAATTTCTTTTTTCCATTTCCCTATAGGAACCATGAGACATATATATTTACATCCAAATTCTTAGTAAGGTAAGTCATTTTGTCAACGCTTTGGCTAAATTTTTAATTGCTGTTTAGACACAAGACTATGAGTATAAATCCATATTTTGCCACAAGCAAAGATAGCCACAAAAATAAGCTTTACGTTATCTATATTTAAAGTTAAGTAATCTAAAAAATCACAATGCAATGTATATAAGCAAAAAAAATCCTGGAAAGGGTTCTACAGACTTTCCCCAGTTGAAATTATTTAATATGTTTTAGGAATATCCTAATGGTCCTGCGTGAATGTCCTCATATCAGGATGCCAAGGTCTTTCTCCAACTAAGCTTTTAACAGATAATGATAAAATTTGCGATTTGCTTTCGCTTATAGGAAATACGATATATCATTTTTATACTTGTTAGAAATTATAATACAGGGCCCAGCAGTGACCTTTGACGTTTTCAGGATGGATAATATTCAAACTAATAGTGCTCGATTGAGAAGGAAGAGATTCATTTGCTTACATTTGTGTTGAATTTTGATAGTCATGTTTGAAGAAGGTCTGCAGTGGAATTGCACTTATTTCAGGTGTTGGTCCAATCCTCGAGAATTATTAACAACAGCTGCATTATTCCAGTTTGAGTTGAAGGGTCGTATTTTTTTTTATCCAAGGGGAACATAACCGTGCAGTGATAATGAATTCGGAACTGTATGTCGCTATGTTTCGGGAGTTACTCTTTGTTGTTATATTAAGGGAGGTATTGGGCTTAACAGTGATCCTTGGGGAACACCAATTTCGTCCAATAAACTCGACTTAGAAAATTAAGAAACGGATAGTGAGAAATTATTCAGACCTTAAGAACTTATCTAGCTAGCTAACATCATTCATGAACAACGTGACAGTGAATTATTAAGGCTGTTAGTTGTATTAAAAATTATAGATACCTTTCGTTTCGTTTAAAGTAAGCGTCCCGGCATGAATATTAAAGGATTCCGTAAGTACATTTATAACTCAAAAGAGTATACTCTTATCCACCACAGTGAATTAATAAATAGAAACTTTTGCATTATTTAGATTCCTTTTCGTTTAAGAAATTGTCCCCTTATCTGATTGCATGAATTTCCATGATTGTGGTGGAGATTTATTTGAAGATTTTAATTATTCTAGAATAATAGTGCTCTAATACATTAGCATTTGTACACTGTAACCTCAACAATAGTGTCCCTTATATAGAGGTTTCCCTTAAATGGAGTTTTTTTTTAATGAAAGTGATATATACGTAAACAACAAGTCGTTTGTTGGTACAGTCAAAATTGCATTTATGAAAGCATCAACTGCTCTTTCTTAGGTCCGACTATTAGTGATTGTCGTGTTTCTGATTCTATCTATTCTAGTTACTCCTTCTATTCTTCTTAGGAATCTCATTTCCATGGCCGTAACTCTGCTTTTAATTCTATTCGTGGTTATCCATGACTCACTACCATATGTTAATGTTGGTCTGACCACTCTTTTATACACCTCTGTCTTTATTAATAATTAATTATTATATGTTTTAGGAATATCCTAATGGTCCTGCGTGAATGTCCTCATATCAGGATGCCAAGGTCTTTCTCCAACTAAGCTTTTAACAGATAATGATAAAATTTGCGATTTGCTTTTGCTTATAGGAAATACGATATATCATTTTTAACGAGAAGGATATTGTATACTTGTTAGAAATTATAATACAGGGCCCAGCAGTGACATTTGACGTTTTCAGGATGAATAATATTCAAACTAATAGTGCTTGATTGAGAAGGAAGAGATTTATTCGCTTACATTTGTGTTGAATTTTGATAGTCATGTTTGAAGAAGGTCTGCAGTGGAATTGCACTTATTTCAGGTCTTGGTCCAATCCTCGAGAATTATTAACAACAGCTGCATTATTCCAGTTTGAGTTGAAGGGTCGTATTTTTTTTTATCCAAGGGGAACATAACCGTGCAGTGATAATGAATTCGGAACTGTATGTCGCTATGTTTCGGGAGTTAGTCTTTGTTGTTATATTAAGAGAGGTATTGGGCTTAAGAGTGATCCTTGGGGAACACCAATTTCGTCCAATAAACTCGACTTAGAAAATTAAGAAACGGATAGCGAGAAATTATTCAGACCTTAAGAACTTATCTAGCTAGCTAACATCATTCATGAACAACGTGACAGTGAATTATTAAGGCTGTTAGTTGTATTAAAAATTATAGATACCTTTCGTTTCGTTTAAAGTAAGCGTCCCGGCATGAATATTAAAGGATTCCGTAAGTACATTTATAACTCAAAAGAGTATACTCTTATCCACCACAGTGAATTAATAAATAGAAAGTTTTGCATTATTTAGATTCCTTTTCGTTTAAGAAATTGTCCCCTTATCTGATTGCATGAATTTCCGTGATTGTGGTGGAGATTTATTTGAAGATTTTAATTATTCTAGAATAATAGTGCTCTAATATATTAGCACTTGTACATTGTAACCTCAACAATAGTGACCCTTATATAGAGATTTCCCTTAAATGGAGTCTTTTTTAATGAAAGTGATATATACGTAAACAACAAGTCGTTTGTTGGTACAGTCAAAATTGCATTTATGAAAGCATCAACTGCTCTTTCTTAGGTCCGACTATTAGTGATTGTCGTGTTTCTGATTCTATTATTCTAGTTACTCCTTCTATTCTTCTTAGGAATCTCATTTCCATGGCCGTAACTCTGCTTTTAATTCTATTCGTGGTTATCCATGACTCACTACCATATGTTAATGTTGGTCTGACCACTCTTTTATACACCTCTGTCCTTATTAATAATTAATTATTATATGTTTTAGGAATATCCTAATGGTCCTGCGTGAATGTCCTCATATCAGGATGCCAAGGTCTTTCTCCAACTAAGCTTTTAACAGATAATGATAAAATTTGCGATTTGCTTTTGCTTATAGGAAATACGATATATCATTTTTAACGAGAAGGATATTGTATACTTGTTAGAAATTATAATACAGGGCCCAGCAGTGACATTTGACGTTTTCAGGATGGATAATATTCAAACTAATAGTGCTTGATTGAGAAGGAAGAGATTTATTCGCTTACATTTGTGTTGAATTTTGATAGTCATGTTTGAAGAAGGTCTGCAGTGGAATTGCACTTATTTCAGGTCTTGGTCCAATCCTCGAGAATTATTAACAACAGCTGCATTATTCCAGTTTGAGTTGAAGGGTCGTATTTTTTTTTATCCAAGGGGAACATAACCGTGCAGTGATAATGAATTCGGAACTGTATGTCGCTATGTTTCGAGAGTTACTCTTTGTTGTTATATTAAGGGAGGTATTGGGCTTAAGAGTGATCCTTGGGGAACACCAATTTCGTCCAATAAACTCGACTTAGAAAATTAAGAAACAGATAGCGAGAAATTATTCAGACCTTAAGAACTTATCTAGCTAGCTAACATCATTCATGAACAACGTGACAGTGAATTATTAAGGCTGTTAGTTGTATTAAAAATTATAGATACCTTTCGTTTCGTTTAAAGTAAGCGTCCCGGCATGAATATTAAAGGATTCCGTAAGTACATTTCTAACTCAAAAGAGTATACTCTTATCCACCACAGTGAATTAATAAATAGAAAGTTTTGCATTATTTAGATTCCTTTTCGTTTAAGAAATTGTCCCCTTATCTGATTGCATGAATTTCCATGATTGTGGTGGAGATTTATTTGAAGATTTTAATTATTCTAGAATAATAGTGCTCTAATATATTAGCACTTGTACATTGTAACCTCAACAATAGTGACCCTTATATAGAGGTTTCCCTTAAATGGAGTTTTTTTTAATGAAAGTGATATATACGTAAACAACAAGTCGTTTGTTGGTACAGTCAAAATTGCATTTATGAAAGCATCAACTGCTCTTTCTTAGGTCCGACTATTAGTGATTGTCGTGTTTCTGATTCTATCTATTCTAGTTACTCCTTCTATTCTTCTTAGGAATCTCATTTCCATGGCCGTAACTCTGCTTTTAATTCTATTCGTGGTTATCCATGACTCACTACCATATGTTCATGTTGGTCTGACCACTCTTTTATACACCTCTGTCTTTATTAATAATTAATTATTATATGTTTTAGGAATATCCTAATGGTCCTGCGTGAATGTCCTCATATCAGGATGCCAAGGTCTTTCTCCAACTAAGCTTTTAACAGATAATGATAAAATTTGCGATTTGCTTTTGCTTATAGGAAATACGATATATCATTTTTAACGAGAAGGATATTGTATACTTGTTAGAAATTATAATACAGGGCCCAGCAGTGACATTTGACGTTTTCAGGATGGATAATATTCAAACTAATAGTGCTCGATTGAGAAGGAAGAGATTTATTCGCTTACATTTGTGTTGAATTTTGATAGTCATGTTTGAAGAAGGTCTGCAGTGGAATTGCACTTATTTCAGGTGTTGGTCCAATCCTCGAAAATTATTAACAACAGCTGCATTATTCCAGTTTGAGTTGAAGGGTGGTATTTTTTTTTATCCAAGGGGAACATAACCGTGCAGTGATAATGAATTCGGAACTGTATGTCGCTATGTTTCGGGAGTTAGTCTTTGTTGTTATATTAAGGGAGGTATTGGGCTTAAGAGTGATCCTTGGGGAACACCAATTTCGTCCAATAAACTCGACTTAGAAAATTAAGAAACGGATAGCGAGAAATTATTCAGACCTTAAGAACTTATCTAGCTATCATTCATGAACAAAGGAAACCAAGCCATACGAAGTTACTATGTTAAAATTTATTGCTTTGCAGTTCGTGTTTTTACCCACTAATTAGATCTAATTGCTTTTCGGTTAGCGGGTAAATTTTGCGTTTGCAATCTCAGTAATGCTACTACAAATCAAAACGAGAATCAGATCGATACGTTCATAATCCGGTGCATAGAATTTTTTCCTCCCTTCTTGAGATGAATTATGAAGCGCAAGGAATCAAATTAGACCATAAATAATTCCAGAAAGATATACGATGTAAATAAGCTGGAAATAGCGTTAAGTTTTATGGCGGGCCTTCATCCCATGGTAGGCAAGTTACATTTTCAGTATAATTACATTTCAAACAGCGAAAATATTCGCTGGAATCGATCTCTTTCTCGGTAAATTGAGAATAAAATTGCTGGAAGTTGAAATTATTACTTAGACGTAAGTAGGGAGATATTATACATCTCCAAGCAGCTTTATGAAGTATTACGGCCGTCAAATGAAAGTGTATTTTCCTTATGGATTCATCGTTCTAGTTCGTTTTCAGTAATAACAAATGTCAGAGTTAGTAATTATTAATATCACTAATGTATCCTCACTTCTTACTTCAAAGACGTTGATGGGGA
Organism: Trypoxylus dichotomus; assembly: GCA_023509865.1. Lineage (NCBI taxonomy): Eukaryota > Metazoa > Arthropoda > Insecta > Coleoptera > Scarabaeidae > Trypoxylus > Trypoxylus dichotomus. The sequence continues at coordinate 4,820,373 of CM042083.1, read as the reverse complement.
ATATTCTCTTAAATAATTCATGGAATTTAATATCCAACCTGCGTACTTAGTTAAAGAAAATTATTTCTAATTTCACGGAAAATTTGTTAACGTACAAACACTCAAACTAGAATTATAAACGAGAAATAATTATCAAAGTTACCTTGAGTATTCGAAATATACAAACTTATGTTTTACATGATCAATACTGTAATATTAGGTGATTGATGGTGAAAAATTGACCAAGAAAATTCTTCCCATAGTATCCTTTTGGTGGCATTTCTTTTGCTAGACTGTCTGTAACAAATTTTTGCTATAAAATTTAATAGTTACTTCAGCCTTAAACTGTTTGTCAAATTATAGTCCAATTTACTCAACAACTTTTGCCAACAGACCATGCACAGCGAAAAGAATCCAATTGGATCCTTGACGAGGCCCATTTTCACCGCATTTGGAGCTCAGAAAATCCATAAATGATTCATCAGAAAGCAATGTATCCAAAACGTGTCACTGCCTGGTGTGCATTGTCGTCTGGAGGAATAATTTTACCGTATTTCTTTGAAGACAAGGAAGGTAATGCAGTAATGGTGAATCGCTAACGTTATCCTGCTATGATAAGACAATCCTTTTGTGCCTCAATTGGAAAATATTGCCCTCTACGATATGTGGTTTCAGCAGAATACTCCCACATGTCATACCGCCCGTGAAAAATTGACTGTCTTGCACGAGTTTGCTCATGTTATTTTCCCGGTATGGTGACCAGAATTGGCCACCACGTTCTTACGATTTAACACCTTTGGACTTCTGGCTCTGCGGTTATCTGAAGTTATAGGTTTATAAGCCGGCGACCACCGGAGTATTGCAGGCCGAAATCAGACACTCTATTAATGAAATACCGCCACATGTATATATAGTGTTATTGCGAATTTCGTCAAAAGAGTACGCATGCGCCAGCAAAGCCATGGTGGTCACTTACAAAATATTTTATTTCATACATGATGCTCAAATGTATATATTATAAATCAGTAAATATCTCAATATTTATATTATATACATCTACTTGATACTGTACTTCTTTATTGTATTTCATGGACATCCTGTATTATTATATTAAATAGTGTTATATGTTACATTACCATCGTATTGTTCTGCAAATTGAAATATTTTCTGTTAGGCAATAATGGATACTATTATTACCATTATTACTATTATAAGCTGCTGAAGATATTTTAAAAAATATATAGAAGTTATAAAACAATCTATGAAATGAAAAGATGTAGGCGTATAAATAATTTCTTTATTAAACCTAATTAAAGAGAATGTCCCAGGTTTTTTTGTTATTATACCTTTACAGATTTTACCGGCAACTATACAGAGGCAGTAACATCTTTTTTATTTTTAGATACATACAAAGTGCAATGGCATTGGTATATCGACAAGTTTTGTACAGCACACCGACCATTAAATGTAATGCCTTATACTGCTGTTTGTGTTCACGGCTAGACACGGAAAGAACTTATGTAATACAACTGAATACAGTATAGTTTGGACGAAGAATAGTAAAATTTGCTTGGGTTCTATGAGAAAGTTTGTATTGATTAGTTGGAAATTAAAAAAAAAATAAGAAATATCGTCAACATTACAACTGTTTACGTGAAATCCCTGCAACGTAATTGCAGCAGCTTAATATAATTCGTTTTAATCAAGCTAATTTATAAATACGGACATAAATTACAGCTGAAATAACTTGTGTGCAAATAGCTCGAGCATGAAACGTGACAGTGAATTATTAAGGCTGTTAGTTGTATTAAAAATTATAGATACCTTTCGTTTCGTTTAAAGTAAGCGTCCCGGCATGAATATTAAAGGATTCCGTAAGTACATTTATAACTCAAAAGAGTAAACTCTTATCCACCACAGTGAAATAATAAATAGAAAGTTTTGCATTATTTAGATTCCTTTTCGCTTAAGAAATTGTCCCCTTATCTGATTGCATGAATTTCCATGATTATGGTGGAGATTTATTTGAAGATTTTAATTATTCTAGAATAATAGTGCTCTAATATATTAGCACTTGTACATTGTAACCTCAACAATAGTGTCCCTTATATAGAGGTTTCCCTTAAATGGAGTTTTTTTTAATGAAAGTGATATATACGTAAACAACAAGTCGTTTGTTGGTACAGTCAAAATTGCATTTATGAAAGCATCAACTGCTCATTCTTAGGTCCGACTATTAGTTACTCCTTCTATTCTTCTTAGGAATCTCATTTCCATGGCCGTAACTCTGCTTTTAATTCTATTCGTGGTTATCCATGACTCATTACCATATGTTAATGTTGGTCTGACCACTCTTTTATACACCTCTGTCTTTATTTTTTTTTGGTATTTCTTTTTTATCCAGAAACGAATTTCTCAATATGTTATATATTTTTGCGGATTTCCCTTTCTTCTCATATACCTCATTTTCTATTCTCCCATTGTTTTCAATGATTGTTCCTAAGTAGTTGTAACTTTTAACTTGTTCCAATGCTTTTTCCCCGATTTTGAAGCTATGTTTTCTTTCTTCTGCTGCTATTATCATTGTGTTTGTTTTCCTCGTGTTTATCTCCATGTTTATCTTTGTTAGTTCTTCAAGTTTTGCTGTAATGTCTCTTCCGAGTGTGCTATCAGTACCATATCATCTGCATATCTCATTTTCCAGTTTCCTACTTTCATATTTTTTCCTTTTTGTTTAGCTTTTTTAACAGCGTCGTCTATTAATATAGAGAATAACAATGGGCTTACTACGCATCCCTGTTTTAATCCAATTTGCGATTCGAATTCAGCTGATTCTGCATTGGAAGTTCTCACCTTATTCTTATTGCTTTTATACAATGCCTTAATCATCTCTATCATTCCTTTCTCTAAACCTCTCCTTTCCAGGCTTTGCCATACATATTCTCTTCTTACCCTATCAAAAGCTCTTTTAAGATCTATAAAACATATATGTATTTCCTTTCCTTTCCCTATTAGTTTTTTTCCTAATTGTCTGATTACAAATATTAAGTCCTGGGTGCTTCTTCCTTTTCTAAATCCATATTGAGTATCTTCTAGTGTTGTTTCCAAGTTTCTCTCGGAGTCTTTTTTCTAGTATTCTTGTCAATACTTTTCCTGGGATGCTAGTTAATTTTATTCCTCTATAGTTTGAGCATTCCTTAGAGTCTCCCTTTTTGTATGTGGGCATAATTATTCCCATATTCCATTCCTTAGGTATTTCTTTTTTTTATCATAATGTTGTTTAAGAGGTCAAGTAGTTCTTCGTTACCTTTGTCTCCCATATATTTTATCATTTCAGCTGTGATTCCATCCTCCCCGGCCGTCTTTCCTAGGTTTAGTTTGCTAACTGCTTCTTTTCCTTAATTACTTCTTTCCTTTTGTCTTCTTTCGTCCTTTTTGAATTTTTGCTAATCTTCATCTGTAGCAGGTAGTGGTCGCTACCTATTTCCGCATTTGTTTGGCCTTTGACATCTAATACCTTCCTCCAGTTTCCAGCATTTATTAAGAAATAATCAATGATTGATTTTTCTTTCCTGCTAGGCACTTCTCTTGTGTATTTGTGAATGTCTTTATTTAATATCATCATTATATTCTTCAATCTCCTCCACTCCAAAGATTTGGTTAAGAATAAACAGTTTCTGATTCTTTTTGCTGTCACTTTATTCCATGCTGCCACGATATAGATTAATACATTGACCGGAGAAATATTTGTTCTAACTTTCTAATTTTGAACGATTGTTTTTCACTCTTTCCTTGAAGTTGCTTGACTACATACCACGTTGCTTTACATTCGTTTATGGACTAATCAATGTTGATTCCTCAATTTATTTCTTCAAATTCTCACAGAATGCTTTTAACCAAGTTACTGAATAATCTTTCATACAACTTTATTTTAATAGCACATACGTTTTTAATTCAGCTTGTTAACTATTTCTTATTGGATTTGCTTGAGAGAGTAATAGTTTCTTTCTTATTCACGTGCTTGTCAATTGTTGCGTGTATTCACAGCAAAGTAATCCAGCAAGGAAGAAGAAATCAGGTTACTTTCTCACCTTAAATGTGTCAAATTGATAAGAATGTTGTCGATTATACTTTGTCTGGTAATTAAAGTGGTGTCCACGTTTTGGGGTCATAATGAATGAGAGGCAGTATTATCCAGATTAACATATTCTGATTTGGCGCAAACACAATACAATTTGTGAGAGAAAGGCCTCAATATCAAGACAGTAGTCTGATGATATGGTCTATGGTATGAAGGATGTCGCTGGTCTTATCTCGATCAAATTCTGCGATCCAGTAATCTTCAGCGTCGTTGGCAGAACTCATCTCCATTGAGGAAACACTATCAACAATTTTTTTCACGAGATTGGTGTAGAGAGAAGGAAGTACCCAATCAATTCTTCAGATGGTAATAAAATAGAACACATTTTGAATATCTTTGGGAAGACGTCTTGCTGCATAAAATTTGCTACCCAAAATGCTTTAAGAATTTACCAATTGTTGATTTTCAAATAACACTATAACCTAGTCTATATGCCCTTAAGATACCAAACTGTTTGTCGGAATAATACGCTTTCATAATCTCTATTTTTTTGTGTGAATTATTGGAACAAAACGTTTAAATATTTCTGTATTTTCCTACGTATTTTGTATTCTCGCAAGATGATATTAAAACCTGTTCAAACTAATCTAAATACAATAATATATTCAGATACTTGCGCTTATAACTATTAAAATTCTAAAATTTGTATCATGTTATTAATTAGTTGACCTTTCTAGAAGGTGTGAAGATAACATTTAATTATATATTTATTTATTTGATTGCATTACACATATTGTAATTATCTTGGCATTGGACTTATGGTCGGTGGTATAAGAAATATTATTATTATTATTTAAACAACGTAAAACATAGTAGAGTTATTAGAATTACACTACGTTATAATAGTACTAAATTCTTAATACTACGAACAAATTACAATTTTGGTGTTAATTTCTTTTTACTGTGGTAATATAAAGTAAAAACAAGTACAAAGACATTAAAATAAGACAAATTAAACATCCCACTAATAGCATTTCGTAAGCTAAGCTTACTATACACATTGAAGAGCAAATTACAGGTTTTGTTAGAATACAAATTGTGGTATCGCCAAACATAACGGCTTTTGTAGCGTTGGCAGTAATTAACTCAATTGCTATTATGATTTTCAACACGATGTATGTGGCAATGTAACTATATAATAGTGGTTACGCTTCTACTTGCCTGCTAAAATTATATTTGTTCTACATTGCGAAAATACGGGTTAGTATTAGACGTCTGTAGAAATACCTTAGCTTATCAACGTAATTATTTGTTTTTATTTGTGTTTAGATTATCCTTTTTCTTTTCGTAACTCTAAATATCGCTCTAAATTTTAGCAACATCTTAAATTCAAATTTAAATTGCGAAAGTAATTAGCCCTTATCCAACGCCGGCTTGATGCATACGTAGATATGCGAGAATGTGTAAAAGTCATATATTTTCCAGTTGGAAATTCTATGTGGAAAGCCGCTGACACATAACTCGGTGGGTTTCCTCGTTGTTTCCGAACATTTTCATTAGCATTTTCAACTGCCTGACGCAACCAAATGAGAAAATATCAGAATTTAGTGCTTAACATAGAGCAGGGCGTAGTATTCTTTATTGATAGATTTACAATGCTTCGACATATTTATGCAAATGCATATAAATTTTGGTATGCCCGCGAATGCGGTTGCGAAATGAAAGATCCTCAAAACAAAATTCTTCTAAATTTTAATATGTAAATATACAGGGTGTCTTCAATATTCTCTATACGTTATCTAGCGTAGTTTTTGAGATAATTAGAATTATTTAAGATTCTTCCCCGATATATTAAGCGCTTAAAATACCAACTGGTGGTATAAAATTTGTCATTTCTCGTCATTAACGCCAAATTTCTTATACGAGATGTCTTCATAACGTCACTATTGATACATTTGTACATCGTTATTAAGGCTGTAACTTTGAATATTAGAAATAATTAATGTTATAGTTGGACGCAAAAATTTGCTGTAGTATTGTGTCATTAGCATGCCTTTCAGTGCTGACTCAGTCATATTCTTACGGTGGTTTATGGGTTGGGAGTTAGGGTATTTGGTATTATTTCAAATTAAAGTTTTGTTAGGGCCCAGTTACCCTGTCTTCAAGTTAACTGCTTGTTAAATAGAGTTTAAATTAGATTTAAGATGACTGCTTAACTAACATTTTCATTTGGAATATTGTAAACTTTTTTTTCACAAAAGAAATTTAAATTAAACAGTTACATTTAGAAATACAGCAGCGTATACAGAATGCTCCATTTACAAAAGCAAAATCGGACAAACACAGCGAAAATTAAACATCCTGTATATTTAAATACAATTTTATGTTATCCAGGACTTGTCTCTTATTTATAAGAACTTCTTCATCGAATAGCTAAAGTGAATCTTAACCATTCAACTTTTACCATAAGAAAATTATTACTATTTACAATGTCCTGAGAAAATGTTCCTTTTAGTTAAGTTACAAGATTCTCTACGATATTTTCAATTTCCAATTTGGTATCAAATCCGTTTGTATTGTGTCGTATCGAAAAATAAAACGACCTGAATGCTCTACGTGTCGGCAATAGTTTACGCAAATAAAAAAGGAGAAATACATTTCACGAGCAATTCCGTTACAAAATCCGATGAACAAGATCTTAACTCTATTCGTGTTGATTAGGAAGGTGTAGGATGGAGTCTAAGGAATGTCACAACAATCGGCTCCTCTCAACGAGTTTAGTTGCACCTGTTAATCAAGGATTTCGAACAAGAAAGAGTAGACATATGTAGTATATTTGTATATATATACAGGTTGTCCGGGATAATATACTTATCGTTGTTAAGCCTAATCTTTTAAAACAAAAAAAATATGTACATAAAAAGTTACACTTAACTCAAAATCTGATTCGAACTCAGTACTCTTAAAAAGTCAATGTTTGGATTGGAATAATAAGCGATACATCAAATATCTGAATCTATTGCAAGACCATATCATTCCATCAATTGAGATACTGAATGTTGATGAACTTTGATTTCAAATGGGTAGGGCTACGCCACATTCAACAAATGCCATCGGGAATTTGACAGGTGTGGCTCCATATCATGTCTCTAAAGATCAGCCGATTTATATCCAAATGATTTCTTGCTTTGGAGCTACGTAACTTGAACGAACTGAAAGACTGTATACATACTGCAGGTGATGGAACAAACCTAGAATTTATTCGGGATACCTTGCGTTGCTTATTGTCTTAAAGGACAAAAAGGACACTAACCATACGAAAACTTACCATAAAATTAGACTTAATTTTTGCTATGTTGTTTTGTTTGTCTTAATTATTCGTTAAAATAAAATAATGTCTTCATGAGATTTACAGAATAGTTATTTCATTTGCATTAAGAGAGATCTGTGGTAGCAGTGGTAACTAGGAACTCAGGGTTCTCGCTTGTTTAACATGAGTGTATGAGTGGTTACCTACTATCCTGCGAATTTATTGACAATTATCTTCTTAAAATTATACACAGGAAACATATATGTATGTGCAATGTTAAAAAGAAAACTCGGTATATGCGAGATATTAATTTTACGAGTAGGTAACGCAGAGATAAATTCGCAGCTACAGGTCTCTCTGCATTCTCTCAGGTTCAAGTAAAGAATGGAAGTCAATTCCTCTAGGTAAGTATTGCCCATCAAGTTTATATAAAAGAAATTTATTATTACTATTATTGTTATTATTATTATTACGGCGTTAAGAGATCTCAATACTGAAATCATTATTTCGGACAGACTGTATACATTAAAACTTGTTCTTGTATTCCTTACAAGTTTGCTCTTGGAAAAATGTTAAACGAAGGATTCGTATTTACGAATATACATACATCCACGTAGTACACCACTCGGTCGTTTAGAAAACGACCGGCGATCTTATGAATTTGCTTCTAAATGAGCTAACCAAGCGCTTGGCATGGACGAAGAGAAAAAGCCGAAAGAAAAGTAAGTGAGAATCTGTTTCGTGAGAAGTACCTGCTCTAGTTGAACATAAATATTTTATCCGATACATTTCCTTAAGGGCCATTCTAGGGGAAAGAGACCGCAATATTCTGACGATTTGGTAAACGTAAAAGAGATTTACATTAAGGCTTGATAAGGGTTCGCTGGATTTGTTAAGAAACAACCTACATATATGCATATATATATATATATATATATATATATATATATATATATATATATATCGTTAAAGGGGAAAGTTAATATCACTATATGTACAGGATTTTGTCACTAAGTATCTTGCAAGGTAAATGGCATTGATTTTAACATTAAATTTATCCCTTATTTGTATTTAATCAATTATGTATACGCACAAGTTCCATTAAATATTTTAATATAAGGCTGACGTCTTGAATAGGAGTCAAAATTTTACTTCCGGCTATTCATAAAATTCAATTAAAAAATTCAATTAAAAAGGGTATCTTTTGGCATCTGTTTTCAATTTCGGGGACCTTTTGCGTGGTAGCTATTCAATATATCCTCCTTTTTTCCACCGTATACGAGGGCAAAATTTAATTTCAAACCGACAAATATAACGCTAATACCTTATTTTGCTAAAAAAAAAAGTCGGAAGAAGAAGGAAAATATATAAGGGACCAATTACGTTCAATAATCAAGGATACTATAAATATACAAGGAAAAGTATACCGCGCAGCTTTATTAGGTGAACAGCTGTGCACGTTTTGCCTGCTTGCTTGGTTACGGTGACTGTAGATTTCAATACAGGACCTTATATGGCTTTATCTCCAACAACCTAGATCGAGAATGCTATAAAAATAAATTTCTAAACTTAACGAGGTGCTTGTTAATATAAGAAATGGTTTACGTGCATTTATGTATTAATTAAACTATTGCACTAGAATGGATCAAAACCTTTGTGGAGTAAAAATAATAATAGAATTTTTTGTTATCTTGAAACATTTTTTTACTAATTTGGGTGTGCTAAATTCAAAAATTATGTTAGTATGCCATACTATGCTCTTCAAGTTTTCTATTGCCTTCGTCCAGATCTTTATCAGCTTTTGCATTTTATTTTTAGAGTTTGCAATCAGAACCACATCATCTGCATATAGTAAGCCACTCACTCTTACAGGTTATAGATTTTTGTACCCTATTATTATGCTGTGGTGTTCGGTTTTTCCTTTTATTCGTCTGACTACTCTATCCATCATTAGTACGAGTGGATATTCCTTTTTTCATTTGGAATTCTTATAATTTTTGCTCTGCAATTTGTATCGTGAATCTATGTATGTACTTCTAATGGCATCTAGCAGAGTTTTAGGAATTTCTATTTCCTTTAAACTTTCCCATATCTCTTTTCTATCTACCCGTATCAAAGGCTGGTTTCAGATCGATGAACACTAGAAACATTTCTTCTCCTTCTTCAATTCTTCTTTCTATTATGCTCGCTATTATATAAATATTGTCATTCGTTTGTCTCCATGGCTTGAAAGCTGCCTGGTCTTCCTCTAGTCTTTGTTTCATATAAATTCTTAGTCGTTTTTCCAGTATTCTTGTGTATAGTTTGTAACTCTACAGTTCTTGAATTGGGTGTGTTCTCCTTTCCTGTAAATCAGAATTATCAGACAATTTTCCTATTCCGTTGGTATTGTCTGTTCCTTCCACATCGATTTTAACATCTCCCATATCCATTTGATACATAAAAGATCCTGTTCTTGTTTTAAGATGTTTGAAAAATATTTTTTAAATGAGGAGCACAAATTTGAATATTTATCGGAAACAGTTCTCACATAGAAAATAATATCCCTATCAAAGATTGTAAAGAACATAGTTCCGTAAAGTAGTCTTGTCTGCAAGTGATAATCAAGGAGATACATGAATTTGCTACATTTATAGAGGGAATAAGCTTTTAACAAATGGTTGTTTAAGATATTGAATAAACTGCAAACCAAATCATTAGTTTACCTAGAAAAATGACAAATTGAAATTTACTATTTTATCAAAAGTATGGAGTACCATATTGGATAAGAAGGAACAAGACCAATAACAATATTCAGAAAGAAAATTTAGATAATTTTGACGATTTAGAATCATTTCCTAAAGAGAAAAATCTCGAAGCTGACTACAAAGAACCATTTCAAAGAATAAGACCTAGAAGATTGCGCATGGTATACTTTAGTGGTTTGCCCTGTAAGTAACTGGCAAAAAAAAAAATTAAAATTTGATAATGGATTCATACAGGGGAATTAGTTAAATATTCCGTGCATAGTTGTAAGGAATTTGCTAAAATCTACCGTAATGGCATTAGGGCAAAAGAGACAGAATACTCATTTACTATCATTTTTTAAAAGAAGATATCATTGATGCGTTTTAAGATGTACAAATAGTAACTAGAATGGTCATTAATTGTAGTGGGGAATACTTCTTAAAATTGAGAAAAGTCAAGAGCGAAAGCTTATCGCTGAACTCTATTGAAGGAGATAGATTTTGAAGGAATCATTTATGATTGTACCAATTAAAAATTCAGAAAACTACCTCTTAAGATATATCAATATAAATTTTTGTATATTTTGGAATATAATAATAGCAAATTATATTAGGTAACATATTAACGTACTATAGGCGTCCAGTCGGTTTAAGATGAAACTGAGAAATCCTCCAAATAATTTTTAGCGGAAACGGAAATCGGTATTTTACATAGCCCTATAAGGTTTTATTAAATTCCGTATTGTTAGAAAACATCTTAAACCCATCCCTGTAGTACATATTATAAACCTGGATTTACTTTAGGTACATATATCTCATTCCATTTCAAAGGACTTCACTAACTTACCAACGAAAAACGTGCAAGGTTGGTGCATTCGTGTGTATGTGTGAGTGCGGCTATGGAAAGCAGCTAATATATCGCCTGAAGACAATACATCCTAGATTTCAATTGTTCTACATTATTCGAGTTGCTCTTTTGTCTATTAAAATTCCAGATTCCATATAATCGACGTTACGCAAGCATAAAACATCCCCTTCTCGTATCTATAGACGTAAAAATTAATTAATACCAGCGGTAATTTATCCGAATCGTTGCATCGTATCCAAGAAATTATCTCAATAATCTCTACATTTCAACGCAGGTAAAGAAATATTATCTTGCTAGTTATTACATCGGTTTGGTATTGACATTTAAGTAATCTAAGATGACATATTGTTTGATCATCGGATATTTGCGTTAATAATGGATTTAGCTAGAGAGGCCGAACGTTGCAGTAATTACAGTGCAATTACGATAAGCAGGAAAACATGTACTCTGCAGGCATATACTACTCTATGTCTCTTGTGCAGGTATTCACCTTTCTCCAATTATGCTGTTCATCTACTGGTACAATTATCGTTAATACAGCGCAATAGAGGAACATGCTTGTTAAAAGCACCTCTCAACCAAGTACTTTCTCAAAATGCCATAATCACAAATCGTGTGCACTTGTATCTTGTGATAATTGTATATGTGTCGAGTATTTCTGGGTTTCATGTTATTAAATCATTAATCGATTTGAAAGAAATTTTAAAATTGCCAAATTATGTTAGCATACGTAGTTCATTCATGAAACGCCTCCTTGTGTACAAAATAATGAATCTAAGTAATTGACGAATTTTATTTATTTGCCAAATTTGGTAAGACCTTTAATACCACTGGTTATCTATACATATTATATAATATAATTAATGCAACTGACCAAAGAAAATATGCACCTATTTTTAAAGTAAAATGAAGCTGTTCAACTATCTCAGTTTCATCCACAAAACGAAAAAGTTATAAGTTAAGCTTCACCATTTTCTAAAGCGAATTCATTACGATCTTTTATTCTTTCTGTTACAATGAGTTCAATACCTACAGAGGCATTGGTAATATAACAATGATATCTTCCACGACTTACCAAACGTAATTGTACAAATTTCCTTACACGTAGGTAAAATTAGCTGCTCCCTAAATTCATCGCTATCGATTCTACGACTTTATACGAAGCATTAAGACCTTTGTTGGATATCCTGCGATGCTGCGAGAAAATTTTTCTTGTTTGGATAAAATATTCAGTCGATTTCTGGGCAACACGTTACCGATTTTCTTCCAGATGCCTTCTAAGTTTTATTTCGTACTATTGGCTGATTTGTCGAAGTTGTACCACATACTACATATTTCGATTGTAGAAAATTTTCTTCTCCGATCCAAGTGAAACCAAAGTCTAAATAGTCGTCTTTTGTATTTCTGCTACATCTTTGTAAATTTTGTGTGCAAATTTTCCTATTTGGACGAGACTCCGAAAGATTTGACTAATTTCTGAGCAGCATGCTGGTGATTTTCTTCTAGATGCCTTTTAATAATAATAATATTTAATGCCCAACAGATACAAATATCCAATTACAAGGCAATGTAAAATAATGTACACATGCAAATATAAATAACATAAAATTAAAGTATGTCAAATTAGAAAACTTAGTAACTAGTTGCTTTAATTTAAATTAAAAAAAAAGTAGTTTACCAGTGGTTAGGAAAAAAGAGAGAACGGAAAAAGTATTCAACCCGCGGTCTACATACCGTCAAAAGGGACGGTAAAGTGCAGGTATGTATATCCAACTCGGCAAACTCCATAGAGTTGAAATTGCTACACAATCTGTGTATTGGGGACCTGATGGCGATGTTTGTTCTAGGTGCGAAACAGTAAAAGTATTTGTTTGCCTAGATCCTGAACGTGGTACAATGAAGTTGATTTTACTCAACAACTCAGGGACATCAAAACCATTATGAAAGTAAAGTAAATAAAATTTACACTCAGCCTGTTTTCGACGTAGTTCTAATGAATCAATATTAAATGCCTCTAGCAGAGCACTGTGGCTAAATCCTTGTATCAGGTAAGTATTAAATTTTTAAAGTACCAAGAACTTCAAACATCTTCTCTGAATCTGCTCTAGAAGATGTATCTGATAGATATTACATAGGTGACCAGACCAAGGACGCATACTCCAGTCGAGACCGAACAAAAGCGAAATAAAGAGGAAGAATTGCTGTTATGGCCAAGTGGTAGGTATATATAATTGGAGTCGTCTTACGAGTGTAGGTGACAATTTTGCATTTGTTTACATTAACTGTTAGTCTGTTGTTGACACACCACGTGTGGAATATATCGAAGTTGGCTTTGCAAATGATTGCAATCCTGAGAATTATAAATTGTTGAGTACAACTTCAAGTCATCTGCGTATAACAACTTTGGACAGTTCAGTTGATAGCACAAATCATTTATATATATGAGGAACAGAAGTGGACCCAAGTTACTCCCCTGCGGAACTCCAGAGCTCGGCGCGAAGTAATCAGACTCAAATCCATGTATGTCACAAATTGCTTTCTATCAAGAAGATACGATTGGAATAAAGACAAAAAGAAGACGAAAATCAATATTGTCCAATTTATTAATAAGTACGGTGTGGTCGATTCGATCAAAAGTTTTTGTTAGGTCAGTATACACAACATCTACCTGTCCACCGGCATCAATACTATCAGATGGGTATTGTGTAATTGTAACAAGATTAGTTACCGTAGATCGTTGAGCAACGAAACCGTGTTGGTCATTTGAAATCCAGGAGTCTAACTTGAGCATAAATATGCTTGTACAAACATTTCTCAAAAACTTTAGCAAAATTATTTAATAACGATATGGGACGATAGTTGGAAATAACACACTTCTCACCATTTTTTAAAAACAGGCACCAATTTGGCAATCTTCCACACAGACGGGAAGGTGGATGTTTTGAGAGCGAGATTGAACAAGTAGCAAGAGGAGAAGCAAATATATTTGCACAATCCTAACAAAAAAGGCCGGAATGTCATCACTACCCGCCGTGCAATTATTCTTTAAGGATTTCATAGCACTTTACACCACATCCATCTCCAGTTACAGAACCTAGGTCAACCATAGTAGCGCACGAAGCAATTGGAGCAATAGGCGTTGGAGCAAATGAAGGAAGAGTACACCGATTGGAAAAACTCCGCAAGGCGCTCACTATGGAAGGTGGGTCGTTATACGTATTGCCGTAGTCGTCCTTCATAGTTCTGGAATACCTCCCCCATCCCTCCGAGATCGCACAAACTGCCAAAAATGTCTAGGATCGGTTGAAATGGAGAATTCAGCGCTCTGAATAAAGTTCTTATATAACCGCCTAGAATCTGTTTTCAGCATCCTTCTCATATCTTTGAAAGCATTTAAATCGCTTAAGCATCCTGTTCTTTTATACATCAATCGATAATGATTTTTGAGTTTGATGTTACTAATGTGATCGCGCGTGAACCACTGTGGATAATTTGTATGCGCACTGGTTTTTACGGGGACAAACATATCTAAATTTTTATAGATTTCAGCATAAAATGCAGAACAAGCGTCATCTATACTGGTATAATTGTAAATAAAATTCCAATCTGTAGTTAATAAAGAATCATACAAGTTAATAAAGTCTGCTCGCTTAAAATTATACACTCTTTTGTCCTTATTACCTTTTAAGCCTTTTAAGGTTTATTATTATTTAACACAAACAACATATTTCGATTGTAGAAAATTTTCTTTCCCAATCCAAGTGAAGCTAAAGCCTAATAGTCGTCCTTTGTAAATTTGTTTTCAGAAGATTTTGCTGGTGAGTTCGTTTTGGAACTAAAACTGTAATAGCCCTTGGCACTTCGGAGGGTGGATCATGGTCTTTTCTACGTGTCTTATTTAGGAATTGATCCATAGCCACTATTATGACCTTTAAGTTCGTTGGCAGTCAACTTAATTCTTATTTAATTCAGATAAGGAGCAAACAATTAATTAAAACGCAACTAGTTAATTAAAACATTAAAACAACGCTGCTAAAGGTCTCTCTACTCCTTTATATTATATTTACACTTCTGTTTACACTGTATATAAAAAGTAAAGATACACAATATGAATATAGAAAGTGCAAAATCAAAATCAATAACACTTATAGGATTATATATTATAAGACTTTGATATTTTTATTATAGATTCACAATAAGCCTTTACAACTTCATTATTAGTAAATTAAATAAATAAGTGTTTTCCTGAGAAAATGTAGTGTAGTTTATGTTAAACAAGATGGTGGAAAGACTTTATTATAATCTTATAAAATGTGTTTCAATTCAAGAACAGACAAATTGTGTAAAATATAACAAAATTTTGTTTTCAAAAGCTAGTACAAAAGTTAATCCTGGAAGATTTTTAATATTAATAATATTTTCCTTGTCATCATCAACGTTTAACTTTAGCCACCAGCATTTCACTGTAGCAAATTATAGTGTAGAGTTCTCATAAACAGCATGCGTATTGTCTTTCAAATGCTTAAATTTTATGATGGCTTGGTATTTATTCTTTTCTATTTTTTTAATTTCCAATATGGCTGAAATTTTCAAAAGTATCTTTCAACCATTTTTGACTAGCAATGCCACCTACATGTCGATGTTTGAAGCTTTTTTGGTCTATTATATAATATACACTGCCTATTGTGTTAAATTAAGTGTATGATCTCAGATACGACGTGTGGTACAAACTTTATAACAGCTACATATCACAGAGTTATTAAAGTTTTAGTAGTGCAATGAAATCACACAAGAATATTGAAAGAAAAAACGAAGGAGAAGTATTTACGATTAGTGTAATTGCAGAACGTCAATTTCACTACGGCGATAAAGCAGTAAAATCTTGAAATCGAAAAGAAAAGAGACGAAATGAATATGCATGCGTGTTAGATGCGTAAACCGCTAGAAACGTATCCGCGTGTTAGAACGTCTCCCGGTTGTTATCACTTGGTATCTCCCACAGTGGCTGGTATGGCGAATGCAGCGCAATAAAACAGGACGAGTGATTTATACAGCTCCCGTGTGGGTGATAACTACAGTGCAAATATTCGGTAGTCGTGTATGTCACAGCCATTCGCACAACTGTCATAATATATCAAGATAAAATTTGTTACGGCACATGTATAAAGCGTTTTTGATCTTAAATATTGACGATAACGAGAGATATTATAGATCATATACAAAAATACAATAAAGAGCTACCAAGGGATGACGTTCACATATTTTGGTGGAGGCGCAGGTTGAAGGCAATATCGAATCTTACGATCTATCAGAAAACTATAGATTTTCCTTCGATAAGCATAATATCACCCTCACCACACTTATATATATTTACGAATAATGAAGTAAATAGATTAGCAATTGCAACGATATATACAGGGTGATTTAAGAGATGCTAAAGTAACATCTACCAATTAGGGAAACTACGTGCAGTGGACACTATTATAGATACTGGGCTGATGATAGCACAAAGGCTTATTTAAGTGAACGTACATTTCTTAAGAACAACACTCTCATATACAGCCCCTGTCCAATTTATTAGGGTCACTTACTAAAATAGCGATTTTGTTAAAATATATAATGAAAACCACGCATAAGCATAAGTCTATACTTATAACCGTTCAGATAGACGTCGCCTAACAAATTGAGCTCTTTCGATCATGGCTTCTAGTGTTGAGATGTAAAAATTTGGATTTCATGAATATTAATTTTTTTTTTAATCCTATGTCCTTTATACCTTGCGGTGTCGAACTATTTATTTCTTATTTTTATCTTCCACAGGTTCCTGTTCTGAGTCAGTTGTTTAGCTTCAATCCATCCCATACTTCTCTTTTCCGACGTTCAATACACCTGCTCCTTCCAGGTGTTTCGGGGTCTACCTATTCTGTTTTTGCCCTCTGTTTTGGCTTCAAATATCCACTTTGTGATTCGATCTTCTTCCATTCTGTGTAGATGTCCAAGCCATCCCAGTTGTCTCTCTTGTATGACCACTTCTACTGGTTTGATACCCAGAATATTAGTGATTGTCGTGTTTCTGATTCTATCTCTTCTAGTTACTTCTTCTATTCTTCTTAGGAATCTCATTTCCATGGCCTTAACTCTGCTTTTCATTCTATTCGTGGTTATCCATGACTCACTACCATGTTGGTCTGACCACTCTTTTATACACCTCTCTCTTTATTTTTTTTGGTATTTATTTTTTATCCAGAAACGAATTTCTCAATATGTTATATATTTCTGCGGATTTCCCTACCCTCTCATTTACCTCTTTCTCTATTCTCCCATTGTCTTCAATGATTGTTCCTAAGTAGTTGTAACTTTTAACTTGTTCCAATGCTTTTTCCCCGATTTTGATGCTATGTTTTCTTTTTTCTGCTGCTATTATCATTGTGTTTGTTTTCCTCGTGTTTATCTCCATGTTTATCTTTGTTAGTTCTTCTTGGTATATCTTCAAGTTTTGCTGTAATGTCTCTTCCGAGTGTGCTATCAGTACCATATCATCTGCATATCTCATTTTCCAGTTTCCCACTTTCATATTTTTTCCTTTTTGTTTAGCTTTTTTAACAGCGTCGTCTATTAATATAGAGAATAACAATGGGCTCAATACGCATCCCTGTTTTAATCCAATTTGCGATTCGAATTCAGTTGATTCTGCATTGGAAGTTCTCACCTTATTCTTATTGCTTTTATACAATGCCTTAATCATCTCTATCATTCCTTTCTCTAAACCTCTCCTTTCCAAGCTCTGCCGTACATCTTCTCTTCTTACCCTATCAAAAGCTTTTTTAAGATCTATAAAACATATATATGTTTCCTTTCCTTTCCCTATTAGTTTTTCTTCTAATTGTCTGATTACAAATATTAAGTCCTGGGTGCTTCTTCCTTTTCTAAATCCATATTGAGTATCTTCTAGTTTTGTTTCCAGTTTCTCTCGGAGTCTTTTTTTCTAGTATTCTTGTCAATACTTTTCCTGGGATGCTAGTTAATGTTATTCCTCTATAGTTTGAGCATTCCTTCGAGTCTCCCTTTTTGTATACGGGCATAATTATTCCCATATTCCATTCCTTAGGTATTTCTTTTTTTTATTATAATGTTGTTTAAGAGGTCAAGTAGTTCTTCGTTACCTTTGTCTCCCATATATTTTGTCATTTCAGCTGTGATTCCATGAATATTAATGGAATCCTAAATCATTAAAAAGAACAACACTAAAAACATATCGTACGAAAACAACAAACATCGCATTGTAGTAACTAGTTCAGTGGAATAATAATACCAACAGGATATGTTTGAGATAAAGTACTACAGTAATATTTCATTAAGCGAATTCATACAGTCCATAAGTTAGTTCAATCAAGTATATACTTGTTAAGGTCAAAGAAATGATAGATATTTGTTCCAAATTGGTGATATTCTTTAAAATAAAAACTAGATTGAATCAAACAAATATGTTTTAAAACGGAACTAAGGCAGTTATTTATTGCAAGAGATTGTGAAGGTCTAGCTGGCTTTTTAATAAATTTCTTTCGAAAAATACCGTAACTAATTAGTTTAGATAGCAAGTGGAACGATTTAAATCATCCACACCGAAATAATTTAATTATTAAGTACGAAACCAACGGAATACATAAACAATAGCTTAATCAATAAGCAGTACATTGTAGAATCGATGTTAGTACACGAATTCTAAAGGTTTTAGTCGTGTTACTGGTCCTAACTATTCAATATGGGCATGTATTCATTAAAGACGATCAATGGTGAAATATATTGTTCAAACTAGTTTCGGTTGATCAATATAATGTAATCCAGAAGAGCCTTAAACGCGATTAGAAAATAATTCTGCGAGAAGTAATCGCGGATTTTGGAACGAAATGGTTTCAATAACATCCAGTTACAAGTATCCATTCAATGCGTTATAAAGGTTATGCGTTTATATACACGCAAAATTTGTTCCCCATCGTTTGTATTAATTATAAAGTATATCATTGTATGGAATGTTTTACTTCTTAACGTCGTAGTGTTGTTAACTTAACTATACGTTGTGGAAATTTCAATTTCATGCTTAATTATGCTTTAAAATCTCCAAAGAGAGAAATTTATGTACAGTCGAAATTATAATACCAGCATAAAGGAGATTATATTATACACAAGGTATGTGTAGAAATAAATAGTTATTGTGGCCCCAACAAAATTGTAATTTTATTTCAACGAAGCTCTGAACTTCTCTGAACTTGAAAAGTCCCGGGCCTAACAAAGAAAACACGGTATTTTTGGTTCAAAATTAGCTTTATTCATCAACGTAATCTCCATCAAGAGCAACGCAATCATTCCAGCGCCGCTCTAACATTTCAATACCACTTTTGTAGAACGATTTATCTTTTGCCTCAAAATAGGCCTCAGTTTCAGCGATAACCTCTTCATTCGTGCGAAATTTCTTACCGGCGAGCATTTTTTTGAGGTTTGCAAACAGCCAGTAGTCGCTGGGAGCCAAATCTGGCGAATACGGTGGATGTGGGAGCAATTCGAAGTTCAATTCATGTAGTTTTGCTATTGTTTTGATTGACTTGTGACACGGTGCGTTGTCTTGATGAAACAAAATTTTTTTCTTTGCCATATGCGGTCGTTTCTTTGCAATTTCGGCCTTCAAACGCTTCAATAACGCAATATAATATTCACTGTTGATGGGATTTACTTTCTAAATATAGTCGATGAATATTACATCACGCACATCCCAAAATGCCGAGGCCATAACCTTTCCAGCCGATTGTTGTGCTTTCGGGCGCTTTGGACGAGGTTCACCAGTTGTTGTCCACTCAGATGACGATCGTTTTGATTCCGGAGTGAAGTGATGGATCCATGCTTCATCCATTGTCACATATCGACGTAAAAATTCCGGTTTGTTACGTTTAAACATGGCCAAACACTGCTCAGAATCATCAACACGTTCTTTGTTTTTGGTCAACAGTGACCAAACGTGGCACCCACTTTGAACTTTCTCATAGTCAAATGCTCATGCAATATAAAGCCAATACGTTCTTTTGATATGTTTACGATGTCAGCTAACTCACGCAACTTCATTTTTCGATCATTCAAAACGATGTTGTGGATTTTTTTGATGTTTTCTGGTGTTACCGCCTCATTTGGACGTCCACTGCGTTCTGCATCAGCGGTGTCTCTACGACCACGTTTGAAGTCAGCAAACCAACGTTTTATTGTTATTTCTAATGGAGCAAAGTCACCATAACACTTTTCAAGCCATTGCTTCGCTTGAACGGTATTTTTTCCCATCAAGAAGCAGTGTAAAATTAAACCACGAATTTGTTTTTGATCCATTGTTTTGAAAATAACAAAAGTAGCGTGACTCTTAGCACAATAATTCACAAACTAATGAATAGAATATCACAAAATTTTAACAGCTGTCTTTTGAAGATCAGTACTAACTGAGAGAAAGGTGATTGCAATCAAACTAGCGTCATCTATGTGTTACGCCCGGGACTTTTCAGCCCATGTATTATAGTAGAGTGGTCCTTATTTCGCAAGTTTAGAATTTTTAACGTATGAATGCGGCTGAATTATTCCGAGCAGCCAACATCCGAAACGAAGACGAAACAGAAATTCTATAAAATACATTTTATTTGAAGTGAATAAATATGGGAACTCGTTCATAAATCTAAATTTTTCTTGTTACTCCCACAAAAATTCTCTGTATCCGGTAAGATTCGAACCCATAGCTCTTGTACGCTAGAAAAACGCCACAGAGGCCGCAGGAACGAATCCCTTTTAATACTTCACAGATACCATAGTAAATTTCACATCACACTAGTCAATCGAGTTACCGAGTTACATGCAGTGGTGAATAATACTATTGTATAGTCGTTGGCACTTTTAATACCTTGATTTAGTAATGCCTGAAGATTCATCGTAATATTTATTACTAACCATCTCAGCACATTATAATCTCTCTGATTTTAGTATAACTAGTATGGAGTACCCCAAGGATCTGTCCGTGTCTTGTGTCTATCTTTAATTTACATAACTTGTCATTTTCATACTCCATACCTAAGATTCATACTCCCTGCCTAAGATGCAGCTCAAAGTGCTTAAGCACGCCTAGTGTTTACATTATCTACATATATATTCCAAAATTTCTTCAAACTTTTTTAATATTTGATACAATTTTTCGCTGTTTTACGAAAAGGTAGCTCAAGCTTGTGTATAAATGGCTTTGCCTGCGTTAAACAGTTACTCAATGTTACTCTATCTAAATTTTGAGGTTTTCTGCAGCTCTGAGTGCAATTCTATGGTTGAGTATACTTAAGTGCGATTTAAAAATACGAGCATGAGAATATTGAGTGACCAATATAAATGTGTTTGTTTTCAATTAACGGTTTCAGTATATAGTATGATCGTTTTAATATTCAATATAACGATTTGCCCTTTAAACTTGCTAAATATTTAATTTCTAAATTACCTCAAAATTCTCTAAAAGCAAACTGACATATTTAGTTTTGCGGACGCTGACAGATTCGTTACGGTGGAGATAAACCAAGGATTAAAATGCTTAAATTTTGAATTGCGGAAATTCAAACTAAATTCATCCACGATGCTCAGCACGTGAGGTGATATTGTAACAACTTGTTACAGTATATTCCCAGAACATGTGTATTTAGGTCAACTTGTCAACATATCAACCGTACTGGTTAACTTAATTAGAATTAATTGCACTGAAATTAGCTCTACTAATGACGAAAATTATTCGCCTAGATCGATATTGGAAACGTTCACTTATTTAGAAACTAGAGAAGGTATATAAATGTAAATGAAAATGGTGAAATTGATGTGAGGTAAAGATTAGTTAGTTATTGATGTAATAATAGAACCTAGAATTTCATTAGGAATTCAATAATTCTTTTTACCTTCTAAATCCTTTGGAATTGTAAGGAAGTTTAAGCTGTGTTTGTTAACGTAACAATTTGAATCAAACAATAGATTGTGTCAATATTTGATGGTTGTTATGGTCTCAAAAATGACTTAACTCCAGAGAAATCAAAAGCAATTTCTTTATATGCTGTGAGATCGCTCTTTAACCTTCCCTATACCCTGAGCGCCGTAGACCAATGTTGACGTGATATTCGGATATCTATGGGGAGTCCTCCTGTGACAATGAAATTAAATTCATGGACTTGTATTCTCCGACGAAAGCACACCTGAGAAATCTCGTCTATTTGGTTCGAGTAAGGGAGATTTTAATTAGTTTTCACTTTAACTTATATTCAAAAACACCTTTCCAACATCCACAACACCAGCAAGAATATAAAATTCACAGAGAGATTTGAGTCCACTCAAAACTGCGTGGGTGTGGCTTACATAAATAAGAAATATACAACCTTGGCTATTGGGACCGAATTTCTTTTATTCTTCAAATATTTTTTTCTCTCAGAATGTTTTTCTTTTTGCAAATATCTTTTTGCTACTTTAATCTTTAAAATCTGCCAAAAATGTTCAATGGGGGACAAGTCAGGAGAATGTGCCGACTACTCCAATATTTAAACGTTTTGTAAAAGAAGATATAAACGAAGAATAGCAAAATACAGGGTGACGCAGGGGAACGGGAAATTTTGAAATAACGTCATTTACACGAATAAATTCATAAAACTAGTAATTTATTAACGAAAGTGCATGTATGCAGCATGCCATTTATGTTTTTATAATCAAAATGTCCAAAAGTGTCTCTTTTGTTGAATGTTCTCCTTCAGTTCATGAATTGTTGCAGGTCGTGTACGGTACACCTTGCCTTTAAGATACCCCCACAGGAAGAAGTCGCACAGACTAAGATCAGGGGATCTCGCAGACCATTCAATGTCACCGTTACGTGAAATAATGCGTCTTCCAAACAATTAACGCACTGCTGCCATCGAATATCGAGCAGTGTGTAACGTGGCTCCGTCCTGCTGAAATCACATGTTTTCCATGTTAAGATTAGCCTCGTACAGTCTCGGTGTGAAGAATGTTTGAAGCATTTCAACATATCGAGCGGATATTACTGTCGCTGCACTACCATCCTCACGTGCAAAAAAATAAGGGCCTATAACACCATGACATGATACAGCACACCATATTGTGACCATGTCGCTATGTAGTGGTCGCTGGTGTAAATCACAAGGATTCTCCTGGGCCCAATAACGAAAATTCTGTTTGTTTACGAAACCGTTCAGGTGGAAATGGGCTTCGTCTGATATCCATGTTACCAATGAAATTCGCGTCCTCGTTAATTTTAGCCAATATCTGCCTATTAAACTCCATACGTGACGCTGGGTCTCGTTCATGTAATTGTTGCACAATCTGCAACTTATAGGGATGGAAATGTAATTCGTGCAGTATTCTTTGTAAGCTTCGTCGCTTAATCCCTAGCGTAGATGCATGGTGTCGAACGGAGCGGCGAGGACTTCTCTCGATTGCAGCTCTAACAGACTCAATGTTCTCTGGGGTACGTACCGTTCTTTTTCAAGACAGATCCTGTTTCTCCAAAATTACGCACCCACGTTGTAATCGCATGCGCAGATGGGACACGTCCATGACGTCCAAGCTGGTAATGCTGTCGAAATATTCACCATTTTTATAAAACGCTCCCAGAGCTACTGCACGTTCCGCACCAGTCCAACGATCCATGATTGCTAAATGGCAATGCGTTCACAACAATTGTGCGATGTTACGAACAACTGCCGGCTCTACAGTGCTGACAACTGTAACGTTCAAAATTTTCCGTTCCCCTGCGCCACCCTGTATAAAACGGCATCTAAAGTCTTGGCTAAAAAAAATTCCATTAAATGTGTAACTTAAATACAAACTCAGTATTCATTTTCTTGGAAATATAACATTACTTATAATACTGAGATTTTATGAGGGTGTCTAATACAATTGGCCAAAGCTGTATACAAATCAAGATACATAGACAGAATAAGAACATATATATGCCCTCACAACAGATGGCCCTTTCTTTTCCGATAAGGACGAAGACAAAAATTACAACACATAAATTTTAAATCAACCACGAGGTCTAGAAGTTATTCACATTTTGGAATGTACACGCATCCAAGCCTTTCAGCACCTTTGGTGGTATATGCAAATCGATATTCCTTCAGATATTCGCCTCAAGTGACGTTTTTGGGATATAATACGATATCCACGATACATAGTTCAATCTTTACCTGTCGATAGCTGTTAAAGCTACGATATAACCGACGAATAGAAAAAAAAACGAAGTCATTTAAAACGTTGAAAAAGCTGATGCATCCGTTTGTCTATGTAAAAAATAGCCTCGAATTCACAGTTGATGCCGCTCGATTTCCCCGAAATACCACGGTCATTCTCTTAAATAATATGGTTAGGATTTAAAGTAAATAAGTACCATTGAAGTTTTCAAATTAAATCGGTTGCCTTTCAGCAATAAATCTATGAGAACTGCATCCAACTTTGGGAAGTTTATAGCAGATGAACTGAAATCTAGAATCAAATGGGAACGTGTAAAATATATCGCCTATTTAAGTTAAAACTGATAAATACGTCTGAATTTTATTCTGGCATCTTGTTTACCTTGGAAGTAATCTAACGCAATTTTGAGAGAGTTGTTCATTTACTTTGGAAAGCAAATTATTGCTATAAATGAAGTTTTCTTAGTTAGAAGATCTTAAAATAAAGTCATTTAAAGCGTATTAAAAGCGATTTGAATTCACAAGTGATCTCGTGGTAGTACAATACGCCGGTAACGCAAAGGTCGTGGGTTCAAATCCTGCCGAGACTAATATTTTTTCAGGAATTTAATTACGCTGGTTAATTGCAAGAAAATTGTAATTTTATCGCTACAAACAATTTTGCTAACGTATTGATGGTCCTCCTAGCATTGGAGCTTATAAATTATTAATGCAGAAAGAACATTTTTGACTTGAATTACATGGAGATATTTTAAATAAAAGTTACTCCTCTGTTAGAAGAAATATTGGTTCCTTTTTCAAAAACTAATTTCTTTAAAATTATGAACTCTGTTGATGTGATACAGGGTTAATATCGATTTTTAGTCTTTATATGAGCAATGTATTTTTTATATCTAGCATCAACATTCCAGATTCTTTTAAAGCAAGAGAGTTTCGTATCGTTGTTGGAGATTAAATTATATTTCTGAAATCATTTCCTAACGATGCTCTGCTAAAATTTAGGAAAAGTATCTGTAGATGTTGTTTGAATAGTCAATTGAAAAGCTTAATTTCTATTTCGTATCTAATTTTTAAAAATGCTTGTTTTTGAAACAATTCTCCTCTGCAACACATTAACTATATTAATAGCTGCCATTACGCCAAAACTATAAATTTAGATTATCAGGTGACTGTCAACAAAAAGCCATTGAAACCGTTTCGGATGCTACAGGTGAATTACTGAGGTAATTCATAATCACTTTTGCAAAAGTGTAAGTGGCGAATGACGATTGCAAGGACTGTGTGGATATACAATTCACAGGTATAGCAGTAAACTCCACTCACACAAATTAATTAATTATGTGGAACGCAGCGTTTCGAGAGCACGTGGGCTCCCATTGTCAACCGTGTTACCGACTGAAAGTAAAAACTGTATCACACATGCAAATTATTTTCTACGCCGGAGAATGTGAATGTCATGGAGAGAACACCACTCGTGTATAACCAATCTTCTGAGACCTTTAATAAAGACGAAATGAACCTCCTAAATAAAGGATTAAAATATAGTATTCGCGGACCGAAATCGCCCGTTGAGGATTCAATCGCCTCAATAGAAACAAACATTAGAAACTTAGATGTAGCTACAAAAGACTTCGTTAGAAACGCGTGCAAAATTAGATTTCGAGGAATTTAGAAAATGATAAAAATTGCAGCCAAGATAGGAGGAATTTAGGAATTATTAAAAGTCTGAGAAATAAAAATTGTTTTTACCTTAAAGTAGATAAAGGTCATTCTGGACAAACCGGATTATTATAATCGCGTCAACACTATGTTAGCTTCAGGACCGTACAGAGAATAAAAGAAAACCCCCCTATCGTCAATGATTAGAATCACTAAAGATACTATTAAGGACTGTCCCAACTTAATCAATAATAACCTGAAATTCAAAATAACAAGTTCAAACCCTACCATTCCAAAAATGTATTGTCTTCCAAAAATTCACAAACCAGGTAATTCCATAAGACCTATAGTATCCGGCATTGATTCTCCAATATACAAATTGTCCAAATGGCTAGTGAATGAATATAAGAACTTGCCCCATAAAGTAGATAACCTATGTGTAGAAAACTCCGTAGATTTTGTAAATAAAATTGAAAAGACTGAATTAAAAGATGGGTAAGTCCTTGTATCATTCGACGTTTGTTCACTTTTCCCAAGCGTACCAATTCTAGAAACGCTGGAGTATTTGGTTGAATTTTTGAAATTAAATAACGTAGATGATGTGAAAATCGCGGAATATAAAAGGTTAACTAAATTATGCATGTCACAAAATTGTTTTCAAATAGGCGGAAAATGGTTCGAACAGGTGGAAGGCACGGCGATGGGTAATCCTTTATCTCCTTTTATTGCGAACCTTTTCATGAGCTAATTTGAAACAAACTTGAAAAAAGAAACCAAAAATTTCCCTATAATTTGGCTTATGTACGTAGATGATATTTTCGCTGTGTTTGATACCAACAAAGGAAACATACAAGATTTTCTAGCAGAACTGAACTCAAAATTTACCAGGATCAAGTTTACTATTGAAGAAGAAGTGAACAATCGCCTTCCGTTTTTAGATACTCTACTCATACGCAACAACAATAAATTAGAAATAGACATCTATAGAAAAGAAACTAATTCCAACAGATTCATCACGTTTGATTCGCACCATTGCGAACAACAAAAAATGTCCGCGATTAGTTTTCTGGTCAATAGACTCGTCAGATTTCCGCTAAACAAGAGCAGGTATGACAAAGAATTAAAGTATATCAAAGATGTAGCGAGCTACAATGGTTTCTCTTCTATGGATGTCGACCGTATTTTAAGGAAGGTCCAATACAAACAACACATCAGAAATTCCACGACCTTGACATCAACAAACACCGGTAATAAGAAATTTATAACTCTTCCTTTTCACTCAACAGTAAAAGGGTTAAGTAAAATTTTCCGACAACTAAATATGAACGTGTCTTTTGTGTCAAAAAACAACTTAAAGAATCTCTTAGGGAAACCCAAAGATAAACCGGAGATGATAAAAAGGTCTGGAATATACCAAATCGCATGCAATGATTGTGAAAAAGTTTATATTGGACAAACAAAAAGGAGTATCGAAACGAGGTTCAAAGAACATATTAGACACTATGGTTTCGACAAACCTGAACTAACTAGCGTAACAGAGCATATGGTAAAATCGGGACATAAGATTGATTTAAAAAGTCTGACACTACCTAAAAGCGTGAATTCGTATAGAGAATTAGACGCGTACGAAACGGTACATATGAAAAAGAACGGAAACTTATTGAACAGAGAACCACGCCCAATTGCACACTCGAGTTTGATGGATTTATTACCATAGGCCCTGTTAAAGATACGGTTCGCTTTCGGTCCATCCTTTCCCGGAAAAGGCATGAGGCCACCTAGTAGATTGTAAATAGTCATATGGTTTAGAAATTTTAGAGCCTGCGTAGAAAACAATTTGCATGTGTGATACAGTTTTTACTTTCAGTCGGTAACACGGTTGACAATGGGAGCCCACGTGCTCTCGAAACGCTGCTTTCCGCATAATTAATTAATTTGTGTGAGTGGAGTTTACTGCTATACCTGTGAAAGTGTAAGTGTTTTTAAATATTTTATATATGACTACGTATAATCCAAATTATACAATTATACAAATATGTTTTTCTTCTTTTCTTGATTGGAAAATTTTCTCCTTTGAGAATATATATATAGATAGATATTCAAATTTATTATATTTGAATTTATATTTAAAAAAGACTAGTATTGGAGAACTAGTCCCCAAACGCAGTCTCCAAAGTAGAACAGGTACAATTTTTCTCAATATTCTAATTGCAATATGCGAAATTCTATATTTATGAACAATATCACTTATATAGAAGCAATGTACATATATAAAAATATAATATAATTAGTTTTTTAAAGTTAGTTTTACGGTTGTGATGCTGCTTGTATACTTCAATCGCTTATAGTAGTTCTTAGTTGATATTAAAACTATTGTATCTTCGAAACTACTCCTATGATCGGGTCCAACTGGGTATGTTGCTGCTTGCGTATGTATGTTTCTTCTTTCTAATGTTAATCGAACGTCTTGTGGTATGCTGAATACCCCGGGTATTGACAAGGGGTATTTTTTTTTATTTTCTTTGTTGAAAGGCTCAAGCACTCGTCCTATCCTCTCTGTTGTGTTGTTTATGAACGGTAAGTATGCCATGCCTAACGTTTCCCAATCATTTTCATCTCTGGGTCGAGGTTTACAGGATTGATTATATTCTCAGGGTAACCCTTACATTGCAGTACTTGTCTGAGTTGGTCCAATTCTTTCTGTAACTGCTTGCCTAACGTGCACACCACCGTATTCTTCTGACGAGGGTGATAGTTCGAATTGTGTAGATAACGATCCCGAACACACTAGTTGTTGATAGTGCTTGGTCCCTGTTGACAAGAACGTCCAGAAAAGGTAATATCAATGTTGGGTGTGTTGGGTTGAAAATGCGAATTGCAATTGAACACGAAACGTCAGAGATAGAAAATCTAGTGATACGGCGGAATCCGACAACCGTTACGACTATGACAAACGGCCGTGAATTTCTTCGTATAACTTCATATCAAATTTCTGTGTCAATTCATCTTGCTTGCTTCTATTATGGTCGAATTTAATATCTCCTGAGATTTAATATCCAACAAATTTTATTCCTAGGCTATTTATTGATTTGTCATGCATTTATATTAGACTGTGTATAAGTACGCTATATACTTCTACATATGTATTTTCAGATCTAATAAAAGGTATTGAAATTATCTGTTTAATTTTATTTTTTGACGTGTAAGATATATTACAGCTGGAAATCTTGTCGTAATGCACTTGAGAAGATTAATTTTTCATTTCTACACGCGGCTATAATAAAACGGTACAATGTAATACAGGTGAATAGAATGCATATAGTTGATCGTAATACATCAACGGCGTACCTTTTCAATGCCGATACGTAGGCAGAATTTGTGAATATATAGCGTCATACGGTGGAATAAGAAGTGTAGTACTTCTTTACCTCAATACAAATTATGTTCGAAAGTTTCCATAAATATATGAATGTTATAGTACACAAAGAATTGACAGCAGGTAAATTCTAGAATCAGGGTGCATTTTGTATGCACGGTTGAGACATGGCACTGCTTAGAAATTGTAATATATGTAAACGAGAATTTCGCATTTACTGTAGTACAACTATTCCTTCCCTATCTATATATCCCTTCCTTTTTTTCTCCTATATAACCGCTGCAATATAATGTCTTTCTTCTTCGGTGTTCTTTCAGTTAATGCATAACGTCTTGCATGCGTAAGCTCAATACTATTACTTTATCATTAACGCTGACCATGTGTAGTTTTTCCATTTAGAGTCAAGCGTTACGAAATTAAACAATATGTTATAACTACTTACGACGAAATTGCGGTTGAAAATTGGCCGACGACACCTTTGCTTTTAATAAGAGTGTAGCAAAGCGTTCGTCGTAACAAAAAGCGAATTGCCAGCTTGTTGGTGATGCAATTTACATCTGTAATTGACCTATTTTTCTTTTATTCGCAACCCACGATACGGATTCTTCTCATATTTTCCCGATGTAGTAGTTTTGTAACATTGCAACGCGCGAGAAGGAAAAAGAAGATGATTGATTGCATTTGTGTTAGATTAATTTTATCTTATGAAAACTAAGCAAATAATATTATTTAACCACCAAAGATGAAGGTTTCATATGGAAAATTTTTATATCTGATTTAAGTTAATTTGTCTATAGAGCAGTATTTGTTTGAACTCAACTTTTATCCGCTATTTAAATGTTATGTCTCTTTATGCATTTTTAATTTTTAATTAAATAGATAGTTTATTTAGCTAGCAGGCTATACAATTAGAATAGACATAAAAGAATACAATTATAGTGCTCAACAATATGCACATACAAATATTTCTTAAAGGTACCAATATTATTATTGTTAGTTTTAATTTCGTATTGTAAAGTATTATATAACATGAGACCATTTAACACATGGGCTGAAAAATCCCGGGCCTAACACATAGATGACGCTAGTTTTATTGCAGTCACCTTTCTCTCAGTTAGTACTAACTTTCAAAAGACAACTGTTAAAATTTCATCATATTCTATTTATTAGTTTGTGAGTTATTGTGCTAGGAGTCACGCAACTTTTGTTATTTTCAAAACAATGGATCAAAAACAATTTCGATCTGCATTTATAATGTATTTACATCGATACTATATAGGGTGAATTGTTTTTAACTTGATGCAACTGCATATTTTTTATTCCATTCAATAACATTTTTTGCTTGTGATCTTCATTGAGGAGTCATCAAAATTCAAAAAACTGACCACGTCTAAGCTGTGTAGAAGTTAGATAGTGTGGTTTTTGAATTATTGATGATTAACAGGTTTAAAAAGGGATCTTAAATTACTGGGATGTATACAGACGATATACAATCGAATTGAATGATGCATAGAAAACATATATTGAAACCGACACAAGACCTGGACTACCTGAAGTAGTTGCTGATATAGGACCATAAATCCTCGTTGATGAAGCCATGGAAACAAGAAGATGAAAGAGCTTTGGATGATGACAGAGTAAGGTGGATGACAATCGTGTTTAATAGAATATATACATCCGGATCCATTGCTCTACTGGGTAGAAGCATGGACGCTTACTGAAACAACAACAAGGATCGGAAAAGAAAAGAAGTGGTTAGAAAGAGAGATATAGGTAGAAAACGAATTTCTTGGTTGAAAAATCTCAGAATTTGGTTCGGTATGAATACGACTGAATTATTACGAGCAGCAGCAAATAAATTTAAAGTGGCATAACACATGGGCTGAAAAGTCCCGGGCCTAACACATAGATGACGCTAGTTTTATTGCAGTCACCTTTCTCTCAGTTAGTACTAACCTTCAAAAGACAGCTGTTAAAATTTCATCATATTCTATTCATTAGTTTGTGAGTTATTGTGCTAAGCGTCACGTTACTTTTGTTATTTTCAAAACAATGGATCAAAAACAATTTCGCGTTTTAATTTTACACTGCTTCTTGATGGGAAAAAATACCGTTCAAGCGAAGCAATGGCTTGAAAAGTGTTATGGGGACTCCGCTCCATCAGAAACAACAATAAAACGTTGGTTTGCTGACTTCAAACGTGGTCGTAGAGACACCGATGATGTGGAACGCAGTGGACGTCCAATTGAGGCGGTAACACCAGAAAACATCAAAAAAATCCACAAAATCGTTTTGAATGATCGAAAAGTGAAGTTGAGTGAGTTAGCTGACATCGTAAAGATATCAACAGAACGTATTGGCTTTATATTGCATGAGCATTTGACTATGAGAAAGCTCTGTTCAAAGTGGGTGCCGCGTTTGCTCACTGTTGACCAAAAACAAGAACGTCTTGATGATTCTGAGCAGTGTTTGGCCATGTTTAAACGTAACAAACCGGAATTTTTACGTCGATATGCGACAATGGATGAAACATGGATCCATCACTTCACTCCGGGATCAAAACGATCGTCATCTGAGTGGACAGCAACTGGTGAACCTCGTCCAAAGCGCCCGAAAGCACAACAATCGGCTGGAAAGGTTATGGCCTCGGTATTTTGGGATGTGCGTGGTGTAATATTCATCGACTATCTTGAGAAAAGAAATACCATCAACAGCGAATATTGTATAGCGTTATTGGAGCGTTTGAAAGCCGAAATTGCAAAGAAACGACCGCATATGGCAAAGAAAAAATTTTTGTTTCATCAAGACAACGCACCGTGTCACAAGCCAATCAAAACAATAGCAAAACTACATGAATTGAACTTCGAATTGCTCCCACATCCACCGTACTCGCCAGATTTGGCTCGCAGACCTCAAAAAAAATGCTCGCCGGTAAGAAATTTCGCACGAATGAAGAGGTTATCGCTGAAACTGAGGCCTATTTTGAGGCAAAAGATAAATTGTTCTACAAAAGTGGTATTGAGATGTTAGAGCGGCGCTGGAATGATTGCGTTGCTCTTGATGGAGATTACGTTGATGAATAAAGCTAATTTTGAACCAGAAAAACCGTGTTTTTTTGTTAGGCCCGGGACTTTTCAGCCCATGTGTTACAAATATGTTTTTGGAAGTCTGGGTTCTATAACAGGGAGTAATATAAAAACCATTGCACCGATTTCAATCTTTCACTAGGGTAACTTGGAGGTAGATTATTTTTTATTTTATGTATAAACAGTAGACTCTTAAATAAAATTCTTTGATGGAAATTCATTAAATTAAGTATGCTTAACATATCTTTAATTGGCATCCTCAATAATTCTGACTGTTAGTCCATCACCAGCTACGTCACCTGAGATGCATCTTCCTTTCATGACTATTTTTAACTTTCTCTATGTCATTGTTTTAGGATAATGCTTCTATTACATAGTTTAAGTTAATTTGCTAACGCAGAAATGCAAATATCAGTCCACCAGGCCAATGATTGTGCCCTTCTTGCAATGCAATGGAGCAGTTGCTAGGTTATTGGACTCTTACAATGTCGTTTATAATATCGACAGATATGATATTGCATATCATTCTCCATCCATTTGCGTTGTAATTGGCTTAAACTTTTTATATAATTACACCTTTTTATTCACCGTCCTTTTTTATTTAATTTCAAAGACACCCTGTACAATGAATATATTCACTTCAAAAATTAAAGTAACAATGAAATGTATATTTATCTACTAATATATTGGAATTTCGAATAAATTTATTTACTTTTACTTTAGTTAAGTGTAAGGGAAGTAATCCGTTAGAATATTGCGTGCAATACAATGCAATATTCAAGATCTATTACTTCACGGCAGCTACAGTAAAATAACGTTTCCATAACTGTTAATATTTTAACGTTAGGTAAGTTAAGCGTTTTGTATGTGTACTTGTTTTAGTCCAATAATTTTCCAGTCTATTTAGTACGGTACAGTAGGAGTAAAAACTTTAATTGTAGGCATTTCCTCACATACACGTATGTATGTAACATACGGTTACTTCGTCCGTTTAATGCGATATTAACTTTACCGCTATTAGGAACAATACATTATTTTACAATTGCTACTTTTTGTCGTTTAATTAACTGAGACATTAAACCCAAGTCTTGTAAAGTAATTAACTGTAAACATTTCTTCTGCGCCACTAACTTAAATAGTTTTTATCTCGTACTTCGAAGGCAGCAACGATAACCCCTGATGGGATACCCCTGGGATGATTTTCAAATCGTTTTACAAAACATTTGAAATAATTTGTACATTAAGCGAATTATAATTTACAAAGCGTATGCAACAGCAAGCATCGTTTAAATTGAACGAAACGAATTTATCAAGACAGGAAAATTTTGCAGTTAAAAGGATATGAAAGATTCTGTCAACGATTCTGATGGGGTATAATAAAACAAATTTGATAAAAGAAAAAAGTTTACTGACTGCTCTACACGTTATAAAAGTTAAATTAAAGCTACATAAAAGTGTTCAAACTACATGTATATATGAATAACGAGTTTTAGCTTAAATCCATCTATAACACATGGGCTGAAAAATCCCGGGCCTAACACATAGATGACGCTAGTTTTATTGCAGTCACCTTTCCCTCAGTTAGTACTAACCTTCAAAAGACAGCTGTTAAAATTTCATGATATTCTATTCATTAGTTTGTGAGTTATTGTGCTAAGAGTCACGCTACTTTTGTTATTTTCAAAACAATGGATCGAAAACAATTTCGTGTTTTAATTTTACACTGCTTCTTGATGGGAAAAAAATACCGTTCAAGCGAAGCAATGACCTGAAAAGTGTTATGGGGACTCCGCTCCATCAGAAACAACAATAAAACGTTGGTTTGCCGACTTCAAACGTGGTCGTAGAGACACCGATGCTGCAGAACGCAGTGGACGTCCAAATGAGGCGGTAACACCAGACAACATCAAAAAAATCCACAAAATCGTTCTGAATGATCGAAAAGTGAAGTTGCGCGAGTTAGCTGACATCGTAAGGATTTCAAAAGAACGTATTTGCTTTATATTGCATGAGCATTTGACTATGAGAAAGCTCTGTTCAAAGTGGTTGCCGTGTTTACTCACTGTTGATCAAAAACAAGAACGTGTTGATGATTCTGAGCAGTGTTTGGCCATGTTTAAACGTAACAAACCGGAATTTTTGCGTCGATATGTGACAAAGGATAAAACATGGATCCATCACTTCACTCCGAAATCAAAACGATCGTCATCTGAGTAGACAGCAACTGGTGAACCTCGTCCAAAGCGCCCGAAAGCACAACAATCAGTTGCAAAGGTTATGGCCTCGGTATTTTGGGATGTGCGTGGTGTAATATTCATCGACTATCTTGAGAAGGGAAATACCATCAACAGTGAATATTATATAGCGTTATTGGAGCGTTTGAAGGCCGAAATTGCAAAGAAACGACCGCATATGGCAAACAAAAAAAAAATTGTTTCATCAAGACAACGCACCGTGTCACAAGTCAATCAAAACAATGGCAAAACTACATGAATTGTACTTGGAATTGCTCCCCCATCCACCGTACTCGCCAGATTTGGCTCCTAGCGACTACTGGCTGTTCGCAGACCTCAAAAAAATGCTCGCCGGTAAGAAATTTCGCACGAATGAAGAAATTATCGCTGAAACTGAGGCCTATTTTGAGGCAAAAGATAAATCGTTCTACAAAGGTGGTATTGAAATGTTAGAGCGGCGCTGGAATGATTGCGTTGGTTTTGATGGAGATTACGTTGATGAATAAAGCTAATTTTGAACCAGAAAAACCGTGTTTTCTTTGTTAGGCCCGGGACTTTTCAGCCCATGTGTTATTAGCTTCCTATAAATAAGTATATTGAAATTACCGTCTTGAGAAATACACAAAAGGGTTTTTCTTCTATTTGAAATACACCAAAATAACGTAATACGTTTCCACAAATCAATGAAAATTTAAATGCCTATGTTTGATGCTTGTACAAAAACGTTTCAATATATTTTTCAATTTCAATTTTGATTTAAAGGTAATATTGGATCGGAGAAGGAACAAAAATGATATAGAAATTTATAACGACGTATCAAAGGGGAGGTGGTTTAAATCGTTTTTTTTTCCCCGTCTTTCTCTACTTTGGTTACACCTCCGGTACGGTAGGCAATTTAGTAAGCAGGCAACGCCTCCTGCGAAAACAGGAAAAGTTTCATGGCTATGAAGATAAGCATTTATTTTATATGCAAAGTTTCTTAAAATTAATCCAAGTGTTTGGGGTGAAATGAAACGTTGGGTAGTAAATTTTAATAAAGCTTATTGACGGTATCATAAGAAATGTAATACGGTAATCATCAAAATCTTTTACGTTTAAGGTGATACCTTAAAAATGATATTTACTTAATGTCAAATTCTAAAGAATGCAGTTACGAATGCCTTTTTATTTCACGCACAAATAGCCAAAGGATATGTATAACACTAACTCACATCGTTATGATGATATAGGTACAATCTATCAGGGAAAAAAAATAAATAAAGTAGAGAAATACTAATTATATTACCAACATTATAAGCATAAGAGGCATATTAACCTGGATATAGTAGATCTTACAAGGGAAATAGCCTAAGCGTCAATCACCAATTTCAAGGAAGCTTATTTAGAGGATGAAATTTGGCCTTGAAATTCGTTATCACGAAATAAGCTTTGAATGGTTGAAGATAGAAAAAGTACGAATCATTTCATTATATCGAATGATATCCACAAGATCTTTGTTTTTAGTATTCGCTAAGAAGTCAGAAAAATCACAAAGTAGCCCCGGGATTTGAATCTGCGACTCCGCGATTGATAGGTAACCGTGCAAGGCGCTGACAAGGTGTAAAATTTAGATGTTAATGAAACTTGGTAGGTAAGTAGAGTATCTTGAGGCTTGAAAATAATTTTTTTTCCTTGTGCTGAAATTCACTCTGAGGGGAAGAAACACCCCTTCGAAAATTCAGAGATATTCAGTTTTCTTGATTTAAATGCAAATATTGTACCTTATCAAAAGGTCTTTCAGTTCACGTGAATGTTGTATATCCAGGGTGTTATTGATTTTAAAACATTTTCAATTATACGGGATGTCCCAAAGGTGATATTAGCATAAGAACTTATATCTTATACCATTCACGTACTACATTAGAAAAGGGAAACAGTTACTCTATATAATCCCAGTTCATACAGGTTAGGTAGCTCCATTTGGTTCGCATTAATTAAATTAAATTGATTAATTCAATTTTATTCAAGTATATATCTGTAATCGTCAATTGATATGGCATCAGATGCAGTTGTTAGCTGGAAAGAAAAATATATAATAGAGATAACGTTGTGGTTTTATACTTTTACACTCATGGACAAGTCACTGCCCAGAGTCTTTCAAGAAAGAGGTGGCATCCAACAAAGTTGTTCACATACTGCCAATACCAAAGAAAACAACAAAGACCCTGTGTATACAACATTCATGTGTCCTGAAAGACCTTTCGAGAAGGTACAATATTTGGATTTAAATCAAGAAAACTGAAAATCTTCAAAGTGAATTTAAGCGCAAACAACAAATTTTTATTTCTAAGTCCTAACATACTCTACTTTCCTACCAAGTTTCATTAAAATCTGAATTGAATGACACCCGGAAACCTCTCCTTGTGGGTCATCAACCCCGTACATGTTTAATGTATATCGCAAAAAAATATTGCTATACTACTTTTGGTTGTTCTCTGTTCCTTTGTTTGAAAAGACCTTACATAATCTAGACCACATATTGTAAATGATTTATCCAAGCTGTTAACTGGAGATGTTCTGCGTGCTTAAGTTTAAACCGAAAACATTGATATGACATTGATAGGATAAAACTTTGTTGCACATCAATACTGCGTAATATTACTTTTATATTTATAATAATACAACATATTTTTGTATATAACAACTATAGTATACGCATAAATTTTTACTTTTTGTCGTGTCTCGAAATGCGAACGTTTTACTGCCAAAGCCATGTGGATTTATAGGTATGTCATGAAATGCCAATTTTTAATCCATGTCCTGGATGCGAAGTAGCGAAATTCGCGCAAGCCAATTCAAAGAAATACAGATGAACTCCGATTTACTTTACTACATTGGTAGTTCCCTTTTAATGCTTGAGGAAAGATACAGCAAAATTTATTTAGTTAAATCAAGACGAATATACATAAATCCAATAAAATTTATTCAACCGCATTCTGCAATAACATAGTTGTCGACTGCGAGTAATAAAGACATTTCGCAAAATATTTTGGATTTAAGCCTAATAAAATGATTTGTTTCAATTTTTCATACTTTTGTATTTTATTTCATGAGCAGCCTGTATAATGCTTTTTAAAAATAGATAGCAGCAATGATCATGCGAGTTTTACATGCATTACCTTGAACGTAATATTTTCAATTCCAAACAAGATAGATGAATGCAAAGCAAAGAAAGAGAAAAAGTAAATATACTTCATATATCAACCGATTACCAAATCGTTAATTTTATCTTGTGAATATATTTTATGCTCTTCTCAGATCATGTTAGAGATATCCGTATCCGTTTTATATCAATACATTTGGCGACCTACACAAATCTTCGATTAGATTAACACCAGGAGGTCCAGTTCTAAAGACTCCTGCGCTGAACGCTTGAGGATATTTTGTTTCGTTGTTCGGGATAAGTATTTTTCCTGATGTATTTTCCTTCTTATTGATGTCAATGTTTATAAACTTGGGTGAAGATTCCCCTTGAACTTTGGTGGCTAACAAATACACCATTATAAGAGAAACAATGGAAGCTGTTGTTGGTTCTGCGTAAACATCTTGTTTATTACGAACGACCTAGTTTATTATAGAACGTTAGGATATTATGGCTAATATTATACGCAAAGATATCTCGCATATAAAGAGGATGTTCTAATTGTATACTTTCATCCTTGTTTGTTTTTTAACATTGGCATCTTTCACTATATTATAGACTTCTACTAGCATTTATGATTTTTTTTTTGTACAATACCAAAACACCTTGTCTTCAACACTGTCTGTTTATTCATTACTCTAAAGGTACATGGTGTAATGTTACAAACTAAATGTGTCCTTATATATACCAGATACCATATGATGGATTAAATTTACCTTCTAGCAAGCCATGACATTTTTCTTTTTTAAACGTAAGTTGGCAGAACAACTTTAAAAATGTGTAAATTGACTTATTCTGTGGGATTAGTAACAGAGCTTAAGTGAAGGTGGTTCAATTTATGTGACACGGTTGACATGCGACACAATTGAAAAAATAATAAGTTTAATAATAATAGAGTTCAAAGTGAGCATAAAGGCATTCTTTAAATTATGTGGTGTAAGTAAGTTCATTACTTATATGAGGACGATTTGTAAATATTCTAGTTTTTAGGTGTGGATATATGAAATAATTTATAATTGCCCAATGCAATAATTCCATCGTTTCATATGGGGTGTGGCATTTATGGTATCATTAAAGAATATTGGACCAATAATTCGTCTGCGAGGAACAGCAATCCAAATCTATATCTTTTGAAAATGCAAGGGTCTCTCAAGAATTTCATGTGGATTTGTAGTAGACCAGATACGTATTGTTTATTTATTTATATATCCTGATAAGTGACACCATGCTTCATCCGAGAAGAAGAACCTCATTATTATTCATCATACCTAGAAATTATTGGCAATAATTAAGCCATTAGATCTTTTTTAAGATTGCCTGGCATGTTCCATATGAAACATGTGCTTGCTATGAAAGCTTGCGAGTAGATTTATTAGGTGATTGAGTTTCTCAACGTCTGATATATTTTCAATTGTCCCTTTTGATGGTTTACCATCACCTAGTTTTCATAAAATTTTTATTGTTACTGGAAAATTTAGAAATACTCTTCGAAATTCGTCTATACATAGTTCCAAAGAGTATGATCATTACCTATTTTCTAATTTTATATCATTTCTGGAGTATGTTTTGATAATGAAAACTTTTTGATTAACTGTAAACATTTTTGTGTCAATAAACCAATACAGTGTTGAAGAAATAATTTCGTGGCTTACTAGAGGGTAAATTTATATGATCTGTTGTTTGAAGGGTGTATGGTCCCTAGATTACCTATACTATTAAGGAATCCTCTTTGTAGAATAGGTAAATCCATAAATTTGATACCCAGTTGACATTCGCTTCACCAATTTATATATTAAGTTGAAGGATACCACAAATATTTAAAAAAATATTCATATAAGATGGTTTAAAACGTTTCAATATATACGAAGCTTGAAAACCATCTAAATCTTAATTTATTTGATGTATGTATATGCTTTAAGGTATATTTATCGTCTTTCTCTTTGTCTCATCCTTTTACCTTCTTTTTTGGAAAGTGGAATATGCAGCATAAATCATTTTTTAAGATTAAACTCGCTTTTAGATAGTTGACGTGCTTCCCAGTTAAGAGTTCAGCTTTAGTTCATTTAGCAACCTCTAACACCGTCAGATATCAGATTTCTCATATGTTTACCTTCTTATCCCTTAATAATTCTAATCGGGTGTACGTGACTGTTTAAGAAAGCAAACATGCAGAGCACTTTTGAAATTCTATCAGCTAGAAGCATTTTTCTTCCTTACAATTACATATTTTATGGGTTCAGCCTTTACTAAACCATTAATCATCGTTAGTACAGTCGCTAAAATAAGTAACCTTCTTTCTTATAAGATTTTTAAAACCCTTCAGGAGGCTTATTCCTTCAGAAAAAATTGTTATGAGTCCTGTAGGATGTCGCTAATTTATTACACGCTCGATAGGTTTTATTTAAAAAAAATAAAAGTGTAATAAGACGCAATATTAAAAAAAGCTTTTTATATATCCTTGTTTGGCGGTATTTTTCAATTCTGATGAAACAATAGATCATTTTCCTCCTTTGATTAAAGAAAAAAACCCCTCTCTGAATGTTAAAATGATGTCCTGTTATGAACACATCGCTTCAAATATCTAACACTCATCCGGCATCATCATTAAAAGCTGTCAACGTTTTTATGGTGTCCAATTTCAATTCATGGAAGCCTAGACGGTATTCTAATAAAGTCAATATTTTCCAGAATGTCATATATTCATTGATATTACGCGTGACATGTGTAATTCAGATTTAATATAAAATTCCCTCTACATCCGATGTGGGATCCTTTATAGGGGGTTAAAACGAGAAATAATTACTACAATTTTGAAAGAGCTCTTTGATACACGATGCAACTAGGCTTTTATTTACAACACTAACTACATGCGACACGTGCATAAAGGGCGTTAAACGTTTTGAATTAAGAAAATTTAAATCGTACACATCTGCATTGCCGTAAAATGCTGGAACGTAAAAATGAACGAGAAAATGTTTATTCTCGTTTAGATCGTTACTGGTGCATTTGAAATAAAATTATTTTTGAAGTAATTTTTACTTTGAAATCCACATTTAACTATGTTTTATACAAATCTGGTGTTCTTCAGGGATTTAATCTGGGACCATTACTGTTTGTACTATATAGATATTAATGTCTTATTTAGACAAAAATGTTACTTACCTTTTGTTGTTTGTAAAAGACTTTAAATATTATAACAAGCATATTTATCCTGATGTCACAAAAATACATTTTACTTTTGAACCTAAAGATTAGATGAATACCATTGCCACGTTGTTTTAAATTAGTTCTTCAAAGTAAAATTTTGTAACAAACGTAAATATGTAATTAATTCAAATATTAACAGTCTCGGTGTTTCTTTTGTTGATTCTTTTGTTAATTTGAGGATTATCTTGAATAATTCTTTTAGATTTCGTGCATACATGAGCAAGTATATAAAAAATGCTTATCTTAAAAAGATTATACCCGTATGGATCAACTCCAAGCTCACGTATGTATATACAATACAAAATTCCAAATTATCTAAAGCGTTCGCATTGTCTCAGTTTAATTACTGTACCTTTTTATATCGTCCTGCTATTGATAACGTAATTTCTACTCGTATTCAAAAAATTCAGAACTCTTGTTTGTGTTTTGGTTGTTGGTTAAATAATAAAATGCTATCTGTAGCCGTCGTTCCCAATGCGAAAAAGTTAACTGTGATGGTTGGAGGATCGCATAGCACTCTCGAGATTCAAGAAACACGCTTTTTGTTAGAGCACTTAATTCATTTACCTCTGGATATTTTCTGAAAATTTTCTGTTCCAAATTGTAAAGCATGGCATTTACACGTTATATGTATTAAATTACTTTATGTATTTCTAAGGAAATGATCCATACAAAACATGGTTAAGACATTGTGCTGATAACATTAACACTTGGTCTGGGAAAAGCTGAAATTTCGTCAATGTATTTAGTACCACCCTCAAATTACTTTCTAGTATATATTTATAATCTTTTAGTAGATAATTACAATGAGAATGAGTTCAAAAGATCCCAATGTTTTTACTAGGATATTAGCAGC
Organism: Trypoxylus dichotomus; assembly: GCA_023509865.1. Lineage (NCBI taxonomy): Eukaryota > Metazoa > Arthropoda > Insecta > Coleoptera > Scarabaeidae > Trypoxylus > Trypoxylus dichotomus. The sequence goes on along the minus strand of CM042083.1, from coordinate 4,778,563 downwards.
ATTCTAGATATTGGGGTATAAAATGTATAGGTAATGCCTGGTAGAAGGACGAGGTATAACAAAATCAAAATCAGCGTTGTATTTACAAGATTGAACAGAAACTTGATATCGCCGCATCTTTTTCTAATGAATATAATAAAATAAAAAAAAGAGATCAGATTACAGAAGCATATAATAATTTTCTGCTTGGAGGTGATTATTGTGTAGATATGTTCATCAAAATAGTTTTGAATCAAAAAACAACTCCAGAATCTTCAATATGACAACTGTGGTGTATATCTCTGTATCGCAGTCCCTGAACATTGTAGGCCATTTTTGATGCCGAATCTAGCTTCTACGTGGTCTATTTCTATAGGGAACCTATTTCTGTCGCGATCCCACGACCTATAAATATACAGCTTTTACCGTCCCTAATCGAAAAATTTAAACGGTATTTGTCGGGGGTCAGCCCGTTTACCATAAATACTGTCGTCGAACTTTTGCAATTCTTATGATTATCGCTAGATTGGCGCAGCAATGGATTTCTTATAGGAATCGGTGCCGTAGAAGCTGAATATGGCGCCAGAATTGCTCTATGGCACTCAAGGACAGAGTTATAGTCAATAGAAGAAGACAAAAAGCAAGGGTATGGTCGCACCTGTTTCATCCTTCTATCGCAGTCCCTGAACGTTGTAGACCATTTTTGATGTCAAATCTAGCTTCTACGTGGTATATTTCTATAGGAAACTTATTTCTGCAGCGGTCCCACGACTTATAAAGATATTGATTTTATCGCCCCAAATCGAAAAATTTAAACGGTATCTGTCGGGGGTCAGCCCGTTTACCACAAATACCGTCATCGGACTTTTGCAAATCTTACGAATATTGTTAGATTGGCATAGCAATGGACTTCTTACATGAATCGGTACCATACAAGCTAAATATAACGCCAGAATTGTTCTATGATAGTCGAGGATAGAGTTATAGGCAAGATAAAAGGACAAAAAGGCGAGGGTATGGTCGCACTTGTTTCATCCCTCTATCGCAGCCCCTGAACGTTGTAGGCCATTTTTGATGTCAAATCTAGCTTCCACGTGGTCTATTTCTATAGGAAACTTATTTCTGCCGCGGTCCCATGACTTATAAAGATATTGATTTTACCGTCACTAATCGAAAACTTTTAAACGGTATCTGTCGGGGGACAGCCCGTTTACCACAAATACCGTCATCGGACTTTTGCAAATCTTACGAATATCGTTAGATTCGTACAGCAATGGACTTCTTATAGGAATCGGTGCCGTAGAAGCCGAATATGACGTTGGACTTGCTCTATGATGCTCGAGGAGAAAGTTATATAAAAAATAATGTAGCCTCACGTGTATAGCTTAGAGCAATGTATTTACTCCTATTCAAGTTTAGACTATTATTGGTACACCATACTCAACTTTTGTCGCTAGTCTCGGAGGCGCTTCAAAATCATCACCTTCAGAAATACGATACTACTTATAATTTGAGAGAAAATCAAGTTTGAAGTTGGAAAAATATGCCTCCCTGAATTGATGAAACTGTTTTGTAACAAGTAAATCATGTTAATTTTTCATCATTATTGCTATCTGTTTATTTTAGTTCAATATAAAAGGTATAAAAGACTCGTTAATATAACTTTGGTAATAGCGGAATAGTTTGAGTCAGTTTGGAACTGTTTACAACACTAGTATTAAATTCATAATAAGGTCATAAAAACGTTTTCGGAAAACTGTTAGAAGGTGGCTCATATCTCACTAGTTTTCCACACATTTTACTATTAGAGAAAAAGAAATAAGCATCAAAATATTGGATGCTAGCCTACATTACTGTATAAGTCGGATAAAGCGCCAAAGTTAACGTCTGCAGGGAGTTGTCTGTCGTGAATATTAAGCAGTTCAACTAGTCATGTATCTCGAACTGACTTACAAGCAGTAAGTACAACATCCGAGGTATCTCTGCGGAATTTTCCCAGTATTTCATCTGATTTCCGCACCAGGGACTACCTCTACACCTTTTTTGAAAAATAGCATTTCCATTTTTAGGATCCCTTTAAATTTAAATATCTGCGACGACGTGTGAGAGCCATTCATTTGAATTCAGCTCGAATTGTAATGTTAATTATAAATCTATCTACTATTTACAAGAAAATAGCTCGCATGAAGGGTCCCAGACTACATTTAAATATGTAAATTATACCTTGATTGAGTTTCAACATTACTCTCATACGGTATTGTACGAAACGAGAATGAATTTAATTGGTATTGTAATTTTAACCAATTTAGTTTAGTCTAAATTAATTCTAGCGATTCATGTAGTGACAATGCTTCAAACAATTGAAAACTGGATCGAAAGGAATACAATAAAGTACGTTTTCTAGGAGAAAAAAAATAACTTCACGTCATATGAAGGTAAAACACGTATAGATCGACAGAAATCGTTATCGCTTGGTTTCGAAGTTAACTCCTGTCTATACTTATTTCTTTTCTTTTCCCATTTTCTCCTCGTTTTTTCCAAGGGAAGAAATAAAAGATTTATAATGAAAGTTTAGATCCTCTATGTAAAAATAAGTTGAAAGTTACACAAAACGCCAATCAACTTCACAAGGTTTGTCGTCACGGGCTTTGTCGTCTCCCTTTTCGCATTATTTCTTTGATACATTGCCTAGCTCTTTAATTATTTTATTAATTCTTCTGGGTACTCCAGCTACCCTATTTAAGAGCTATTTTTAATTAAAATAAATATAGTGAAAGTAGCAAGTTGGACTAAAGCAATTTGAAATTAACTTTTTTCTAATTCAAAGACTGTATAAGAAGAACACAAATTATGTAATCAGACATAACACATGGGCTGAAAAGTCCCGGGCCTAATACATAGATGACGCTAGTTTTATTGCAGTCACCTTTCCCTCAGTTAGTACTAACCTTCAAAAGACAGCTGTTAAAATTTCATGATATTCTATTCATTAGTTTGTGAGTTATTGTGCTAAGAGTTACGCTACTTTTGTTATTTTCAAAACAATGGATCAAAAACAATTTCGTGTTTTAATTTTACACTGCTTCTTGATGGGAAAAAATACCGTTCAAGCGAAGCAATGACTTGAAAAGTGTTATGGGGACTCCGCTCCATCAGAAACAACAATAAAACGTTGGTTTGCTGACTTCAAACGTGGTCGTAGAGACACCGATGATTCAGAACGCAGTGGACGTCCAAATGATGCGGTAACACCAGAAAACATCAAAAAAATCCACAAAATCGTTTTGAATGATCGAATGAAAAGTGAAGTTGCCTGAGTTAGCTGACATCGTAAAGATATCAACAGAACGTATTGGCTTTATATTGCATGAGCATTTGACTATGAGAGAGCTCTGTTCAAAGTGGGTGCCGCGTTTGCTCACTGTTGACCAAAAACAAGAACGTGTTGATGATTCTGAGCAGTGTTTGGCCATGTTTAAACGTAACAAACCGGAATTTTTGCGTCGATATGTTGCAATGGATGAAACATGGATCCGTCACTTCACTCCGGAATCAAAGCGATCGTCATCTGAGTGGACAGCAACTGGTGAACCTCGTCCAAAGCGCCCGAAAGCACAACAATCGGCTGGAAAGGTTATAGCCTCGGTATTTTGGGATGTACGTGGTGTAATATTCATCGACTATCTTGAGAAAGGAAATACCATCAACAGTGAATATTATATAGCGTTATTGGAGCGTTTGAAGGCCGAAATTGCAAAGAAACGACCGCATATGGCAAAGAAAAAAATTTTGTTTCATCAAGACAACGCACCGTGTCACAAGTCAATCAAAACAATGGCAAAACTACATGAATTGAACTTTGAATTGCTCCCACATCCACCGTATTCGCCAGATTTGGCTCCCAGCGACTACTGGCTGTTTGCAGACCTCAAAAAAATGCTCGCCGGTAAGAAATTTCGCACGAATGAAGAGGTTATCGCTGAAACTGAGGCCTATTTTGAATGCAAAAGATAAATCGTTCTACAATAGTGGTATTGAAATGTTAGAGAGCGGCGCTGGAATGATTGCGTTGCTCTTGATGGAGATTACGTTGATGAATAAAGCTAATTTTGAACCAAAAAAACCGTGTTTTCTTTGTTTGGCCCGGGACTTTTCAGCCCATGTGTTAATATGAGATCCGAACAATGCTCAATGCAGACGAAAGAAAAGTAAATTGGATAGAGGAATCTACAGATGATGAAAAGAATCTCCAAGATAGTATAGATATATGGAATTAAACACTTAATGGTATGATGAACATAAATAAAAATAAAACAAAAGTTATGACCATCAGTGAAGAACAACTAAATAATGAGTGTCATTATCTAGGCCTACTGATAGAATACATTTGTAAAAATGACTCAATTTTATCGCATTCACATTCCACCCTGTATATACGAATGTTCAATGTCAACCGGGCAAAGAGGACCCGCTAAATTTGGATATATTACCTATCTAGCCCAATTCATCTCAGACACGCATTAGGTGTAATCAGATTCCAGCTTAAAGGGGTAAATAACTCGATTCTGTTAACCATTTAAGGCCAATGCAAGAGACCTGCCTATGTGCAATTACAGAAAATTGCCTTCTAAATGAAGTCCATTGAATAGTACATGTTTGTTCGGGCTAGTTTCAATCCCCATCAATATTTGAAAAGCGAAAATCGTTATGTCTTAACTTTCAATTTCTATTTATGTTTCCATTCTCTTCGGAAGATCGATACCTCTTCGTTTTTCTTTTTAGTTTGGAAACAATAAATATCAGAGTAATTCCTAAATGGACGCATTTGGTGTCATAAAGAATTCTATTCGCGTTCTATCGTGTTGTTTTAGCTAGAGCTTAATTAATTGCCACATCAACAACAAATTCTACTATAATTAGTTACACTAAGACTTGAACTTGACGCACAAAAATTCTAAATCTCATTTCCACAAACGGTACAATTTCATATTTTATGGAAGTTTTAAATCAAGACGCACCACTACCGTGTATATCTGTTTTGTGGGAGCTTTAACCCCTCGAACTCGACCACAGTTTATGAGTATTCCGGAAATTATAGATCCTTATCTATCTAGAAGTTATCCTTGATCTAAGAAAATGACACAATGCGTTACGCTATTAAGCTCTGCCAAATTGAATATTATACGTTATACGCCCAGGATGAATATGAAAGATTATTTCGGGTTAAGGTGTTAAAACGTATAATTTAAGGGAGAAAACGTATTAACGTTACCTGCTATTTTGTAAATCGGAAAATTTATCAAAGAAATTAATCTATAATTGATACTAAATTGATGATAATGTTTAAGGGGGAAAATAAAAATTTAGTTTTATTTTGGGAATGTTGTACTAAATAGCAAAAATATTAAAAAGTGTAATTCGTATTTTTTTTATTATTATTTTAATTGTGAAAGAGTTGAAAAACCTTTGGTGACTTACTGGTTTACAACAGCATTTCTTACACTGTGTTTTGCGGAAGATTGAGGCTTCCTCGGTTTTAAAAATCACCTAGTTTCAAAAATATAGTAAATCTACTATACTTTTATATAAAAGGATGCTGCGAGTATTGATTTATCAATGTATATCTTATAAAGTATAAATAAACTATATCTTAACATTTTATTTAGCCTTAACCTTATATTTATTGGCATATTTACATACAAAAACCTCCCACTACACTAACACCACCAAATAACATTCAATTTATTAGCTTTTATAACTTTTATAATATCCAATAATAAAAGCAATTAATCTAATTTTCCTTTGTACTTTTATTATATTTTCCGAGATATAAACTTTTTTCTTAGATACACAACTTAAAACGAAATATTTCGATTAACTTGTGAAGCATCCTGTATACATTTATAAAGAAAGCTGGACATCTTTGCCTTAAACTGTCTGACGCGTTGTTTCTTTTAAAATAAATACTTTTGTCAGTGAATGAAGATAAACTTGGAAATATTAATAAAGCAGAGTACCTCAAGGGACAAAAGTAACGCGTTTTAAAATCGCTAGTTCGTCAGCAGTTTTGGTACATAAATTTTGCAAAAAAGAACGATAAACATTCAATTTCTTTCGCAAAAAATATATAGTTCAGATAAATAAAAATATAGGCTAATGAAATATTTACGATATTTTTTATCGAAATTTCGGCGTCTTCAAGTATACTAAAAACTCCAACGTGATTTATGAATGATATAAAGGTTCAAGCTAAAGAAATTCTTGAAACTATACGGATACGCAACCTGTCAAAAGTATGAAACGACAGTCAGACTCCTATAGAATTTTAATAAAGGCGTAATATATCGTATATTCTTGTGCCTTATTTATTTTTAAAATAGAAAAGATTTCAAGTTATAGTATAGTTGTAGTTTGTTTATTATTATTCGAGGGGTAAGCAGTAACAATCTTTTTGTAAAATAGATAAAGTGAAATGGGACAAGGAAGTAGTATATATACAGTTCATTACATTTGGGATTAATAACAAATATTGGTTGGTTATGTAGCAGATCTGTAGTGTTGAAGTGGTTACTATAAATATCATAAATGTAATTAGTTTACTCTGGAAAACTTAGCGATACCAACGAAATGGAATTGTATGACATAATGAAGGATATCCCTTTTGATGCTCAAAAAGAGACATCGTTTTCATTGAGAGATGATACAACCCTACAATTTTTGCAACCACACAGCTCACATACCGTAAGAAACAGTAGAAGCAATAGAAGCTGAACAATAGACATGGTATAAAAATAACAAGAATAAAGTCGGAACCTCCAACGCAGAATCAGCTGAATTCAAAACGCAAATTGGAGCAGGGATGCATATTAAGTCCATTGTAATTCTCGATACTAATAGACGACACTTCCTAACTACACATATAAAAGTCTTTACATTGAATAGGTATTGATTACGACCATAATAAATGCTGACTCTCAAGATAAAGGTCGAGGTCTCTAACAGAATATTTACGTTCATATTCTAACATTTATTTTGCTCTTACTGAAATGAAAACAAAACCAAAAGCTTTTCTGAAGTTTTCTCCAGATGGTAGGTGTTTTTCCCGAGGAAGTAAATCCTCAAATCCGCTTAATTTTATTTTTACTTACTTCTGCCCGTTAAATAAATACGGAGAACCTATTCATGCACATATATCTTTTCCATCATTATCCATTGTCATCAAGGATACGCTCGAACAGGTAAAAATTTCTTTTGGTATGTCTTAATTTCATAAAATATCGCAATCTCCTTACTGTAATACTCAAAATACACTTTTATATGGTGTGAATGATTTTGTAACGTAAGAAATGTAAACAGAGAAACCCTACGCATGCTGCGATTATGGATGGAAGTGCGTTTGAAGTTTGAAGTTGCCACCCAAAGTAAATATAGAGAGGGCAAGGTACAGAAAGAGATGTAAAAGAATATATATTTACTGGAGCCAGAGTGATGTTCCTGCAGAGAAAGAAGCTTCCATTATAAATATTGGGGATTATGTTATTGAGGGTAGAGGAAATTGAAAGAACATGACAAGTTTTTCTTGTAGTTATTTACCTTTGCTTCCCTATTTTCCAATAAATTTCTTTTAAATTTGCTTAAAATGTTTACTTACCTCTGCGGAGACTACATTCCCAAACGTGTACGTAGATCAAATATTTATTTTTAATTCATTCTGTTGTCTAAACAACAGGATCTTACATAAACATGTTCCGCTTAAACATATATACGAGAAAAAAATCTTCCATATTAGTTCTTATATATTAAACTAGACTCAATTTTATTTTGTTTCTTAGTTTCAATTATAATAAAAAAAAGAACAAATTTCCTCTATCATATCTAATTTAAGTATAAAATAGCATTATTAATTCTTTAATATAATTAGTTTTAGTCAAAAAATTATAAAACTTAAAATATAAAAAATAAATATTCTTTTAAAAAATCAATATCATATTTACGTTTAAAATTTTAGTGCATGTTGCGAATTTATTCCTTAAGAAAAATGAATGTGTATGTCTGCGAATTGCAGCCTTCTAGGCGTCCTCCAAGGCCTCGTAAGTTTTTTGGGAGTGAACCAATAGTTTCTGTAGATTCCATTTCCTTTAAAATTCTCCATATGGTTATTTCACCAAGCTCCTTAGAAGTTATCTTGATAGCTATCGATTTAGAATTGTTCTGTTTGCTTTGCGTATGTAAATTATAAATCATTAACCTTTGCCCACTGCTCCTTCAAAGATTTTTCGATTGGTCTATAAAATGACCATGATCTTACCCAATCACTCCTTCCTCAGCCATGTCAGCAAACAACCAAATAGGCAACCAAAACGAACGAAGAAATTTGACAATTGACATTACAAAGACGTAGTAAGAGTGATCAGTAATTTATTTTATCCAACATAAATTTCGTCATACTCTTTTGTCGTATGTAATTTTATGTATTTGCCAATAGAAAACATCGAAATTTTATTTCATGGACAACCTGTATAAATAACACATGTATATAGATTTCAATTTCCTTTTTGGGTTTAAATAGAATTAGTTTATTCAGCTATTAAAATTTTCATCGCGTCAGTTCGGGTACACAATCCGCACAAAAGCTATGCAAAGGTTAAAAAAGCAACCCTAGTGATATCGCTGTTCAATATATGTAGCTATGTATGTGCCTTGATACATTGAACGATTCTGAGCATTGGCTTTTTGACATGTCCATAGAAAAGGGCCTTCATTTACATAAGGTTACATATGTTCCTGTATTGAAAATTTGACTCTTATATATTACCATGATTTATATTTCGAAGGCTTTACAAAAAAAAAAGGGGACGACATATTCAAGTACTATAACACTTTCGTTATACATATTTATATGTGCCATGTATATCAGCACGTTTTCACTCGTTAGTTTTTAAATTTCGTCGATATACCACACTGTTCTGTTTATTTTGTTCTTGTCTCTGACTGTCCCCTTTGCTTCATCATTTTCCTCTTTTTTAGCATTCTATTTTCTTCCGCACAACTAGGGAACAACAAACACTAACAAATCAATTTCTGCTTCGAAATAGATGTTTGAAATTCATGGGATATAAATCATCTTAGGGAGATCATCATACCCCTCTATTTCTTACATGCTTTCGCCATGTATCCCTAGATAGATATTTAGAATAGAATTAACTTAGATGGGACGACTTCGAACTTGGAAATGGAGTATGTGAAATGAATTTTTGAAAATTATCTCGCTTACAGTAAGAGGTTTAGAATAGTTTTATTAACAAAACAAGAGAGAAATAAAGTTAAGACAGGTAAAACTGTTTGGAATTAATATTACATTATACATTATACGTTAAAACACCTACTAGTATAAAACACATCGGTTAACCACTGCTAAAATAATTCTTTTGTTAATTTTCCAGATGCTGATGCTGTTAAATGAAGATTCTTTCTTTGAAAACAATGAATAGAAGAGAAAGCAGATCTGCGTCCAGAATGTAGTTCAAGATTAAAAGCACCCTCATTGGGATGATGTTTTGCATTAGTAACGAAAATCTAGGCAATTTTCCTCCGATTGCTCGGAGTCCTAATTTATTTATGTTTCTTCAAACTATTTTGTGAGTTCATTTAAACCCAATGTCGTGATGCTCTAAAAATTCTTTACACCAATGTAACACATGGGCTGAAAAGTCCCGGGCCTAACACATAGATGACGCTAGTTCTATTGCAGTCACCTTTCTCTCAGCTAGTACTAACCTTCAAAAGACAGCTGTTAAAATTTCATGATATTCTATTCATTAGTTTGTGAGTTATTGTGCTAAGAGTCACGCTACTTTTGTTATTTTCAAAACAATGGATCAAAAACAATTTCGTGTTTTAATTTTTACACTGCTTCTTGATGGGAAAAAATACCATTCAAGTGAAGCAATGGCTTGAAAAGTGTTATGGGGACTCCGCTCGATCAGAAACAACAACAAAACGTTGGTTTGCTGACTTCAAACGTGGTCGTAGAGACACCGATGATGCAGAACGCAGTGGACGTCCAAATGAGGCGGTAACACCAAAAAACAAAAAAAATCCACAAAATCGTTTTGAATGATCGAAAAGTGAAGTTGCGTGAGTTAGCTGACATCGTAAAGATATCAAAAGAACATATTGGCTTTATATTGCATGAGCATTTGACTATGAGAAAGCTCTGTTCAAAGTGGGTGCCGCGTTTGCTCACTGTTGACCAAAAGCAAGAACGTGTTGATGAGTCTGAGCAGTGTTTGGCCATGTTTAAACGTAACAAACCGGAATTTTTGCGTCTATATGTGACAATGGATGAAACATGGATCCATCACTTCACTCCGGAATCAAAACAATCGTCATCTGAGTGGTCAGCAACTGGTGAACCTCGTCCAAAGTGCCCGAAAGCACAACAATCGGCTGGAAAGGTTATGGCCTCGGTATTTTGGGATGTGCGTGGTGTAATATTCATCGACTATCTTAAGAAAGGAAATACCGTCAACAGTGAATATTATATAGCGTTATTGGAGCGTTTGAAGGCCGAAATTGCAAAGAAACGACCGCATATGGCAAAGAAAAAAATTTGTTTCATCAAGACAACGCACCGTGTCACAAATCAATCAAAACAATGGCAAAACTACATGAATTGAACTTCGAATTGCTCCCACATCCACCGTATTCGCCAGATTTGGCTCCCAGCGACTACTGGCTGTTCGCAGACCTCAAAAAAATGCTCGCCGGTAAGAAATTTCGCACGAATGAAGAGGTTATCGCTGAAACTGAGGCCTATTTTGAGGCAAAAGATAAATCGTTCTACAAAAGTGGTATTGAAATTGGATTGCGTTGCTCTTGATGGAGATTACGTTGATGAATAAAGGTAATTTTGAACCAAAAAAACCGTGTTTTCTTTGTTAGGCCCGAGACTTTTCAGCCGATGTGTTATGTCCGTAATCGCGCATAAGCTTGGAAGCAATCGTCTCATTAGTCTTTGAATGAAAATTAGGATTTGAGGTCTAGTGGAAGTAAAAATTATTCCTATTTCACCTGTGCGTGTTAACCTGCTTTCCGATAGCCTCTAAGGTGAATGGGCTGTTTATGTAAAACATTTACTCTACCAAGAAACGATGCAAATGAAAAAAAAAATATTATTGGCCCAGTTAGATGTATTCATAAAATAAGTTAAAGTTATCTGGGAACTTGATGAAGTTGAAAAAGTTCGTAGTAGGAGTGTAACGAAGCCTAAACCAGCTTATAACTCGTTTGCGGGGCTTCCTTAGTTCCCTATTTAATAAAATAACGACTTTAATTTTCTTTTAATAAACCGCTTACCTTTTCTTTTTGACCCGTTTTATCCTCACGATGTGAACTCCTTAAGCTTTATTTCATTTCTAGGGTCAAATACGACTACAAAATAAAATAAAACCTTATTAACAGAACAGTTTTAAGCTCGATCGAGGATGGAAGTCATAGTATGAAGTTTTTACGTGACGTATTGTTCAAGATAACGGAATCGTGTTATTCTTATTGAATAATATTCAAACATTAAAGCAATTATTGTACAATATTATCAAAATTTAATACTATACAGAGTGTTGCATTAGATACAATACATCCAACTTAAGAAACAATACTTCTAGTAATATAAATATTAAATTACGATTAATATTAACTTAATTAGTAAGAACTTTCTTTTGATAATACTTGCTCTGCTGAGATATTACGATATATCTACATACACTGTGACATTTAGGTATTAAAAACGATTTGAACTTACATTCAGTCTGGTGATGTAGTTGATAGCACAATGCGTCGGTAATGGTGAGGTCGTGGGTTCAAATCCTAGCGTAACCGAAATTTTTTCATGAATTAGAAAGATCTAATTTTTGTAAATCTTAAATCCAAAATATTTTGCGAAAATTTTAAAATAAAAATTTCATTATTCACAGCCGACATATTCGTACGTGAACATGTTATTGAACCTTTAGCATGGCATATTTTATATAATTACATCTTTTCATTTTCCGTACTTTTTTATTTTATTTTAAAGACATCCTGCATAATAAAAAGTAAATCAAAACTTGTACTCATTAGTCGTAACGCCTGTCGGAATCCGCTATGTGACTAGGTATTTTTTTGTCCTTGACGTTTCGCGAGCAAATGCAGTTCACATTTTCAAAGGTATTATCTTCGTGCTCGTTGTTACTGCCTTAAGTATGCTCCTTCGCTCCGCTGAACTGCTGTGCAGCGAGCGCCAATAGCGTGACCACAATTGCTTGCGAAACGTCAGAGACAAAAAAAATTTAGTAACACGGCGGAACCCGACAACCGTTACAACTATGACAAACTGCCGTGAGAGTCAGATACTATTTGTACTCGTTAAATTTCATCATGTTCATTCACTGTATGATTTAAATTATATTCTAACAAGATATACACATTCGATATGACAACTTGAATGCACATTAAAAAGGACCAAATCGAAAAAGAGGACTGAATAACCAAATTGGCAGAATTACAATCACCTAAGGTAATAAATGGATTTACTAGATTGGAATAAAACGTACGAAATTGGTTGCTCGTAACATACCCACTCCCAATTATTTATAATCGTATCTAAACACATTGTTAGGAAGAATTTTTTTGAAAAAAAGCAAGCGGACCTAGTTCGAATATTTAAAAATAATTCAACTAGAATTGTGGGATGATAAAATACGGAGAAAGCAAGTCTCGATTGGAAATTTTCAAGAACCGAAATAATGCAGGTTTTAGTTGGACAGACGTTGCTGAAGGCAGTGACGATTTTCCACATCGGATGCTACCTAAAAATTTTATCCAACGAAATATCGGTTTAATTCTTTTTTCCTTTCAGATAGAGCGCAGTCACGTATAAAATTGAATTTACATGATTTTATGTAATTCTCCCGGATGATATAAGGTATTCTAAACAACCTCCAGTGCGGGCTCTTTTATGGGATTTCCTTGTAAGATATAATTTGCGAAATGCTTACGTTGTCATTGTTATCACTTCTTCATTGTGAACATTTTCAATTTCCCAAGTCATTTTAAAAGTTACATCGTACATGGTGACGTTGGAAGTTACAGTATTAAATATCTACCAAAAGTACCACGTTTAATAAGAACCCTAAATGTTCGAAATTTCATTTTAATTATTATGTGTTGTAATATGAATATTTCAGACACAAGAGATTTAATTTCTAAGAAAATCAAAATAGACTTCTTTAGCCATAGTTACTTTCAAGAAAGAATAAAAGCATTTAATACAGTTTTATCTGTACAATTTATTGGTCTATTCAGCTTTTTATTTTACACAACAACAACGAAGTTAAATTAAATTCCCTCAAATAAAATTCCATTATAAATTGCATTGTAATTACTATTATTATTCTTACAAAATTAGACAATTCCATTCAGGAGTGTATATTTACCATTCAAAGCGAATTTTCTAGATTTATAACGTTCGGAGATTGACCTCCGACGAAGTTGAAGACATGCATAAATTCGGATGTAAAACACTGCAGATTTAAAATTTATTTGTATTGCAGCTAATTGCATTGCAACTATTATTATTCCTATTAGAAAATTTCTCCTTAGTCTGGAATATTCGATTCCCATTCAAAGGAAACTCTCTAGATTTAGGATATTTAGAGATTCATCTCCGACGAATTTGAAGTTCGTAACAACGCGTATGGATAAATTAGCACGTAAAAAACATGGTTTCACTTAGATTTGAGAAGTAAGCTGCATACACTCGAAATATATACTTTGGAGCCCAAAAGTTAGTTGAAATTTTTTGGTCGTCTTTTGTACAGCCAGGAAAATGATGTTATAGCTTAGAAGTAAAGGTTTGGAATAAATAATTAATGTATTCAATTATAAACAGGTAATATCATTGCAATTGGTTAAATTTTGATGATTAGGGTATTCATACAATAAAGATTATGTTTGAAATAGAGTTTCGCGATACTTGCAGAATAAATAAAGTTAGCTAACAAATTACCAGTTATAAAATACCTCTTCTACTTACTCAATTCCTATATTGCTAATGAGGCAATTCAACAGTGTCAACGGATATCCTGTTTGATGGAATAACATGCACATAAACGATTATAACATCAATAAGTTAACCAGAGCACCTCTTAAAGCATTATTCGTGATTTATTTTATCATTAATAACTGCGCGATACTGAGCGAAGCGGTATTTATTTATTTCATAATGTTAGTGACTAATAATGACAGACTAGATGAGATTTACTTTGTTTCCGATGTAGTTTCTCAAGATAATATATACGATTCTAAAAATAAATCCTTGAAATATTTCTAATGATTATTGTAAAGTAATTATTAAAAGTGTTAGCGAAGATATGAATTCGAATTTCCACTATATTTTTGTTAACAAGACTCGAATGCAGTATCTCCATAAAATTACAAAAGTAGCAAATGTGCAAATATGTTAATTTTTACAATTACATAGCGCTGTTTCGCATCAAGACCTTGTCTGCTTTTATTACACAAAAGATTAAAATGTGCAATGACCAACAACTGTCAAGAGCCATCGCATAGTCACGGGGAATAAAATTCATTTGCATGATGTTTTTCGTATTTGCATACATCCTCGAGGGGTAACTGTTTTAATCTTCGTAATTCTAATGTTCAAGCAAACGTATGAAATGAAAAAGTATCTACTAATGCGTATATTTTTACTGTATAAATGGTATCGTGTACTATCGTGGTATAATGTCTTGAACCGAAATGTAATACAACAAATCTCTAATTGTTATACAAAAATACTAAAGGATAAGCAACTAACTCTCCAAAAGGAAGTAATACTCAGAAAAAGCCACTTCTGATAGATTTTCTATTTCACAGAAAGTTCTTCAATATATTTTGACCAGAAAAAGAGAAACACCAAAAACGCAATGTGTCTTGGGACCTAGCGAAAACTAAGTGAAAATTTTAAATCTGCAGTCCTAAAAGTAGAATTTTCGTTCGATGATGATTTGGATGATGATATTGGGGTAGCATTTCGATAGCATCAGAAATTCGAGAAAGGAGCCGGTTGATGCTCGTTGGCCATACAGTTTACCGCAGGGTTCTTCACTCAGGTCATTATATGGATCAGCCACTAGCAGATTAATTAAGAGAAATAATTTAAAACAAAGCTTTAAGCATTTGCATGGAGGCAATGATTTTCACCCCAATTGATGCGATGCATGTGGAAGCATAAGAACCTCCTTTAAAGTTTAGAAGACAGTATGTGGGACCCAAGGAAATAACAAAAATAAAAATCTATAGATGAGATACATAATCTGGCTGTAAGATCTAACAAACAGATATTGGAAGAAATCTTCATAAGTCTAACTTGTAAATATAACGTATCCAGAATATAACGAGAAACTTTTGCATGATTACCAATTATTTCGAAAAATCCAGAGTAAAACTATGGATGCAGTATATATTTATGTTGATAAATCTAAATGTAGAGACGGTTGTGGCTATGTAGTTTAAACTACTAAAATATAAGAGGAAGGCAAGAATCTATGATATATTTTAATTAAATATTAGTGAATTATATGTTTAGATAATTTATTTTAAAACAAGAAATACATATTCGCTTCTAAATGTTATAACAGTGAAATTACACAGTTAAAAAGGTGGTCCACGTCACTGTTCAGTATTAAGTCATATCCTGTGAGAAATTTCATCTCTAAGATATCGGATACTAAGCACTCTTCCTAAAGGAATGCGTGAGAATTGAACACGATCCTTTTTGTTGGTGTTAATCGTATATATGTATATAGAGTTGCGTCTGATTTCGTTTTATACATAGAAATAACACAGGATTGCTTCTTCTGCCTCTATATTTGAATTCTATTTAAAATCAAGAAAAAACAAAGTTAGAAAGGTAAAATAAATACGAATGAATTTCTATTTCTCCGTGAATTCTGAATGTTTGTTATTAAATACTAAATAATCACACAGTTGAAATTGTAGTTTTATTGATATTCCTTGCCAAAGGGGGTTGATTCGGAGCTCCGTCCTATACATTGTTTACACTAACGACATGTTTGTTTTCTTTAAGTGGAGTTACTGCAGGTATTTCTTTATTACAATTTACTTGTTCGTTTAAAATAAACTTCAATTCAATTCAAATCAAGTAAATTAAAATTAGTTCTTTAATAAAATTCAGTAATATCTTCTTCTAACTATGAAACCTATTTTACAATCGTCGTCGTATCAGCATATAGAACTATAACTTACGTTAGAAGTACAACTTCGTAATAAATTATATTTAAAATAGCATAATTTATATAGTATAGTTAAAAGCTCCAGAATTCCTTAAGGAGGTTTCTCAATTGGAATAAATATTGTATTAAAACATAATTTTAGAGAATAATGTGCAATTAATTAAAACTTAAAAAATCTGAAGCACCAAAATGTATGTTAGCCAGGGTAATTTATTTAAGTTTTGAAGATATTTTGGATACAATCAAATTTATTTTATTTTTTGCGAATACTTCCCCGTATCTATTTCATTCCTTTTTCCATTTTAGTCACAAGTGGATGTTGTTTCTAATAGAAATTCACGAAGCAAGTGTACGTTTATAAAGCGCTTATAAAGGCCTGTTTAATCCAACAATTATAGCGAAGTGACTCGTAAGGGACCCGCTAATAACAAGTTATAGGAACTGAACAGCGAAAGTTTTAATCTTATCAGTTTCGAAGATGTGTTCAGCCAACAGCATCACCTGGACCTACATGGAACCGTATATAAAGCTCAATTCTACCTAAATCATGTATTCAGCGATGCGGACGGAAGATTACGCAGATATTTGGCAACAAACACCTTTAAGTATTTTGCTTTATCACATTAATATTATTGAAACGGTGGGGGGCAATGAGAATTTGTGGAGTTACAGTGGAAATTTACTTACTAAATACTTGATTTTAAGAGAACACTCCATGTATGAAAAATTTTAATGTGTTTTTCTCTTGATTTAACTATTTGCATCTCTGTACTTCAAATAGAAGTTCACACGAATCCACAAAATTCTCACATGAAGCTCGACAAATACATGCAAATGTATACTGTGATTTTTCAATTTTCTTTCAGCAAACTTAATGTATTCTCATATTCAATATTAAGTCAAAATTTGCGACGTCGTATAAATTTTCCCGTTTATGCAGTCCTACATACACCACCTCCAGATTAAGTATGGTTAACTTCGTATTTTATTTAAGCGAAGTCATTGTGTTAGCTGGGGAAACCTAGATTTCATTCCACGTCCTTAAATTGCATTTTACATCGCTGTAAATCAGATTAAAATTGAAGAAACTCAAACAATAAATTATATTCATAGAAATGCTGTAGCGTTCTGCAAATATATTATTCTCCCTTCTGTATAAGGCAAAAAAGTGTTTCCTTTTGCGAACGTAACTTGATATATAGGCTTCGCTACAATCGAAAATGTTTTGCTTGGACTTTCCAAGGATATCCTCGTATACATTCAGAACTAGATAAGGGATTATGTATGTAAAACATCCGTAAACATTTACGAACGTATAGATGACAGCCGAGTGAAACCTAAAAACGAATTCACCCACGTTTCCTTAATACAATGGAGTGTTTATTATGTGAAAAAAAAAGATTGCTTTAGATTGCTTGATTATAAATAATTTAGCAGTCCCAAGTTTTACAGAAAAAGGGCGTGTAACGTTTTTTTAACGGCGCCAGTAATAAATCAAAATAAAAGCTGGCCTTAGTTACGAAAACAAAGAAAAATAATTGTGATAGGTTTGATCCAAGGGTTATCGTAAAAATTTTTGCATACAAAACCACTTGATACGGATTAAAATTTTAAATAAAATACCTCATTTACGTCATATAAATTGCTTGAATTAAGTTTTCCTCTCTCATCTTTCTCAAGTTATAATGTATATACATACTTATGCAAGTGTTATATCCCTTGACACGAGGACGAATCAACCTGACTTTTCTTTTTAACGCCGTCTAGGTGAAATGAGTGGCGTGATGTTTTGATATGTGTGAGTGGATTAAACTGGTTCGGTTCGCCAGAGCAGGTAGGCTATTAGTAGGATCATGTTTGGACAAGAGGTACACACTTCTGTTGAGCAAAAAATTTTTGGCGCGAAACTTTCAAGGATCCAAGTCTACGACTGGTGCAAAAAATTTTCCCTTTACCGAGAGTCAGTGGAAAACGAGAATCCTGCACGTCGACCGAAGGCAAGCTCCAGTGAGGCGTCCGATTCATGAGCTGATTGAAGATGACCTCCGCCTTACAATATGGGAAATTGCTGCACACGTCGGGATATCATATGGGAGTGACTTGGCTTACCGAAAAGTATCGGCAAGGTGGGTTTCTCGATTCTTGATGAAGGATTAGAAAGCAAATTGACTTTTGGCACGATATCGAACAAAGGAGAATGATTCGTTGGAGTACATTATCACCTATGATGAGACGTGGGTACACCATTACATCCCAGAGTCTAAGCAAGCAAACATGAAGTGGCGAAAATCCGGAGAAGCAGCACCATAGAAAGCCAAGACTCATCTATCTATTGGGAAGGTTCCTACAATGGCTTTTTTTTGATCATAGAGGCATACTGCGTATAGAATGGCGTACAGTTACTGCAGCGTGCTACTGTAAACTGCTTCATGAAGTGAAATTGGCTTATCGACGGAAAAGCCATGCATACAGCTGCATATCGTAAATACTGGAAATCAATCGGTTTTCGGAAGAGAATTTCACCCTTTGAAAGCGAATTTTAGCTGATGAAAAGAGTTCCTTTGTATATCTGAACATACTGGACATCCTCACCAAGTTTCATCAAATTCTGAATTTGACACCTAGGGAGATTTCCTTGGTAAAGTAAACAAGTGAAATCATAAATGTAATGTTAGGAATCTCAATGTCGCTTTGACAATCAACACCTGTCAGTTATTATTAACAGCTATTTCGATGTGTATTTCGTATATAAATAATCAAATAAAGAAGTAAATTTGAGAAATCAATACGAACTTTATTATATTTTCAAATACCATAAAACTTTTTTTTGAGAATTATTAGTCCCAATGGTACCTTCGATCAATTATTGAATACCAGCTTTAATGGAAAAACCGTATGCTGTTACGCTGCGTCATATACTGAAACTTTTGCGCCTAGGAAATGGGAACACATAGTATCCGATTTGTCGTTTATAGCCCAATAGAGTTGAGATGAAAGCGTCATAAAAGTAAAATCAATACATACGCAAATTACTACAACAAATGTTACACACATTTTATTCCTCTACAAAATTCCTATTAGCCTATCACACGTACTAGCCGCGTCACCTGATTTCCGAGATCTTCGAAGTTCGGCGAAAAGCTCAGCGTAAATGCGCATGTTATAGCCTGTCAGAAATTGAATTTTGTTACTATTTTACGTTATAGGAAGCAGATATTAACCTCAGTTTCGAATTTATACTTCGTTTACCGGAATAAATTTGCTCTGGATATATAATTATTTTGTCATTTAGTCGGATTGATCTTATATATGATTTTCTATTTTAACATGCAAATATTCATCAATATAGAAAAGGAAATTATTAAAAATAAAAAAAAGTTTTTATATAATATGATCGAAAACTCTTTAAAAATACGTTGTCATTTTCGTATCTTATATTTAGTTTAGTTAAACTGTTCATTAACATGTAGTTTCTAATAATAGTTTTATTAGAATTATTATTTAGATTGAGTTACCGTGAAAAAGTGTTATACGCAACCGTCAATAAGTTTTGGATGCAAGGCGAATTTCCTTTAAACTAATACAACTGACAGGCATATCGTGAAATCGTTAATCCCTATTATAAATTATTGTATGCAAATATAAAATTGTTACATATAATCCGCAAAGTCCAAACATTTA
This sequence comes from Trypoxylus dichotomus, assembly GCA_023509865.1. Classification (NCBI taxonomy): domain Eukaryota; kingdom Metazoa; phylum Arthropoda; class Insecta; order Coleoptera; family Scarabaeidae; genus Trypoxylus; species Trypoxylus dichotomus. The sequence goes on along the minus strand of CM042083.1, from coordinate 4,758,608 downwards.
GATACAAATTTCACTTGAATACATTTTATTGCTTTTTTTTTAAGAACAGACTATTGTTTGACGGGGGTGGGGTGAGATACATGTAGTAATTACTAGCCTCGGCAAAGAGGGGCAAGCTGGAATTAAATTGTGGTTATGTGTACACGAAATAACCGATCAGCATTATTGACAATGATTCAGATTTTCTCATACAAATTTGTGAAGGTGCGTCGAAAGATCCATTAAGTTGTCACAAAGATTACGCTAGATTTGCAAATACAGGGTGGCGCAGGGGAACGGGAAATTTTGAACGTTACAGTTGTCAGCACTGTAGAGCCGGCAGTTGTTCGTAACGTGGCACAATTGTTGTGAACGCATTGCCATTTAGTAATCATGGATCGTTAGACTGGTGCGGAACGTGCAGAAGCTGTGAGAGCGTTCTAGAAAAATGGTGATAGTGCGACTGCCGCGCAGAGGATATTTCGACAGTATTATCAGCTTGGACGTCATAGACGTGTGCCATTTGCATAATTTTGAAGAAACAGGATCTGTCTTGAAAAAGAATGCTCCAGGTGGCATTCGAACGGTACGTATCCCAGAGAACATTGAGGCTGTTGAAGCTGCAATCGAGAGAAGTCCTCGCCGCTCCGTTCGACAGCATGCATCTACGCTAGGGATTAAGCGACGAAGCTTACAAAGAATACTGCACGAATTACATTTCCATCCCTATAAGTTGCAGATTGTGCAACAATTATATGAACGAGACCCAGCGTCACGCATGAAGTTTAGTAGGCAGATATTAGCTAAAATTAACGAGGACGCGAATTTCATTGGTAACATATGGATATCAGACGAAGCCCATTTCCACCCAAACGGTTTCGTAAACAAACAGAATTTGCGTTATTGGGCCCAGGACAATCCTTGAGTTACACCAGCGACCACTACATAGCGACAAAGTCACAATATAGTGTGCTGTATCATGTCATGGTGTTATCGGCCCTTATTTTTTTGCACGTGAGGATGGTAGTGCAGCGTCAGTAATATCCGCTCGATATGTTAAAATGCTTCAAACATTCTTTACACCGAGACTGTACGAGCTTAATCTTAACATGGAAAACATGTGGTTTCAGCAGGGCGGAACCACGTCTCACACTGCTCGACATTCGATGGCAGCAGTTCGTCAATTGTTTGGAAGACGCATTATTTCACGTAACGGTGAATGGCCTGCGAGATCCCCTGATCTTAGTGTGTGAGACTTCTTCCTGTGGGGTTATCTTAAAGGCAAGGTGTACCGTAGATGACCTGCAACAATCCATGAACTGAAGGAGAACATTCAACAAGAAATCACTGCCATTCCCCAAGATTTGCTACACCGCGCATTCCAGAGTTTTTATAACAGGCTGTTAGAGTGTGAACGCCGAATGGGAGGACATCTTTCCGATGTCATCTTTAAAAAGTAAAGAGACACTTTTGGACATTTTGATTGTAAAAACATAAATGACATGCTGCATACATGCACTTTCGTTAATAAATTACTAGTTTTATGAATTTATTCGTGGAAATGACGTTATTTCAAAATTTACCGTTCCCCTGCGCCACCCTGTATAACATCACTGGATGTGGAGCAATCGTTTTCATCGTTAAAAAATATTTATTCCGCACGTCTTACTAATTTGTACTTGCACTGTAACTTGCCCCACTTTGCCGAGACTATTAATCAGCATTAAAACACTATTACTTTGTTAATTTAACCTATTTTGTAGAAACAATGATAACGGAGATAGTAATGGTCTGCATTTAATTTGAATCAGCCTGTATATTTAATGGTTTACTCACGAAGTGGATAAAATAATGCAGTAACCATCGCAATACATCTAAATTCCCTCTAAGAAAAGTGTTCGATGCGAAGAGCGAGATAAAATAATTCACGAAAAGTCAAAGTCAAAAATGTCGAATCGATTTGAATTGGTGAAATGGTGAAATGGTAAAAGATTAAGAATGAATCGCTCCGACCGCAGAAATGTAATGCAATTAAGTAAATTACACAATCAATGTAATTCACGTTTCGCCTCGCTCAAGATTCCTTTTAAGTCAAAGAAATAATTTATAAGATTGCATATAATTAGAATGGATAGACAAAATGAACAAGCTAACGAGCGCGGTGTTTCACGTTTCTCGATCGAAGTTCGCTCGAAAAAGGAACTCAAATAGCTATCTAGCCATCGGCTAGAAGAGCTACTCGATTCTCGAGCCAGATAGGAAGCATTTCGGATTCGTCGTGTACACGCCACTAGCCTATTTGAAATTCAATGATAATCAATAAATTACAACGTAACTACTGACCGTTTTATCTTGAAGCAGACCGATGCGGCAATCAAGGATGACAGTAGATCCAACCCTGGTGGTGATATTTTGTGGATCTTGTCCTTCCTCAAAGAATGGTCCCCAACGCGAATCTGGTTGATGATAATGCGGCGGGGGAAACGCGCGTCCGTAACTATGGCGTACAGGTTCGGTTGACGCCGTTGAATGTTCGACTTTAGTCAGTATTTCTGTCGGTTTCTCGGTTGTAGAAATTGTTATGGTTGCGGCAGTCGTACTAGTGACAATCGTAGCCGAAAATGTCGTCGTGTTGTTCGCTAATTCTACGTGCTGCGGCGAGTCAGATAAAAATATTGTCGTAGTCTCATTTTCTGTGGACAAACGAAAAAAAAAAGAAAAATTAATAACGAATCGTATCACTTAAGATGTACAGAGTCATTGAAAAGTAAAAAACTTAATTTAAAGAAGGCGCATTTTTCTGAACATTATGTATTCGGATATTACTATCAAATTTTGCCATTTACGAGTATGTATTTTATTCTACTTAAGTGGAATGGAAGGATTTTAAATAAAATAAAGCAATAGATCTATTTTTCCTTTTCAATATAATCACCCTTAAGCACAATACATTTATTAGATTTATGAATTAATTTTTCTAAACCATCATAAAAATATTTTTTATCTTTCGCTTCAAACTGGGCCAAAATTGCCTCCTTTACCTCATTGTCGTCGGAAAACTTTCTTCCACATAAGTCTTTTTTTAAATCGGGGAACAAATAAAGATCGCTAGGTGCCAGGTCTGGAATGTAGGGTGGATGGATTATTGATTGAAAGCCATGCTTGTGCAGAGCAGCCATTGCGACTTTGCTCTTGTGAACCGGCGCATTGTCTTGCAAGAGCAACACATCCTTGGTCAATTTTCCTCGACGTTTCTCCTTGATGGTCTCCTTTAATTTTTCTAATATCGCTGCGTAATATTCTCCGGTTATGTTCCTACCTTTTTCTTTGTAATCAATCCCCTCACAATCCCAAAAAACGGTAGCCATCAACTTTCCAGCCGATTCTGACACTTTGAATTTCTTTGGCGGTGGTGTCCCCTTTTTATGCCATTGCATGGAGTCCTGTTTGGACTCAGGCTCAAAGTGATGAACCCATGTTTCATCTCCGGTAACAATCCACTCCAAAATCTGTGCAGGTTTGTCTCCACACAGCTCCAAAAATTGTTTGGACCCACAGACGCGCTGCTGTTTCTGCAGCGGCGTGAGCATTCTCGGTACCCATCTTGCAATGACTTTTGTTATACCCAGGTGGTCATGTAAGATACGCAAAATGGTGGTACCTGATACTCCAACTAATGCAGATAATTGTTTTTTCTTCAAACGGGCATCTTGCAGTACAAATTTTTGCACTTTTTCGACGATGTCTGATGTGGTGGCCTCAACTGGCCGTCCTGAGCGGGGGTCGTCTTCAATCGACTCCCGACCATGTTTAAAAAGACCATGCCACTTATAAATCATTGATTTACTAGGGCACTGTTCCCCATAAACGGTTTCCATTTCATTCAATATGGTTTGAGCGTTCTTTCCTTGCTTTGTAAGGAACTTTATCACAGCACGGTGTTCAATTTCCTCCATAGTTTCAGTTTTCTTCCGGATTGACTTGCTTAGCAAGCAAATATTCGTAAACGACTGACGCTATAGGGCTTCAACTTAACTTATATACTAATGATGTGTCGCCAATCAGAATGACACCTAGCGAGCGCCCCTATCCCCACTCAATCCCCTCCATTCCATGAACTTCTGGACCTCCCCTCGTAACACGAATAATTCACCCATCTGCTATTACCTAAGTTCTCAAGCGTAGTATTTTTTTACATGTGGTTCCTGAAAACATACGGAGCATGTTACACCTTGTATTTGTATAAATATTTATAATTTAACTACTTTTAAAAGCAGAGTGTCACTGTAACTATACACCCTCTGTATATCATAAATCCCTGTATGTACTCTAATATTCGTAATAATTAAAAGTTTGCTTCATTATTATAGGGGTTTAGATTGTAATTAATATGATTAATGTTTTCACTATTTCTTAAAACTGTATATACGTTTCAGTCTTGTAACGCCTTCTTGTCTAAATTGTGAAGGTGTATATAAAAATTGGAGAGAAAGGTCCTGTTGTTAAAATAAGAAAGACATTTTTTTAAATTATTATATCTTATTTGATTTAATTGTCATGATCTAGTTAGTGCGGAAAATGTTACAAATATATAATCAGCTGTTGGATTAAATTCTGATAACGAATACACATTGTTTCTGGATTTTATATGTTTCTTTTTCGCGCAGTTTAATTTTCACTAACTTGGACAAATTTATATAGATGATAGTGTATAAAGCACTTCCAAATTATCGGTGAACGCATTTAGCTATCACAGAAGTAGTGTCGTAAATATTTTCTCTTTAATGTATGATTGTCTCTGCTTTAAGCAATATTTCTTCCCCGTTTTATTATGCTGCATTACCTCGAAGACAACGTCCGAAAAAATAAGCGCCACGCTGTCGAGCTTCAGAATGCGAGGACGAAGCATTTTGTCTACACGATTTTTCTAATTCTTTTTTTGAATATTAAAGATTTCTCTGTAAAACATTGAATCCTTTTTTGAACCGTCATTATCATTAACGATATATAAACATGTAAATTAAATTGCTATAAAACGCAAACAATTTGCAGAGTTCTATTTTCGAAGAAATTATTACCAAAAGCACATTAGTCGACTAGTCTCAGTTATGGTATAAAGATTATAAGAGATTCAGCTTGTAGAATAACGGAAATCGATTCTCTGAGTTCGATTTTATCAATGAAATCCTCTAGAATTCCCTGATGCGAAGTAACAGTAAATAATATATTGCGTATGTATTTCTATAGTTCAATTTGATTATATTATAGTTCAACAATAGCCCGTTAGTGTAAGGAAAAGGGTATATTGAAAGAGAAAATATTGAAGTACCGAAGAAACCAGAAGTATTGTGATCTAATGGAATCTCCCCCGATGCAAGGAACATCCTTTTCAAGATGGTAGCATAGTCAATTTCGCTCCGTTTTATATATACGTTCCTTGTTGTAAATCTTTTATTTGTAATTTCTACACAAAAAAAAAGGAAAAAAGGGCAGGCAGATGTATACAGCCGTGATTGAGACATTGAGGTATAACCCTATCCTTCTTTTTTATCTTTTCTATCTTTTTCCGTTGTCCTCTCTTTCTTGTAAAATGAAAAATCCGCATAGGAAACGGAGTGTAGATAGAAAATAAGGACGTGGAATAAGAGAGTGTCTACATTTGCATAAACGAAGTCCTTGCATCCTTCCAGAGTAGACTGACAGAGGAAAAATATCCCGTGTTTAACGTTCGGTTAAATGGAACGAAGATAAATCTGCATTTATAATGTATTTACATCGATACTATATAGGGTGAATTGTTTTTAACTTGGTGCAACTGCATATTTTTTATTCCATTCAATAACATTTTTTGCTTGTGATCTTCATTGAGGAGTCATCAAAATTCAAAAAACTGACCACGTCTAAGCTGTGTAGAAGTTAGATAGTGTGGTTTTTGAATTATTGATGATTAACGGGTTTAAAAAGGGGTCTTAAATTACTGCCATGTATACAGACGATATACAATCGAATTGAATGATGCATAGAAAACATATATTGAAACCGACACAAGACCTGGACTATCTGAAGTAGTTGCTGATATAGGACCATAAATCCTCGTTGATGAAGCCATGGAAACAAGAAGATGAAAGAGCTTTGGATGATGACAGAGTAAGGTGGATGACATTCGTGTTTAATAGAATATACACATCCGGATCCATTGCTCTACTGGGTAGAAGCATGGACGCTTACTGAAACAACAACAAGGAGTGGTTAGAAAGAGAGATATAGGTAGAAGACGAATTTCTTGGTTGAAAAATCTCAGAATTTGGTTCGGTATGAATACGACTGAATTACTACGAGCAGCAGCAAATAAATTTAAAGTGGCATAACACATGGGCTGAAAAGTCGCGGGCCTAACATATAGATGACGGTAGTTTTATTGCAGTTACCTTTCTCTCAGTTAGTACTAACCTTCAAAAGACAGCTGTTAAAATTTCATGATATTCTATTCATTAGTTTGTGAGTTATTGTGCTAAGAGTCACGCTAGTTTTGTTATTTTCAAAACAATGAATCAAAAACAATTTCGTGTTTTAATTTTACACTGCTTCTTGATGGGAAAAAAATACAGTTCAAGCGAAGGAATGGCTTGAAAAGTGTTACGCGGACTCCGCTCCATCAGAAACAACAATAAAACGTTGGTTTGCTGACCTCAAACGTGGTCGTAGAGACACCGATGATGCAGAACGCAGTGGACGTCCATATGAGGCGGTAACACCAGAAAACATCAAAAAAATCCATAAAATCGTTTTGAATGATCGAAAAGTGAAGTTGCGTGACTTAGCTGACATCGTAAAGATATCAAAAGAACGTATTGGTTTTATATTGCATGAGCATTTGACTATGAGAAAGCTCTGTTCAAAGTGGGTGCCGCGTTTGCTCACTGTTGACCAAAAACAAGAACGTGTTGATGATTCTGAGCAGTGTTTGGCCATGTTTAAACGTAACAAACCGGCATTTTTGCGTCGATATGTGACAATGGATGAAACATGGATCCATCACTTCACTCCGGAATCAAAACGATCGTCATCTGAGTGGACAGCAACTGGTGAACCTCGTCCAAAGCGCCAGAAAGAACAACAATCGGCTGTAAAGGTTATGGCCTCGGTATTTTGGGATGTGCGTGGTGTAATATTCATCGACTATCTTGAGAAAGGAAATACCATCAACAGTGAATATTATATAGCGTTATTGGAGCGTTTGAAGGCCGAGATTGCAAAGAAACGGCCGCATATGGCAAAGAAAAAAAATTTGTTTTATCAAGACAACGCACCGTATCACAAATCAATCAAAACAATGGCAAAACTACATGAGTTGAACTTCGAATTGCTCCTACATCCACCGTATTCGTCAGATTTGGCTCCCAGCGACTACTGGCTGTTCGCAGACCTCAAAAAAATGCTCGCCGGTAAGAAATTTCACACGAATGAAGAGGTTATCGCTGAAACTAAGGCCTATTTTGAGGCAAAAGATAAATCGTTCTACAAAAGTGGTATTGAAATGTTAGAGCGACGCTGGAATGATTGCGTTGCTCTTGATGGAGATTACGTTGATGAGTAAAGCTAATTTTGAACCAAAAAAACTTTGTTTTCTTTGTTAGGCCCGGGACTTTTCAGCCCATGTGTTACATGGTAGTCAACATCCGAAACGAATAGGAACTATTAGAAGAAGAAGCATCAATGTAGACGCATCGTGGTAACCTTCCCCCAAAGAAATCCAAAGCATTTCTTTCTGTGAATGAAATAGTGGACTACGATTTTTGGTGTCCTTCATAGGATTAGGGAGATTTAAGAGAACAATTGCACAAAAACGGAAAGATCTCCTTTATTACAATAATTGACCATTTCCGCGATAAATTGGATCAATTACGACTTTCACTTAAATTTAATTAATTAAAAGGGAGTATGTTGAAAAATAATAACAAAATGTGTGCATTAATTCATTGATATTATTGCACTATTAATATTTCAGGCTGCAATAGCTGTCCCAAATTAAATGGTTCACCTTGAATACGTGAATCCTTAATTTTTACCGGTGTTGTTACGTATGTATACGATGTATTGTCAGCGTAAATCAAATGCTAGTAGCTATGAGTATTTATGCAAAAGATGTAAATTAAGTTTAATAAACAAATTCATTCGCAATGTAAATTTATACACAATTTTCATCCTCTCATGTTTATTCAGTATATATATGAAGTTTATAGCAAAGGCTAACGTCAGACTAAGATACAAATGAACATCGATATTTGGCGCTATTAAATCCATTTCAAATTGCGAGATTAATGTTTAATCTAAAGAAAAATATTCTTTTTGGAATAATACACCATAGACGTAGAATAAACACAGCAATAAATAATTTCCTGTAATCAAATTAATAAATAACACATGGGCTGAAAAGTCCCGGGCCTAACAAAGAAAACACGTTTTTTTTTGGTTCAAAATTAGCTTTATTCATCAACGTAATCTCCATCAAGAGCAACGCAATCATTCCAGCGCCGCTCTAACATTTCAATACTACTTTTGTAGAACGATTTATCTTTTGCCTCAAAATAGGCCTCAGTTTCAGCGATAACCTCTTCATTCCTGCGAAATTTCTTACCGGCGAGCATTTTTTTGAGGTCTGCGAACAGCCAGTAGTCGCTGGGAGCCAAATCTGGCGAATACGGTGGATGTGGGAGCAATTCGAAGTTCAATTCATGTAGTTTTGCCATTGTTTTGATAGACTTGTGACATGGTTCGTTGTCTTGATGAAACATTTTTTTTTTTGCCATATGCGGTCGTCTCTTTACAATTTCGGCTTTCAAACGCTCCAATAACGCTATATAATATTCACTGTTGATGGTATTTCCTTTCTCAAGATAGTCGATGAATATTACACCACGCACATCCCAAAATACCGAGGCCATAACCTTTCAAGCCGATTGTTGTGCTTTCGGGCGCTTTGGACGAGGTTCACCAGTTGCTGTCCACTCAGATGACGATCGTTTTGATTCAGGAGTGAAGTGATGGATCCATGTTTCATCCATTGTCACATATCCACGCAAAAATTCCGGTTTGTTACGTTTAAACATGGCCAAACACTGCTCAGAATCATCAACACGTTCTTGTTTTTGGTCAACAGTGAACAAAACGCGGCACCCACTTTGAACAGAGGTTTCTCATAGTCAAATGCTCATGCAATATAAAGCCAATACGTTCTTTTGATATCTTTACGATGTCAGCTAACTCACGCAACTTCACTTTTCGATCATTCAAAACGATTTTGTTGATTTTTTTGATGTTTTCTGGTGTTACCGCCTCATTTGGACGTCCACTGCGATCTGGATCATCGGTGTCTCTACGACCACGTTTGAAGTCAGCAAACCAACGTTTTATTGTTGTTTCTGATGAAGCGGAGTCCCCATAACACTTTTCAAGCCAATGCTTCGCTTGAACGGTATTTTTTCCCATCAAGAAGCAGTGTAAAATTAAAACACGAAATTGTTTTTGATCTATTGTTTTGAAAATAACAAAAGTAGCGTGACTCTTAGCAGAATAACTCACAAACTAATGAATAGAATATCATGAAATTTTAACAGCTGTCTTTTGAAGGTTAGTACTAACTGAGAGAGAGGTGACTGGAATAAAACTAGCGTCATCTATGTGTTAGGCACGGGACTTTTCAGCCCATGTGTTAAATCCTTGTAATAACCAAAGACTTAAAATTCTAGAGAAATATGAGACGTTACTCCCATAAATCCAACCTATTTCTTTTAAGTTGTTAATTACAAGGGAAATTATAATTACCACCTACAAGATAACGTAAGCTTCAACATTTTTTTGTTTTGAATAACATGTTTGTTTAATGCACTATTAATTTTTTTTAGGACAATCTAGGGTTCTTCTGAACTTTTAATAAACAGTCTGTAGTCTCGTCATCTGTTGTAATCTGCTGGCCGATTATATTTGGGATTATTCCTCGTATCACCAGTTTAAAAAAAAATCTTTTAAATACTTTGCTAAACGTAAATTCGGAGAATAAATACAAGCCGTTAGTTTCCAAATATAAATTGAACAATGACTGATAATTTATGTGATGTGGAGTTTCTTCTATTAGCTCAAAAAGATTAAAACATCCTAGGTCAATTTTACGCTGCCTAATTAAAAATTAGAGAGTTAATACCGATCAGAGGCATTGCAATTACTTCGAAAATGGTTGCATGCATCCAACTAGGATGAACAAAGTTCATAATTCCGACTCTCTAGAAATGAAATAATTTGTTGCGAAGTTGTTAGCCATAGTAGTAGGAAGTTGTCTGTACTGTGACCAGTTAGACTTGTACGAACCCCAAACTATCCCTGACAGATTTAGACTGGATGTCCAGTGTATCTTCGAACTTTCAGTCGGGGAATGCTTAGCTTAAAGGTAAAGTAAGATTTTTACCTTTCCGTAAAGTTTTACTGTATTGCGGAATACGGATAATCAAGGGTTTCAGTGTGGGGGACGCGTCTTCCTTTAATTAAATAAACTTTTCCCACGTTACGAAAGTAACAATAAATAACTTTTCCATTCCATTAATAATTCTATAAACAAATTCATTTTTACGTTTTCAAAAAGAGTAAGGTTTTATCGCTATACAAACTAGGTATACATTGTAACTGCTTCTATAGGAGCAATAGGATATGAAATAATATTATAGACTAAGATAAAATTATTGCATTTGAAATTAAAGTGGAACAAACACTAAAATCTATATTAATATTTTATGATCTTGTTTTCTCAGCGACATAAACCTGTTTAAAGATATTTCTGCTTCTCTACTTCTTTTTAAGTCCGTCCGCTGTCAATTTATATCTTCGTCTGTATATATTGTTCTCCATTCGACCTTTTATGTTTATGGGCTGGTCCATTCAGAATTAAGAAATATATATGGCAATGAAAAAGCATTTCTGCAATAAGTTAGTGTTTCTTTTTAAACAATAATAATAATACCCTATAAGGTTAAAAAAAAAACTTTTGAATAATCACTTTAATTTTTTAAAAAACATGTATTTTGTATTAATAAGACACAAATCGTTACATATTTTTTATATATTTCCGATCTTCATTTTGAGTAACCGTCTTGGTTCCGCCCATCTCTCACATAAGAAGAAGGTATGGTGCGCATCATCTATCTCATTTGGACAATACAAACGTGCTCCAGTCTCGGTCTTACCCATTCGGTGCAGATACGATTTGAAATAGCCATGACCGGTCAAAAACTGAGTCAGGTAATAGTCCACCTCCCCATGGGTTCTAGAGATCCAGGGGCGGAGGCGCGGGATCAGTCACGCAGTCCAGCGCCCTCTTCCGTCCGTCTCCCAAAGTCGTTGCCATGCTTCTAATGTGGCGTCACTTTCGTTGGCGACTCGTTCTTCACCTGCACGTCTCCTCATATATATGCGCTTCCTTTCCTGAGCAAGGAGCGACACTGGGATGACTCCCGCTATCACTAGGACCACCGGTTCCGACACAGTGCGGTACGCCGAGGCAACTCTCAGTAGCCAGCCTCTTACGATACATCTTCTTGCTCAGCGCGTTCGCCCACACCTCGGAGCCGTACAGTAAGACCGACTGAACTGTCGACATCAATAACCTCCGCTTCTTTGGCGGAGGACCACAAACATTAGCCATCAACCTACTCAAGTTCGTAACCATCTTCGCCGCCTTATCGGCAGTACGTAAAATCTGGTAACGAAAGGTCATTTTGGTATCAATCATCACTCCAAGGTATCTAACTGTTGGGCTGGTGGTAACTTCCACATCCCCCACGCGTAGGGTTACGATTGTGTCTATCTGCCTCTCATTTGTTTAACTTAGGCATAAATATACTTGTATATATTTATAAAGAATTCAAAGCTTCAGTTGCAAATTCTATCGGAAATAGAATCTCACCGGGCGAACTTCCCTAAAAATTAAGGAAGATAAACATTGCAATATGAAAGTTTATCTTAGTGTTAGTTTATCGAGTGAACCATTTGAGATTGAATTGAATATTTTTAGAACGTACATCCATAGGTATAATATACTAAAATTTAGAATTTAATTAAAAATTACTTTTTGGTACCTTGGCTTTTAAAATTCTAATCACGTAGCAGGTAACATCCTACATAGCAAAGGATTCCTTCCGTGGAAGTTAATCCTGAAACGGAAAGCTTGGGTCTTTATAGGGGGATATATTTTATCTCCTTCAGCCCGCAGAATTTCAAAACCAAAGAAATAAATGAATTACTACCTCGCAAATTATACCACAGCTTATCTAACACATAACATTATAAACAAAGCATCACATTTTTCATTAATTAGTCTAAAAGTTGAGCTTCATTTTCGCAGGGTGTTAATCAAGAAACAATAAACACAGCATTTTATGATCCCAACTGGGAGCTAACGTACAGATCTTACTTTTTACGCAAATTGTTAAACGTTACACGCTTTTCCGTCCATTTTTGGGGCGCTGTGGTGTGAGCAAAGAGCTTGGGGCAAACGGGGAACGCGTTATAAATTCACGACATCCGCACGCTTCGCGGGGTGTGCTAATAAAAAAGCAAAATTGCAGTGATGGATGCATTTTAAAAGAACCTAACAGGCGCCGGTTATATTCACTATCCTAGATTTTGTGATGTTAATTTTTAATTCATGAATATTAAACAGAAAACAACATTGACAATAAATAAAGTAACTCTACAATGTTACTGTTTGTTTTATGAATACTTTTAAAGATGGAAGACCTGTAAAAATATGCATAAAATTTGTAATTTTCAGTTAGACAAATTAATAGCTTAATGCTAAACTAATAAATAAATAAAATTTGAATGAATTTATGATAAAATAATCAATTTGTAAATCCGACCGTCGCTGGCATTTGGCAGTGGGGAGAGGAGGGGGGGGGGGGGGGGAGATAACATTCGGCTTGTGGTTTTAGGTAATCTATAGAATTTCTAGTCATGATCCCGCTTATCTACCATGCATTCAAGGTGTTACTCCAGAGAGAAAACATCAAAAATAATTTTTAAACCCTTGCCAAAAATCTCCGACTTATTATCGCCAGTCAAAACTTCTCACTGCAGCCCCAGAGAACGAAACATTGACAACTCATGCAATTACGACACGGTTACAACCTGGAAACTTTGTCCCTTTAATATCGGACATTAAATTCTTAAAATAAACCAAAAAAATAAAGAATTTCCTTAGATATAAAAATATTTCAGGTTTAAAGTCTCCTTTACTTTTATTTTTCTATTAATTTCCAAATAATATATATATCGCGAAATAATAGAATATATATTCCTCAACATTTACTGATATTTCTCGGAATAATCATCGTTAATGTGTTCTCGGAAGCGTCTGTGGATATTTCCGCAATGATCTTACGAATTGGGACACCATGGCAATAGCCGGGAATACAAAGGGAAACTGTTTATAGCCTGCATAGTGTCATTACTTAATTGTAGTTCCTGAATATGCTGAGCAGTGGTAGAAACGCGCACATAGAACGAATTCACGGCCACAAACCAGTAGTGAAAGCTCTACGTTCCTCGTGAAAAGCTCTTTACGTTAATTAAAATAATATCAATTCACGAGGATGAAAATATTTCCCCGTCTTCTTATTTCGAAATTTAAACATTAGGAAATACGCTTAAGTTCGAAATCATTTCTATTTACAATGACTACCAAACGGACAGCAACAAAGGTACTGACAATAAAGCAGTCCTTTTCGTCCTCCTTTGTGTGAAAAAGGGAAAGTAAAGTATTGCAGGCAAATACCTGGCTCAAATACCTTAACGAATCTCTTTGATGTATAAGCAGGCGAATACAAAATTAAGGAAGAGGTTGAAGAAATGTGTAAATTTGTAAAAAAGATAAGGAAGCTGTACAAATGAACCTACACTTCATCTTAAATACCTTTAAAAACGAAGTTAGACGTGGAATAATGAGAATTTGCTACACCTTTTTCGTTGGAGTTCGTTAATTGTGATGTCCTTGTTTCAATTTACGAGGGCAACCTGAAATGTTTACGGAATCAACAAGAAGAGTACGGTATTGGTGTGGTTTTTTATTTTTATTTTTCGGTGGTAAAATAGCCATCTGTAGCGGCGATGATTTGAGTCAAATCTTTTTCCTCCCAGTGATTTTTTCAGGTTTGGGAATAGGGAAAAGTCGCTGGGGACTAGGTTCGGTGAATATGGAGGATGAGAGACTAATTCGGAGCGCAACTTATTCAATTTGGACAAGACGATGTAGGATGAATGAGCCGGTGCATTGTCGTGGTGGAAAAGCACTTTTTTCCGCTGCAAACGAGACCGTTTCTCTTTCAATACTGCATCGAATCGTGTCAATAAATCGCCGTAGTATTGCCCCGTGATCGTTCTTCTCTTCTGCAGATAGTCGATGAGGATCACATTTTGGGAGTCCTAATAAATGGTCGCCATGGCCTTTCTTTAGAGCCGATTCGCTTTCCTTGGTTTCCGGTATGTAGTGCCGGATCCAAGTCTCATCCACTGTTACGAAACGCATGAAGAAATCCCTTAGGCGGAGTATCGTTTGATAAGGTGTATTGATCTTGGAAGAAATTACATTGAAAAATAAAAATAAAAACACACCAATACCGTGTCTTTCTCGTGGATTTCGGAAACATTTCAGGTTACCCTCGTAAAGAGTTATATAAAATGAAACCTGCTATACTTCTAAGCGAACTTTACACTCACAACTTTTTAATAACTTAAATGATACAACCTTTCTAACTTGTTTTTGGGCTAATGACGCATAAATTTCATAATCTCCCCCCCCCTGTATGTATCATATCTTTTCTAGAATGTACAATGTCGGAGCAATTAACTTCGTTAGGGGATTATTTATGTTAGAACCGGAATAATTTACGAAAATTAATCACATATCTTATTCTTACGGCATAACAAAAGGGATGAAAAAACACATTAAGTAATCAATGTAAGCGTCATTAATATATTTCATGAGTTTACGCATGCAATTCTGGCTTCGCAAGTAATAATACCTTTTTTCTGTTCTTTCCTCTCGCGGATTTTGACCTTCTTTTAAAAGAAAATCATCCCCAGGGGTAGGAATAACATCCTTACATTAGCCCGACGAAAAATATATCCTTTTTTTTTTAGTTTCTACGGGTTTAATGCTATTACGTAGAACAATATTCTGAATTGTAAATCGCGATGATGGGCAAAAGCAAAGGGTGTTACATTAATTTAACGCGAATATTTTGAACAACTTCCGTTTTAAGTTTAATGTTGTTCAAAAGTTCCACGCCGAATACAATAGCACGTTATATAATACAGCCTGAACTCGTGTTAAAATAACATACATACATAATTTAATGCATACGTATATAACATGTTAAACTAGTCTTGAATTACTCACAGCTTCTTACGATTTCAGCACAATTTCTATAAATGCTTATGTTTAATTGCATTGTAAATTTATAAATGAGACTAATCCTCTGACGAAACTTATGTGAAGTTGTTTTTTGTAATAATACAATAAGTTCCAGTTAATAATCTGCAAAGATGAAATAGGTATTCTATACTTATACATATACATACACTACCGCCCATAGAAGTTTGCACAAGGGAGAAAGATTTAGAATACTTTAATTACATAAACTTTATTGCATTCGTCGATAATAATCTTAATAAACATCTATCTTAAGTATATCTGCAACTCAGATGATGAATGTGTTATGAAGAAAAGAAGTAATTAAACACTGTATGGTCCAGAATAATTATCCTGATTTACAATTTTTGTTACTTAGCCAACCGCATGCATTTTTCCTCTGTGTAACTTTAAAAAGGTAATTGTCATGAGTTCGAGTTAGATCATACGCATAGAAATAAAATATGAATAGATATCCATTATTTTATCTTTAAAACATGGTGATTCAAATGTATTACACGTATTAAATCAAAAAGATATACTTTAAAATGTAACTACTCGAGTTATTTATTTGTAAGAAATTATATGTTTGAATCAAATAAATAAATTCATATTCTCTAAATTAAATGAATATATTTTTGCCACCATTTAAAACAATGATTTCTTTGAAATCAATATATATATGTTTGTTTTAAGAGTTTTTATTCTGTGCGTAGCCTATTACCAAAGAATAAAACTTTATAGCAACGTAGCTAAATTTATATCAAAGATATGTAAATTTTGAATTAAACGCATGAGCGTGAAAGCTCGAGAAAGCTCCCCTTCAGCTTTACGACTTGAAATAATATTCTAATTGCCTTAATATATGTCAATTTCAGTTTTTCCCCAGGCGTCGTAAGTAATACGGTCGGGAAAAATCAGAAAATAATTACGGGTGTCACTTCTAAGCGTGCTGAAGCTCGCACCCTAATTGCGATGAAACGTATACTCAAATGGATTCACAGATACAATTTAATTATATTTATTAATTATTACTAGTAGTATCAATGTTACACGTTACGTATGTGTACGGCTACATCTGGATAATTGTCGCCAAAATTAACCCTTTGCAGAGATCCCGGGGCGTTTCACGCCCTATGGGTTGGTATTGTACGGTTGCCGACGTTACATAATAATTTATGACCTATTACTTAATTTATTACAAAGCGACATTGACATAGTTTAAGGAATTCCTGTTGTATATATACAAATTAAACCGCTATCATCTTTAGCGAAGCGTTTAACATTTAATCTGATGGATATGAAATTACTTCTACATACTAATAGTAACAATAATGCTTTATCGATTCCACTATTTGTTTACAATAGATTTAGAACAAGCCGACATTGATAAAGAATCACATCCTCCATTCACCTGAAATACTAAAGGTATCCACCATTTCGTTCTTCAAATTAGAAGAAGATTTAGCAACAGTTTTTACACGTTTCACATGTTTTCAAATCTTTAGAAACGAATGCCTTGAACTTTGTGATTAACACATGGGCTGAAAAGTCCCGGGCCTAACACGTAGGTGACGGTAGTTTTATTGCAGTCATCTTTCTCTCAGTTAGTACTAACCTTCAAAAGACAGCTGTTAAAATTTCATGATATTCTATTCATTAGTTTGTGAGTTATTGTGCTAAGAGTCACGCTACTTTTGTTATTTTCAAAACAATGGATCAAAAACAATTTCGTGTTTTAATTTTACACTGCTTGTTGATGGGAAAAAATACCGTTCAAGCGAAGCAATGGCTTGGAAAGTATTATGGGGACTGCGCTCCATCAGAAACAACAATAAAACGTTGGTTTGCTGACTTCAAACGTGGTCGTAGAGACACCGATGATGCGGAACGCAGTGGACGTCCAAATGAGGCGGTAACACCAGAAAACATCAAAAAAATCCACAAAATCGTTTTGAATAATCGAAAAGTGAAGTTGCGTGAGTTAGCTGACATCGTAAAGATATCAAAAGAACGTATTGGCTTTATATTGCATGAGCATTTGACTATGAGAAAGCTCTGTTCAAAGTGGGTGTCGCGTTTGCTCACTATTGACCAAAAACAAGAACGTGTTGATGATTCTGAGCAGTGTTTGGCCATGTTTAAACGTAACAAACCGGAATTTTTGCGTCGATATGTGACAATGGATGAAACATGGATCCATCACTTCACTCCGGAATCAAAACGATCGTCATCTGAGTCGACAGCAACTGGTGAACCTCGTCCAAAGCGCCCGAAAGCACAACAATCGGCTGGAAAGGTTATGGTCTCGGTATTTTGGGATGTGCGTGGTGTAATATTCATCGACTATCTTGAGAAAGGAAATACCACCAACAGTGAATATTATATTGCGTTATTGGAGCGTTTGAAGGCCGAAATTGCAAAGAAACGACCGCATATGGCAAAGAAAAAAATTGTTTCATCAAGACAACGCACCGTGTCACAAGTCAATCAAAACAATGGCAAAACTACATGAATTGAACTTCGAATTGCTCCCACATCCACCGTATTCGCCAGATTTAGCTCCCAGCGACTACTAGCTGTTCGCAGGCCTTAAAAAAATGCTCGCCGATAAGAAATTTCGCACGAATGAAGAAGTTATCACTGAAACTGAGGCCTATTTTGAGGCAAAAGATAAATCGTTCTACAAAAGTGGTATTGAAATATTAGAGCGGCGCTGGAGTTATTGCGTTGCTCTTGATGGAAATTACGTTGATGAATAAAGCTAATTTTGAACCCAAAAAAAACGTGTTTTCTTTGTTAGGCGCGGGACTTTTCAGCCCGTGTGTTATAAGTCGAAAACAACTATTCGAAAAGAAATCCCTTAACGATTCAATTCGGTTGTAGAGAGAATAGGGGAGTTAATTTGTAATACACAAACGTGTCCGCAAAATTACTTTTTAAATAAATAAGCGAAAATTTCTAAAAAGAAGAAGGGAAATTGAATCAGAATATAAAGAATTTAAATCGCGAAAACAACTAACACCCTCCCTAACCCATATATATCCCTCGCTGCTTTATAATGCGACACCTATCACTGAAGGAAATTATTTACTTTGTGCCTTTCATTTATTAAAAACTCATCCCAAGTCAACCATTAACTTATACTCAAGATAGAAGAAATTGCTAAGGTGTGGGGTTATAATTCTGCACGAATACGAAGCAATTGGAAAGAAGAACGAAACAAAGGGACTATAAATTTCTAACTTTGACTTTTCAGTTGTATTTCGTTTATTTGGCATAATGTTCCATTATTTTTTTTGCTAGCCCACCCCCGTTAGGAATACAAACCCTTAAACCATAAACTCAATTAGAATCCTGATGTTTTCTTATCCTTCCCGCTTTGATTGTAAATACGTTTCAATCGTGTTTGTTCTAAAATTTTCATATTATTATTCTCAAACGTCGACAATTACAGAAAGGAAGGAAATAATACAAGAGAAATACCATCAGATATTATTTCGTTCAAACTAAGGAATCGTAATGGATTTTATTAAAGCTTTGATCTTTAAATGACGCGAATTTAAAACGAATTCTCAGCGTGAAATCGAAGGAAAAAGATTAGGTTCATTATTTGTTTATGAAAAAAAACCTGCATTGCAATGGAGTTTATCTGTTATTCCTTTTGTGTCAAAGAAAAGCGAGTATAGCAATGAATTAATTGGAAATCTGTTTTAAGGACATATTTGCCTTATTCAATATTCAATATTATATTCAATTTCAGCTTTCAGTTTTCTTTTTACAGAAGATTAAAGGTTCGTCTATAGAAAATGTTTGATTTCAAACAATTTGTGCCGAGTATATATTTGGTCAGGCCTCTCTCGGATGACATTTTTTGTGAAAATGACAGGTCTATTTTTTTCTTAAAAACAAGGGATGTTGTACTCTTCGTGCTATAGTCAATATATCTTTTGGTTTATTACGTTGGATATCCATTATCAATCTTATTTCTGTTTATATGACTTGTATGAGAGCTCTTTGTTATATATGTGGTATTTTTAATTCACAACAATAAAATATTTACCATATAAAAGGATAATGAAGATAACGTTAATATTTAACTACACTAAACAGTAATGTGACAATTACTAATACACATATCCCTAGTGCAATATGTAAGTAAATCTGTGACCTGCTTAAATTTTAATATAATACGAAAAAGTGCAGAGTAATAAGAAACGGAAAATCTCCACCAAATTATAACAACCACCAACACAACCAACTACCTGAAGATATCTTCAGAATGCATGGTAGCCTCACTCATCAACAATACAATAGGCTAGGACATGACAGATTAACTAAACTATGATATCATGGAATGTACATATTTTTCTTTGCAGTTCGACGAATCCATCGATTTGCCAGATACTGCTCAGCTGTACATTTTTACTCGAATGGTATTTTATGACATAATAATAATAATAATAATAATAATAATAATAATAATAATAATAATAATAATAATAATAATAATAATAATAATAATATTAAATGCCCAACAGATACAAATATCCAATTACAAGGCAATGTTAAATAATGTACACATGCAAATATAAATAACATAAAATTAAAGTATGTCAAATTAGAAAACTTAGTAACTAGTTGCTTTAATTTAAATTAAAAAAAAATGGTTTACCAGTGGTTAGCAAAAAGAGAGAACGGAAAAAGTATTCAACTAAGTGTAACGCACTATGGTCTACATACCGTCAAAAAGGGACGCTAAAGTGCAGGTATGTATATCCAACTCGGCAAACTCCATAGAGTTGAAATTGCTACACAATCTGTGTATTGGGACCTGATGGCGATGTTTGTTCTAGGTGCGAAACAGTAAAATGTATTTGTTTGCCTAGATCCTGAACGTGAGTACAATGAAGTTGATTTTACTCAACAACTCAGGGGACATCAAGACCATTATGAAGTAAAGTAAATAGGAATTTACACTCAGCCTGTTTTCGACGTAGTTCTAATGAATCAATATTAAATGCCTCTATCAGAGCACTGTGGCTAAATCCTTGTATCGGGTAAGTATTAAATTTTTTAAAGTACAAGAACTTCAAACATCTTCTCTGAATCTGCTCTAGAAGATGTATCTGATAGATGTACATAGGTGACCAGACCAAGGACGCATACTCCAGTCGAGACCGAACAAAAGCGAAATAAAGAGGAAGAATGGCTGTTATAGAAGCAAATGGTAACACGTATAATGAATCCTAACATACTCAACGCTGATGTACAAATACTGGATATGTGCTCCATAAAGGTCAGTCTTGAGTCAAAGACGACGCCCAAGTCTCTCATAGAGGTCTCCCTAGGTAAAGAAGATCCAGCTAAGTGGTAGGTATATATAATTGGAGTCGTCTTACGAGTGTAGGTGACAATTTTGCATTTGTGTACATTAACTGTTAGTCTGTTGTTGACACACCACGTGTGGAATATATCGAGTTGGCTTTGCAAATGATTGCAATCCTGAGAATTATTAATTGTTGAGTACAACTTCAAGTCATCTGCGTATAACAACTTTGGACAGTTCAGTTGATAGCACAAATCATTTTATATATATGAGGAACAGAAGTGGACCCAAGTTACTCTGAGGAACTCCAGATCTCGGCGCGAAGTAATCAGACTCAAATCCCATGTATGTCACAAATTGCGTTCTATCAAGAAGATACGATTGGAATAAAGACAAAAGAGAAGACGAAAATCCAATATTGTCCAATTTATTAATAAGCACGGTGTGGTCGATTTGATCAAAAGCTTTTGTTAGGTCAGT
This sequence comes from Trypoxylus dichotomus, assembly GCA_023509865.1. NCBI lineage: Eukaryota > Metazoa > Arthropoda > Insecta > Coleoptera > Scarabaeidae > Trypoxylus > Trypoxylus dichotomus. The sequence continues at coordinate 4,737,363 of CM042083.1, read as the reverse complement.
ATACACAACATCTACCTGTCCACCGGCATCAATACTATCAGATAGGTATTGTGTAATTGTAACAAGATTAGTTACCGTAGATCGTTGAGCAACGAAACCGTGTTGGTCATTTGAAATCCAGGGTCTAACTTGAGCATAAATATACTTGTACAAACATTTCTCAAAAACTTTAGCAAAATTATTTAATAACGATATGGGACGATAGATGGAAATAACACACTTCTCACCATTTTTAAAAACAGGCACCAATTTGGCAATCTTCCACACAGACGGGAAGGTGGATGTTTTGAGAGCGAGATTGAACAAGTAGCAAAGAGGAGAAGCAAATATATTTGCACAATCCCTAACAAAAAAGGCCGGAATGTCATCACTACCCGCCGTGCAATTATTCTTTAAGGATTTCATAGCACACACCACATCCATCTCAGTTACAGAACCTAGGTCAACCATAGTAGCGCACGAAGCAATTGGAGCAATAGGCGTTGGAGCAAATGAAGGTAGGTACACCGATTGGAAAAACTCCCGCAAGGCGCTCACTATGGAAGGTGGGTCGTTATACGTATTGCCGTAGTCGTCCTTCATAGTTCTAGGAATACCTCCCCCATCCCTCCGAGATCGCACAAACTGCCAAAAATGTCTAGGATCGGTTGACATGTCAGCTAACGAAAAATTTTTAATTATGATTCCTCTGAAAGGAAAATCTCGTGGTGAAGATATATATAAATTTTGTGACAAGCTACAAGCTATCAATGTGTAAACTAGTGTGTATTATAACAGACGGAGTACCAGCTGGAGACAAAATTGGTTTTGTTGCATTGTTTCGAGCTAATGACGATTTTCCTTCATTTTTTTCCCATTCTATTGCATTATCCATCAACAGGTTTTACGTTCAAAAGTTCTAAACATGGAGAAAGTTATGAACATCGCAATAATAATTGTGAATTCCACCCGTGTCCAAAGCTTGCAACGACTGCTCCTCAAATTGCACTTGGAAGGTAGTGAATCTGCTGAATACTCTGATTTAGGTTTCATAGAAAAGTTTCAAGAAAACCTCCGGCAAATTACAACAATTACGAACACAACCAACTACCTGAGGATATCATTAAAATGCATGCTAGCCTCACTCATCAATAATACAATAATCCTTTTGAGGAATACAAGGTTGAAAGGAGGGCTTCCTTTGACAACAAGCATCCATTTTTTTGCTTTATAGAGTAAAGTACAGGATGAGATTGAGGGTAGGTTATCAATATTTTCTTCGCCAGAAATGGGAGCTTTGTTATCAAGTTCAGAATGCACTAGGGTATTATCTTCGTAATTAGAGATAGATATTTTCTTGTCAAGGTCTGAAAACGCAGAAATATGATCTTCATAATCACTATCACTGTAAATTAAATTAATTTGTGAAATCATACAGCGAAACTCATTCGACGACGACATTAACATAGGGTTGCACATCACCCCAAAAGCAACCAATCGATAATTACAATGACCGATAAAAAACCTGACAGGTTTTTGTTGCAGAATAGAACCTCATATATAATTTCATTATAGCACATATGAATCAAGTTATTCCTTAATTTCTTACATTACATAATCTTCGTTACGTTCGTAAACAACCCAAAGCAACCTGCCGAACCCTCAACGCGGTTTCATCTCGAAAACTGATAACTTTCAAAGAACGACCATGGAAGTCTACAGCAATATTCTAAGGAGATTGGAGGCGTTAAAATAACCCTGAACGAGATCATATGTTCGTGTGAAGCAAATTCTTACAACTTGCACGAATAAACTTACGAATATCAAAAATATACATACGGGAACTTAGACATTAGTTTAGTTTGTTTATCCTGGAAATTCAATACGTCAGTTTGCGGTGTGTAAAGTTTGGGTAGATCCCTCTACATACTCGACTCGTTTCCCACCATATTTAAGTACTAACTTTAATCTATGCCTTATGAATGTTGTTAAGTTAGTTTTAAACTTCAGAATTTCCTTGCATGTACGAAGCAATATCTCTACAATTAAATTATTAGCACATAGTTGCAATTTCTTACGCGATATACGAAGGTGGTGCACTCTATGTGGATAAGACGCAATCCAGCACAATACCCTATAAATGTCAAGTTTGTTATAAACTAAAGTAGACCAGGAGGTATGCAAAAGTAACTTCCTAGTTCAGGTTAGCGTAAAGAATACATTTATTAAACTTTATTAAACATAAAACAGATACAGCAGTGAAGTATGAACATATACTGCAACGAAATAAGGTCTCACTGTGTGACGAGATGGTAAAATTTTAATCGTCCAATATTTTAACGCCTCGTCTTTTATCAATGTATGTAAAGACTTGGAATTTACATTTTATAAGGATACCAAAATTCAATGTACAGGTGAACTTAATGATTATTTAAAAAGACGTTATAAATAAAAAAACAATCATAAAATGACAAACGCCTCCGATGTTAGCATTTCTTGATCTCACTCAGGTTCTTAAGCATTTGGGAGGTGGAGTGTTCTCAACATAAAAAAGAACAAAATAAATTAAATTGCATGAAAAACTCTTCAGATATACAAAAGAACTAGTCAATGAATGGAGCTATAAACAGAACTGATGAAGTTCGGAACTGGGAAGCTGAATGCAAGAAAGAAGATAACTCTGAAGACCTATAAAACAGCAAAATAAAAGAACTGATAGGAAAAGAAATATTATAATATTATAAGTTAAGGCAAGTTTTTAATTTAATTTATAATGATCCATGTATGTATTTTTATTCGAACTATATTTAATGACATGTCGACTAAAGAAGAATTTTCAACAATTTCACTGAAAGGAAAATTCCGTGGCAAAGATATATATGATGCTTCCTCAAATTTTGTGACAAGCTTACATTACAACAGATGGAGCAACAGCCGTAACGGGTGACAAAAATGGTTTTGTTGCATTGTGTATTAACACGACACACGATTTTCCTTCGTGTGTCTCATTCCATTGCATTATCCATTAAGAAGTTGTGTCTTCGAAAGTTCTAAACATGGAGGAGGTTATGAATATCATAAAGTCCGCAACAAGATGTCATAGTGAACCGTATCAAACGCTCTGCTAAAGTCTAAGAAAATTAAAACTGTGATGTCTCCGTAGTACAACTATGCCCTTGTTGAAAACCAGCCTGATAAGCAGGTAACGTTCAAATATTTTCGAGAGGGCAGGTAAAATACTAATAGGACGCAAATATATATCCATAAGTATTACATATTTATATATATGTAGGTATTATTATTTGTTTATTAAACAGGACTAACAGTTTTCGATTAAACTTTTTATGATAGTTAATATATTGACGCTACTGTGCGTATATAATCTGAGAGAATACGACCTAGTTCATGTTTCCCACACTTTGCGATGGAGTTGAAGCTATGCCCCTCCGTTAATCGGTTTAAAAATCGAGAACGTATAATTAAAAAACGATTTAGTACGACATCGAATCGGAAAAGTGTTTATTAAACGTAATTTCGCCGGCCCCCTTTCGCAGCGAAATCGGAAAATTCAAATGCCATAATTGAAAATTTCCCAAACATAATCCTTACAATTTAAAAACGAAAAGTTACTTTTTTATCGTCGTATATTCGATGCCGAATATTAAAAATTATACCGAACGCAATCAACGTTGAAAATCACCAGTTTGTGTTTGAATATATCCAGTCAACTCTCTCCTTTTTTCTTTTTTTAATAACAGCATCCAATTAATAAAGTTTTAATGTAAACTGGAGGCATAATTTTTGCATATTTCGGTCAGCCTTTTTTCGGCATATATAAACCAACACAAGTGCAGTAAATTGCAGTAATTAAAACGGATTTTCACGAATAAAAGAAGCGTTGATACGTTTAACCGCTATATTTCGTTTTTATTTCGGTTACAAAGTATTTAATAAGTTGGATAATGAAAGAATCGGATAAACATTCTCTTTTTATCAAAAACATTCTGTAATCTGTAAGAAAGTTAGTTGTAACTTTTTTATATTGTACGAGTGACTATTTTTATATTAAAAAACAATGGAATACAGAAATGCTATAATTTTTGTAATATAACCACTTCTTAATTACTACAATATAGGTTAATTATTCTGGGAGATTGGAAATGGGAAGGACTCCAGTTGTAGGCGTATATAAGCACGAGGCCGTAGCACAGACTTGTTTTACATTCGGCAACACGTCATAGCTCAGACGATATAAAATGAGTGTGATATTCGTTTTCTCGCTAGAACTCAAGACAATACTTATTTGATAACTAGAGAATGCCATTTGCAGAATAGCATGTGCATTTCTCGACTTTGTTAACTTATAGAAATCTTATTTCATGCTCGTCTTACTCACAATGGTACATATATATGATAAGTTTGATATTTTTGCGAGTAGAATGTGTGTCATAGGTTTCTCGATGACTCCGACGTTTCGTTGACACCTTAGTTATCTTCCTCTGATGATTCTCGTTACGATCGTCGATCTAGTGTTCACATCAGGAACAGGAAGGGCGATAAGGTTGATATTCTTAACTACAGACCAATTAGTATTCTCCCTAATTGTGCTAAAGTTTTCGAGCAACTTCTGTATACTAGGTTGTACAACTGTGTTAAGCCATACCTCTCTATTAATCAGCATGGCTTTGTTAGTGGACGGTCAACTGTTACCAATTTAGTTGAGCTTACTCAGTATGTCAGCGAAGCACTTGACAATCATCGACAAGTAGATGTTAAGCATTCGACAAAATTGACCATTACATCCTAATAGATAAACTATCTGCCATTGGTTTTTCTCCTAGCGTTATCTCTTTAATTCAATCCTACCTTCACAACCGATCATGCTATGTCCATTACAATGGGTTTGTGTCACACACATTCATTGCCTCTACCGGCGTACCTCAGGGCTTCAATTTGAGATCACTCCTCTTCAATATCTATATCAATGATCTTCTACTATCATTGGATTGTAATGCTTTTGGATACGCTGACGATCTTAAAGTTTATAGCACAATTCCTCTGATTCTTTAAGGTTACAGAGGAACGTTGGTGTCATTAATGATTGGTGTTATATAAACAAAATTCAGCTAAACATTAATAAATATGCAGTACTTACCTTTACTCGGTCATCCAACCCGCAAATATTTCACTTTAGCATCTTTAACGTTTTCATCCCAAGAGTTGACGTTTTTAGGTATCTTGGAGTCTTATTTGATTCCCAACTCTTATTCTCCCCACATATAGGGCGCTCGGATTCTTGTTCAGATCCTGCAAGAATTTTTATAACACCTGCGCCTTGAAGTCTGTTTACTACTCGCTTGTCCGCTCGAAACTTGAATATGCTTCTATTGTTTGGTACCCATGTTATCACTACCACCAGTTATCAATTGAACGAGTTCAGAAGAGATTTCTTAAATATCTTTCGTATAAATCTGATGCCATTTATCCTCCTCGTAGTACTGATTATATCAATTTACTTTGTAGGCATGATTTCGAGTCGCTGTCGCGTCGCAGAGACGCAGCTAGCGCGAAATTTCTTATTAAATTGATACATCAGCATATTGATTCCCCGTCTTTACTATCTGAAGTAGACTTTAGCGTACCCCATTACAATCATAGATCTGTTGACACTCTTGTTATCCCCATGGCACGAACTAACGTACTATTAAAAGCACCACTAACTCATGTCTAGAAACGCCAACGTCTTATACAGTGACCTTTTTTTCTTTCGTGAGGATTTTTTTATATACTCTTATACCATAGGGTAATAGTAATATTTAGTATTTTTGAGACATTAAATACATGTAACTTAGCAATTATTTTATATACATGTTACGTTCTCCTGGTTTGAAGAACAACGCCGCTGTAGCCTGCTCGTAATTTCCTAAATTACTTGACCAATACTTACTTGTAGAGTATGTTCGCTTATTTACTAGAGGAGAGGTTGTACAGTGAAACTCAATGCGCATGCGCAAAAAAATATATTTAAAAATGAAATGGTTACACGGTTTCCACTCTTGCCTATGTACATGTACGATGTACGTAAGATATATAGATTTGCAATAATTGCAGTTATTCGAGCTCTCTTATACATGTAATGTACATTAGCATTTGTATATGTATTTTCATTAGTAGCAACATAAAGTAATGCCTCAGCATGTACGTTGCAACGCTATGTCTTAATTCTGTTTAAAAGGTTAAACTCTTATATGCTTCCGCTGAAGCTTTGTTAGAGGCATGTACTAATGCCTCTATCTGTTTGCATGCACCGCTACCTTTTATAGGAGCCAACCCTATTTATTTCTTAAATTTATAAGCGCACCTCGGTGCTATGCTTATTTATATGTCCCTTTCCGGGAGCCTAATATACTTTCCTTGTTTTAAATTTGCCTAAGGGACTTGGCCCTGTATTATTGGCATGTATTTGTACTTGACCAAATACGTTTGTTATATTCACATTTATAGGGAACCCACCCTATCTCTTAGAGCTTGAACGCCTGGTCGAGGGCGACAGTAGCGATAATAGCCGATCTCAATACAAAAGTAATGTCACAGCTACCCCGGCGTTCTCATTTGAAATATTACGCTATGTGCAATCTTTAGCTCTCTACTACTGCGCCCCAAAGAAGGGAAAAATCCAGTAACCAGCAAATGTGCGAACTGCGCACCGACAAGTAAAACGGAGCGATGATGTCGACATTACATAAGAAAACCGGCCCGTGACACTCGTCCGCTACGACGAGCAACTAAATGAAAAATTTCTAAGTCCCGGTACGACAAGGACCGAACAAACGTACAAAAGACAACGGGCGCTGCGACCGCAACGACCGTCAGCAAGAAGCGGAGTGATCGTACTTGTAGAGGAGGTCTATACATGCGCGCCGACACTCTCACCAAAATAATTTCCGACACAAACTTAACTGAAGACTAAAAATATGTATAGACGACAATGGACACAGTAGCCTCGACGTACGATGATAGAAAATCGAGAATTTATACTTATTAAAAAATCTATACATGTGGTCCGACGACGTTACCAAATGACTCCCGCCAGAAATAAATGTATAGACAACGTCCTCGACGATTCCCGCCAAAACTAGAAAAACTTAGAAATCTCTAATAATCTTACGACGACGTTACTGTACACGTTACGACGAGGCACGAAAGGTGACCGAGAGTGCACGATCGCTAATACCTCGACTGTCGCGCGGGAGACGACTGCCTATGCTTGTGTACCTTAAATTTCAAGAAAACTCCCATTACATATCCGACGACGTTGCAGTGAATGATTTCTAATTAGGCAGTTTTAGCTAGCGTAATGCGAATGGCTGACTTGCATACATATACAATGCGTAATGTACATACATATTAAAATAAAATTGGATATAAGAGAGCAAAATAAACAAATATAAAAATGAAAATAAAGTAATATTCTAAATGAAAATAATAATGCAAAGAAGATAAAATACATAGTAGTAAAAAAAAATATAAAATATAAAATATAAAAAACAATGTTAAGTCCTTAACAATACATATATATTCGTTTTTTTTTTCTTTTTATATTTTGCTATCATGCATATTAATTTTAGTGTTTCCTGTAACTGGGTAATGTACCTGTTGGAAATAAATTACTATTATTATTATTATTATTATTATTATTATTATCAGGACACACTAACAACACGGGCTCACCGAGAATCCTATGAAGCATTATATATGCACATATATTTATTTTAAACTGTTTCCACTGGTTTTCAAATGATAATTTAATTTCCTCAGAATTGCCAATGTTAAATTTTCAATTTTAATTAGTTTCATTGTTCTTGATTATATATAAGAGTAGATAGAGAAATGAATTTTCTAGGAATATATTAAATAAGGAAGTTATTAATTATCTAGTTTGCTCAATTAGTAATTCAATCTTATATGTTCTTAACTAGCAGTGAATAGACTGGAAAAAGGAAAGCGCTTCCCTGACATGGTAGATATTAAACGGTCATCAATTACTGAATCTGATTACAGGCATGGTGGCACATGCACTGGTACTAAACCACTACTTAGCCTTCCCTTAATCATAAATTATATCAATATGTTTCCATATGTTAAATATGCAAATTATCCAATATGATCGTGTGATAATACATGAATCATTATATAATTTCCGACGATTGTGTAAACGAAATGGAAAACTGTCATTATAATACGTATATTTCGAACAGTTCTCGAAAGAATCGGTCTGAATCCTTAATACGCGGTGTGCTATATGAAAAATTTATTCAGATGTACGAAATAAAACGAAGATAATGCGATTGGAAAAGCGAAAGTTTCCGCTTGGATTGAGGAATCGTTTGTTGCACTTGTTTTTTCCTTTCTTTCTACGCTAAAATCGACAGATTTATTTTACACTCGAGTCGTTCGAAATTGTATTTGCCGCGTTAAAACGTCCCAACGGATGAATCAACTAAAATGATCGTGTCGACCATAGACGACTCAATGATTCATTCAAAACATTGCGCCCTTACAACTATCCTTTCGATCCAAATAAATGGCTAGAGTACAGTAATTTTTATTATTTCACGAAACCAGGTACAATCCATCTGTCTTATTGTCAACCTTTACTCCAGCGAAATGGCTCTTTCTTAAGGTCTAACGTACACATGAATAACAAAACAATACTCTGAAAAAAAGAAGAACAACACGACAAGACAATTTTATTCAGTGGAAACTTGATTATCACCAATGTACTGGCGCCGCCGCCAAAAATGAATATTCTATTTTCCACAAAAATCGAGTTATTCCGAGTGTTTTGAATTGTTAAATATATTGCAATTAAAGTGTTTTAGACTCGGTTGGGTAATTAAGTTAATCATTTGCTAAATTTGCTCGAAATGTAAACGTTTATCTTATTTCATTTAGCATGTAGTTTGCCTATCATAAAATATAGATAAAAAGCTTTTACATTTTTATAATTCTTTTCCTCGTTTGATAATAATAGCAACATAACACATGGGCTGAGAAGTCCCGAGTCTAACAAAGAAATCACGGTTTTTTTTGGTTCAAAATTAGCTTTATTCATCAACGTAATCTCCATCAAGAGCAACGCTAGAACGAATTATATAAAATAGGCCTCAGTTTCAGCGATAACCTCTTCATTCGTGCGAAATTTCTTACCGGCGAGCATTTTTTTGAGGTCTGCGAACAGCCAGTAGTCGCTGGGAGCCAAATCTGGCGAATACGGTGGATGTGGGAGCAATTCGAAGTTCAATTCATGTAGTTTTGCCATTGTTTTGATTGACTTATGACACGGTGCGTTGTCTTGATGAAACAACATTTTTTTCTTTGCCATATGCGGTCGTTTCTTTGCAATTTCGGCCTTCAAACGCTCCAATAACGCTATATAATATTCACTGTTGATGGTATTTCCTTTCTCAAGATAGTCGATGAATATTACACCACGCACATCCCAAAATACCGAGACCATAACCTTTCCAGCCGATTGTTGTGCTTTCGGGCGCTTTGGACGAGGTTCACCAGTTGCTGTACACTCAGATGACGATCGTTTTGATTCCGGAGTGAAGTGATGGATCCACGTTTCATCCATTGTCACATATCGACGCAAAAATTCCGGTTTGTTACGTTTAAATATTGCCAAACAATGCTCAGAATCATCAAGACGTTCTTGTTTTTGGTCAACAGTGAGCAAACGCGGCACCCACTTTGAACAGAGCTTTCTCATAGTCAAATGCTCATGCAATATAAAGCCAATACGTTCTTTTGATATCTTTACGATGTCAGCTAACTCACGCAACTTCACTTTACGATCATTCAAAACGATTTTGTGGATTTTTTTGATGTTTTCTGGTGTTACCGCCTCATTTGGACGTCCACTGCGTTCTGCATCATCGGTGTCTCTACGACTACATTTGAAGTCAGCAAACTAACGTTTTATTGTTGTTTCTGATGCAGCGGAGTCCCCATAACACTTTTCAAGCCATTGCTTCGCTTGAACGGTATTTTTTCCCATCAAGAAGCAGTGTAAAATTAAAACACGAAATTGTTTTTGATCCATTGTTTTGAAAATAACAAAAGTAGCGTGACTCTTAGCACAATAACTCACAAACTAATGAATGGAATATCATGAAATTTTAACAGCTGTCTTTTGAAGGTTAGTACTAACTGAGAGAAAGGCGACTGCAATAAAACTAGCGTCATCTATGTGTTAGGCCCGGGACTTTTCAGCCCATGTGTTATATAACAAAGATGGAAAAATGTAGTTAACGTATTTAATCCAAATCCCTGGAAAATAAGTCGAAGTATTCTTACACTTTCAAATTCACCCATTAAAAGGTTAGCCATAAAAGGGGATAGGCCGTTGCTTGGAAAGAGTTTTATTTTACGCAAAGTCTAGCCGGTTTTTGCTCCGGTGTAAGCAAACCCATCGCGCCAAAAACTTTTTCACATCCAAAATTTCGTGTGTGTTGCTTACTTTTAAATAAAAACAAGTTTTGTCTCATAATCTTTTAGCAATGATGTGATCTTTGCATGGTAGCAATATGTTAAAAATTTCACTTGCTTACTATAAGTCGTACTAAGATGAATTAGCAGTATAGCACTTTCATTTAAAGTGTATAGTAATAAGAAATGCAAATACCCTATTTGATTGTAAATTGTAGCTGTTTTTTTCCATAAACTAATTCACAAAAATGGATTAGTTATCATTGCACACCAGCAAAAAAATGAATGCGCTGTATATGTTTTGATTGGGGGCCAAAAAAACAAGCCTTGGACATTCAGATTTAGAAGAGAAAACGAAACCTCTCCCCAATAAATCCTTTATCTTCTAGAAAAAGATCGTAAATACATATATGTATATACATATATATGTACATATAAGAGTTTCCTTCGGTTTTCCGGATTTCTATAAATAATATTGATTTATTATAGTTCATGGACGAAAACAGGTTTTTTTTATTATATAGCAAAAACACGTAAGGTTTGCCGTATATACGAAAAGGAAAAACATAAAAAATATTGACAAAGATGGAGTTATCGCGGCTACTGTTCTCGGGAGGGTATACCAAATGCATTATCGGCGTAGAAAATTTTAATTGATTCTACCCAATAACCCAAATCGGCACTTCCGAAATGGGGAAGTGTTATTTCTAACGCGAAAGAAATCAGGAACTTCAACCTTTTCGTGGACATCTTGTATTTATTAGATTTGTTTTAATTAAAGGAGAGAAAAAAATATTACAAAACTTATATTAACAGCGCCAATAAGGAAAATAAAACTTGACATTCGTCTTGTTAATTTTAACTATAACCCTTTGAGAATATTTCTTTTGATGCTCGTGAATTCAAATATAAACAAATAAAGGAAAGGATCTAAAATCGAACCTTTCGAAATTTGACATATCGTCGTTTGAAGTTTAGAAGAATTTGACGTTATAGGACCATGTCAAACAAATTGCAAACATGGTATTTAAGTCTGCATTTATGACTGGCTACTCAAATTCGACATTTGCCTTGGTGAACAGCATTCGCCACAATGAAAAAAATGTTCTTATATTTTGGGAGAGACCATTACATATCTACAGGTATAACACAGCTTCTTCACTTCAGGTTTTAGGCACGATACCTACGTTGTATTTAGTCTACCTACACTCCTTCTTCTTAAGCATTTATGAAACCTCGTTCTGGCTAGCAACCTCGTCACTTGCATCAATTTTACGTATTCCTTCCACTTTGTTGTCGTTTGTTTTAATCCAATATCTTTACATATATATATATATATATATATATATACATATATATATATATATGTATATATATATGTATATATATATATATATATATATATATATATATATATATACATATATATATATATATTAAATAATGTTTCTCTGTTGCTTTTCTATAATTTTTTATATAGTGAAATGCCTTTTTCAGGACCCATTTGTTCTTCTTCTATTAGTTGTTCTGTTGTGATTTTCAAGGTGTTGTAATATGTTCAATACAAATTAACTTACTATCACGGTGTTTATACATTAAATGAAAGATTTGGAATGTATAAAAGATATTCTGGTTTTATTCAAATGATTTAAATCATCTTATCCTGAGTTAAAATGGTAATGGAGAAACCTGATTTAGTTTCCCGTGTTTTCTTTTGCAGAAGAAAGAATTGTTAAATTTTGCACAGTCTCTTATTTAAAAACGCAAATGCAACTATTTATCTACATGAATTATACTATATATTATCAAGCCAATTTACTTTTACGACCATAAATTTCACGTCTACGAAAATATCGCATACTGTATATTCACAGGAGGAATCTAGACGAGAAATTCGTAAAGCAGAAAGTGTATTGTTTGGTATACGAGTAAACACTACTTGCGAAATACGCTATAGGTTGCCGGGTGTTCAATTTATGGAAGCATTACGATTTGTATTGGCTTTATACCTTCTTGTTTTGTTTGTGTCTATTCGGTGTTGGCGCATTATCATCGCGCCCTGAAGAAATAGAAAAAAGTTTAATGCATTGATGCGGAGAATTGTGGGTGATAATATACATCTATCAGGCTCGAATAAAACTTCCCCTTGAAAAGTGAAGTGCACGTTAGTAGAATGGATAATGATGTCTACGTCTACATATGTATTTATATACATACATACAGGGTGTATTACGAGTAATTTTGATTAGAAAAACAGAAAAGTAAGAGTATATTCTATTTCTGAAGAAGATATAAATCCCGTTACCTTATAACATAAATGAGAGTCAATAACACGATACTAATGAACAAAGCTAAGTAACCCTACATTATCTCAAATTTTATTTTTTAATATACAGTGTGTTCATTTCATAGCTTCCCACCTAAAATTTCTAGAAGAATTATGAAAAATTTGCTGAAGCACATAACTTTTATGTAAAAGTTGACCCAGCTACTTTAACACCATGCCCCGGGGGCAAATCCCCCACATGGAAAGGGGTTTCAAGTAATATCTCATTTTAACAGTAAATTTTGGCATTTAACTTTTTAAAATTGATCTGATTCGTTTTCGAGATTTTTAAGAAAAGTTTTGTATTTTTAGCTGGTCATTCTATTTTAGGAAGGAAAATTAATAATATTGGTTCCAGTGCTCGTCGTTTAGAAATACATCATCTGTTGCTTTAGCATAAATTATTATTAAGATTTGAATTTTCCGCCATGTTAGACGAAAGTTGACAGAAGCGAGTTAATAAGCATGGAATATTATATAACAGAACAACGCATCCTGATGGCGAAAGTTTGATTGCCATCATTCGTAAAGTACGTCCAATATTCGGCCAACAGAATTGACAGAACAATCGAAAAATTTGAAAGTACTGGTTCGGTTAGTGATGTAAAACACACAATACGAACTCGTAGAGGTCGTTCAGAATAAAACATCACGACAGTTCGCGAGAGTGTGGCCGAAAATCCAGAAACGTCGAATTATCATCGTGCACAAGAATTGGACACTACAACAGCCATTCTTCAGCGTATTGTAACTAAGGATTTCCATCTCCACACCTACAAGGTTCAATTGACTCTAGAACTTCTGCCAACAGAGCAGTCTACCAATCGGATTCTTGAGCAAACAGCCGGATTTGAGGCTCAAAAAATCCAAGATAGTGGCGTCCGTCAAATATTGACTAGCTTACACCAGTTTGCCCCTGAACATGTCATTTTCCGGTTTTGGTGACCAGAATTGGCCGCCACGTTCTTACGATTTAAATCCTTTCGGCTTCTGGCTGTGGAGATATTTGAAGTCACAAGTTTATGCCAATAAGCCCGCATTGAAGGCCGAAATTATCAAATCAAAATCAATGAAATACCACCACATGTATACAGTAGTACTATTGCAAATTCTATCAAAAGAGTACGCATGTGCCAGCAAAGCCATGGCGGTTTTACAAGATATTTTGTTTGATACATAATGTCCAAATGTATACATTATAAATCAATACATATTTCAATATTTTGATACAGAAAACCATGTTTTATTGTACCTTAAATGCTTGCACTCTTATTGAAACATCCTTATGTATTACAACTACAAATCATGACACCTCAGGGCTTTAGCTACCTGTACTAATAGTAGATAGAAATCTACATAGCTATGACAATACAGTTATATCTCCCCTTGTAATTTTAGAAGCAAGTCCTTAGCTATACTCCTTCTTTCAATACTGTTTGAGGGGATAACAAGTTTGAGTGACATTTCATCTACTTATTTATACAATTATTTTAGGTTATTAATCTTAACATTCTGTTTAACTTCGCAGATTATATGAATCATTTGTTATCGTGCATATCTAACTGTCAAGTAGAACGAATTATCTTATGTAATGTTTATAATCCCCACAGCATCTGAGGCTGATTAAAATGATTATATGACTGAAAACATTGTACATCGATGATATAAATAAATACACGTAAATGTGGAATTCTCTGTGTTGCGAAGAGAAACCTATTTTACATATTTCGTCTTTAAACTAATAAAACTAACGCCCTAAATGTATATTTTATTCACGAATAAACTTTTATAGATTTACTTCAACATTCCCAAAAGCACCGCTTCGTTTCGAATATTTACGAAAATTAGAATTTTATTACGGGAACGCACTATGTAAAAGCATTAAGATAACCATTTCTTCTCTTACATAAGGCGCACGTATATGAAATGAGGGCAGAATAGGGGGTGAAAAAAAGAAAAACACATTTGTTACTCCATACCCTAAAGGCAATTTTATCGTAGGAAAGAAATGATAAGGGACACAAAGTTAGATCTTTGATATCTCGACAGATAATAAACAACAGATATGTACGACCTTCTTTTTTTTTGATCGGTGATGCCATTAGGGTAGGAAAAAAAATTTGCAGATGCCTCTCTTCTTTGTAACTTTTCCAATTACCCAAGATAAAAGGCGTTCTTCGGAATTCGCTGGAAAAATTTAAACAAGAAAGTAAAGTATGTACGAAGAATGTTTACGCTAGAATCGAACATTCTAGATTCAGAATCGTTATATTATTGGTTGCCTATAAAATCAATATTTACACGTCATACAAATTGTTTACTGGTTCATGATATGAAGCGCGTAAGAGCTACAACATGATGTACTTAATATTTACCCTCATATTTGGCCCGGTTTCACCACTTGATATTTTTCAGGAAAATGAAACTATCCAAAACGTATTACATATTTCAAAAAATACAAGTCCGTTCACCTCTTTAGATTTTTCAGGAATTCACGAGCACGCTGAAAACTTCGAAAAGCACAAAATAGACATAATTGATGACATACTGATTCACATCAAAACAGGATAAACTAAATGAAATCACGCAAAATAGACATAGATTGACCTCAAATCGATTAGCAATAGACGACATGAATTTATGCTGATGATGAACGTAACAGCTGTAACATGATGCTCTTAACATTTGTTATTCCATGGAGCTCCTTCATTTTTCAGGAACTCATGAGCATGCTGAAAACGTTGAAAACCACAGAATACTTAATGGATGACACACTGATTCCCATCGAAACAGGTTGAACTAAATGAAGTCACCCAAAAGGTATTAAATTTTCCCTTGGCATAGATTGATCTCAAATTGATTAGTAATAGACGAGATGAACGCGGAAGGAATAAAGAATACATACACCAAAAGAAGAACAAGAGACAGCTACAAAGGGCATTATGCATGATGAATTACCAAAATGAATTCTTACTCAGTTTGTCTGATATAACGGATTCTATTGAAAAATGAAGGTAAAATGGATGTGAAGACAAGAACAAAGAGAAGCTTTCAATGAAATAAATAACATTTGTTTTGGTTTTATTATAGTGTAAATGGAGATTTTCAGTAGACACGACCTCTAAGGGTTTGGCAATAGTATTAATACAAGAGACTAATTGCGTACGATACAAGGATTTTAATGGAGACAGCGCAATCCCAGTCACTAATACAAGAAAGCTTTAGTAGTAGTAATTTAAAGAAAACAGTGGAGAGAATACCACCTCAATTGAAAACTAATCTAGTTTTTGATGTGTAACAATATTCACCCATAGTAACATGTATTACAAGCCAAGAATGTATTTCACAAATTATTTATTAATGTAGATGTACATTTCGTATGCTAAGCACACATCGTCAGTCTTTACAAACTGGAGACGATATTTTATGTATGTCTCAGTAAATAGTACAAAGTGATTGTAAAACAACTAGGGGATACGCAAACTATATAGAACTGTATTGATTTTGTCGGTAAAACTACCAACACAAAAAGGAATCAACAGTTTTCAAGAAGGATTGAAACTGTTAAAGTATAGGTAATAATGTAAAGATTGTAGATATTAAATATTCTCTTTAAAATGTGTTAATTCTATTAATAGTTTAGAGCTGTTATTGATTTCTCATACTTTATTTATTCTTGGACTTTTTCGATTTTTATTTGTCTCTTCTGATTCAACAAAATAAATAAACATATTTCTTAAATCCTTTTTTAAACCGTTGGTTCCTTCTTATGTCAGCAGTTTTACCAACAAATAACACATTTTTACATAGTTTGTCTCTAATTACTTTATAGTATTTACATAGATATAAATGAAATATCTTCTACAGTTTGTAAGGACACTTTAGTAGATCTACTAACAATGGATGTTTAGTATACGAAATATGCGTTTAGATTAATAAATAATTTGTAAAATACAGAGCGAATTTTTATTCCGTTCAATTTGAGTTAATTTCACGAGCACTCAAAGTTTTAGCCAGTTAGTGAGAAAAAGGAATGTCTGTACGGTCACATAATTTTTTATAATCACAATTTTAATTGTTTCGTATATTCACACAAGTATTTATGATTTACTGAAAATTATACTAATATAATTTTCTTTAATATTCGCATTCTTAATTATTATAAAACTGTAACCTGCAATAGGTCAATTATTCGCGAAATTACAATGCAATTTTTTGCAATGGCTTCTCTCGGAAGCTAGTGTTAGGACGACCAAATCCGACTGCGTCAAATAGATTATAGTCAGTTGCGGATTTGCGTTAATACAGGTGATTTAGCATGCTTCGTACACTGCAAAGCGTTCGTACATGGAAACGGACAGCTAAGAAAGTAGTTTAAAGAAAAGTGGCTCCTTGATCGCTTAAAGAAGGTCAAATCTTTACTAATCAAATAAAAGCTCTCATGAATAACATGTTGTATTCCCCAATTCAGAAATTCATTTATAATATACTAATGCGAATGACAATAAATGAAAATCTGCTTTAACGTAAGATGGTAAATGATATTAAAGAGTGATTATTAACCCTGAGACAAAAATGTTATGCTGATAAAACAGCTAATCCATCAAGATGAAGAAAGATCGTTTATACAAATAGATATAAATACAATTCACTTAAGCTTAATTTAATCGATTTCAAAACAGTAAAACTTTAAAAGAGTGTATATACATATTTTTCAAAATAACTTAAACTATGAAATTTAGATATAAGGAAGTAAATACTTACTGTCTTTAACTTTAAGAGCAGACTTCAAGGAATCTGAAAAAAAAGGATTCAGTTATTTAAAAATATCGAGAAATTGACATTCTTCGAATAGAAAATTGTTTATTTTTTTTTTTCTGCACACCACTGTTGTTACACAAAGTTTGGCATATGGAATTTGATGCAACATAGCTTCCAAAATAATTATCTAAAACCTTAAACCTATACGTATATATATGTATTTAAGATGTGGAGTAAGTTGTAATATCCTATTGTCTGCATTTTTATTACGAAATAATAGCTCACCATAGGGGTAACTCTGATTGGATACAGTAGCTTTAAAATCATCTCATAGACTAGTGTCAAGTATAAAAATTAGGGGTTCCCTCTCGAAATAAAGTAATTGATATCTAATTCTGGAATAATAAGAAGAAGAAGGTCCAAAATGATTTAACTCGAAAAAAACAAACCTAAAACTACTACCTGCGAAATTAAAAAATGCAATTAATATCTTTCTAAGCAAAACTAGCAAGACACCCTGTATACAATATAAATATTTCGATTTATTTCGTTGTGATAACGTAGCTGGAAAAGAATGAGCAAAATGCTAGTGCCAAAAGTGCCAGAACCTATTGTAATGATATAAAATAGTGTCTATTAAAAATGTTTATATCAATGATTTTACTAGTTTATCGATTTTGGGTATTTTCTCGTCACTGTATGGTTCACGCCCTTATTTTTATTATTGTTGAAAACAAAGTAGCGTTAGCACTCCCCCTTTATTGAATTTTAGTTCACATGTTTAGTCTGTACGATTTACTTTCTAAATTAACATATAATTTACAATTTTTATGTTTTAAAAGAAAGTCTACGAGATATGCAGAAGAGATAAACTTCATTATCATTCATTATATATATCACTTTTCATAATTCATTTTTAAAAGACGTTTAACGTACTGTACTTACACATTTTTATCATATTGTTAACATTATACCACGCTATCTCCAAAATTTCTCGTACAACGGAAGGATGGCACGCCTGGCAGCACCTCTAAATAATTTCATTTCCATCAAGAGTGTGTTTACTGTGTGGCCTAACATATAGGCAAACAAATGTGTAACCCCGATAACGATGGATATAAACAAAAGTCGTGTCAAAGTCACACATATCAAAATCGTCTCTCCTGAGAATAATTATTTTCTCATGTAAAACTTAATTTATGAAATTCTTCGAATATATTTAAGGTCATTAAGTGTATCAGCTGATACTATAATAAAAATTTGGAAGTTCCGGAGACATCTGTGGAAGCCGTCTGAGTGAGTATGATTACAAAAATTAAAGACTTCAAATCATAATCGATTTTCAAAATTAATTGTATTTTTGCTTTCATTTCATTTAGTATTTTATTTAGAATATTTAAAACTAGCTGGACAGGGTTTCTGTTACAAAAAGATATTTTGTTAAAAAAGCGGTATATATATATATATATAATATATATATATATATATATATATATATATATATATATATATATATATACAGTGAAACAGACACCAACGGGACCAACTGAGGATATCCGTTCAGGAGGGGTGTCCGCATAAAAGAAATATGTAGTAGATACAAGAAAAATCGTGTTTTAACGAAAAATGAATATATTAAAGAAACTGAGACATTTAAATCGTATATGTATATAATGTATGTTTTCAAAGTAAATAAGAAACTTTAAATTTAAGAAAAAAAGTTTATTTCCTTTAGATATATACATACAAAGTATAATATATGTACATAGATACATAGATGTAGTATGTAATACAAAACAATGAAATGAATAGTCACTTTAAATCCATATATTGTTGTTTGTCTTCTCTTTTTCTTTAAAATTGCGTCTTGAAATCGTATTCCTAATTTAGAAAGATCCTCCAAAGAGGTGCTTGGTCAGGGTAATAGCTTTACCATAATTTGGGATAGCTTCTGTTGGCACTGCAACCTCATCGACATGAAAATCTTCCGAAAGTTCTTGTATTTCAAATGAATTTGCAATTTCTTATTCTGAATCTGGATCTTCAACATGCAAATCTTCATCTACGTTGAAAAAATCATTACGGTTTTCATTGTCCGTCGATTTCAATAAATTCTTATTTTTAAGGATATCTGAAAGTACACTAAGAGGCAAATCATCTTCTAGGTCAGATCTATCAGTCTCAGTTAACTGGTATTCACTTTGCACATTTACATCATTAAATCCTGCTTTGCGGAAGTAATCTTGAACTGTCTCTTTGGTTACTTGGTCCCAAGGAGTTTTTGCCAAATAAACTGCATCCAGTGGTGTAATTTTCTTTATTAACTCAAAAGCTGTACCAGCAGTTTCAATGTTTACTAACAGATGTTTGAGTATTAGACTTCGATAATAAGTTTTAAAATTCTTTATAATCCCCTGGTGAAGTGGTTGACAAGCTGATGTACAATTAGGGGGTAAAAATAATATTTTTATATTATTTAAGCGAACGTCCTTCGGAGAAAGAGGGATATTGTCTAAAAATAACAAAATGTTTCTTTTTTTCTTTAGCCATTTTCCAAACTAGCTCTTGCAACCACTCTGTCATAATTTGTTCCGTCATCCAAGCTTTCTTATTGTATTTCCAAGTTACAGGCAGGTTATTTATATTAATGTTTTTAAAAGCTCTGGGTTTAGCTGCCCTACCAATGACTAGGAGTTTTTCTTTTTCACCCGCCTTATTGGCACAACGCAAAATTGTAAACCTCTCTTTGGGATACTTACCCCCAACACATTTTTCCTTCTTTAATGTGAGCGTTTTGTCGGGTAGAGCCCTAAAATACAGGGCTGTCTCATCGGTATTATAGATGACTCTCGGTGAATATCCCTTAATCAAAGAAGGACATTTTTTTTAAAACAAACATCTTCATCATTAACCAAAGCTCCTTCTCCTGAAATCGTTTTAAAACTTATATTGTGACGGATTCTAAATTTATTGAGCCAACCAGAAGAAGCACTGAATGTAGAATGTCCTAAAGAAGCGGCTATTTCTCTTTATTTTATTTTTTGTCCGGTTAAGAGAACATTATCTCGTATCCGCGTCCGTTCAAGAGAATGTCCGTCCAAGAAAGAGTTAATATAATGGAAATTATATGAGAGCCGGTCGGGACCATGAGAAACTGTCCGTTTAAGGGAGGTGTCCGTGTAAGAGGGGTGTCCGCGAAGGGGAATTTCACTGTGTATATATATTTGATTTGTTAATATATTTATTTTTACAATCTTATATTTGGTTATTTTAATTATAAAACACCATATTTGAATTTAAAAACAATAAGAATAAAATTTAAATTAAACAACCCATTTGTAATATGAAGAGCCTGAGATTCTCCACCGCACTATATTAATAATAATAACCCAATTGTAAATAATTCTAATGAAACGTAGTTCCAATCTAAAAAATGATTTCATTTAAATAAACCTAGAAGCTAAAACACAAGAATTAGACGTATTTGAAGACTTAGCATCAATTCTCGATGAGACTTATTCTTAGCTGAATTTTCTTGCTTTATGACTTCGTGCACAGCATCGATATTTTCTCGTACAACAACCGATTTTGGATGACCTTCTTTAAATTCATCCCTGAGTGAATAACGTCCACTATTAAATTCACCAAACCAATGGTTGAGGTGATCGATGTACTATTGATCGATGAACTTTTCAAGTCACTAGACTGTGAAATAGTGTCAAACTTTACGATGTATATGTCAGATGGCGCATAGTAATAATAATAATAATAATAATAATAATAATAATAATAATAATAATAATAATAATAATAATAATAATAATAATAATAATAATAATAATAATAATAATAATAATAATAATAATAATAATAATAATAATAATAATAATAATAATAATCCTTTATTGCCCAACAGCCCAGGGGCCAATTACAGGACAAATTACAATACAATTCTTATATAAAATAAAATAAAATAATTCAAATCGTGTTGCCTACAATAATAATACTATAATAATGAAACAAAAAAAAAAAGGAAGACTCACAAAAATGGCTCTAGATCCCGTTTGTTTGCGTTCCTCACCATGTGACTGAGAGGTGCCTTAAGCAAAATGTTGGTATTAGCTCTAGGTACTTGAAATGTATTAAAGTAGCGAGTATGATGAGTAGGTACGGTAAAGTTTATTTGCGCCAGAAGGGCTGGCGAGTCGACAGTATTTCTCAGGATCCTGCAAAGAAACTCACACTGTTACGCTCGCGGCGGTCAGCAAGAGATAGAAAACCATGCTCAACAAGTAAGCTATAATACTCGATACCTCTTGCAGGATACACGTTGTCCATTCGAAAGGAGAGATATTTTAGAAATTTCTTTTGAACCCGTTCGATCATAAGCTCTTGGTGTAAATAACGGGGATACCAAACAATGGAGGCGTATTCAAGCTTAGAACGAACGTAGGCATAATATAAACGTTTCATTACACCTAAGTCTGAGAAATGCCTGCAAGAACGCATGACAAAACCGAGAGTTTTGGAAGCAGATGAACACATGGACGAAATATGTTCCGTAAATGACAGTCTATTATCAAACAAAACACCAAGATCCAAAGTTTTGATATTGCGTGGTATGGCTGCATCATTAATTTGGTAGTTATAGTATAAAGTAGTGTGAGTGTTATTGTAGGAAACCACAGTACACTTGTTGATGTTCAGAGGGAGATAATTGACCTTGCTCCAAGTATTAATGCGAAGAAGATTGTCTTGTAAGTGTTTACAATCGAAAATGCTACCAACAGTATTAAATATCTTTACGTCATCTGCGTATGCTAAGACGTGACACGTAAACAGAGATAGTAAATCATTTATATAAAAATTGAAGAGAAGTGGTCCAAGATTTGAACCTTGAGGAACAATATGCATAAATAGCAACCCTCGTATAGGTCCGTTCCGGTATAATTTTTTAAAAAATATATAACGTTTTCTTGAACCAATATTTTTAAAACGGAAGCAGCAAAAAAGCTTTAGGCAAAATTAATTTATTCTCACTATGGCGTATTTAAAAAGCAAATTGGGTTAGGAGAAAACGTCTCGCCGTAGAATTAAACTGCAAGTGTATTTAACAGAGTTGAATTTATCGTCATCTGGATATTTAAATAACAAGTCGGAGAAAAAATTCAAACAAGAGAAAGGAGGTGTCGTTGAGATGCTTAAATACGGAAATTTGATATCGTCCTCTTTTTTTTTCGCACTTTGTTTATATTTCACCGCGAACTGGTGAGACTGGCACGCGGAAGAACGAAGAGAACGGGATTTTATTTTAATTGAATGGATTTCTGATTTAATAACCGTCTAATTGGTGACGATTGCAAGGACTGTGTGGATGTACAATTCACAGGTATAGCAGTAAACTCCACTCACACAAATTAATTAATTATGCGGAACGCAGCGTTTCGGGAGCACGTGGGCTCCCATTGTCAACCGTGTTACCGACTAAAAGTAAAAACTGTATCACACATGCAAATTATTTTCTACGCAGGCTCTAAAATTTCTAACCATATGACTATTTACAATCTACTAGGTGGCCTCATGCCTTTTTCGGGGAAGGATGGACCGAAAGCGAACCGTATCATTTAACAGGGTCTATGGTAATAAATCCATCAAACTCGAGTGTGCAATTGGGGGTGGTTCTCTGTTCAATAAGTTTCCGTTCTTTTTCATATATACCGTTTCGTACGCGTCTAATTCTCTATACGAGTTCACGTTTTTAAGTAGTGTCAGATTTTTAAATCAATCTTATGTCCGGATTTTACCATATGCTCTGCTACGCTTGATAGTTCAGGTTTGTCGAAACGATAGTGTCTAATATGTTCTTTGAACCTCGTTTCGATACTCCTTTTTGTTTGTCCAATATAAACTTTCTCACAATCATTGCATGCGATTTGGTATATTCCAGACTTTTTATCATCTCCGGTTTATCTTTGGGATTCCCTAAGAGATTCTTTAAGTTGTTTTTTGACACAAAAGACACGTTCATATTTAGTTGTCGGAAAATTTTACTTAACCCTTTTACTGTTGGGTGAAAAGGAAGAGTTATAAATTTCTTGTTACCGGTGTTTGTTGATGTCAAAGTCGTGGAATTCCTGATGTGTTGTTTGTATTGGACCTTCCTTAAAATACGGTCGACATCCATAGAAGAGAAACCATTGTACCTCGCTACATCTTTGATATATTTTAATTCTTTGTCATACCTGCTCTTGTTTAGCGGAAATCTGACGAGTCTATTGACCAGAAAACTAATCGCGGACATTTTTGTTGTTCGCAATGGTGCGAATCAAACGTGATGAATCTGTTGGAATTAGTTTCTTTTCTGTAGATGTCTATTTCTAATTTATTGTTATTGCGTATGACTAGAGTATCTAGAAACGGAAGGCGATTGTTCACTTCTTCTTCAATGGTAAACTTGATCGTGGTAAATTTTGAGTTCAGTTCTGCTAGGAAATCTTGTATGTTTCCTTTGTTGGTGTCAAACACAGCGAAAATATCATCTACGTACCTAAGCCAAATTCTCGGGAAATATTTGGTTTCTTTTTTCAGGTTTGTTAACAAACCTGAAAAAAGAAAAAAAATTTTCCGACAACTAAATATGAACGTGTCTTTTGTGTCAAAAAACAACTTAAAGAATCTCTTAGGGAATCCCAAAGATAAACCGGAGATGATAAAAAAGTCTGGAATATACCAAATCGCATGCAATGATTGTGAGAAAGTTTATATTGGACAAACAAAAAGGAGTATCGAAACGAGGTTCAAAGAACATATTAGACACTATCGTTTCGACAAACCTGAACTATCAAGCGTAGCAGAGCATATGGTAAAATCCGGACATAAGATTGATTTAAAAAATCTGACACTACTTAAAAACGTGAACTCGTATAGAGAATTAGACGCGTACGAAACGGTATATATGAAAAGAACGGAAACTTATTGAACAGAGAACCACCCCAATTGCACACTCGAGTTTGATGGATTTATTACCATAGACCCTGTTAAATGATACGGTTCGCTTTCGGTCCATCCTTCCCCGTAAAAGGCATGAGGCCACCTAGTAGGTTGTAAATAGTCATATGGTTAGAAATTTTAGAGCCTGCGTAGAAAATAATTTGCATGTGTGATACAGTTTTTACTTTTAGTCGGTAACACGGTTGACAATGGGAGCCCACGTGCTCCCGAAACGCTGCGTTCCGCATAATTAATTAATTTGTGTGAGTGGAGTTTACTGCTATACCTGTGAACGTCTAATTGGTATTTCAAACCAGGAAATTACTTTTATTTGATCAAGGATGACCAAAATTGCTCCTTTGTTCTTCAGCATTATCTTCGATCCATAATTTGCCGAAGGTATAAAACAAAAAAACAAATATTGTATTAAAAAATTCATATGGAACTATAGAAATTTCGCTGTGTATATATGCAATGTATTTACGATGTTATCTGTATACAATCGTATCTCTTACGGAAAGCGGAAGAACTAGAAGAAGCCGGAACGTCTAGTGATATCATTGGAATTGTTAGAAGTACGATAAGATACTTGGATAATGAGAAGCTAGTTCGAAAGAGGGGTTGTAATACCATTACAAAATTGCACCTGCAGCTTCAGGAAGAGTATAGCTGAACATTTAACACCTGCGACAGATCTTTATTGCATACTACATCCTTAGGGAATGGTGTTGAATATAGAATTAGATTTAATATTTAAATATTAACCTATTCATCACGTTTTCTATTCCCTTCATCCAGATATTTATTAGCTTTTACATTTTATTTTCAGTTTCCAATGAGGACCACATCATCTACATATAGTAAACTACACACCCTTACAGGTTCTAGATTTTTATACCCTATTATTGTGCTGAGCTGTTCGATTTGTACTTTCATTTATGATCTTGTGCAAATTTCAGTCTTGTCTGTTTATGCCTCTTTTAAGGGTGGTTTTGAAACCTGTTTTAGCTACCGAAAACTGCCGGATAAAATTTGTTCTACCCGTCTGTTTGTTACTGATAAATTTATATTACATTACTAAAAGAGGCTAATTGAAATATTGATAAACTCTGCCTTGGAGTTAGTTTTTGATAGCTCCCCTTATTGTATCACTCAGAGAGCAATTTACCTTCCAATATTTTTATTAACTGATATGTACACTTAATAATATACAGGGTGGCGCAGGGGAACGGGACCTTAGATTATTTTTTGTCTTTTACTCATTACATGAAAATAGTGCACTAGAAAAAAATATATATATACAGACATGCAGGCCTGAGGAAACATTTAAAAGCTTATGAAGAAACTCAAAATCGCTGGTTCATATGTCGCTGGAACGATCATAATACAGGGTGGCACAGGGGGACAGGAAATTTTGAAATAACGTCAATTCCACGAATAAATTCATAAAACTAGTAATTTATTAACGAAAGTCCATGTATGCAGCATGCCATTTATGTTTTTACAATCAAAATGTCCAAAAGTGTCTCTTTACTTTTTAAAGATGACATTGGAAAGATGTCCTCCCATTCGGCGTTCACACTCTCACAGCCTGTTATGAAAACTCTGGAATGCGCGGTGTAGCAAATCTTGGGGAATGGCAGTGATTTCTTGTTGAATGTTCTCCTTCAGTTCATGGATTGTACACCTTGCCTTTAAGATACCCCCACAGGAAGAAGTCGCACACACTAAAGTCAGGGGATCTCACACGCCATTCAATGTCACCGTTACGTAAAATAATGCGTCTTGCAAACAAATGACGAACTGCTGCCATCGAATGTCGAGCAGTGTGAGACGTGGCTCCGTCCTGCTGAAATCACATGTTTTCCATGTTAAGATTAGGCTCGTACAGTCTCGGTGTAAAGAATGTTTGAAGCATTTCAACATATCGAGCGGATGTTACTGTCGCTGCACTACCATCCTCACGTGCAAAAAAATAAGGGCCGATAACACCATGACATGATACAGCACACCATATTGTGACCTTGTCGCTATATAGTGGTGTAACTCACAAAGATTGTCCTAGGCCCAATAACGAAAATTCTGTTTGTTTACGAAACCGTTCAGGTGGAAAAGGGCTTCGTCTGATATCCATATGTTACCAACGAAATTCGCGTCCTCGTTAATTTTACCCAATATCTACCTACTAAACTCCATACGTGACGCTGGATCTCGTTCATGTAATTGTTGCACAATCTGCAACTTATAGGGATGGAAATGTAATTCATGCAGTATTCTTTGTAAGCTTCGTCGCTTAATCTGTAGCGTAGATGCATGCTGTCGAACGGAGCGGCGAGGACTTCTCTCGATTGCAGCTCTAACAGCCTCAATGTTCTCTGGGGAGCTTTCTTTTTCAAGACAGATCCTGTTTCTTCAAAATTACGCACCCACGTTGTAATCGCATGCGCAGATGGGACACCTCCATGATGTCCAAGCTGGTAATGCTGTCGAAATATTCACCATTTTTATAAAACGCTCTCACAGCTACTGCACGTTCCGCACCAGTCCAACGATCCATGATTACTAAATGGCAATGCGTTCACAACAATTGTGCGACGTTACGAACAACTGTCAGCTCTACAGTGCTGACAACGCTCAAAATTTTCCGTTTCCCTTCGCCACCCTGTATTATGATGTTTATGCACTTAGGCTAGTTACAGACAGATTAGTTCCTTTTTATTCTTCACGTGAGGTAGTTGATCGTCTTATGGTTGTTCTTCTGTACTTTTTAAGTATATAATTAAATACATCCTACGTACCAAGGAACAAAAGAACGACCATTGGTTAACACGATAAGGGACGTATATTGGTGAATTTCCGGGTTGGTTTGCGATAAACTGTTAATGTTATAGTACGGTTACAAAATTTCCCGTTCCCCTGCGCCACCCTGTATATATTTAATAATAAATAAACTTTTGAACATGTTTAGGGGCTTTTTTACAATGAAAGGTAATACCTGTCTGTTTAACTTTGTGAAATTATAGAAATATCGCTCGCATTTATGCATTTATACCTCAGGTACTTCTCCAAATTGACAAAATAATGTCTCTGCTATTTCTTTACGTTTAGAAATGTAATTCTAAATAATTCCTAGCTCATATCGTTACTAAATGTTTATGGAACTATAGAAATTTTGATTAGATACATAGATACAATTTAATCTTTGCTGGAAAAAAAGTAGCAAACAAGCAGAAGCTCTCACTTAATCAATACTATAAATATTTGTTTTAAAATTTCGATCGTTATGTTAATATTTGAGTTAAATGTCCCAGAAAGCCAGCTGTTTTCATTAAGTGAACTCCCGTACTATATAACATGAGTGCAAATGAAATTTGAAAAGCCCTGGGAAAGATAAACATTCCAAAATTTGCTAAATACATACACACATAGAACGTGGAGATATAACCTAAAACCCTTTGGCGTTGTTTGAAAGGAAGATGTGTATATCTAATCAGACTTGCGAAGTCGAAAATGTTGAAAAAAAAAAGTAATAGAATGAAGTTAATATTTTACCTTTTCGGAAAATGGAATTTTGTGATAATTACGGCTACCTATCGAAAAAGGGTAGAAAATTAAAGGTTTCTGCGTTACGCATCGCTATATATAGATCATTTCGGCTCTCCTGGAAAGCCTGATTTATCTAACATAAGTGAATGGAAGACGTAAAGTCGTTAAGAGGCAATTTTGTAAGTAAGGCGGGAGGAGCAAATAATGGCGGGGCTTTACTGAGATTGCTCCACAATCTTTTATCTCTGAATAATCTACCAGCCATCTTCCTTTCAGTTTCAAACCAAAACAAATCTAAAATGTATCGGGACAAACGATACATTTCATTTATATTTATTTATTGCTGTATTTAATCGTCTTAATACTTTATTTTCCCAGGAAGCTTTTGATAAGAAATAGGAAAGGGGATCCTTATCGAACAGGGGAACCCCGCCAACAAACACATTCAGAATTCCATGAAACTTTACAGACTAATAGGGTAGGTTGGTAGAAGCACTACGCATTTTCTTTTTGTTGGTGGAAATGCCCGATTTAGGGCTACAACCCCCTTCAAAATTTGCGAGATTTTTTAATTTTTTGCCATATCTCCCAAATTATGACAAAAAACTTTCTTATCATAATTTATAGTAGATTAACATACATGGTACCAAGGATGACGTAATCGATTTTCGCAGAAAGCCATTTCCAAGCTTTTCAATAATTTCCCTTTTTCTGATTTCATAAACAAAAGTCGCTTTTGCGTAGAAGACAGCAGTGTACAATAGGCACAGAGAATTAATAATAATAATAATAATGATGATGATGTCTATTATCCAAGAGTACAAGTACAAGTACTAAATTAACGATCATGTTACAATATGTTGCAATACCATCTTAAATATTAAATATACACATGTAAATACCCCAACAACGCTATAATATATACAAAATATCAATAAATATCGTAGGTACCAACCCTAGACAAGCACGAGTGCATTGATCAAAGCTGCCGACGTTAGCATTCAACAATCGCATCAGAGAAGTATTAAATATGTCACAATTAGGGTATTGCGATTATAGTTGTCACACATTTGCTTCACAGGCGACCTGAATATTACTTTACTGCGTCCAGATAGCGTATAGAATGTTGGGACATATCTCGCAGACGATCGTGAAACTAAAAAGCCTAGCTTGCTCAAAAATAAGGAGGAATTAGCTTTGTTCACAGGTATAGCAGTAAACTCCACTCACACAAATTTATTAATTATGCGGAACGCAGCGTTTCGAGAGCACGTGGGCTCTCATTGTCAACCGTGTTACCGACTGAATGTAAAAACTGTATCACATATGCGAATTCTTTTCTACGCAGGCTCTAAGATTTGTAAAACATATAACTATTTACAATCTACTCGGTGGTCTAACGTCTATTTTCGGGGAAGGATGGACCGAAAGCGAACCGTATCTTTAACAGGGCCTATGGTAATAAATCAATCAGATTCGAGTGTGCAATTGGGGGTGGTTCTCTGTTCAATAAGTTTCCGTTCTTTTTCATACATATCATTTCGTACGCGTCTAATTCTCTATACGAGTTTACGTGTTTAAGTAGTGTAAGATTTTTTAAACCAATCTTATGTCCAGATTTTACCATATGCTTAGCTACGCTTGATAGTTCTTTGAACCTCGTTTCGATACTCCTTTTTGTTTGTCCAATATAAACTTTCTCACAATCATTGCATGCGATTTGGTATATTCCAGACCTTTTTATCATCTCCGGTTTATCTTTGGGATTCCCTAAGAGATTCTTTAAGTTGTTTTTTGATACAAAAGACACGTTCATATTTAGTTGTCGGAAAATTTTACTTAACCCTTTTACTGTTGAGTGAAAAGGAAGAGTTATAAATTTCTTATTACCGGTGTTTGTTGATGTCAAGGTCGTGGAATTTCTGATGTGTTGTTTGTATTGGACCTTCCTTAAAATACGGTCGACATCCATAGAAGAGAAACCATTGTACCTCGCTACATTTTTGATATACTTTAATTCTTTGTTGTACCTGCTCTTGTTTAGCGGAAATCTGACGAGTCTATTGCCGAGAAAACTAATCGCGGACATTTTTTGTTGTTCGCAATGGTGCGAATCAACCGTGATGAATCTGTTGGAATTAGTTTCTTTTCTGTAGATGTCTATTTCTAATTTATTGTTATTGCGTATGACTAGAGTATATAGAAACGGAAGGCGATTGTTCACTTGTTCTTCAATAGTAGACTTGATCGTGGTAAATTTTGAGTTCAGTTCTGCTAGAAAATCTTGTATGTTTCCTTTATTAGTATCAAACACAGCGAAAATATCATCTACGTACCTAAGCCAAATTCTCGGGAAATATTTGGTTTCTTTTATCAGGTTCGTTTCAAATTTGCTCATGAAACGGTTCGCAATAAAAGGAGATAAAGGATTACCCATCACCGTGCCTTCCACCTGTTCGAACCATTTTCCGCCTATTTGTGGAGTTGTGGAGTTTACTGCTATACCTGTCAATTATACATCCATACAGTCCTTGCAATCGTCAATTAGCTTTGTTATTGAGCAACTTGTATAAAAATAAGAGGTAGACGTTACAGCACCTAACTTCTAAAGATGTTACGGAAAAAGAGTACAACAATGTTATGTGGAAAAGCAAGTGTAGGTGTTATTTTGTTTAAACCATAAGCATTTAAGAGAACCCACACCATACAATTGTGGCAAACTTAAGTTTAGAACGCATAAAAGCAAAAAAAATAGCCTTTGAATGACGATACGCCCGTAAAGATCCTGGTGTTTCGCAATATAAAACCCATGGTCTTTATAGCAGGAGAAACAATTTCTGCAACATGATTAACAAAATCAAGTCGATCATCAAATGTTACCCCAAAGTCTTTAATCCTATTGCAATGAGACTAGACACCAATTCTAAGTTTTTCTGCAGTTTCAGACAATCATTATGTGAGGTTATACAAGAGAATATCCTAATATCATCAGCGAGCATTAGAATCTCTCAATCCGCAACATGAATGATATCGTTGAATAAAAGAAACAGTAAAGGGCTCAAATTAGAACCCTGCGGCATACCCCATGTAATTAATCCATCTGATAATTCGAAACCACTATAGGACACTCAAAACCTACGACCAATCAAGTAGGTACTTGCTAATGTAATAAGTAAATCACTAAAACCAAAACTGTGATCGAACGCCTTTGACATATCGGTATAGATGGTATCAACTTCATCGTGATTATTCAACGCCTTCGTAAGATACTACACAAAGTTTCCCAAATTAGTAATAGTGGACCGTTTATCAACAAAACCAAAACCGTTGAGCAGTTGAAAGATGATTCGATATCTGATCGTGAACCATTTTTAAATACAAGGCAAATTCCAGCATGTTTCCAAATAGATGGAAAACCGGACGTTTTTAAAATAAGGTTAAAAATAATATATAAATATGCACATGTGCATCAGAACAAGGCGGAAGTTGGGTCTTGTAGACTTTCTGCGTTGCCCGATGAAGGACTAAAAGTTTCTGGCATCAGAACACAATGACGACTTAACGTTTGATGTATTACAAATACATTCTTGTGTTATTTGGGATTTAACAAAAGTAAACCAACTCCTGAAATTCTCCAGGCCTATATAAGTGTAAGATCTCTTAGATTTCCTATGCAGTCTCATATTCTTAATAATATGACGAGAATACCATACAGTTTAAATTTGTTTTAACCTCCTACACTAGTTAAAGGGGAACAAATGTATCAAACAAACTATAAATAATCCCATAAAATTGGGTGCAGGCAGAGTGAACATCCAAGCAAGTCCAAAATAAACTAGTCAGCTGTAGCTATAGCCTGAGATGCTGGAAAACGAATTTAAAAAATAATAAATATTAAAAGTAAATAAACTTGTTTATCCATATATAACAAATAATAAAAGGAAGAGGGAAATTAGCGAGATTTTTTCCGGAAAATAATTTAAAGTTAGGTGACCAGATCATCAAAAATATAAGCTCTCATTTAACATTTTTATCAGATTCAATATTCAGTTAGAAATACATACAAAATCACAATATTCACCATCGTGAAATAATTTGCATAGATATCAATCTTTTTTGCCTAACAAGGAATTTTTCTTATACACAAATACTATACTCTACATATAACGTGAAACGTACAACCCTGCAAAATTCTACATTGTATAGTGGAAGATGTATGTACCATTTGCATGAGAATACGTAACTTTAGCAAAAAAATCTAGCTACACCGGGGAAGAAAAAACGAATTCTATCCTATTTTTCGGATAAACTAATGCCCATGCATTATGAGGAGCTGCAAACAAGCTAGCCTGCTATTCCTAAAGACACTTGTCCACATGACAACGAAGTATTTTGTTTTCGCTACGACAAATGTCCGTGCTCTCGTTAGTTCGCGTATATTTAGAGAGAGAGAGGGGAAATGAATTGTTTTCGCCGTAGTTCAGTTTTTTTCTTTTCGAATCCATTCACGTTTTCACAGAATCAATATCGATCAACGTTTTATGTCTGCGTATCTACGTAATCAACAGACGAAATTTTAGCGTAAATATCTTCGGGAAGTCCAGTTCTAAGAGAAACAGCTTCACTCTTGCGAAAAATTAATTAGCTAAAAGTATTATAAATCTAATAAGCAGATACTATTATCGGATGCGTACACAAAACAGGCTAAATAAATTAATTGGATTGTTGACGTTATGCATTGAAGATGAGTCGATAATTGCCTCGTCCATAGTAATTAAATTTTGTTAGACATGTAAGGGCAAAGAATAAGAACGTGATTAAAATTTTAATGAAGATAAGTAATTTAAAGGAATTAATGAGAAATTATTCCTCCTACAAGCAAAATATATATAGCGCAATCAAGAAAATAAAGGGACTATTTTAGTTTTGGTGACATTAAGTCAAAGAAAATTGGTCAGACACCACACCAGATAAATTTTTTTCCCAAAGTAGAGTATGTGGAGACTTAAAAATATTTTTTCTTGTTTGTGCTGTTTATTGTCTTTAAAGGATTTTCAATTATATAGGGCATTCCGTAGGTGTAAAGTCACAAGTCATATCTTATGCTACTTAAAGCAAAACCATATATTTCATACATTTCTATTAAGGGAAACCATGATTAATTAGTAAAATTGCATTTTATCCGGTGGAAGTTCGGAAGTAGGGAAGGAGAACAATCTGGAAGCTGCAGAAGTTTAGATTATTATTAGGAATACGAAATTAGGCTTTGGATATCAAGCTTTGTCAGGAGAAATAGCACCAGAAGTTCTAAAGGTTAAATTATAACTTAAACATATTAAAATTTCATGACAAATTCCCTCAGCCGATTCAATAAAGTAAACTGTCCCTTCACACAAAAAGTTCAATCTTGGGAAAATACTCAACTTTATCTGTGACTAACTGGATTTTAAGAAATTACTGTTAGAGTTGAGCCATTTGAGTTTGAACCCATATTTCCTTAAATATTCAATGTACCTTCTTAAAGCACTTTCCTTTCATTGCATTAAATTTTTCAGCCGACAGTACCTTCCTTTTCATACTTGTTCTCTTCTTTAGTACTGTTACGTTCTCCTGGTTTGAAGAACAACGCCGCTGTAGCCTACTCGTAATTTCCTAAATTACTTGACCAATACTTACTTGTAGAGTATGTTCGCTTATTTACTAGAGGAGAGGTTGTACAGTGAAACTCAATGCGCATGCGCAAAAAAATATATTTAAAAATGAAATGGTTACACGGTTTCCACTCTTGCCTATGTACATGTACGATGTACGTAAGATATATAGATTTGCAATAATTGCAGTTATTCGAGCTCTCTTATACATGTAATGTACATTAGCATTTGTATATGTATTTTCATTGGTAGCAACATAAAGTAATGCCTCAGCATGTACGTTGCAAAGCCATGTCTTAATTCTGTTTAAAAGGTTAAACTCTTATGTGCTTCCGCTGAAGCTTTGTTAGAGGCATGTACTAATGCCTCTATCTGTTTGCATGCACCACTACCTTTTTATAGGGGAGCCAACCCTATTTATTTCGTAAATGTATAAGCGCACCTCGGTGCTATGCTTATTTATATCTCCCTTTCCGGGAGCCTAATATACTTTCCTTGTTTTAAATTTGCCTAAGGGACTTGGCCCTGTATTATTGGCATGTATTTGTACTTGACCAAATACGTTTGTTATTTTCACATTTATAGGGGAACCCACCCTATCTCTTAGAGCTTGAACGCCTGGTCGAGGGCGACAGTAGCGATAATAGCCGATCTCAATACAAAAGTAATGTCACAGCTACCCAGGCGTTCTCGTTTGAAATATTACGCTATGTGCAATCTTTAGCTCTCTACTACTGCGCCCCAAAGAAGGGAAAAATCCAGTAACCAGCAAATGTGCGAACTGCGCACCGACAAGTAAAACGGAGCGATGATGCCGACATTACATAAGAAAACTGGTCCGTGACACTCGTCCGCTACGACGAGCAACTAAATGAAAAATTTCTAAGTCCCGATACGACAAGGACCGAACAAACGTACAAAAGACAACGGGCGCTGCGGCCCCAACGACCGTCAGCAAGAAGCGGAGTGATCGTACTTGTAGAAGATATCTATACATGAGCGCCGACAATCTCACCAAAATAATTTCCGACACAAACTTAACTGAAGACTAAAAATATGTATAGACGACAATGGACACAGTAGCCTCGATGTACGATGATAGAAAATCGAGAATTTATACTTATTAAAAAAATCTATACATGTGGTCCGACGACCTTACCAAATGACTCCCGCCAGAAATAAATGTATAGACAACGTCCTCGACGATTCCCGCCAAAACTCGAAAATCTTAGAAATCTCTAATAATCTTACGACGACGTTACTGTACACGTTACGACGAGGCACGAAAGGTGACCGAGAGTGCACGATCGCTAATACCTCGACCGTCGCGCGGGAGACGACTGCCTATGCTTGTGTACCTTAAATTTTAAGAAAACTCCCATTAAATATCCGACGACGTTGCAGTGAATGATTTCTAATTAGGCAGTTTTAGCTAGCGTAATGTGAATGGCCGGCTTGCATACATATACAATGCGTAATGTACATACATATTAAAATAAAATTGGATATAAGAGAGCAAAATAAATAAATATAAAAATGAAAATAAAATAATATTCTAAATGAAAATAATAATGCAAAGAAGATAAAATACATAATAGTAAAAAATTTAGAAAATACAAAAAACAATGTTAAGTCCTTAACAAGTACTGTCAATATTCGAACAGCTTTGTTGTTAAATGATGAGAAGAAGTAAGTTTTCAAACAGCCAGGTACTTCATAATTCCTGGTAATAGATTTCGAACTGACAGAATAATGAAAAGTATAGGAGCAATATACCTGGTATATGATACAACTGAACACTTAGCAACATTCAATTAAATCCCATTCTGGCACCACTAATCGATAATTGTAAATGTTGACTAATAAGGGACCAAACTCCGATACCTGTGGTATTCCGGAAATATAAGGAAGTGCTCAAATGAGAACCCATCATAAAAGAAACATAACCAGATCTGTTGTTAACGTCAGAATCTTAGAAATGAAGGGGAAAAACCAATGTAGTCCAGTTTAGCAAGATGTAAATTGTGGCTTATGGAGTTAAATGCTTTTAAGAAGTCTGTATAAATGACATCAAATTAAGCTTGTGCTCAAGTACATTAGCAAAGATTGGTAAGATATTTATAAGTCAGATTGATTGCCTTTTTTAAATGCAAGTACAATTTTGCTTATTTTCCATGCATCAGGGAAACATTTGAAATACATAATTAGAAGATTTAGATCTTTCGAACACATACATGGTCTCCAGCCTTCAACTACTTGCTTTCCCATTTCACATCACATTTGTTAGAAATAAATCAATCACTTGATAACATATGCAATTTAAAAATTCTTCCACTTTGCTAACAAAGATATCCTAACTCTTTAAATACGCAAATAATCTTTAATTCTACACTTACATTCCTGGTATTATTTGATCATTGTAGCGAATTCCTGCATATGCACACAAATTCCTTACTTAATATTTAATGTTTACGTTTACTGATACAACAAACAAAATCTTTATTTGGCGTCTCTATCTGACATTGATAGTTGTTAATTGTCTTGGTTTATCAGCATTTAATTCTACTGTATTTTATTGCCGTAACATTCCTTGCAAATGCAATAGATGTATATAGTTCTATAGTCCTTTTTCTGGAATTTATTTATTTCACCCGCATATTGTAATGAACTCGCACCGAGTCAATAACATTCCTTTGGTTTTTTGTAATATTTACTTGATGAAAACAATAACGAATTTATCTGATAAAATTAGAATTTCTTTGCAATTAACCAACGTAATTAAATTCCTGAAAAAAATATCAGTCCCCGTAGGATTTGAACCCATGACCTCTGCGTTACCGACGCATTGTGCTTACTAATATCAACCGTTGTTGTAAACGAATTTATCCTTTTAGATTCTCAGTATTTTCTGTATGGAATTTGCTCACAACTTCTGTATAACTTTCAACAAATTTCAAGTACAACAAACACGCAATGTTTCTACGAGTCGTCTATGAAATAACATACGGTATTCCAACAGAAAAAGTAGGGATTACAGCAAGTTTAAAGTAATCTCAAACTAGAACATCCTTTACTTGACAGGGAGAATTAAGATACCACGATACGTTGATGTTCGCACCGAGCGTGGCGAGAAAACGGATACATTTTTGAAAAGCACGTACATCAGGATATTACACGAGGAGTAAAGGGGGTTGAAAAAATATAAGTGAGGATGAAGGTGATGTACTTTAAAATAGTACACTGGTATATAGATACTATTTTATGTATCATGAATAGAAAACCAGCACCTCCACCAGACTTACACAAATAAAATCTTCCTAAAACCCATTAGATAGTTTATAACATATATTAATCTACCGTGTATGGAGAATGTATAATAAATTATGGACAATAAATTAATACAGAAAGTTATGCTTGGAATATTTTAGTCCGTAATATAATATCCTTCGGATTATGCGAATCATTCGGTGATGCTAACACCGACCAAATAGAGAATGAAATTATACGTGCCTAGGAAAGGGATGGATGATTTAGATTCCTAACACTTACGCTGATGCATCCTAATATCGCTGAAAGTGTTGTGTAAATCGAAGCAGGCGTTTAGTTCTAATTCGAGACGAGTCGCGACCGCCAAAGCAATATGGCTGAAAGTGCTCGAAAGCACCCTCGTCACTTCAACGGCGTTCATGTTTTTACATCTATTTACCACGTCTTTTTATCTGTCCATTTCCTTCATTTAAACAGAGACTCGTTACTTGCCGTTACAAGTTCATCCTAAGTGCTGAATAGTTCGCAACGGTTCGTCTGTCTTTTGTTTCTCGAGGTTCCACTGATAAATGGACACTTTTGTGTACGCCGTTTCGTCGCGAAATATGGCAAAATAACGTTAAACGCTTGGAGGAAATAAAAATAGCAAAAGTAAGATGCTTTCTATGTAACGTAGGATATAAAAAAGCTGCGACCTTATAAAAGAAAGCAGGAACACTGATATTGTACGTTAAAATGTCGCCAAATAAAAATCGCCATGTCCCATATATATCTCCATAGTAACAAACAAATATCTGTCTCTATGAATTTCTAAAAGAATGCGTGTGGAAAATGACGTAAAACTATAATAAAGAATGATTTGAACATGCTTCAGTGAACACCTGATATGGGTGAAAAAAAGTCTTCAAAGGATATATGTATGTACGTATGTGTCACATAATGTTAGAATTTCATGTGATTGCAACGTTTCTAGATTTGTTTTGCAATGGAAAAATTGTTTGAGCAACTGGTGATAATATCCTGTTTTCAATGTACTAACATTATACATACACACTCTTTGATCATTTATTTATTTATTTTATTTTCTTAATCCTATGTCCTTTATACCTTGCGGTGTCGGACTATTTATTTTCTTATTTTTATCTTCCACAGGTTCCTATTCTGAGCCAGTTGTTTGGCTTCAATCCATCCCATACTTCTCTTTACAATGTTCTATACACCTGCTCCTTCCAGGTGTTTCGGGGTCTACCTATTCCGTTTTTGCCCTCTGTTTTGGCTTCAAATATCCTCTTTGTGATTCGATCTTCTTCTACTCTGTGTAGATGTACAAGCCATCCCAGTTGTCTCTTTTCTATGATTATTTCTATTGGCTTGATATTTAGACTATTAGTAATTGTCGTGTTTCTGATTCTGTCTCTTCTAGTTACTCCTTCTATTCTTCTTAGGAACCTCATTTCCATGGCCGTAACTCTGCTTTTGATTCTATTCGTGGTTATCCATGACTCACTACCATATGTTAATGTTGGTCTGACCACTCTTTTATACAGCTCTGTCTTTATTTTTTTTGGTATTTCTTTTTTATCCAGAAACGAATTTCTCAATATGTTATATATTTTTGCGGATTTCCCTATCCTCTCATTTACCTCTTTCTCTATTCTCCCATTGTTTTCAATGATTGTTCCTAAGTAGTTGTAACTTTTAACTTGTTCCAATGCTTTTTCCCCGATTTTGATGCTATGTGTTCTTTCTTCTGCTGCTATTATGATTGTGTTTGTTTTCCTAGTGTTTATCTCCATGTTTATCTTTGTTAGTTCTTCAAGTTTTGCTGTAATGTCTCTTCCTAATGTGCTATCAGTACCATATCATCTGCAAACATTAGTTCCTGTACGTTAATTGCATTCATTTTCCAGTTTCCTACTTTCATATTTTTTCCTTTTTGATTAGGTATTTTAACAGCGTCGTTTATTAATATAGAGAATAACAATGGGCCCAATACGCATCCCTGTTTTAATCCAATTTGCGATTCGAATTCAGCTGATTCTGCATTGGAAGTTCTCACCTTATTCTTATTGCTTTTATACAATGCCTTAATCATCTCTATCATTCCTTTCTCTAAACCTCTCCTTTCCAAGCTCTGCCATACATCTTCTCTTCTTACCCTATCAAAAGCTTTTTTAAGATCTATAAAACATATATGTATTTCCTTTCCTTTCCCTATTAGTTTTTCTCCTAATTGTCTGATTATAAATATTAAGTCCTGGGTGCTTCTTCCTTTTCTAAATCCATGTTGAGTATCTTCTAGTGTTGTTTCCAGTTTCTCTCGGAGTCTTTTTTCTAGTATTCTTATCAATACTTTTCCTGGGATGCTAGTTAATGTTGTTCCTCTATAGTTTGAGCATTCCTTAAAGTCTGCCTTTTTGTATATGGGCATAATTATTCCCATATTCCATTCCTTAGGTATTTCTTTTTTTATTATAATGTTGTTTAAGAGGTCAAGTAGTTCTTCGTTACCTTTATCTCCCATATATTTTATCATTTCAGCTGTGATTCCATCCTCCCAGACCGCCTTTCCTAGTTTTAGTTTGCTAACTGCTTCTCTAACTTCGTCGCTTATTGGTGTGATACGTTCATCGCCGTTTTTTGTTTTATGCTCTTTTTCTCTTATGTATCCGTCCGTTGATCATTTATGTTTATTTTAAATTCCCGTATGCGTGAATGGTACGACTGGCAGCATTATTTATAATTTTTTAATCCACTAAAAGTGGTTGATGTGTAGCGTAACAACCAGATGTAACACTATGTAGCTTACATCGGTTATGAATCGCATCAGTTTTATTCTATTTCTGGTGTTTCTCAAAGAAATAATTTGAAACCCTTTGTGTTTACTATTTACATTAATAAGTTTTTATCAAAATCTAATCCAAAGAAGTCTTCATCCAATTTCATAATATCTCGCAGAAAACTGGTTCGGAATATTTTATATATTATTACGTAGTATCAGTAATAATATATAGTACTTACTGATTATTTACCACAATCTGCACAGCTTGGCAATTCTAATAAAAATCCTAGACAAAAGCAATAAAACTAAAGAAACAAGAGATGAAATGAAACAGAAACAATAAACCTCACGATCGATAGATACCAAAAAAAATACGATTCAATACAATAAGACGGAGATAATACAACGGGATCCTCTGAAGAAAAGTTAATAGCACCGAAAAGCTCAGATCAGCCAACGGACCCGGTGGTAGAGCAGCATTGCCGAATTACATTGTAAAATACCAAGGAATTTTCCTCCATATCATCCTTAAAACAAACGAAAGTTACGAGACCAAAAAAGAT
The DNA here is from genome assembly GCA_023509865.1 of Trypoxylus dichotomus. Classification (NCBI taxonomy): domain Eukaryota; kingdom Metazoa; phylum Arthropoda; class Insecta; order Coleoptera; family Scarabaeidae; genus Trypoxylus; species Trypoxylus dichotomus. Next base: position 4,697,004 of record CM042083.1, on the reverse strand, counting down.
ATCATACAGATTTGACGAGAGCTTAAAATGTGGGAAGAGGAAGCTATAAAACGTGCTCAAACAGGCCGGAAGTGTCCTTTACGTTTTGAATATATTTCCTCTTTATATCTTGAAAGGTGTCGTAAATAAGTTATGAGACATACATACTTCCATTTTTTCTTCTTATTCAGAGGCAAAAATAAAAGATTTCAACCTGCAACTAAGGAAATTGCTCGATTTTAAATTCAATTTTGCGTGATAATTCGTCAAGTTTTAATTTTAAACATAAACACAAGAATAATATTAAATGAAAATATGTTGGAAATATTTCTTAAATCTAGTGATAATAATGATAAATAATAATAACTTATTAATCATTTTTACATCTAATAATAATCATCTCAATAACGATACTTTAGTTTTGGATTCACTTTTATTATTCCGGAAATGCAATTTAGCGAAACCTATGCGCTACCTTACTGCAGAGGCAACAGCTATAACAAAAGCTATGGAAACTATAATAGGAATGGATAGGGACAACTGTAATATCTTCAGTAATTCTCAAAGTGTACTCAAAAGTTTCCAAAACTTTAATTACTCTTCAACGTTACTGATAGGAGAAATGCTGGTGTTAGACTATAGTCTGATACAACGCAGCAAAACTATAAAATATATTTGGATAAAATGACATGCTAACATTGGGTTTAATGAAGAGATAGACTGGTAAAAGCGGCTTGCAATAATAATGACTCTGTAGAAAACATCTTAGTACCACATTCGGATTCTTGAATGAGATTAAAAATATATCTTATAAAGATTGGCAGAGGCGTTACATGTGTTTAAGAATAATCCCACTAACTATTACATGATTTTCCTCGAAATTAAAAATAACCGGTGGTATAATAGGAAGACCGTTAAAAGGAATGCGTTTTCACACATTCTAAGGTTACCGTTTAATCATGCAAGGTTATCTGCACATCTTCACCTTTCGCGAATCTGAATATGGAGATATTAATCCATTTCTTTCTTAACAACTTGCTTAGCATCAAAATTCAGCTTACAATTAATATAAATTATTTAGTAGCTTTGGAGAGGGAAGATGTCAATTGGAAGATATACAAACACATGTGTAATCTACGTTTTACTATTTAGCTAGTTTCCTATATAATTTATTCTTTCAGGATTGTCTTTCTTTTCCGTTGGCCTATCTGTGTGTTTGTGTTAGCCACCCGATCGGCCTCGGGTGTGAAGCGCATCCTGTGATAGCCCTGTGTCCATTCAGGTTGTTAGGTTTGATTCTTATTTTTCGGTTTTTCTTGGTTAAGTGTGTAAATGGCTAATAGCGCAACACCAATAAAGAATTTAGTGAAAATAATTCTTTATAGGCTACGCGTCAAATAAAAAGAAAAATGACAGCTGGGCCTGATGACGTTCTCTATTTTGTTATTAGAGATAATGTCTTGTAATACCACAGGCAAACAAACTATATACAACATACAGAGTTCAATATATAAATAAAAAACGCTAAAACACAAAAGGCGAATAGTTATATATATAGATATATATTTGATTCCCAAAGTATCAACTGCAGAATCAAGCAAATAATTTAAAAAAAGACTTGTTCAGTTTCATAAATATTTCCGGCAGACCTTTTATTACTGCAGTTGTCTGCAGTTTCGTAAAAAGGTCTTTGTTTTTAAACGCAAGCAAATGGCTATCCCGAAAAGAGAATTTAAGAATTCGGACAACAAGGATACGTTTGTAGAGGATTTGGATTTTTCATAGAGGAACCGCTTTTTTCTTTCCAATGCACGTTGTATACTTCTGCTGCTATATCATTCCGGAATACATTTTCCGTAGCTGCCGAGGGCTATATTTAAATAAAAGGCACTCACACCGACCTGGAAAATACATACAAATCGCATTAGACGTGATATTTTCTCGACTAAGAAGATTATCGCATACTTACTGAAATTTAACAGTAGTTTGAGCTGTATAGGTATCAATATCGATACTAATTTCTCGTCAGATGTGTCTCTTGTTTTCGATTTTAGTAAGTGCTGGCAGCACTTCTAGAACGAGCATAACATCACGTTCATGCCATAAAACGATATGGAATTCTTTTTTTATTTTGGTGGAGGTGCTGGCTTTCGTAATATCATGTTCATTTGTTAGAAAAACAAAGACATAAAACTTCGTGGATTTATATACAGAGTGTTTCAAAATGATTGATTCTAACAATAATACATTCACTTTTAGAACTAACGGATTAGCTACCACATTATTCTTTGGTCACCTACTCGAAATTTGTATAGCGTTTTTGTTGGTTTTGCCTGACGTATTCGCCCAGGACACAACTATGGTTGGTAAAACTCAACTGCAGATCCATGAATCAATCCAGCACAGAAAAACCCCAACCGTGAGAACAACCACGGGATCTCAAGACTGATAGGCATTAAGCCACCAGCCCCGATGAAATTCTTAAGGCGAAAGATGAGGAATCATTGAGTTTTCCGCTGTGAAACAATGTATGATTGCAGTTATCCATTTTAGAAAGTTAGTATATTGGATCATTTATAGGTAAGGTACCATACTGAAAAGGTATATCATAAGAGTATAATTTCATTTGTTTTCAAGGGGGATTTAAAACACAAAACTAAAATGTAAAAGATGCTTCAGAAATGCATAAGATAATTTTGAATGTACTCTTTTCACGAATAGGTTACGATTGCCTATTTGATAGATACACGATAAAAGACTTCACGCAATGGTTGCACCATTACCTTGTTCCTGTCGATTTGTCACGTCATCATAAAACATACGAGGTTCCTTTAATCCATATATGTACTTTTACGTACAAGGGATTCGACATCAGACAAAGTTAGTTCAAATTTGATTTTTTTTTGATATCATGTCTGTAGATTCATGGTAAAATATTTTATAAAGTTTGTTAAATTCAATATCAAAGCCCATTAACTATTCGATAGATACACGATAAAAGACTTCACGCAATGGTTGCACCATTACCTTATTCCTGTCGATTTGTCACGTCATCATAAAACATACGAGGTTCCTTAAATTCATATATGTACTTTTACGTACAAGGGATTCGACATCAGACAAAGTTAGTTCAAATTTGATTTTTTTTTGATATCATGTCTGTAGATTCATGGTAAAATATTTTATAAAGTTTGTTAAATTCAATATCAAAGCCCATTACCTATTCGATAGATACACGATAAAAGACTTCACGCAATGGTTGCACCATTACCTTGTTCCTGTCGATTTGTCACGTCATCATAAAACATACGAGGTTCCTTAAATCCATATATGTACTTTTACGTACAAGGGATTCGACATCAGACAAAGTTAGTTCAAATTTGATTTTTTTTTGATATCATGTCTGTAGATTCATGGTAAGATATTTTATAAAGTTTGTTAAATTCAATATCAAAGCTATTAAAGATAAAACTCAATCTATACTAATCTATATAGAATTAGTTTGAATATCATTTGCAGCTTACTACATGTAGATTAGATTTTCTCGAGTGCGAACATTTGTTAGTTGCTAATCATTACTATAAATTCCATAACCATAACATGTTTGAATTAACTGGAACTTTAATGAATACCGCACTAGAATGATTCCATCGCCTTCTACTAAGTTTGTTTTGTATTGACGTGGAATATTAGTTACACCAACAAATGCATTCTGTCTACGCTTCGAAGTTGTGTGTATCACATCATATGACTATAACTTTACGTTAGTGTGATAGTCGTATTAACTATTTATCTGAGTGATCAATAAAATTGATAATGTACAATGTTTATATGGAACATTTAAGTAAGTATAACTTTGTAAGTATATAAGCATATATATGCCAAAAGCCTGTTATATTAAATATTACAAATTCAACGTTTGAAGCCCTACAAATGTTAGCTTCTGTATACGGTCAATTGAACTTCAAATTTGAAATTGTATTTAATTTTTAACGGCAAAAAAATATTGTAAAAAATTATTTATAAAAAGACTGCTTATTAATTTTACTAAAGTTCTTACCGTTATTTGCCATTTTTATGGTTTCATAATTTACAAGACGAACGAGCAATTTCCTATTTGACCCCCCCAATTCATATAATCCCAGCCGTACTTTAATTAAACTTAATCAATTTATAGCATTATAAACCAAACGAAGAAACGAAAGTAAAGCCAATTATGAGAGCTCGCTGCTCTATTTTAAAATAAGTTTCAAATTCATAATCCTTACCAGCCAATTTACGCAGATTGATATCCATTGAGTTCAATTCATAAAAGGATTCGTCTCGGTTAAATTGAGAGTATAATTTCATTTGTTTTCAAGAGGGATTTGAAATACAAAGCTAAATCGTAGAAGATGCTTTAGAAATCCATAAATTAATTTTGAATGAATTCTTTTTACGAATAGGCCACGATTGCGATGTCGTTGTTAGAATAAACATATTTTTTTTATCGCAATGGATGCACCGTTTCCCGTATTTCTGTCGATTTGTCGCCTCATCATAAAACTTACGATGAGGCTCCTTAGATCCACATAAGTACTTTTAGATACAAGGAATTTTAATATAAATCAAAAGGCAATTTCAATTCATATTATCATTAGTACATAAGATAATTGTTTAAGATTTTTACCACCTTAACGATTTACCATAGGTAATTGCTACAATAAATTACAACAAAATTTCACATTTCAATTCGTTTTATATGTAGCATGTCAGTAAATTCTTATTCATTGCGTTTGGAATTGTAAATTTTAACAAATTCTTGATAAAGTATGAATTTTCCATGTTTTGCAGCTTTTTTTATCAATAACCATGCCTGTAAGGAATTTATTGCCGTTCGACAATAAAATCGTAAAATTTAACACCGTTAATATCCTCTTAATTTCAGTCACTAGTATATAAGTACATACACCAAACGTAACATAGCCAAAAATGATCACATAATCAAATTTTCTGTTTTGAAACAGTTGCAGTTGTTTAAACAAGCTAAACTTCATACACAGATTGAAACAAATTTATGTATAAGTGAGTTACATTGCGACCGAACATCAAAACACAGGGTCCATAGTAATTTCGTTGGACGTATGAAGCTTTATGGAACATGCATGCTGGCATTTCCACCGTTTACGAATAAATGAAGAATTTATCTATTCATGTTGCATTTACTACTCCCAATAAAAAAAATGCGTTATTGGAAAATGAAAGAAATATTGTCGCGATCAAAATCAATATCAAATTTTCTAGACGAGCTATGATTATCTGTCCTATCTTATAAAAGAACCCAGGGAATAGAGGTCAATTCCACTAATTCAGTGTAATTCTCTACACTTCAACGAACGAATATTAGATTTTGTGAAATATGGATCCTTTATTTTTAACTATTTCATTAGAAGACCACCAAAAATAAAGGCCTTCAGTTTTTCCAAGTTTAGCCAAGTGATTAGATAAATCTATATTGTCTACTTGCGAAAAAATATCATTTGAAGTGATTTTGGCATTTCCAGAAAGGTTTTTAAACAGGCACTATTAATTTTTTATATTTACTGCTAACTTTTTTATGGTCACCATATGAAGATAACCACTTGAACCACAAGGCCTCATTAAGACAAATTTCTGTTACTCCAATGCTGTTATACAGTGCTAAGGAGGTTAAAACAAAAAACAATCAAAGATGCATTTGGTAATGGTCAAATCTCATGTGAAGCTTAGCAATTTATTAAATTTATTAAAAATTTATTAAACAAAATTGCACCAATAAGAGAATATTTTGAGTTATGGAATACTTACTTGCAAAATAATTATGTACCAATTTGATGTAGTTGCTGAACCATTATTAACTTTCACAGGAAGGCAATATATTCCATCAAAACCTGATTGTTATGGATTCAAATTTTGAGCTTTGGAAACTTAAATTTTATGCTGGAAAAAAAGCCGAATAACAAAAATAGCAAATACGTACACAAAAAGAAGCAGATGGTGGACAGCAGAAATACAACTCAAAGTGAAAGATAAGAAAAATAAATGGATCAGATATATGCATACCAGGAAAGAGGAGGATTGCAATATGTACAAAACGGCAAGAAAAGAAGCTAAAGAGAGTATCAAGAAGGCTAAAGAAAATTCTTGGAGAGAGTTCGGAATAAAACTGAGGGATAACTATAGAGAAAACAAAAAATTATTCTACGGGACAATAAAACAATTGAGACAGAAGAAGGCGCCGATATTGAAAAATATAAAGGATGATAAAGGAAATATACTAACTGAGGAAAAAGAGATAATGGAAAGATGGAAACAGTACTTTGAAGAACTCACAAAAATAAAACAAGGCGGATACATAAGAGAAAAGAGCATAAAACAAAAAACGACGATAAACGTATCACACCAATAAGCGACGAAGAAGTCAGAGAAGCAATTAGCAAACTAAAACTAGGAAACGCAGCCGGGGAGAATGGAATCACAGCTGAAATGATAAAATATATGGGAGACAAAGGTAACGAAGAACTACTTCACCTCTTAAACAACATTATAATAAAAAAGAAATACATAAGGAATGGAATATGGGAATAATTATGCCCATATACAAAGAGGGAGACTCTAGGAAATGCTCAAGCTATAGAGGAATAACATTAACTAGCATCCCAGGAAAAGTATTGACAAGAATACTAGAAAAAAGACTCCGAGATACTTAACATGGATTTAGAAAAGGAAGAAGCACCCAGGACTTAATATTTGTAATCAGACAATTAGGAGAAAAACTAATAGGGAAAGGAAAGGAAATACATATATGTTTTATAGATCTTAAGAAAGCTTTTGATAGGGTAAGAAGAGAAGATGGCAGAGCTTGGAAAGGAGAGATTTAGAGAAAGGAATGATAGAGATGATTAAGGCATTGTATAAAAGCAATAAAAATAAGGTGAGAACTTCCAATGCAGAATCAGCTGAATTCGAATCGCAAATTGGATTAAAACAGGGATGCGTATTGAGCCCATTGTTATTTTCTATATTAATAGATGACGCTGTTAAAAAAACTAAACAAAAAGGAAAAAATATGAAAGTAGGAAACTGGAAAATGAATGCAATTAACGTACAGGAACTAATGTTTGCAGATGATATGGTACTGATAGCACACTCGGAAGAAACATTACAGCAAAGCTTGAAGAACTAACAAAGATAAACATGGAGATAAACACGAGGAAAACAAACACAATGATAATAGCAGCAGAAGAAAGAACACATCAAGCATCAAAATCGGGGAAAAAGCATTGGAACAAGTTAAAAGTTACAACTACTTAGGAACAATCATTGAAGACAATGGGAGAATAGAGAAAGAGGTAAATGAGAGGATAGGGAAATCCGCAAAAATATATAACATATTGAGAAATTCGTTTCTGGATAAAAAAGAAATACCAAAAAAAATAAAGACAGAGGTGTATAAAAGAGTGGTCAGACCAACATTAACATATGGTAGTGAGTCATGGATAACCACGAATAGAATTAAAAGCAAAGTTACGGCCATGGAAATAAGATGCCTAAGAAGAATAGAAGGAGTAACTAGAAGAGACAGAATCAGAAACACGACAATCACTAATAGTCTGGGTATCAAACCAGTAGAAGTGGTCATAGAAGAGAGACAACTGGGATGGCTTGGACATCTACACAGAATGGAAGAAGATCGAATCACAAAGAGGATATTTGAAGCCAAAACAGAGGGCAAAAACAGAATAGGTAGATCCCGAAACACCTGGAAGGAGCAGGTGTATAGAACATTGGAATAGAGAAATATGGGATGGATTGACAACTGGCTCAGAACAGGAACCTGTGGAAGATAAAAATAAGAAAATAAATAGTCCGACACTGCAAGGTATAAAGGACATAGGATTAAAAAAAAAATGATTACAAACAAATAATGATTATTTCTTTTTTCCCAAAGAAACGTAAGCTTACAACGTTACTAAGTACTTTACACAACAAAAAAGAAGTTAATGACAGTCGAACTCTAATCTTAAATGAAATAAATTTGTAATAAAATAAAAAGTTGAATCTATATCTGATAGGTTGAGGGTGTATGTTGCAATTTAATTTATTCCTGTATTTCGGAAAGTTTTGATTACGACCTCGTGGAAAACAACGTCAATTGCAAAAATCAAATTAACATTTAAATCCCGTATATACACAATTAAAGAATAATCCGATTCAAGTAAATGCAATTAATGCCAGTACCCTCCACGTCCCTCGCAAACGGATAACCTCCTCCCCCTTTTCCCAATAACTAAATGTGCAATAAAGGCAGTACATCAAATTTTATCGAACTTGCAAGTAAATTCGTCCAAATTGCAAACCATGTAATCCACTAGTCGGTTACGAACTTAATTAAATAAACTTAACTAAATTACATCCGGTGAAGTAATTAAACTAACAATGGTGAACTATTTGTTTATTTTCCCGAAAGATACTACCTTATACACATCTACGTACACACTGTTTCACGTAAAGCATACAGGGTGTCCATGAAATAAAATAAAGAAGTATGAAAAATATAAAGATCTAATTTTATTAGACTTAAATACAAAATATGGTCAGATGAAAATGATAAAAAATACAAATAAACAACATTATGAATAGCTCTGGTAGAAGGAAAGTATTGGCAGAACAAGAATACAAAAAGTAAACCTAAAAGGTTTGGATGATCTAGATATAGCAGAACTGACATGCATTGCGGGCTACTAAAAATAGAAAAGCGACGGATACGAATAGCAGCAACACAGAGCTTATAACATTTACGCCAGAATATTAAACACAAAGAGGAAGATATGGGTTTTAAAAAAGGCAGATCAAGCACAAATGGAATATTTACTCTACAACAAATTATAGAAAAGCACAGGAAATACACGAATTATATTAATAGCAGACACATCCTTTTCCTTTCACTTTGTGTATTTATACAATATTTTAATTCACGTGTTATATGTTAATTAACAAATGCAAAATGTGATATATATTACAAGAAAAAAATCTTAGTTTTTAATAAATAAATAAATTGATTTTATTCAAATGATTTAAATTATCTCACGCTGACCCTAATGTATTATATTGTTGGAATAACGTAATCAGTATATATTTCTACCCCTATACTCAAGGAATCAGTTTATGTATTCATGAAGAGACCTTTTGATCCTAATTCAAGTTTCTAAACATATTCTAATCTGAATGCTAAGTTGATTCTCTAATTCGGGGTATGGATTAGGCCTAAATTTTACATTTATATGACGTGTAATTTTCGTATTTTGGACATATGTAAAGCTTGCTAATTTCATTTATCGTGAAGTAAAATAATTTTGTGTGATTAAATTTAAATTTCTTTTGACCATCTGTGTATGCGTGTAGAGAAACTATATCGGGGTTAGTATGCAAATGATCTAGGGATAAAATGAACTTGTTTTCAAATTCCTGGCATGAGCAATGCTCTGTAAACTAGAACTTTTATAACTGTAAATATTTTTCGAGTTTAAAAGAGCGGCTTCATGCGAAGAAACAATGTGAAAACTGTAGCTAATTTCGAAGTGTGTACTGGAAATAATTTAATTAAAAAATAGTTCGGATGTGAAAACCTTTTTCACCAAAGTAAATTCTAATTTATATAATGAGCTCCAGTCTAACCCGGATACTTTTTATGCTAATTTCTAAACGGGGAAAATTTCCGGAACTCTAGAGGAGTACATCTTTTGTAAATTAAGACGATCTTCGACTTACTCAAAGCTTAATCTTTATTATTTAAATAATCCCGATTTCCAAGAACATAAATATTTCAATAAGTCAAGTATAAAAATGTACATTCTTCTATTGAGCGTTATAATTTTACCGAATATGTGAACAAACATGGAAATAGGAATATGATATATTATTAATCTGTCGAGTTCGAAAAAAAAATTATCTCAAAGATGAAAAACCTCACTTAAAAATTCCTTTCATCCTAACTCTTGCGGTACGCTGTTCATTTATATAATTCGAAAGGTATTTGAGTATTTTCATTTCATATTTTCATCGATGTTTTAGATTTTTTTTATTATTGCACTTCTTTCATTAGACAGCGCTGTTAATTCCACTCGAAAAATTCAATAAATTGCTGATTTTTTACGCAAATATAAATTGTGTTTTATAAATGATGTTTGATATTCATTAATTACGTCAATAATATGTATCCAATTACTATATATGTGAAGGAGAAGGTACGTGTTGAATATTCGATAACTTCATCGGAGATATGATAAAAAACTTATAGAAATGTAAATGTAATATTTTCTTTTACAAAAGCACTAGCTAAACATAGACATAGATTACTGTATCGCAAACTTCATTGGAGTGTAAGACGCTGTCAGCTAGTGACCAAACCACTTGTGTTATCGATGCCTCCATCGCACAAAACCTGGTTTATGTTATCTGTGTATCCATATTTCTGCAGTACCGAAGAGCGATAGATATTAAAATTAGTCTAGCAAACACACTTGATTGCAGGCACGTCTAGGTAATCGTGATTGCATGCATTTGTGGGGGCAATTTATATTTAGTACAGATTCTCCCTTGTCTTGTACTACTCATCCACCTATCTGTATACTTATCCTCCATTTCTTAAAGTTGTCAGGTATTTATTTTAGTTTTCTTTTGTTATAATAATAATAAAAAGGAAGCAATATGTCATGAAATAGCCCAGTAGAAGCACAACTAACAAGACAGATAGATTATTTCGCACGATATGAGTTGCATTAGCATGCACTCTGTAACCAACATCAAGTTCTAACAATAGATATACACTAGCGCTGAAAAGTGTTTAGGCAGTCTCACTGACAGCAAAAATGTATAAAAACTCAGCAAAAATGTTAATATTTATTTTTTATGTACAGATACGCGTACATGAATAAAAATATATTAAATAAATGTGAAAATTAAAACGTTTAATTTACATTTTACTTGAACTAATTCATAAACTTTCTTTGCTTATCAAACTTATAAAATATATATTGTTGTATGCGGTCACATTATAATGTCCTTAAGTGTACTTTCATTTTTTTTTTAAATTAACTTATTGTACACGTGCGATGATAAAATACACTAGCATATGTTCCTAATATATACTTGTATTTTAGTTTGTTCCTCGGTCAGCTTGCGTTGAGATGTATTCTATCATCCTGTTACGTGGTATTTAACTTTCGTCAACAACTATCACCACATAATACGTTACACCCACTCAACCAGCTTCAGTTTAATATTTAACGTGACATTTTCGTGAATTTCAGTTACGTTTTCAAGGAGAAATTTATTCGTTTCGGTTACGGATTATTTTTTTTTTAAAGAACTAAAGATTTACCTTTTTCATCGTGCAAACACGTATCAGTCTTTGGGATATAATTATTTCCTTAGAAAATATCGGATTTTCCCGACTACATCTTGTACGAGTCTGAAAGTTGCGGATGCTAAAGTATACCCTCTGGCATAGAACACAGAGCTTGTTATCATGGAAAACTTTTCCCTTATTAAAATAGACTTACACTATGGCACTGTCACATGTAATTTGATTTTGCGACATTAAATGATCGTTGGTGGTGAACTATAAAGTATACACTGGGGATCTTCAGCGCAGTGATAAAGCCACAGCAATTTATCTACCGTATTATTTTTATATTATGCTGAGCGGGAATTTTCAAAATAAATAATCCGGGAAATCTTTTAGAGGAGTTATATAAATTTGGCAAAGGATGGTTAAGGATTGATGTGGCTTTGTCCTAAAATTATTCTCTTTTATTCTAAGCTATGATATATAGTCATGGTGATATATGTTAAAAATATTTTTATTATTTAGCTTTATCTGTATTTTATTGATAGAAAATATTTGCACTAACTAATTTCTACTATAAAGTACTTTGTAGTATATAAAAATAAATCCTAAGTTAGAAAACATCCTGTATATTACATTTTTATTACAATAATTATTGCAATCTTTCAATCTCACCTGTGTTTTGGTATCTTCATATTACAGCTATTAAACTTCTCTGTGATCTAATAAATGGGGCAAACTGTAAGACGCATTTTAAAATGCAGCATTTATCTAGAATGGAGTACATCATCATTATACAGTTAGGACGGGTGATGCATTCAGAGTACCGTATCATCGATTAATAACATCTCAAAAGGTAATCGATTATTGGGAAAGCAAACTGTATAATAAATTGCTAAACGAACTTAAGGATCTTCCATTTAATCATTTTAATAGAGCAGTGAGGAAATTACTAATTCGAAGAAAGTGGTACGATGATGTTAACTTATTTACTAAATAAAATCAAGTCTTTCTTTTGATTGTTTGTTTTTTTCCTTTGATAATAATAATTTCGAAGCAACTGTTACAACACCAAGAACGTAAACCACTTAAATCTTTAACAGAAGACGATAATTTAAATTATCATGTAGGTACCAAGGATGAATCTTCTCCAGATTATATTTATATGCTTTAATATGTTACAGTAAAAAATAAAATTCTATAAAGAAAAATTGTTCTTCATTATGTAAGATATTAGTGGTAGGTGTTATTTTTTCATTACAATATTTGGAAATTACAACTTACAGCTGCCTGGCTCAATACATCATTATATCATGATGTAAGCAAGATGATATACAGTATTCATAAATTGCACAACAATTGTTAACTTGTTTCGCAAGAGTATTGACTTACAAAGTCTTGGACACAGAAACCCTCTATCATCTGCAATTAATACCTTCCCTCAAATAGAATTTTTGCAGCTTATATTTTTATTGTTACCTATATTATGTTGCTGTAAAGTTCTTCAAATAAATGGTTGTGGTCTTTTAACGAGGACAGAGTTATTATTATCCGAAAATACACTAATGAAACGCTATGCCATATAATTTGGTCCAATATTTATCATGTCATGACACCACACCCTAATTTTAAAGGTTATAGGAAGTCAACATCAGTGAAGAAGTTGACAACGTGATGGATCTTAATATCGTTGGCATAAGCTAATCGATTTTAACAGATCGTCGTTGTATATGTATATTAAAGAGCAATGGGCGAAGGTTCGATCCTTGGGGTACTCTAGAAGTGAGAAGAGATTTAAAGCCATGAAAGTAAATATAATTAATTCTGTTTCGAAAGTATGATCAAATTAATCTTTTCAAATTTTACTTATACCAAAACAACTCTGTTAGAAAGAACATCCTGTATATAGTCTCAGTTATAGTTTGGTAGCTATAGTCTCCGTCAAGTTAGTTACAATAAATCTATCTCACTTAAATGCGAAAAGGAAAATTTCGGCCGCAGGATTATAATTGCTAATATTGGGAATCACTACGGTGACTATTCTACACTAGTAAAGGACTAGATTAAGGATCACATACAGAGGATTGTTGTAAATTTGTTCTTTAAACTTTTGATGCCGTTTGTTATATAATAGCAGTTTTTGTGTGTAGCGTAATATTGTCAGAAAAATTGTTATTAGAAAATATCGGATTGTTGTGTTGGAACATATGTGAACGTAAAAAAAATTAGAGAAAGCTCACAATGACTTATGTACACACCATCAATTGGTTTTATAGTGATAAGTTACAATTTCCTTGCAATTACCAACGTATTTAAAAAATTTAACTGAAAAAATGTCGTATCCGGTAGGATTTGAACCTACGCCTTTTGCTATTTGGGCGAATTTCATCCGCTAAACCACGGAACCCCTTTTAAGTTCAAGAGCGAAGAGGCCAGAGGGCATGGGTTCAAATCCTGCCGGGTAGGGCATTTTTCGGAAAACAATTTTTTAAATATTTAAGTTAGGAGTTCGAATGAAGTTTCGAACTTGACTTTTTGCATTTATACCATTTCATGTCTTTCTTTTCTCGGCTTGTTTTTCAGTCGCAAGTTAAATTCATCTGTAATATTATTAGGGAAAAAAATCCAGAATAAGAAGGGAGATCTGAAGGGTATTTATCTTTTTGAAATGTATAGATATATTTCGTATATAGATATGTATACAACATATAAATCTGCTTTTGAGGTTGTTTTTCTCTCTTTTTTTTCTTTTCCGCAAGAGGGAAGGCAAAAGAAAGTGGATGACTGTCGCGCTGAAACGTTATTGATGGACATATACCGATCGGTGAAATCTCAAGGAACGGCTGAGGGATGCGTATGTTCCCCAAACTCTCTGTTTCCGGGAAAAGAGATAATGCATTTCGAATTGTGTCGTTGTTTTTATTCCGTTCTACTTTAAATCAAATTCGAAGTTTCTTAAAAATTCCCTCGCGTCTTCTAATAAAGCTATAAAATTTTAGATTTTATAATTCATCGTATTAGCGTATATTTAACAAAACGGACAGCGCAATTTACACGGCACAGCCGCCCGCCTATATTTTGTTTATCCTGACACGCAACAAAATAGATTGCGAATTAGTTTCAATATTAAATGCTTCACTTGCTATTCCGCTATATAAACAGGTTTTTATTTAATATTTATCGCGTGCATATATTGTTAAACTTATTTTAATCTGCTATGTGTTTTCCATTTACATTACCGGTTTGACCTATTGATTAAATGATAAATAATATATTTCGTGAACAGTCACCAATACCAGCCGCGAAAACATGAGAGAAATTGAATCAAAATACGTTACATAAATAAATGAAAATAATGGAAAAAATTCATATTTACATTAATAATATAACGTGTTTCGTTCAACGATTAAAAAAATAACCTTTTCATTGCAATCACCTCGAAATATAATCGTTGTATACAGGATGTCTCTGAAATTAAATGAAAAGGTACGAAAATATAATAATAATAATAATAATCCTTTATTGCCCAACAGCCCAAGGGCCAATTACAGGACAAATTACAATACAATTCTTATTTAAAATAAAATAACTAAAATCGTGTTGCCTACAATAATAACTGAAAATGTATATAATAATGAAACAAAAAAAAAAAGAAAGACTCACAAAAATGGCTCCAGATCCCGTTTGTTTGCGTTCCTCACCATGTGACTGAGAGGTGCCTTAAGCAAAATGTTGGTATTAGCTCTAGGTACTTGAAATGTATTATAGTAGCGAGTATGATGAGTAGGTACGGTAAAAGTTTATTTGCGCTAGAAGGGCTGGCGAGTCGACAGTATTTTTCAGGATCCTGCAAAGAAACTCCACACTGTTACGCTCGCGGCGGTCAGCAAGAGATAGAAAACCATGCTCAACAAGTAAGCTATAATACTCGATACCTCTTGCAGGATACACGTTGTCCATTCGAAAGGAGAGATATTTTAGAAATTTCTTTTGAACGCGTTCGATCATAAGCTCTTGGTGTAAATAACGGGGATACCAAACAATAGAGGCGTATTCAAGCTTAGAACGAACGTAGGCATAATATAAACGTTTCATTACACCTAAGTCTGAGAAATGCCTGCAAGAACGCATGACAAAACCGAGAGTTTTGGAAGCAGATGAACACATGGACGAAATATGTTCGGTAAATGACAGTCTATCATCAAACAAAACACCAAGATCCAAAGTTTTGATATTGCGTGGTATGGCTGCATCATTAATCTGGTAGTTATAGTATAAAGTAGTGTGAGTGTTATTGTAGGAAACCACAGTACACTTGTTGATGTTCAGAGGAAGATAATTGACCTTGCTCCAGGTATTAATGCGAAGAAGATTGTCTTGTAAATGTTTACAATCGAAAATGCTACCAACAGTATTAAATATCTTTACGTCATCTGCGTATGCTAAGACGTGACACGTAAACAGAGATAGTAAATCATTTATATAAAAATTGAAGAGAAGTGGTCCAAGATTTGAACCTTGAGGAACACCTGATGTTGGAGAAAACGGCGTAGAGGAATAACCATTGTAGCAGACATAACACTTCCTTCCAGTAAGGTAAGACTCAATCAACGTCAGAAACCCACACCAAAACCAAATTTGTCCATTTTTTGTAGTAGCATCTCGTGGTTAATGCAGTCGAAAGCTTTAGAAAAATCTACGTAAATAACATCCACCTGCTTTCGCTTATCAAGCGCTTCACTAAGATATTGGCCAATGCATGCTAAATTAGTGATCGTCGACCTACCTGCAACAAAACCATGCTGATGCTCAGATATGAAAGGAGTTATGCAGGTAGATATTTCTTTGTAAAGCAAATGTTCAAATACCTTAGCGAAATTGGGCAGTATACTTATAGGCCTATAATCAGCAATAGATCGGTTTCCTTTCTTAAACACGGGGGCAATTCTGCTAATTTTCCAAACCCTTGGAAAAGTTGTCGTGCTTATCGCTAGGTGAAATATAGTTGACAGTGGATAGGACAGTGGAGCACAATCACGTACAAAGAAGCTCGGTATTCCATCATCTCCAGTTGTCATATTAGATTTAAGTCTCCTGATACTGTTCTCCACATCCAATTCAGAGAAGGCATGAACACAAAAATTATTATAATTGAGAAAAGAGTTGAAAGATACATTTTGAACACTAGGTTTATACACACTCGCAAAGACACTGGAAAAGGCATCCACGATTTCGTTTGGCTGGGTAAATTCTCTGCCGTCATACTGCATACTTCCCGGAATTCTGGAAGAAGTTTTCTTGTTGTTAATGAAGCGCCAGAACAACTTAGGATCTCTGTTGATATTAATTTCAGCATCTGCCAAGTAAGCCTTGTATGCGTCTCTAATTTCATTCTTTGTGAGAGATCTCAATCGTTTGAATTCATTAAAATAGTATATCGCTTTTGTTCTTTTCCACTTCTTGAAGTAAAATTCTTTTAATTTAAGACGTTGTTTTATTTTAGCACTAAACCATGGAGGAAACGTGGAGGTAGGACGTTTAGTTTTCTCAACTGAACGATCTATAATATAATATAATCATATATCGATAAATCTGTCATTTATGTTGAAGTATTTCACCTGTTTCAGTACAGTATCGTTTATGACATTTTCATTTCATAGTTTTGGCAGATTTTTTCTTGATTGTTTAACGTATCCTGGCAATTGCTTTAAAATAAATTAAGGAAATCATGTTTTGTTTTAACACATGGACTGAAAAGTACCGGGCCTAACACATAGATGACGCTAGTTTTATTGCAGTCACCTTTCTCTCAGTTAGTACTAACCTTCAAAAGACAGCTGTTAAAATTTCATGATATTCTATTCATTAGTTTGTGAGTTATTGTACTAAGAGTCATGCTACTTTTGTTATTTTCAAAACAATGGATCAAAAACAATTTCGTGTTTTAATTTTACACTGCTTCTTGATGGGAAAAAATACCGTTCAAGCGAAGCAATGGCTTGAAAAGTGTTATGGGGACTCCGCTCCATCAGAAACAACAATAAAACGTTGGTTTGCTGGCTTCAAACGTGGTCGTAGATACACCGAAGATGCAGAACGCAGTGGACGTCCAAATGAGGCGGTAACACCAGAAAACATCAAACAAATCCAAAATCACAAAATCATTTTGAATGATCGAAAAGTGAAGTTGCGTGAGTTAGCTGACATCGTAAAGATATCAAAAGAACGTATTGGCTTTATATTGCATGAGCATTTGACTATGAGAAAGCACTGTTCAAAGTGGGTGCCGCGTTTGCTCACTGTTGACCAAAAACAAGAACGTGTTGATGATTCTGAGCAGTGTTTGGCCATGTTTAAACGTAACAAACCGGAATTTTTGCGTCGATATGTGACAATGGATGAAACATGGATCCATCACTTCACTCCGGAATCAAAACGATCGTCATCTGAGTGGACAGCAACTGGTGAACCTCGTCCAAAGCGCCCGAAAGCACAACAATCGGCTGGAAAGGTTATTATATATATTATATAGCGTTATTGGAGCGTTTGAAGGCCGAAATTGCAAAGAAACGACCGCATATGGCAAAGAAAAAAATTTTGTTTCGTCAAGATAACGACACCGTGTCACAAGTCAATCAAAACAATGGCAAAACTACATGAATTGAACTTCTAATTGCTCCCACATCCACCGTATTCGCCAGATTTGGCTCCCAGCGACTACTGGCTGTTCGCAGACCTCAAAAAAATGCTCGCCGGTAAGAAATTTCGCACGAATGAAGAGGTTATCGCTGAAACTGAGGCCTATTTTGACGCAAAAGATAAATCGTTCTACAAAAGTGGTATTGAAATGTTAGAGCGGCGCTGGAATGATTGCGTTGCTCTTGATGGAGATTACGTTGATGAATAAAGCTAATTTTGAACCAAAAAAACCGTGTTTTCTTTGTTAGGCCCGGGACTTTTCAGCCCATGTGTTATAAAAATCGATAATTTTTATCAAGGATGTATGAAACTGTATTTTTTATAAGCAAAAAAAAATGTAATGTATGGAAAATGTGTGCAAAATCCATATCCTCCGCTAGGTGTTTGATATTTATTCGTCAATAAATGTAAAAATTTCTATTTAAGCTGTTGTTCCTCCTTCAAGGATATCATTTGTATTATCCCTGATCTTTTCTACCTTAGTATGGACAAACAGAATATTCAAGTACTTATTTTGTATGCTGAGGTATTACATGGAAACCTTTGGATCTGATATATGAAAATTAATTGTCGCGGTACACGTTCCATATACGCCGAAAGGGTTTCTTCAAATGGATATAATAAGAAAAGGAAATGTTTGTAGTTGTGATATACGCGTAGGTATACGGTAACGTGCGTATCTTTCAAAAGGGTTCGCAACCGGAAGTGGTCCGTGGAAAATTTGTTTCACGTGACGTATTCTCTCTCCGATAAATGCGAAGGTTCTACCGGGCGAAAATCCGTAAACATGGTTTATGAATTCATAATGCTCAAATATAGGCACGACATTATACCGTATCAGTCAAATCCTATTGAATTTGGAAGAGTGAACATCGAGAAAAAAATGGATTTCATGCCTTTCCAACTGTAATATTATATCAAATTTATATCTCTTTATGTACGTGCATATTTTTCAATGGCCATACGTATGGTGTAGGGGTATATTAAAATTTCATACGCATTCCGAAAAAACAGGAACGCAATATAAAATATTCCACTATATAATATATTTTACAGTTCGTTTAGAATTGAAACTTGAAGTTTAAATTTAGTGAAAAACTAAATTATATTTGATATCTTTCTTATGGAAAAATACCTGCAATTCCAGCGTAGAAGCTTTCCACTAAAAATAAACCCAATCTCTACTCAGAAAATAAATTTTTATTCCGAACAAATGTGAAGACAACGTAATTTTATTTCCTTTACTATATTTTCTTTGCAGGGATACAATCATATTCATTTCTAGTCTCGTCAAAGAGGGACAAGTTTCAGACAAAGAAAAAGCGAAATCAAAAGAAAGTTCAGATAAGGTTTGGCGTCCATCAAATTCATGGTCTTGAGACGGACCCATTAGGTGGCGTCGGGGGTCAAGGACACAGAGAAACGGACTTTGCAGACATGCCCAAGGAGGTGCACAAAATAAGACAGACACATACGAAATTATCAAAAAATTAAGAGACTCTTAACTTCAAAAGATGGAAAGTATTTTGTAACGATGTCAATCCAAAGCACTGGGATCTCTTTTAGACTCTCTAATAGCTATTGTCCTTCATAATGGGAATTCTACATCCATTGCTTTTGATCTCATCAGGAATAAGTCGTATGAATACATGAAGCTACTACTGTATAACACAGAGCACCATCGATTTCAATTCTAAGTTGTAGACTTAGTACTGGATTTGCAGTTGAAACACATGAAGTTTTTGTACAGAAAAAAATTATTATATTAACAAGCAAAGCCCCAAAAAGAAGTAGCTTCTCGCTGTCTTCACATTAAATTGGGGTTCCCTAATGAAAGATACCACTTCCAACTAATATCCTAGTGTTAGTTCAAAATTTTGATAACAAACTTCCTCACGATTAAAAAAGGTGAACCTCATAAAGAGCTGGTTGATGAATTGCTGCAAAATTACAAAGATTTGGGAGCAAGTATGTCCTGAATTATTCATTTCCTTCATTCACATCTGATCTCATTAGGATATAATGCAAACTGAATTGCGCTACTAATGAAAATAGTGCGGTGACCATAAGGGAGACCAGCTGGTAGTCAGTTACATGCAAAAGACTAATAGAAACATGTTTTGTAAATAAATTACGTTTCATTATGTACCTACTTTAGAATCAGCTCTTGCCCCTTTCACGAATTTTAACTCATTGGAAGTCTCTAGAAAATCTAGAGTCATTCATTAGAAGAAGCCATCGCGCTTCTAATTTCTGCAAATTTTACTAAGGAACAGTACAACACATAACGAAGTGAAGCTAACCAGCAGTGACATGATTTGAATCCGCCATGTTATAGAGTTTTACAAAGGAAGAAACTTTGCCTTTAAGAGATATTATATGTACCTCAATACGACTTCAATGGGTGCATGAAACTTGACGTATCTATGGTTAAATTTTCACCTCATCAACTATTTAAGGAGCTAGGGGTTTCAATCGCAAATTAAACCAGTGCGCGTTGTGGGTGTAATGAAAAATTCGTATCCGTTTCCAATTTAATCGACTGTGCCATGAAATTAAAAATATTTTTATCTAAAAATACATCCACAAAATTTCAAAATGACTTTTAAGTTGGACGAGTCACCCTGTATATTTAGTCGTTACAAGTCATCCTGCATATTTATGTAAGCCTAGAACCAGTTCCAATTAATTTAATTAATTAAAAATATGCATAAACGAAAATATAGGATCTGAGAGATTTAGAGGGAAAAGTATGTAAAATATTCCAAAATTTCTAAATCTCTTGAACGTCGCTGGCAGAGTCGACAATTAAAAGTTTTCATGTCCTACCTAAAATTATTTCGGTCGAGGCTCTTAAGTATTCAAATGTGTATAATATTTTCTAACGTCTCTTCCATTTTCTGGGCTTCAGTACACGCAGCATACAGAAACTGGTTTTTATCAGTTTATTTTGTATTGCAGGCGAACATACAGATAAAATATTTTATGGCTTCATATCAGTTAACGTTACACCATCGTAAAATATATCAAAATTTAATGATCATCGCCTAGCAGTGAAATAGATTGCATATAGTACTTATTGATATTAACTTTGTGATTATTACAAAACTTTAACTATTTATACTTGAACTTGTTTTATATTAACATTTGCGACAACAGATATATTCGAATTTTCATTACAATTTCTAAGTATAAAACTATGATAATGGTATGCTTGAGAAATAATATTTCCTGAAATATTAATATTTGTCATCAGCTAACGTAAATTAACTGAAATTAATTACGAACGTATAGAAATGTCTTACCACGTCTTTAATGTAGTATCGTAGATGGGTTAGATGGATGTTTAAAGTTTATAAGTTTTCTTTCTCGTAAAAGGCAGGCCTTACAGGAGCTTAATTGATCGTATAAATTATTTGCCTACCCTCTTTCTGAAATTACTAATTTCAGTACCTTCGCAACCTTATTAATCGTTTGATAATTATATGAAATTTTATCATCTATTAATTGGTTCTTTAATTAATTAGCACATATCAATAAATAATTGATTGCTGGTGAATATATTTGCTGGTAAACAATTTCGAAATTGCTTTTTAGTTTTATATATATTTAAGTAGGCATGAGATACACCAGTGCATTCAGCTTTATTATGTTCTGTTTGTATAATACAGAGTAATTTTATATGTTCGAGGACAGTTTAAATTTCGCGCGGTGGATTCTAGGGGATTTGAAATGTTAAGAGTGGCCATTGTGAGTATCGGTCCTGTCAACTGCCTGTGCGACACGTTATTTATTATTCGTTATTTATATTCATTTTATTCGTTATTATTTGCTTCATTTTTACTTGTAATCCTGTTCTTCTTAGAGCTACTGTTTACCAGTGTTATTTTCCAGGTATGTTTTTATGCATTTCTATTAAATTAAGTGAACTTAGTTGTTGTTAGTTTTAAAAGCGCATTATCGCAGTGGCACTCATCACGAAGATGGATCATGGACTTATTAATTGCAATCATGCCTGAATCAATTTCGTGAAAATTATCCGGATGTTGTCGTACCATACAAAGTGTTTTGTAATCACAGAGACAGAATTATTGAACGATTCGTATTTGCAAAGGAAAATCAACTGGATGACCAACAGTGTTAACAGAAGAGACTGTTGATGATGTTAGACAACGGATAGAGGCAAGTCCTAAAAAGTCAATTCGCAAATTAGCAGCTCAAACTGGTATGATGCTTTTTCTATTTCTAAGATGTAGTATTTTTCATTTTCGTTATTTTAGGTTTATCGTTCAGTACTGCAAGAAAAGCAATGGTTAAAAATCTACACATGCATCCGTATAGAGTAACCGTAACACAGCAATTATTGCCAAATGATATTCCACGACGAATTCAATATTGCCAGTGGTTTAATGAAAATCTTCATAATGATGATATTTTAGATTTAACATGTCAGACGAGGCCTGGTTTCACTTGTCAGGCTATATTAACAGCCAAAATTACAGGACATGGGCTACAGAAAACCCTCATAATTTTGTTGAGACTTCTTTACATCCACAAAAAATTGGGGTCTGGGTGGCAATGTCTAGACGTCGCATAATTGGCCCTATTTTTTTCCATGAAAATATCAATGCGGAAAGATATCGCACTCAAATTTTGGAAGTGTTTATAAACCAATTACATGACGATACATTGGAATATCTAGAAGAGTATTTTGGTGACAGACTTATTAGTCGCGATCGTTGGCCATCACGGTCACCTGACCTAACTCCTTTAGATTTTTATCTGTTTGGGCATTTAAAAAACAAGATACATCAAAATCGACTTCACAATTTGGAAGAACTACGAGCAGCCATAGAGCAGGAAATTCGTAATATCGATCAAAACTAATTACAGCGACTGTTTGACAATATTAAGAGACGAATACATTTATGTCTTGAATCAAATGGAGGCCATTTCGAATATATATTATAATGTAATTGTTTTTTTGCAATAAAATTATACAAAAAACGGAATCGTTTGCTTTTAAATATGTAGTGCTCAAATTTAAATATTTGTATTAATTCAAAAGCTATTTAAAATCATCTATATTTCATTCCATTTTTTTTTATCACATTTACATTAATTTTCTGCTTAGAAAATCAATATGAAATTGATTTTTTGAAGATCTGTCGTCAATATTTTATCACCCATCCAAAATCTAATTGCTACGCTACTGGTTACGAATTCTCAAACATTTAAAATCACTCGGTATACAGGTAAGAGCAAACCGCATACTTTAATTATAGAATTTCGTACTTTAGATACCCCTCGAGTTTACATTAGAAACCTAACTAATGCTTAGTCATTATGAGCTTCAAAACCCCGTAAAGTGAATGTGGTAGACAATAGTTGATCAAAATCTATTGAAAATACCGATCCTAACTAGCTAAGTCTTCCTTGCGTCTTTTGCAATGTATTCATTGTATATATGTATATACGTATCTCTATACAATTCCGCGAGTTTCTCTGTCGTTGCTCTTTGTCACATCCCCTTAACAAAAGCGACAAAGTCAGAAATCGCAAATTGTGCAATACACGCTTAGATAGGTTATGATAATATAATTACATTTATTCTAAATAATCGAAATTATTACATAAACAACACACAGACTGTTCAAGTTTCAAATAGTTTATATAGTATATTAAAACACAATGTGTAAGTATACAAAAACAATAGTTTTGTTCTACAGAATCCTAGAAAATTGTAATATGTACCACCTATGGGTAAGGATGTATGTTAATGTAAGTTAAGAATATTGTAATTCACAATTCCATTGATTTGCATACGTCTAAAGAATATTTAATTTATAAACAGTTTATTCCTTAATTACTAATAGTACAATAGACCAAATTTTTTAGAAATATTTATAATAGCAAACTACATTTCTAAATAAACAAATTAATCTTCTTCGAAACTGGAGTAGTCATGTTTACTACGACTTCCATTATTTACATTAATAATTAAACTTTGTGTCTTTTCATCAACCAATATATCTGATTTTAAATACAGTAAACGCTCACTCATGTAAATACGCGGTAGTGGAAACGTCACGGTCTTGTAAACAGAAAATTATTACTATAGGATCAAATGGAACACCCGGTAATGTAAACAAGCTTGCACCATGTACAATTCGATAATGTAAACAGTTTAGGTTACCGGTTATTTCCCAATTTACGTGGGTGATGGATCGATCAAAAGAATGTTTACGTAAACGTTTTCAACGTCGGCACCGGTTGTTCCATTATTTATGTATAGGACTCCTGTAAGCATTAGTTAATAAAGTAGAATGCAGCTAAAATCACGTCAGAACAGACATTGCATCCACGTCCAATAAAAGAACATTTTTAAAATTAAGCGACAATATGAAAATCATCCACGAGATTAAAAATTAGCGGTGAATTGATTAAACAGAGAGCAAAATTATTGAATGAAAACCTAAAAGAGACCGAAAATTTTGTAGGCAGTGATGGCTGGCTAAAAAGACTTAAAAGGAAGTATGGAATTCGACTGCTGTCGATATCTGGTGAAAAATTATAGGCACTAATTAATTAATAAAATCAAAGAGCTACATTTAAATGAGGAGCAAATGTACAATGCAGATGAGACCAGTCTTTATTGGAAATTATTACCTACGAAAACCTATGTTGCATCGCATTAAAAATCTGCACCGGGTAGAAAGGCGGAAAGACAACGCATAAATTTTCTAGCGTGCACTGATGCTAGTGGTACAAGCAAAGAATCCACGTTCATTTAGAAATTATAAGAGTCCCGTTGATTATATTATATTTCTGGAATGGTTCCACAAGCACTTCGTCTCTCAGGTATGGCAATAAAACTGTAATAGTAAGTAATATAATTTAATGATACATATTCAATTTGTAGGTAAAAGATTTCTTAAGAAAACAAAATCTTCTAATAAAGAGGAACAATTAAGAAGCAACGATGGCTCAATTTTTGTTATGTTCATGCCGTCCAACGTAACTCCACTTATCCAACCGATGATTCAAATTGTAATAAAAATTACTAAATTGTATTATCGAAAATTTCTACTTTTGTTTGCGTTATCAAAAAGTCCTAAAAACATCCCTGAATCCTTAAAGTTTGTAACTTTACGTGAAGCAATTTTAAATTTAGATATGGCATGGAATGCCCTTAACCAGCAAACAATCAGAAAGTGTTGGAAAAATTTGCTGTACTTCAGTGATGACTATGACGATGAAAACAATCTACCGCTAACCATCATTAGAAAACAGTTACTATCTAATGCTGAAGTTATTGACAATGCATCATCGGACGCTCTCGAATTATTAAAAGTAATAAATTCCGATATTGTTTGCACCGTTACCGATCGATGTTAGTTTATGGAATGACGATAAAGATGATGATGCACATGAAGAGGAAGATGGTGTGAGTGAAGATGACTTTCTTTACTAAAATTAGATCTTTCCACTTCTCATACATTTTAATTTTATTTCGTGGACATCCTGTATAAGAATATGTATAAGAAATGCCAGAATTAAATGGATATAATATAATAATATTAGGTTATTGAAGGACTACTCACCGATTGCAATAACTGTGCCTACGATCATCAAGGTGATGTACAGTTTGACAAACCTCTTCGCGATCTTCTTCACCATTTTCTATGATGTTCTTGTTGTCTATATTAATAATCCTCCACCTCTATTCATTCTGTAAATAACAATGAGAAAGCGTTAGAACTTGTATTTCTTTTTTCTGTAAATTTTCTTTGATGGGATAAGTTATTACTTATAATATTATATAACTCAATATTCTCCCTTTGAAAAAGATTGGGAAGAAACAAAATTGAAAAATTACCATGAAATTTATTTCAGTTTATTTCATTTTAAGGGTACATTATTAAAAATTTGATTAGACTTTTTTGCCTACATACATAAATTGAATTGGTTATTGATTTATTCTCATAATATCCCCTCCGTCTACATCTGTTCTGTATAGGGGAAAATTTTGCTATTAGAGTGTCTCGAAGAGAAGGAACATATTTTCAAATTTTAATTTCAAATTACTTTGGTAATACATACTTCATCTCTTTAAGATAATAATTTTACCGGGCTTCCTCCTATCAGATTCTAAATGACGTATACCGGTTTTGAGAAATGGAAATAATGTTAATTAAGGGTGGTATGTATTTTAATGAATATCTAAAACATTATTATGCGTTTAATTGGCAATACTTCCGCAGAATAAAGAGCAATATAATTAGATCCTAAGAGACATATTTAAAGTAGACAGTTCTCGTAAAGCAAGAGCTTCCTAACGCTAATAACACGGGCCAAGAAATTTTAACTCTTGGTTTTGCTATTAAATGAAGTATAGTAATTTTAATAGAAATCATAGAAACATTCATGTTAAGAGATATATGATCAACCTCTAATTTAATTTAGATTTTAGTGAGGAAATTTTTCTGTTACTTTAATAATTAATAAATTCAAGTTTTCATAGTGTCACAGTATTGTTTAGAAAACAGAAGATCTGGGTTCGAATCTTACCGGATACCCTGAAGTTTTTTAATTAAATTAATTAATGTAGATATTGTTAACAGCAAAGAAAATGGAATTTATCATTTGGACCCAGAGCAACTTACATTAATAATTTTGACGGTCATACTTAAGTGAACTTCATATGCCCAACATACTCTCGGAGCTAACGTTTTAGTCTTATATAATAGAGTGAATGTATCCCATACAGAAACTATTTAGATAATCTAATGCAGCTCATAATAATAACAACTGTATGCAATTTTGGAAAAGCTTTTAAATGTGTTACATATACTCTCAGTTTAGGTCCTTTCTATCCAAGGATCAACATGGATTTGTGAAAATGTTACACTATTACCAACCTTGCAGTATTAACACAGTACATCTAGATTATGTTTATAAGAAATAAACAAGTTGTCTACACCGATTCTTCTAAAAGTTTTGACCATCTAGACCATGTTGATATATTTATTTTAGAGGTCATCAATCAGACTATTCACCTTGGTGTTCTCCGAGGAAGTAATATTGTTCCATTATTATTTATAATCTTGAATTCCAGAGAAAAGGCTATTATTTGCAAATGTTTTTTTTTTCCAAGATCAGTAACGTATCTAATTGTATGCACTTTCAAAGTTACTGAAAATATAATCTCTTTTCTCTTCAAAATCTTTGGGTTTTATTATATGGAACACTAAATACTTTTATTCTATGAATTCTATTATGCATCTTTATTACTGCAATGTTCTGTCTAAATTGAAATATGGTTCATTAATTTGACCTCCGATGTATAAGATCTACTCATCTGCAATTGAAAAAGTCCAGCGGTGCTTTTGGAAACTACTTTAGACGCTAGGGTATCTATTCGCTCCTAAACTTATATAACGTAACTGTTGAACAGCATCGATAACACACCCACATCAAGTTTCTTCATTGTCATTATTAGTTAATAACAGAGTTGATGTACGTGAATTATTGGAGAATAACTACTATACGTAGTCCCCCAATATTCTACACGGGATATTAAGATATATTGTTATACAGAATGTGTAATTTTATAAGGAAATTGGAAACCATTAAACAAACTTTTATATCAGTGATGTATATGCATATTATCGAATTCCTGTAAGAAGCACATACCAAGAGGTAACATAAAAATATTACATATCCTACCCTGTAAGTATATATATGTATACAGGCTGTCTTCCATCCAAACTCGTATACATACACTGCAATAACAGCTGTCGATATTATAAAAACTACAAGAATTTTAAATATCTTCTTGATCTCTAGATATTTCTATTTTTTTCATATTTTTTTATTTTAGTTTATAGACATCCTGTATATCTCCTTAGATCATTCGAGCTTATTTTCTTTTTAAAAGAAATACGACTATATTCTCATTTCAAAGGATAAAATTATTTTCTTTTTCTTCCATATTTATGGAAAATAGGGTGAAAACTTGAATACAAATTGACTTAAACCACGGTAATAGTGATGAATAATAGAGAAATACAGTGCTGGAATCGAATAGACCGTACATTAAAAGTTTGGGGACGATGTGACTGCTACGTGAATTGAGTATAAACAAAGCAGACTCTATTTTATTGGCAATTTCAAGGATAACTGGAAAACTCGTGTTGTTGAGGTTCAGAAAAGTAATTATTGAATATGAAAGTCACCAGGAAATTTAAACTAAAGTAAATAGGTGTTGGAATTTTGGTACATAATAACATTAAATTAATTCATTCACATGGAGTGTGAAACAGTAGATTTTTTAAATGTATGCTAAACTAAACAGTTATTAGAAGTATACAAAGTATCGTCATCGTCCCGAAATGAAACAACACATTGTTGCTACTTTACAGGTTTCGAATTTATCCATAGTTTTAGCATCAAACATTGCAATTTTTAAAAGATTCCAGGAAAAATACAAGCAACTACGCAATTTTAGATAACCATTGATGGTGTTGGATTGCAAAAGTCATATGTTGGTTATTCTTCTTTAAATTTCAGAAACAGTTTCAACATTCAAACATTTGACAAACAACAAAGGAAAGTCACTAAGAGGTGTAGGTAGGATTTTACAGATACTAAAGACGATGTTCATTATATTAGTGTAATTTTTATAAATGTAGGTGGTTCAAGAATATTATGTATTTATTGACGTCTCTTTATTTAGACGCTAAATGTTATAAAGACAATAGAAATCCTTCAGAATAAACGATAAATCTTGTCTCCTCAAATTAAGATGCCTAATTAGCTATCTGGTAGCAATCGTGTGCGTTCAAATCCATACTAATTATCATTTAAATTGTCTAACATTACAACGTTCATAATACCGCCGATCTTTCGTCCACCTTCAGCTTCCATTTCATCAATTTTTATTTAATTCATTAGTGCCCGAAGGTTCCAGTTTCTTTTCTCTTTTAACCGGCCGACCCTTTTTTGCGCTTCAGGTTGAAAGGTACTTCGTGTGGTTTAATTAGGAGAAGTTCCGTAGTTAGATTTCCAAATTTTGAATACAACTCCCACCCCACATTCTGTCGGAGCCTTTTCACTTTTACCCGAAGCTTAATGCGCGCCAAGAAGTGACTGTTAAACAAATTACTAACGACAGGAGCAATGAATAAAGAAAAATTCCCTCATCGTTGTGTAAAAAACTTTATTAGGCGATGACCGTAATGAGGATTTAATAAAAAAAAAACTTCTTCCGTAGGCATCTCCTTCTCAAATCGTACACTTCTTTTAAGCTGGATGGTATTGAATTAATATAACCATACTCTATTATATACGTTTGCATCGAAATCAAAGGAATATAAGTTAGCAAATGGCAATAAGAAGCATATTTTTATATACAGGATGTATCTAAAAAGAACACAAAGATTTTGAGTCGATGGAAAAATAGAAAATGAAGATTTTCAATTGGTCCTACTCCAGAGTGAAATGATAACAATAATAATGGTGTATGTTTATCCAATACTTACCCAATTACAGGACAAAGTGTAATACAACGCTAATCTAGTACCGAATTGTAAAATTTATGATCATAACATAGGTTTGTTGCCCAACACATGGTTGAAACAGGTGATTCTTACAGAGTATTGCTTCTAGAGAAGAAAAGTAAAAAAATTACTGGGGCTGCTTGCTCAGTTGGCTTGCTTGCTTGGCTATTAGTCTCTGAGAGCTGGGTTCGAACCCCGCGGCTATTATTATTATGACAAATCCCAAACGGTATTCTAAGTATACCCCAAGATCCTTAACACATTTCCCATTTTCCAATATTGAGTCTTAAAATCGTTGCACCAATTTGTTATAACGTTTGAACTCTGCTGTATATAAAGTATGTCATCCCAGTTTATGATGCAGAAATAAATCTGAAATACGAATAACAATGGTCCCAAATTTGAATCCTGTTTCACACTGGGTAAGGAGCAAAATTCTACTGCTTTAGAACCATTATAAAACACGTACTTGATTCTATGTATAGGTATGGTCCTCAAAAACTTTAATAAAATCTGAAAGAATTGATTTTGTCGTTTCCTTAAATATAGAATAAAGCGTGGTGTGTGGAAAGATTATAATTGTTAAAGGTCTAGCTAAAGCAAATCTTGTATTCCATACGAGTATACTCTAATGAAAAGTGGATATAATTTATTTAATTTAATTAATTTCTCTTCTGTAACATTATGGGAGTTGAACTGGGGAAGATTCATCAGTGAAACAAGAAGAATTAGGTCGATATATTGACGAAAACATTCAGAATGATGGTGAAATTGAATTACATTAACAGATACGTATGCAGCAAATATTTCTACGCAAAATATTCATCTGTATAGATTCCTTTCATAACATTCATTCAACCAGGAATGCAGCTCAAAATAAAAACTAAATTGCTTGTCTGCACTTCACTTCAAAAATTAAGTACACACGGCAACGATATTCAGCTATTTTCCCTGAAAAATATTAGATAATACCTACGTACTTGTTGCAAGTATGCTGTAGAATTTTCCATTTCATAAGTTCATTTCTGCCGCGTTGTTCATCTGTTATAATTAAATGTAGCCGTTTCTAGCATCTAAAATATATGTATACTTGCACGTGTACGGTTTTCTATTACATTGAAGGAGTTGCTAGGATAGTACACAGGATTAAATTAGATGAACTTAAAGGAAACATGAGAAATGTAGGTTTTGTGTCGTATTTTTAATGAATCAAGCTACCAGCCGAAACAATAACCAATTTTTTAATCAGAACAAGACAAAATTCCTCGGTTTACTTATATATATATATATTTCATTATTTTTTAATTATTTTTCGGAACTCCAAATAAGTTCATTCATTAACAAGTACCATTTTCGTATTGTTTTCTATTTGTAGAACATTGTGGAACTAGGTAGACAGGAATAATGTGCTATCGTAGGTACTGAATATTCTAAAATAGAACCTTCAATGTTTCTGGACACACCCTCCAAAACTAACACAAGGAATGAATACGGGTCTACATGGCTACCTTAGAGCATGAGCTAGGATATTAAATGGGGCAATAAAAACAAGATTTAGTGTCGAGAAAACTATTTTTAATTTTGAATTAATAATCGAACTTCCTTTGGCTTTAAATCGCAGATTTCTCTGTTACTTCCAGCGCTAAAGAGTTTGTGGAATTAAAAGTTTCACGGTTTCCGGTAGGATTCGAACCCACAGCTCCTCTAGTGGATCTAAATGAGTACACATCATTTTCAATTACAGTGTTTAATCTATGTTTATCAGAAGAATAGGAAAAGTAAAGGTTTTTGGAGTACTTTTGATCATATATCTAGGATATGACTTTCAGATTCTAAATTCTCTTTTGCTTCTATACATTCTAATACATTCTAATCTTTTGTAAAATTTATCTTGGTAGAACCGTCTTTCTCTTCTACTAGATATACTTCTTCATTTAAATTCATTATATTCATTATTTTTTCCACGTTTTATATGTTTCTATCGTTGCTACTGCTAAGAAACGATCTGAACCTATTTCTGGTCCTTTATATAATCTTATGTTGTTTATTTGTCCAGCTAATTTGTTATTTGTAATTATGTGGTCTATCATAGATCTCTGTCCTCTTGCCACTCAAGTGGATTTGTGTATATCTCTCTTTTTAATTTATTAAAGGCAACAAAGTGTCGTAGTTTTCCATCTTCGTTAGATATATCTTCTCCTCAACATCCACTAACTTGCGTAATATATTTCCTATTTGAGCGTTAAAATCTGACATCGTAATTACTTGGTCAGTTTTATTCAATTTATCCAATTATAGTTCGTAGTTGTTCATGAAAGGTTTTGGTTTCGTGAGTTTTTCCTTCTTCAAGTGATAGATGGCTATCAATCTCATATTTCCTCTTTCAAACTTATTCTTGTTGTGTAACTCTTTATGTTCTTTTTCGATCTTTTACTCTTTATTTTCTCTGTACTCCAGTGAAGGCCGTATGGGCTGTATAAAACGCAAAATATTACTGGTCTCTTTGACATCACTTTTTGGCGATACAAACATGAATGGTGTTAAAGCTCCAAAAGTGAAAATAATACTAGGCTCCTGGACTGGGTTACCCAATCACCGGACCTGAACCTCATAGGCGTCACACAATAACGTCAAAAGAAGAGTTAAGGAATCGCTTGCACCTAGAGTGGATCGCTGTAAATCCCGAAGACTCTTAAAATCTTGTGAACAAAAGGAATTTCTGCTGGAATTAAGGCAAAATTTGAATCTACAACATTATAAACTTAAGTTCGTTCAATTTATTTTAATTTGATATTCTTTAAAATACTTAAACCTGGATGCTCAAAGTTTATGGCGAAGGCTGTAGTACGTTTTTAGATAAAACAGACCTGGGGAATCGATATTCTCAGGTTCAACCACTTCGTTTACGATATGCACGACATGGTTTGAGATTACTAATTTTTAAACTTCATCAGTTCATCGTACCAACCAATAAGGAAGTAAATTAAGTTTTCAATCCAAATATATACATTTCTAATGCAAGGTGATGCTGCAATCGATTTAATTTTCGATTCAATTTATTTTTCCACATACCCAATTCATTTCTGATCAACTCTGTTTGCAGCATCGATGCGATATCCTCAAGGAGATTTCGAAGTGTTATTGGGATTCGAAAGCAATTTTGTAATCGTGTTCTGTTCGAGTAACCAGCCCTTTTAGTACGTAAATAGTGAAATTTCTTTCCCCATATTTTACCCTGCTTCTCTGTCTCGTTTCTTCCTCAAGGGAGAGTACCGTGGTAATATGATTTATGGCTCTTTCTAAATTGTGCAGGTTTTTTGTGCGTTCCATGCTGGCAGCGTCTTGAAACCGAAGGTGTAAATTGAAACTAAGCAATTAGCGAGTTGGAAATTTCGTAACGGATTTTTTTGCGTTTAACTTTTATATTCTGAAATTATTTACATAATCATGAATCTTCGAGTGCTAAGATTTCGTTGATACAATAAAAAGAGAATCTTATTAGTTCACGTAGTTCAGGATAGAACAAGACCGAAGCTGCAAGAACAACGTAAGGTATCTGTTTTAGAAAGTTACAGGTACCAAGTCTTAGTTTGTTAAAGTAATTAAAGGTACATATATTGCTTAACAGTTTGCTATGTGAATAGGTAGATAGATAATACTTTTACATCTAGGAGTAACTCGAGAAGTTCCAATACAAAGACTTATCTACCTTTAACGATAATACCGTCTTATAGTATATTATCCTTGCCGTAGGATATATGTAGGAGGGACAAGGACAATGACGACCACCGGGGTAACTAGGACTACAGACATAACTCACACGCACGGCTTAATTTATATAATATTGCTGGTCCCAGTTAATTACTACCAGCAAATCAAAGATGTAAACAAAATCAATGAATATTTTATTAAAGTTATAGCATCATAATTGCAGGAATATTTGGAATCGCCACATATACTACCTATTTGTCAGTCTGGTTTCAGGCCGAAGTACAGTTGTGCAACAACTTTGTTGAATTTAGTCCATGAAATCGTTAAATCTAGAGATAAAAATGAAATAATTTTGGTTATTTTGCTGGATTATAATAAGGCTTTTGACACATTGGACCATAGGACATTGCGAACAATTTACTATTTTATAGGATTGGATCATACAGCTGTAAAACGTCGGTAATGTGTCAAGATTGGCAATAATATATCTAACACAGTGTTAATCTCTATTGGAGTCCCTCAACGATCTATTCTAGGTCCAATTCTTTTCATTATATATACATCAAGTTTTTATAATAATTTAAAATATGGAGATGATACACAATTTCTTTATTCTTTTTTCTTTGATAAATTCAATGAAATAAAATCTTAGTAAAATCCATCTAAATCATCTATAATAATCTTTGACAAACTGCGTTTTAGAGTCATTTCCATATTACTATTAATGATACTCTGATGCTTATGGTTGGGTGTGTTAGGAGCATATACATCTCTATTTTAAATCAAAAAATTAAGTTACTGCTATGTGATGCTCTAAAACTTTCCAATTTTAATTATTGTGATTCTGTTTATCATCCATGTATACTTGCTGTGGATGTTAGAAGAATACAGAGAATTCAGAATTCATGTTTACTTCGGTATAAGAAAGTTCCAACATATCGCTCATACGTTGAAGTGAACGAACTGGTTGGGTATGTTGTTGCGTATACTTATATCATAAAGGGAAGCTGTATCATATGCCTACTTACTTATATTACAAAATTAGGTACCGTACCGACATCCATAATATCAATGTTAGAAATGGGCATATTATTAGTACGCCTGAGTTGGGCAATTAAATTCTTTCCCTCTCACCCTGCTAGACTTGCATCCAGTTACTTTCAAATCTTATGTACGTCGGTTACTTAGGGAACATAAAATTTGAAATTAGTTTGAAAAATAATCGGCTTATGTGGGAGTGTCGGGTGGTTTTACGTATTCGGGGGCGGACTGAATGTAGCGCCTAATTCGATTCTTTTTAGCTTGATATAAGATAACGATATGACAACATTACACTAAATTAAGATATAATTATGTGAATTGATTGTATGATTAAATGGTGCTTATGTTCTGCACATTGCATGTTTATGAAAAGCAATGAGTTCTGTGTGGCGTTGAGTTTTGATTATTCTCGATTGGTAGGGATCGCCTTGTAATATAATTTAAACCAAATATTCTGTTCAAAAGTTCATATGGAACTATAGAGCTTTCGCTGAGTGTATAAGCTACTAGGATACTTAAAGCTTCACCATACTAAATCTTATCAAGCTAATTCTACTTCTTGCATAATGTAATAAATCCCTCAGCAAATTTAATTATTATTACATCTACGTATTTTCTGATGTAACATATCAATTTCCTCTAATAGAAGTTCAGCAATTAGAGCTATTCCGTATACGTAGGTGATCATAAATATACCAAGCAACTGATAATGTGGAAGCAACCGGTATTATAAACAGCCTCAATTCGGAAATATAACCGGTACAGTGAAGTCAATGTAAATGTGTAAACACGAACTGCAGCTACAACTATTTATTGCGATACACCAAAATCCAAATAAATTCCATTAAAGTTTCGGCAAAGCTCCGATAGGTGGCGTTAGATGCTGAACTATGTATAGGATTCGATACGGTAGCACAAACGAAGTAGTAATTAATGCAGTCGATTGCATAAAATGCAATTAAGAAAATTGCAAACATGCACAATCCTAAATTTCTATTGCGTTCAATTATATGCTCAAATTTTAATAGGGCTGCTCTCGATTTATAGTGAAACGAATTTTCGGTTCCACTAGTCGTTTTGTGTACAACAAATTTAAATATTTCATTACGAAACAAATTAAGAGTCTATTTGAACTATTGCTGAAAGTAGTTTATTTAAAATCTGAGTGCTATCCAAAATCAGAAATAAAATTAGGAAATATTTGAACAAAAATTTGTGCAATAAAAATACCTAAAACGTAAAGAACTATGGAACATAGCTGTATATTAAAAAGTTTACTTTATGCACGAATAACTCGTCTAGTTTTTGTATTATTCACGTAAACAAATACTCTCGAAAATAGTATGCTCCGGTATATACAGAATCTTTAACAACGTTAAATCTCATTTATAATTAAGCTTTGAGACGAATTCCGTATTTTGCGAATATTTACTACGCGAACCATTACTTTTTCACAAAGTGCTGGTTGATAAAAGGAGATATAAATTCGTGGAGACAAGTTGCTGCAGAAAACGGCGAGGTATAGTCCAAAAACGGGTTAATATTTAATACGCTTAATAATACTCCAATAAAGTAGCTTTCGGATGCAAGAATTGGTTAGAGTCAGAAAAACAATACTGGCTTCTTCATAATTATTACGTTGCAAAGTTTACACTTTTTACAACCGATTCAGTACTTTATACAGGCAGTTGGTCATTATATTTCAACCACTTTAAATACTTTAGAAAATCTGATTTAATGAATTTAATACTTTTCCTACTTATAGATTAGCATTTGGAAAGGACGATCTCGAACCTGGAAATTCAAGAAATTATGAAGCTCTGGAAACATGTAGATCACATACAGTATTGTCCATATACACACCACTAGTATTATTCGAACCAACGTGACAAATTTGCAATGATAAGTAACGTAAATTTCAGTTTACTGGCTTTGGATTGAAAACTATTCCTCTAAAATTTTGAATATTCATTGATAACCTGTAATATTACTAATAATAATAATAGTAATTTATTAAATGCCCAACAGATTAACATCCAAAAATGGACACAATATTAAATAAAAGATAAGACATATAATTTACATTACACACATGACAAATTAAGGCAAATCTAAACTGTAACTATTAAAGTTTCTTGCTGAGTGTACCAACGGCGCTTGACGCAGCATATTTGCCCTAGCTGTAGGGATCCATAGCAGGTGATGGCACCTCGATTCCAGGCGTGGCACAATCAGACCAACTCCAGACAACAAACCAGGAGAGTCAATTCTTCCAGTGAGAATGTTTTGCATAAAAGAAGCACTAATACGGTTTCTTCTTCCTCTGAATTAGCTCGTCGTAGGGTATAGCTCGCGTAGGATATCGCCCATCGTTCCTATACGATAGATATTTTAAAAATTTGCGCTGAATCCGCTCAAGAAGATTGATTTGGATGTTGTACAAAGGATACCAAACCATGGATGCGTATTCGAGCTTGAAAACCACATAAGGAAAGAAAAGGGTCTTTAGTGCATCAAGGCTAGTAAAATCCTTGCAAGTGCGAAAAATAAATCCTAATAATTTAGAAGCGGCTGTCGCAACATCTGAGACATGGTTAGAGAAGGTAAACTTTTCATCATATATCACACCTAAATCTTTAATAGAAAATTGACGAGGTGTATTATATTATTAATACAATACAGAGAATCGATTCTACACACCCTTTTTGTAAAAGACATGAAGAAACACTTATCTACATTTAATTTTAAATTATTATGCAGACACCGGGTATGATTCATGTTCAAATTACGCTGAAGAAAGTCAATACCATTGAAGGAGTTAACGGGGTGGCAGTTTTTACTATCATCAACATAGGCTAATAAAGGGCTCTGGGGAGGCCATTCCATAATTTTGAGAGTTCCTTCCTCTTATAAACGGCGTAAATAGTCTTTACATAACTTAGAGGAATGTTTTGGGCCATTATCTTGCTGGAAGATAAAATTTTAACCCAAAAGTCGAATTCCGGAAGGTATTGCGTGGTTCTCCAAAATTTCGCGGTAGCCTTCTTTTTTTAATATACCATCCATTTTCACGATGTCCCCTACACTAGTGCCAGCAAAATAGCCCCAAATGATGATAGAACCTCCACGATGCTTCACGGTAGCAGCAATACACTCTTTTCTGGCACGTTCACCCACAGATCTTCTTACGAATATGCGTCTTCGGGTTCAGAACAGCTCAAATTTGGATTCATCCGTCCATAGGACGTTGTTCCACTCTTCCATGGTCCAGTGTTGGTGTTCACGAGCCCATTTAAGTCGCTTTTGCTTGTTTTGTTTGCGTAGTAATGGCTTCTTCATCGCAATACGTCCGTGGAGCCCGGCTCTCTGTAGGCGACGTTTGACTGTAGAAACACTGACTAGTTTTTGGCGACCAACATTTAATTCTACGGTGATTTCCGGGGCTGTTTTGCGTCTATTTAACTTGCTGGTAACCACTATTCTGCGATCATCTGCAGATATTGTCGCTTTTGGCCTTCCACTCCGTCTTTTATTAAGAAAACTGCCAGTTTTCCGATATTTTTTTTACGTTATAGTCAACCGTAGCGCGGTGTATTTTCATTTTTTGGCAATTTGTCGATTACTTATGCCACTTTTATGGTAAGCTATTATAAGCGCACGTGTTTCCGTACTAATTTCTCTTCGCGGAGGCATTTTAAAAAATTGCCACACGATATTTCGTTCACGACGTGAATAGAGTAACCAGTACCACACTGCCACAGGTTACAGATTTCACTAAAATCTTCTAGGAAGGTAATTTAAACATTATTACCTACAA
The DNA here is from genome assembly GCA_023509865.1 of Trypoxylus dichotomus. Lineage (NCBI taxonomy): Eukaryota > Metazoa > Arthropoda > Insecta > Coleoptera > Scarabaeidae > Trypoxylus > Trypoxylus dichotomus. The sequence continues at coordinate 4,658,828 of CM042083.1, read as the reverse complement.
TCTAACAGATGACTAAATTTACCCAGTAAATTCAGAGGGATTGTTATTGTAATTGCACCGCAATAAACAGTTTATGGTAATCCGACCAAGTGCAGGTAAATGATAGTAAACCTTATGCGATATAATGGGTGTTTATCTTACTAAACTACATTTTAAATACGTATTTCATTTTATTATAATGTTTTTTTGGTAAACATAATACTATAAGGATAATCCATGCAAACAGGGGTGCCTAAACACTTTTGAGCGGTAGTGTACATTAAAGAGGAGCGGGCCAAGGTTCTATCCTTGAGGTACTCCAGAGGTGGAGTAAAAAGTTCGAGATTTAAATCCATTAAAATAAATGTAATCAAGTCTGTTTAGAAGTTATGATCGAATTATTCTTAGGAAATTCTTGCTGACACCGAAAAAACTCAGTTTCTACTAATTTTTGATGTGTTTCTGAATAGATTGTTTAATTCCTAGAAAGAAAGAGTATTTTATTCTTTAGATCAATTTTTGGACGATACTACTACTATCTGCATCACCAGCCTTCTTAAACAACAATTGTATGCGATATTATCTTGTAATTGTTAATCCACACTTTTCAAACTTATTAATATAGACTTAAATTTTCTTATTAATTTATATTCATCCGATACATCTGAATTATTTCATGAAGACTGGACAGGTTTATTGTTTACGTGACAGCTTAGTTAATATGAAAATTACTTGGACTTGGTGAATAGATATTTTCGAAAATTATTTTGATGCTAACATTAATTACACGCTGTGGTAGCATGGGTGTTGATCAGAAAATCCTTTATAAACATTAATTACGATGAGATTGACAGACAGTCCAATTAAGATCAGAAAATCTAAATATTAAATTTGTAGTTATAATTGTCTCTCAATTAGCGTTAGGCGGCATTGTGTTGAGTGTTATCTTAATAAACGGATTATTATTGGAGTGGATATAGTTTACCATCAGCGAAATATCAATATATCATGTTTGCCGAAACTACAAGATGTAAATTCTCATGAATATTCAAGGGCCATATAATCATCAACGACATTCAAGTTAACTTTCAGCCCGAACAAGGGTCTCTCCATTACACACCGTAACAAAAATTATACTTACTCAAGATAACGATTAAAGTCGTTGCCATTAATTTACTGAAATTGCACTTAATTATGGTGAAATTATTAAATTATTATTCATTAAGTTTCCGAAGTTTGTCCCGATACATCGAAAAGGCGTTAAACTAGACAATTGATGTGATAACTAATTAAGCAAAAGTTAGTTCGATAACTCAACATATGAACTACGCCACGATAAATACCAAACTTTCAGGAATAAACCTAATAATTTTGTAGTTCCTCGGTAAACATTCAGTAACGAGACATTATTTTGTCAATATAGAGACAAACTTGCTGTATAACCATATAAATGCGAATGAAATTTCTATAATTTCCCAGAGTTAAACATCCTACCAAATCACGCATTACCTTTCAGTGTAAAAGAAGTCTCTAAAAGTTTATTCATTATTAAATATATACATTATCCAAGTATACATATCAAATAATAAAAATACCCGAAAGGTATATTGCTATCCGAGAAGGAGAAAACAAAAATAAATTGTTATAAAGAGGTAGATATCATTATCTCATCGTAAAGTGTAAGCAAATCAATAATTGTAAAATTGGATAGGAATATGGATAAACCACAGTTATCCGGCTTTTGAAGTCTGTCAATAATAAGGGGCAAGAAGGATATTTGCCACGGTTTCCTATTGAAAACGATCCCGCATATGAAATTTCGCGTACATTTTTCACGATTTCCCTTTCCTACGTTATCTATATATTCTGGAAATTTCTTCGAATTCCTCTAATATTTGGTACATTTTGGTACAGGTCAAACAACTACTCAGGATTATCCAAACACAACCTTTAAGTCAAGTTCTCGTTTTGGTCTATTTAAGTCCTGGTTTAAATAAATGGAAAATTATATTTTACTTGTTAAGGACTTAACATTGTTTTTTATATTTTATATTTTTTTTTACTACTATGTATTTTATTTTCTTTGCATTATTATTTTCATTTAGAATATTACTTTATTTTCATTTTTATATTTGTTTATTTTGCTCTCTTATATCCAATTTTATTTTAATATGTATGTACATTACGCATTGTATATGTATGCAAGTCAGCCATTCGCATTACGCTAGCTAAAACTGCCTAATTAGAAATCATTCACTGCAACGTCGTCGGATATGTAATGGGAGTTTTCTTGAAATTTAAGGTACACAAGCATAGGCAGTCGTCTCCGCGCGACGGTCGAGGTGTTAGCGATCGTGCACTCTCGGTCACCTTTCGTGCCTCGTCGTAACGTGTACAGTAACGTCGTCGTAAGATTATTAGAGATTTCTAAGATTTTCGAGTTTTGGCGGGAATCGTCGAGGACGTTGTCTATACATTTATTTCTGGCGGGAGTCATTTGGTAAGGTCGTCGGACCACACGTATAGATTTTTTTAATAAGTATAAATTCTCGATTTTCTATCATCGTACGTCGAGGCTACTGTGTCCATTGTCGTCTATACATATTTTTAGTCTTCAGTTAAGTTTGTGTCGGAAATTATTTTGGTGAGATTGTCGGCGCGCATGTATAGACCTCCTCTACAAGTACGATCACTCCGCTTCTTGCTGACGGTCGTTGCCGCAGCGCCCGTTGTCTTTTGTACGTTTGTTCGGTCCTTGTCGTATCGGGACTTAGAAATTTTTCATTTAGTTGCTCGTCGTAGCGGACGAGTGTCACGGACCAGTTTTCTTATGTAATGTCGGCATCATCGCTCCGTTTTACTTGTCGGTGCGCAGTTCGCACATTTGCTGGTTACTGGATTTTTCCCTTCTTTGGGGCGCAGTAGTAGAGAGCTAAAGATTGCACATAGCGTAATATTTCAAACGAGAACGCCTGGGTAGCTGTGACATTACTTTTGTATTGAGATCGGCTATTATCGCTACTGTCGCCCTCGACCAGGCGTTCAAGCTCTAAGAGATAGGTGGGTTCCCCTATAAATGTGAAAATAATAAACGTATTTGGTCAAGTACAAATACATGCCAATAATACAGGGCCAAGTCCCTTATGCAAATTTAAAACAAGGAAAGTATATTAGGCTCCCGGAAAGGGACATATAAATAAGCATAGCACCGAGGTGCGCTTATAAATTTAAGAAATATATAGGGTTGGCTCCCATATAAAAAGGTAGTGGTGCATTCAAACAGATAGAGGCATTAGTACATGCCTCTAACAAAGCTTCAGCTGAAGCATATAAGAGTTTAACCTTTTAAACAGAATTAAGACATGGCTTTGCAACGTACATGCTGAGGCATTACTTTATGTTGCTACCAATGAAAATACATATACAAATGCTAATGTACATTACATGTATAAGAGAGCTCGAATAACTGCAATTATTGCAAATATATATATCTTACATACGTACATCGTACATGTACATAGGCAAGAGTGGAAACCGTGTAACCATTTCATTTTTAAATATATTTTTTTGCGCATGCGCATTGAGTTTCACTGTACAACCTTTCCTCTAGTAAATAAGCGAACATACTCTACAAGTAAGTATTGGTCAAGTAGTTTAGGAAATTACGAGCAGGCTACAGCGGCGTTGTTCTTCAAACAAGGAGAACGTAACATTACTTTCAAATTTAATTTATTATATATGCTTTGATGAAATTGTAATTGCGCTTATTTACAAGTTGTGGTCTGGAAGGAATATATTTAAAATATAAAGAAATCCTTCCTCTAACTCGAATATTAATTTAAAACATTATTTTTTTTGAGTGACATTATTGAAACTTAACGTTCGAACTACATTATAAAATAGTCCACATTCAGGCCATTATCACTGACATAATAATAAGCCTTTGACCGAGTTGATCACACAATCTACTTCTATTGAAACTTGCACAGAGCAGCTTTTCATCCTTGTGCTACTATTTCTTTGGGAAGAGCACAGTACGTTGCATACCGTCAACCGGTGTGACTAAGTGCCTATAGGGGTCACTCAGGAATATCGTGGTAAATGTTATCCAGGCTTAATATTAGTTAACTTTGATGTCAGCAGGGAAGCTAGTGTATCCTGTATTAGATAGAAAGAAAAATTCTGGGAGTGGCCCGAGTTTCTGGTTGTTGTTTGGTACAAAGAGCAACAGCGACTGAAATTAGCAGTCACAAGTTTCAAGTCGAGTACTAATCCCCTTATTTTCCATTCATTCAATTTTTTAAAAAGTTCCTAATTTGTGTACAGTGAAGTTTAAGACAGTTGTACATACGTAGTTCCTTAAAAGTTAGTTCCCCTTAACTTGTGTTTGACTCAATGTTTAGGGCAGATTTTTAAAGAGGTGTTCTCACCAACTTACGATTTTGTTTGTTTCTTATTTTTTTAGGATTGTATTGGTAACCTTTTACCATAATTACTTTTACCCCCATTTTCAAATAGTCTTCAACATAATAAATCTGTGCATTTGAATTCTGTAGGGTGACTAGTAACCATAAAACGTTTCTAATATCTCTTCAAAGAGAAACCAGGTATGGTACTTAGTCGCCCCGACGTACGGGTTGAGTTGTTACAACAGAAAATAATTCCCCCTCCTTTTTCTGGTATTTGTTAACGATCTACGCACTCAGTTGGATTGTGACAAAGTTGTTATTTGATGATGACCTCAAACTTCATGCCAAGATAAGTACCATTTTGGATTGCCATTTGATGCAGCTGAATCTGAGTTAATTAGAATCCTGATAACCTTTGGATATTGTAACATATTCACGAAAATTTTGTTCGTTGTTTGCATCGTTGTTCTTCGTTAAAGAACCTAGGTGTTCTGTTTGACATCAAATTAAGTTTAACAACAACATCAGTAGTGTCTCATCCCCTGCACTGAGGACTTTTGTATTAAATTAAGAGTGGCACTATACTTTGCTTGAGTATGCATCCATAGTCTGGTAGCTTTTCTATGCATCATCTCCTTAAATATGCATACTTTATCCAATGATCATAATATTCTGCTGAACTAATTTCAGATACAGTACTTACATTTACCACGTCGTCAATAAGATTGACACTCCCTCACTACTTGAACGAATTCGCTATGTTACTCGCCTGTCTTCAGTCTTCTACTGTCCCTCATCATCAATATACAGAATGTGTATCACTATCGGATGTTGATATTCATATTTCTCCTCTGATAAATTTAATAAATTCTTATCCATAATTTCAAATATACTTTAAATGAACTTTTGGTTTATTTTTTATTATTGTATTCTTAGTTTATATTCATTATCCTGTCCGATTCGTCCTTTGAGCAATAAAGATATTATTACTATGAGGATTATAAGTAAGTGGAAAGTCTGAATATCTCTTTTAACACCCTGTATGTATCTAAAGTGACTACGAACATAAATCATTAGCTTCTGGTTTTATGACTTCAATTCTAATATTCCAGAATTTCGAAGGCAATGTTATATCGCTTTTACTATAAAGTTAAAAACTACTGTGACGTGATCCAAGTTTTGACAAAGAATAAACTTTTATTGCCGGTGTACCAAATGAATCGTAAAATATGGATTTTAAATTTATTGCCAAGGAGCATATATATATGCTAGAAAAACCTTAAATTATATGAAAACGTCTGCCGGAAGTACTTTCATGACTGCTTTGTACTTTTAACCGAATGGATTGGAAGCAGTAGCACGGTAACCCGTTTATATTTAGATTATCTTTATTTTTCTTTACCGTAAACTAATTCCACTTTCCCTGCGTAAAAAATATCTACAAGCTGAAACGTAAGATATTGATTGATATTTATGGGATATAAATTTAAATGAATACCGAAGAATAACGCCTAAAATACTTAATATTTTATATCCGTCCTGTTTAAATATTAAGCGAACCTGGCCTTATATTCAAAAAGTTGTAAAACTTTAATTAACCCCACTCAAGATATCCCTTCAGCGTACTTTTAAAGTCGCCTCCTTTTGGTTTGTATTTAAATATTTAGAATGAAGAAGAAACACTTTGATTTTGGAATTATTTATAACGATAAACCTCGAAAAAAACCCTTATTATTTTAATAAATTACTGGTCATAATGATACGTATATCTTAGTTACAATTATAGTACTACACTTGAAGCAATATTTAAAAATAATAAATACATTAGCATCTTGCTATATTAAAATAATACCAATAATTACTTGTCCTTTCTATATACAATGTCCATATAACTCAGAAGAACAAATCATAATGTTTTATTCATCCAAGAAGATGCTTATATTACGAAAGGACATACATAACATCTGCTTTTGACGACTGTACACATTTGTTGGGAAACGCGTTGATGTTATTTGTTACAGTCAACCTCACAGGAATCGGATATATCACTCAGCGAAATTTATATAGTTCCATATGAACTTTTGAATAAAATATTAAATTTTCTTAATATCTTTAGCAAATTTATGCATCGAAGTTAATACTGAACTACAAAGAAACATAAATGCAAGAGAAAATAACACTAAAAATTTATTACATTTTATACAGAAAATAGATCAAAACAGCGAAATTTCTATAGGTCTATTAACACAAAATTAATAAATAACATAAATGTATAAAACATTATAATTCTTTCTAATTCAAAATAACTTTAACGCTATCATATTGTTTATTATTAGTATAAACTTCTATTGTCAATATTTCCCAAAGATTTCATGAGGTTGTGTCCCCCAATGATCTGTTTGCAAGTTCAATATAATTTGAATGATTTCTAATGCAATTGAGTGTGATAGTTTTTATTTTAGATTGATTTTGGGACACTTGCAGAATCATATATGGTGACTAGATACTTAACTGAAAATAATCTACCGTACATCAAGTGCTCTGGGATGTTTACTGTTTTATGTACTGCATCACCACACCCATTTAAACTTTCAGACCCATATGTAAACATAACCAACGCGTCTTATAATTTATTTGGAATGGATACAGACAGGATTTTGTCGTAATCTAATTGACCGGTGTAGTTCGGTGAGATTATATGCAGTGATCTCTGATAGTGTAAATAATTACTTCTTGAGAATGAGTACAAACATGACTAGTATCTGGATACAAATGACTGTCGCTTCATCCAATACCTATTAACTAGGGAAATAGACTGCCTTAAAAATATGGTTATTGTGGCTATCTTGAGGAAAAGCTAAAGTCTTCTCTGTTCTTAGCAATTTTCTAAGGTTCTTCTTGGCCTCCTCCTTGTTTTGTTGTTTTTACGTATTGCCCATCCTTTGTAGATGTCCCCACCATGTTAATTGTCTTTGTTCAACGTAACTTTTTATTGATTCTGTTTATAGCTCTCATGTGATTTGTTAGATTCTTATTTCTTGTTAAATATTTCACTTCCAGGGCTCTAGGGCATGGATCTTAGATTTTCTTGACGTTTGAGTGCCCAGGTTTCAAGTCCCAATGTGAGAATTGGTCTGAATACTGTTCTGTAAACCGTAATTTTTCTTTGTTTTGTTATTTCTTTTCTGTTTATAAATTCTGAGTTCATTATATAATGTAATTTATATCTTTTCTAAGTTGTAATGATGTCCTACATAAAAAGCTGTTGTTTTCCTCCTTGTGTCTCTAATAATTTCATCCATAAATATTGCAAGTAGTATGTTAGAGGGCTAAATCTACCTCATTTGTATAGAATGCCTTTGTTAATTACACAATTTGCTGTTTCTTCATATAAACTTTTGACAGGTGTTATTAATTTCTAATTTGCTCCTCTCTTGTGTAAACATTCCCATACTTTATTTCTGGGTATCCTGTCAAATGCTTTCTACTGCAGTCGTTTTCTTGTACATTATCTCTTTTATTGAAAATATATGGACTTTTACACTTCTGTTTTCTCTAAATCCACTTTGGATTCTAATAATAATATCTAATAATATCGGTTCTACTATTAGCTTCAACTTCTTTTCTAGCATAGTGCCGATATAGATAACTATTGACAAATAACATTTGACATATAAACTTTAACAGAAATCACAGATTTAAGTGAAGATATACGATTCTTTGTTTAAAACGTATTTGATCCTGGATATTTCTAAACACCCGATAGTTTATAGCAGAACTTTTAATTTTTAACTACTTTACACCAAAACAATAAAATTCAACGATTTTACATAAAGATCTTCTTTATATTAATTCATTTTAGCATTTACTTTGCATATTTGCTGTATAATTTTACTACCCCTGTGAGGTATACCATGAAAAGATTTTTTATATCCTTTCCGCTTAAGGAGACGACAGAGATACCATTCTGAAATATGACCAGTTTGATATTTTTATTGTACAAGACCGCCGCAGTTCATAATTCGCATCCGTTGAACAAACTCTGCGACCCTTGCGACAGGATGGGATAAATTTCTAGATTTGCTGACACCTTAGGACGGCAATGATTTTATTGAGAGGAAGTCGAGCAGCGGACTTATTGACGGTGAAAACTTATTTCTAAGCATTTTTCTTTACTTGATTTAATATCTCCGTCTTTATATTTTCATCGGCGAGTCAGAAATACCTTTTACGCCACATTTAAGGTGTACTATCTAATCGCGAAAGTGTTATTTAACATTTCTTTACTATGTTTTAATAAAACACAACGTCGGCTCCCTCGATACATAAGCGTATAAAGCAAGGAAATGCTTTCACTTTCACTCCGTGTCGCACATTTCACCTTTCGTGCATGTTGTTGAGGTTTATTTGTATGACTTGCTTTCATACAACGCTAATATTAGCATTTGACAGCGTTCACTGTGTTAATGAAACTCAAGGATTCGATGTGAAACTTGTGCAAGAAAATTACATTGCACAATCTTTTACAGGATTATACAATACTCATGCAATATTAATTTATATTTTAAACTAAGTGCACAAACTATATACTGGCAGCTTATTTACTTGTCAATCTAATAATTAAGTTAGACTGTTTAATTCTTTTATAGTAAATTACTTGGTCTTGATTGGCCAACTTTAGATTCTCTCGATGTTATCGAGGTATGTTATAATATTTACCTGCCTATACAAGGGCTGTCTTTTAAGTTTTTCATATAGATCTAGATTGCGTAGAAAGAATCACAACTTTGGAAGCTTAAAGAGCTCTGAAAGAATCGAAAAATAGAAAAGCTGCAAAACCAGTACCCACTTAGCTGATAAAAAATAGACTGGATGTATTAATCGAATACACAATGGTACTGTTTAGGTTGCCGAAGACTGTAACCTAAGTTATATCTGTTCAATATACAAGAAGGGAAGCAAAAGTAAATGCCAGAATTACAGAAGAATAAGTGTAATCAGCGCAATGGGAAGGCACGCTCGTATATTAAAGAAAAGAATAGAAAGTGGCCTACAATAAATAGAAGAGCAAAACTGTTTCCAAGAGGGACGTGTAGTTAGAAATTTACCCACCCACTTGGTATTTATAGACCTAGAAAAGGCTTTTGCTACGGTACCCTTAGAAAATGTTCGAAGTTTTAAAAGTGGGACTCAATAACAGGTGCATAAATGCAATATGAAACTTATATAAAGATACATAGAGCATAACCGAAATAGGCGTTACTTAAAATCTATATTCAGGAAGCTTTAGGTAATCGGAGAAAAAAAACACGAAGATGACCACCAGGACTTGCAAATTAGAAGAATAAGAAGAACAAACCAATACAAATACCTAGGAAACGCACATACGAAATAAAATACAAGGGAGAAAAGCAACCCAGGCTATAAATTCCAAGAACAGGAAGAGACATGTACAAAGAATGAGCGAAGATGGATGGCCAAAGAGGGCACTAGATTATACACCACAAAGTAGAAGGAGAAAAGGAAGGCCAGCGACATCATGGAAGGATGGGATCGAGAAAAATAAAGACATCCCCCGTACTTCAAGAAATAAGGCCTTGGATCCAGGTGCGCGTGTCATGTGGTGGATGGTCTCCTGAATCGAGTGTATAAAAAAATAAAGGAGTTTTTTCTTCGAATCCACACAATATGGGGCTGACATTGACTTATTTTTATGGCCAAAAGCTTGTTGGATGACTAGTAAACAATTACAAAGAATGTTAAGGAACTAATCTTTAAAGTGACTTTAGATGAATTTTGGCAAAATTCTATTTATATTACTGCAGTACAATACCAAATTTACGTCTATATTTTTGGGGTAATAAGATATCTGCTGATTTGGAGCAAGCACTTCTCTAACACTGTGGTTATTTTAAATTTTATAAAATATGGTCCTATATTTTGGCTAAAACCCTTAGTTTCTAAGCTATCGGAAGGAAAACCGCTATTCATAGAGTATTTGATATAAAAATCCCATCAGGAAGGTAAGAGAATGTTTTCATTCTTGTGCATTATGATAGTGATGATTCACTACATGAAAAAAAATGTATGTAACTTCAAATTTCCTATTGCTTTAGAGATGTTGTTCCTTGCTAATGTTTTATTTCAACTTTTTAAACTCCATTTTAACTTTTTTCTATACCTCGTTAATAATTTGATTGCCGCGTATACTTTACCTTCGATTTCTTTATAAAGTCACTTGTCAAGACTCCGTTCTTTGCTTTGAGTTTTAAAGAGAAATATGAAAATTTAACAGATATGGTAGGAGTGCTTTTTTCAGTACTATCCCTGTGGAGTTATTTATTAAACTTTCGAAAAATAATATTAGTTAGAAACTAATTTATTTCAGAAAGACATTGATAAAATTGCTTCGGTTCCAATAAGAAATTCTTTTGATCTAATCAAAAGACGGTATCTCAGGTATATTCGTAAACAGTAAGAGGTCGATCTGTATAATATGTGTGGTGAATTTCATTTAACATTTTCCGCTTGCTGTTGGCAATAATTTCCAGAAAATGGTTGTCGAGTTTCAATCTAGTAGTCACATAATTTTTGAAATGTAACATATAGGTCTCGGCTGACGTACGTATAGCGATTTTCAAAATGGCAGTACTTTCGTTTTGATTTATACGAATGGATTGTCAAAAAAACGTGTGAATTACGAAGCAATGCGATATAATCAAGGGTTGATCTCGTTAGTACAACGTTATTGCCAATTCTCGTGTCAAACGACGTCGTTTTTATTTTTTGTTGAAATCGCTTCGCTAAAACACTTTGAAATCATTCCAGCTAATTTGTTTACATAATCGTCACCATTTTATCCGTAACGTGAAAGATATGAACATTTACCACTCTTTATTTCATACCTTAAAGGTAACGTAAAAATTGATTAATTTACTTAGTTATGTATATTCACTATGTATTCCTAACAACGTGTTCGTAATGATCATTTTGTTTGTTATATTTTTCGTATACAGGATGTCTTTCAAATTGCCATCATGGAAACTAAAATATTTCTTATGCGTTTTCAAAGATGCAGATATAGCCCTTTAAATATTATTTTATCTTCAGTAGAAAATACACTCTACAACTAGGTCACTAGCCGAATAATATTGCATTTAATATTGTTTTTGTAAAAATTTAAAGTTCACTGCACTAAATTAAATAAACAGTAGATAAAATCGAATCGAAATAATACAAATAAACCATATAAAATATGTTATTGAATTTGCACCACGTATAGAATAATGCTATAAAGCTCAATTGCTAAAATTATAAAAATAGTTGTATCTTTTTTTATTTCATTCTGTTCTTCCGTAGCCCTTTCCTATCGAACATTCCATCTGCGAACGTGGTAAACTTGATATGTACAGAATGCGGACGTGCACGGCTTTAAGCCAGCTTCAAGAGATCTCAAGATAGAGATAGCGGATTCTCCCACTCACCAGGACATTGCCATATATATGTATTATATATCTAGGTCACAATATTATATGAACTCAATCTGTGTTCCAAGTGTGTATCTTTAATTAATTTACTTTTAACAACTATATCTAAAAGTAATTCATTTAAATTTAAACAAGTAGAAGTTTAAAAGGCAATCACCTATGTGTATAACGGTGACATATCCCCGCGTGAAAATAAGTAACCAAAAACGAGATTAAAAAAAGAGATATCCGGATAAATGAAATATTAACGCACTACATAACGTCAAAATAATATTACCACGTTCATCTGGACGTAGTACGCCTCCAACATCCGAGCAAACCAGCGCCGCGACTACTAGTTCTGGTCTCGTGTGTGGCGGAGCTATTTGGATTTAAAAAATATCAGGTTGAACCGCACAGAGCGTAAAATTTCACACTCAAGCCGCATTTTAACAAAAAATACATAACAATAACTCTACGCTGCGTGTTGCTATAGAGGGCGCTCTACATATAGAACATATAAAGGAAGTGGAAATAAGAACGTCATGCCCATATTTCCTTGCTGTAATTTTCACTTCATTTCTCCTTTTTTTATAGTGGCTATTATAAAATATATTACTTGCGAAAAATGGTGGAGGCGCAGGGTTGAACGTCTATAATGGTATAATGGAAGATTTCTTGGAAGATGTTAGAAGATTGAGAAAATATCGATAATAGAGAAGTGGTCAAATTGAAATTCTGTCAAAAAAAGACCAATACAGTAATAGATTTCCTTAACCTCTAAAAAAAATTCGAAAGTAAATTATATTTTATTATAAAAACTTTTTCCAGATAAAGTTTCAAAAATATCAGATTGGCAAGGAAAACTAAGACATTTGAATTCCAATGCGTAGGTTAACAATGCTCATAGTAATTTTCAGTTTCAGCAAGATATAGTTCGCCAAATGATGCTATTCCTCTCGAGGTCAATTGCTGGTAAAAGGTAGAGCTCAATGCTTTAACAAATATAATATGTTCACAACAACACTGCAGTGTAAGGCAAAAGTACTCAACGATTACATGTAACAGTAGAGTAAAGTCTCGTGTATTTTGTTATGGAATTTAAAAGTAAAATAAAAAGATGTAGATTTTAATTTTTATTCATACTTTAACTGCCTCTAATTATAATGAAATTTTTTCCAAGTTTTAAAGGCGCAGACTAAAGAAGTAATATATTGTGTATTTAAATTTATGAGCAACGAAAGGAATTACGTTGGAGTGACCCTTCCTTTAAGAAAAGTAAAAAAACTATTATATTATACAATGAATAAGGGAAACGTAAAGTAATAAATATTCATACACGTTGTTTTATTTTGTTATTTAGATACAAAAACGTGTTTCATCCGCGTGTGGTGTTAGTATCCGAACATTCAGAAAAATTATAAACCAGGGAGTAAAAATAGAATTTGGACCTGTTAGAAATTGCGAAATACCAAATAAGAAACGGATACGAAATAGAACGAAAACTGACTTGGATGATTGTGATGAAAGAATTTTAAGAATAACAATACATTTCCACTTTTAGATGCATCCATAAAAAGTTTCTGGATAAGAAAAATTATGAAGAGGATAGGATTCCGTTGGTGAAAAATGAAGACAAATAGAAAACTATTGGTTGAACGTCATGACATCTGCAATTTAAGAAGCAGTTTGTTTTTTTAATAGAATCCACCAGTACAAAGAGCAAAAGTATCCTATTGTATACATGGATGAAACATATATACACTCATCAAATACCCATAATAACAGTTGGAACGATGATTCTAATGAAGCTTTGCTTAAACCAACATCTAAAGGGGATCGTTTAATTATTGTTCACGGTGGCGGGGAAGATGATGTTTATCCCTGGTGCCTATCTTCGGAGGAGATCATCAAAAACGACAGGAGACTAGCTATAAAAAGTGGGCTGAAAAAGCGAAAGATTGAGCTGTACAATATAATTAAAATGCAGAAACCACGATTCAAGGTTCAAGGTATAAAATAGACACGGTTTTTAAGAAATATGTTGATGATGTGCTTTGATTATCACCCTATCACCCTGACCTCCACCCATTTGAAATGGTGTGGACAAATAAGGAGGGCGAAATGTGGCTTTTAAAACAGGCAAAGTGGAGAAATTATGTGAGAGATTTTTCAACAAGACTAGCAAGTAAGGTGTCAACACTCAAAGAAAGCTATATAGAACTAGCTTTAGGAAAAGCAATAGAGGAATTAATAATATCAAATCAACTATTGTTGGTTAGTGACCTTTGTGAAGAAAGTGATTGATATGTTTACTTATTTGCAGCAGGATTTGAAGTATTTGTTTTTTTTTCTAAGGAGATTAGTGCACTTTGAACTTTAGCAAAAACACATTACGTATTTATCAGATACCAATGGTACTTTGTATAATTCATTTGCATTACTTAGTAATAAATAAACGATTTTCTAACTTATCAATTTTAATGGCTGGTACATATTCTCAAAAGAACCATTACATCTGCATCAAAATCGTTTATTTCTAGCAATTAATATGAGCACGGTTTAGACGTACAAATAGATTAACAAAACTCGGCACCTGATGTATAACAAGCAAATGACACTCGAAATTTTTAAAACTATTAATAATGGCGTTGACGTGACGCTTATATACGTATAACCATCGGAAGAAAGATTAAGGTATTAGTACTCTTATAGCGTCTAATAACGTTGCAGCGCAACTGGCTGTCGACTTTGTTTAGCCCAGATCGTTATGTACTATGTCATCGTTTCATTTACAATAAAAGTAAAACTAAATGCTTCGGATTTAGTTCACGTATACAACAAACGTGATATTTTCTTCTTTGTGTGTCGAAATTAAACGTTGATTGCCTTCGCGGAGCTGCTGTTGCGAGGTATTTTATTTCACTTCGAACTCACTAACCTAAAAACAATGCGAAAATATGTATTTTTCCTGTTGCTGTTTGAATTTAAGGAAAAGCAAGAGCACATTTCTGATTTTGATTTATGATTACGTAGCATGATATTGTTTCCTTCTAATATTTAACGTGTGAAAAATTACTGTTAGCGTTGTTAATTTGGAAGTATTAAGAATAATTTGCAACGAAAACTTAAATTGTTATTTGAAAAAGAAAAGAAGAAATTTGAAAGTACAAAATTCTGGAAATTATATAAAATATAGCTTAACAATTTTGGGCGTGGTTGTTTCAAATTACATCAGATACCTTGGAAATTAGTGAAGAATTTTAAAACTCAGGCTAACACGATATATAAGGTGCCTTAAAAGTTCATTCGTTTGTTTTAACGCTACTCGCTAGGTAATAACTTTTACCACCCAACAGATCGAATCCAATTACAGAGGTAACTCCTTTGCTTTTAAGATTTTTTTCAAGTAAGTTGCTCCTGGGAGTAGGGGGTTAAAGTTAGAAAGCTGGATAGACCACCAGGAACAGAAATTTGAAGAATTGGCAACAACGATGTAGCTAGACGCCATCTGACATAGACATAACACATGGGCTGAAAAGTCCCAGGCCTAACAAAGAAAACGCGGTTTTTTTGGTTCAAAATTAGCTTTATTCATCAGCGTAATCTCCATCAAGAGCAGCGCCGGTCTAACATTTCAATACCACTTGTGTAGAACGATTTATTTTTTGCCTCAAAATAGGCCTCAGTTTCAGGGATAACCTGTTCATTCGTGCGAAATTTATTTACCGGCGAGCATTTTTTTGAGGTCTGCGAACAGCCAGTAGTCGCTGAGAGCCAAATCTGGCGAATACGGTGAATGTGGGAGCAATTCGAAGTTCAATTCATGTAGTTTTGCCATTGTTTTGATTGACTTGTGACACGGTGCGTTGTCTTGATGAAACAAATTTTTTTTCTTTGCTATATGCGGTCGTTTCTTTGCAATTTCGCCCTTCAGACGCTCCAATAACGGTATATAATATTCACTGTTGATGGTATTTCCTTTCTCAAGATAGTCGATGAATATTACACCACGCACATCCCAAAATACCGAGGCCATAACCTTTTCAGCCGATTGTTGTGCTTTCAGGCGCTTTGGACGAGGTTCACCAGTTGCTGTCCACTCAGATGACGATCGTTCTGATTCCGAAGTGAAGTGATGGATCCATGTTTCATCCATTGTCACATATCGACGCAAAAATTCCGGTTTGTTACGTTTAAACATGGCCAAACACTGCTCAGAATCATCAACACGTTCTTGTTTGTGTTCAACAGTGAGCAAACGCGGCACCCACTTTGAACAGAGCTTTTTCATAGTTAAATGCTCATGCAATATAAAGCCAATACGTTCTTTTGATATCTTTACGATGTCAGCTAACTCACGCAATTTCACTTTTCGATCATTCAAAACGATTTTATGGATTTTTTTGATGTTTTTTGGTGTTACCGCCTCATTTGGACGTCCACTGCGTTCTGCATCGTCGGTGTCTCTACGACCACGTTTGAAGTCAGCAAACCAACGTTTTATTGTTGTTTCTGATGGAGCGGAGTCCCCATAACACTTTTCAAGCCATTGCTTCGCTTGAACGGTATTTTTTCCCATCAAGAAGCAGTGTAAAATTAAAACACGAAATTGTTTCTGATCCATTGTTTTGAAAATAACAAAAGTAGAGTGACTCTTAGCACAATAACTCACAAACTAATGAATAGAATATGATGAAATTTTAACAGCTGTCTTTTGAAGGTTAGTACTAACTGAGAGAAAGGTGACTGCAATAAAACTAGCGTCATCTATGTGTTCGGGTCGGGACTTTTCAGCCCATGTGAAAGTTTCGTAGATCTTGAGGAACAAAACATCCAATCCTTAATAATTGGGTTAGGAACTAAAAGTATGGAAGGGTTAAAAGATGCTTCTATGCGTGTTAAGAGGTTTTTGTTTGACGAGTAATGTCATGAATAAATATAAGTATATTTTGAGACAACCTGTATAAAATTTTCACCCTAAATTTTATCTGAGATTTCCCGTTTCTATAATTACGTATCACTTTATTTATCGAGCTTTCCGATGTTGTACCAAGCATAACAACAGAAAATTCATCTCAGATAGCCAATGTTTATACCGAAAAATAACGGAAATAATGCCAGAGGTTCTTTTTTCTCCGGGTTTCGTAATAATTTCCCAATTAACTTCTATGAAAAAGTGCGACATCTCTAATTGTCCTCCTCGTTTCAGATGTTCTAAAGGTCGGCTTTGTTTCTCCTTTCGTATGGGATAACTCGTTTTCCATTAGATCGACATCAGCAGTCGATTTTTGCGAATCAATACGAACACAGACTTGACAGAGTTCTACTAATTTGCATTTCGCTGTCAGGTCAATTAGATACAAATGAGAGTACGAGGGTTGGTTAAAACAAATTTTCACCGTTGAAAAGGGGGTGGGGTTCGTTTTATTGACAGCTTTAAAATATGGATGCTTAATCTATTCCTGGGTAACACGCACATTAAATAGTTTCCTGAACTAATAACGAAGTATGAATGTTTACATGAAAATAATTATTGGAAACACGAATTATATTGAGGGATAACTATGTGTAAATATTATAATTAATGTTTATATATGATTTAATATTCGTATGTTAATCAGAATGTATTCGAAACATTTCAATATCAGAGCTTTCGTTACGCGTGCCAAACTTCGGCTTGAATTTTCCCTAAACAAACAACCGGGCTTGCTACATCAAAATCAACAACAAAAAAATCTTTTAAGCCATCGCTTCAAACTCATCAGCTTGTATGAAAACCTTTTACTCCGGTTTATGATTTAATATATCTATTGGAGATCATACATTTATTTTTTTTGTTGTTCTAAAGGGGAATTATCGCCCGTTATACCTAAGCTAAAGTTGTTAATCTAGAAAATTGGAGTACTATCCGGTTCTAATTTGCATACAAATTGGATTTCTAAACAATAAGATACCAAAAAGTATATATGAATAGAGTTTAAAAGTAGGGAATTAAAAAATTCATTCCTTTATTCTAGTAAATGTTTTACAATACTTACAATGATGGATAACAAAATCTCTTTTCCTACTCTAAGACTGTGGCTTTTCAAAACATTTGCAATAGTATGGATATGAAGTAACGGAACTTTGTATTCAACTCAGAAAATAGACTACTTAATTTAATTTTCACAATGCTAATTTCGATGAACTTCATAACTTGCCCTTCGGTATAGATTGGTCTTTCGTTATAAATTTTAATGACATTGATGGAGCAGCTATTTAAAACTTAATTCGGTCTCGTATTTGTATATGTCGTAAAAATGAAAAACAACAAAATGTGATATATTTCCCTTTTGCTTTACTCCTGAAATAAAACGGAATATTAAAACTAAGAACTACTACACAAACAAGCAGTTTGCTACCTAGAACCAAGTCTACGCCAATGACTTTAAGCGGCTACGTGTAGACAGCATGTAAAAGATATCTGACCACCGTATAGTGAAACATTGTATATCAACATTATAGAAATCGGTTATTATGCATGATGGTCCTGTGCTAGTTTGTTCTCAATTGTTTTTCCTTAAATACGTCTCAACTAAAGACTATCTAAGCTTAGCAACAAATTTACTGCAGGTCACGACCAGATATCAATGTGTATGGGCCATTAGCAGCGTTAATGAATGTTAGTTTAAGAACAAACATATTCCTTACAAAATGGAAAATTGCGCGAAAAGTTTAAAAATATATGAGCAAATACCACCATTCAAACACGGATTTATTTCTGGTTGATCCATTTTGAAGAATTTAGCTTGTATAGCCCAATACGTCAGTGTCTCGATGACAGTAGTCAAGTGAATGTGATTTACACGGATATTTCTCAAGCATTTGATACTATAAACCATACTAGTCCGACATCGCAAGGTATAAAGGACATAGGATTAAAAAAAAAACTTTACTCGACAACTTTGGCCTTTCTCCATCTCTATTACAACTAATGGTTTCTTATTTAAAAAATGTAATGGTCTATGTTTGTTGTAATGGTTTTGCATCATTAAACTATGAGATGATATCTAGTATACCTCAAGGTATATATGGATAACTTACTCACAACTTCATCTTCTCCAGCATTGGCTTATGCTGATGGCTTAAAAATGTATTCCGTTGTCACTGGTGTGGATGGCTTTATTCTTCAGAATTCAAGAAAAATATTAAATATTAATGGGCCGAGATTGAAACTCTGCAGAACCGGTAGATAATATCCTGTCCTCATCGGTCTAATGTTCTAGACGTGCATTGGATGATATTTACCCGACATAAATCTGCACTGATATCTTAATAAAAATAAGATTTTACATTCATTACACGAATTTTTGTGGTATAAACCAGTGGTCGAATATTTTATTGCTCCTATTTTCCTGTCTGCGACTACATAAAGAAATCATATTCTCCCTCGCAATATGATAAGATTAAAGAAATATCTGATAAGAAAGATTATCAGACACTAAGTTAATAAACTAGACCTGACAGAGGTCAAAAGAAATCCCATTATAATATGTTAGTATAAAAACATTCTGTGTAATACTTCTTAGACACCCTGTATATAGAAAATAAGTTAACTTATAAACGTATAAATTCATAATAATTCCATAATTATTAGTTAAACTTTCCTCCCTCAAAGCAGTTTTAGCGAAAGTAAACATTAAAAGCAATAAAACACCGAAAGTTGTACTAAAACTTTTATATCCTCCATTTTTTTTGTGTACTCCAAATCCTTTTAAGGCTTAAAAAATAATTTGTGAGAAATGGAAGTTATGTACTGCGGTGGAATTTCTAAAAAACATCATTCACTCGAAACGGTTTTCACCCATTATGTACCAAAATTGTTAAACAAGTTTCCTGCTACCCCAGATTCGTGCCGTGACGCTGAACTTTTTAAAACGTTCTAAATTCGCATGCACTTTTCCATTTTCGAAACAAAATATCCCTGCAGTGGTTGCGAATACTATTTTTTGGCATGGTTAAATCTTGGAAGTATTTCATAAAAGATATATAAACTTGTCCGAGGTTTCTAATACCATCCATTGTATCTTTGTGGCGTAAAAAAAAAAGCGGCTCGGATTCACTCAACTCACGTCTTCTTATAATTCAATAGAACATTTTTCACGTCTACAATTCAATGTTGAACGTCAAATTTTGTTTGATATATATTAAATTGCCAACATCGTAGCCCGTGAATTAAATCAAAATATGGAACGAGATAAAAACAGCCCGAAGAAATGTTTTCTAAATGAGATTTTACAATTTAATAAAGGAAGGTTAGATTTCTATTGTAAGAAATTTACTTGCCACGGCATGTAACCTGTTACATTAATAGAAAAAAAATCGAGTCCGATATACAGGGTGTCTTCGAAATAAAACAAAAAAGTACAGAAAATAAAAAGATGTAATTATATAGAACCAGACAAAATAATAATTTATTCGGAACGAGACGATGCAAGAGCATATGGACTCTCATTGTCAAGTAAGTTACCGACTGTCGGACCAGTTGATTGAAAATCATAGCAGAAGAACTAATAGAAGAAGCCCTTTAGAAAAGGGAGATCAACCATAGATAAAATATTCACTATATAACAAATTATAAGGTTTATAGACTATGAAAGAACAGGGATATTCACATCATTTATTAAGAGTTATACAGGCTCCATTACACCAGAATTGTAATAATAATAAAACATCAAAAAATTCAAAAATCGTCTCTAAACTCAATACTTGTGATATATACAGAGTAAATGGGATACCAGACCAGTGCTCCATATTCCAATTTAGATCGAATCAGGGAATAATATAATAGTTTCAAGCAGTTAACGTTATTGAAATCTTTGCAGTTTCTATATATAAAGCCGAAAACCATATCATTAATGTGGTTTATGAAACTGAGTATTACTTGACTAAGTCTATTGTACTAGAGCAACTCTTAAGTATTGTGTTAGTTATTCTATATTATAACCTTGCATTTATTAATATTCAGGCGTAAATGGTTCAGTTTACACCAGGAGTCAATATGGAACAGATCTTCCTACAGTAGCAGACAGTCATCAAAGGAGTCGATCCTAAAGAATATCATCTGCAAACGGTAATTTTTGACAATGCAAAGTCTCGGCAATATCGTTAATAAAAAGCAAGAAAAGGATAGGACCCAGGTTGAAGCCTTGTGGTACACCAGATGTCGGTGTGAACATGATGTCGGTGTGAAAGCCTTCTGAAGAAGAAGAAGGTGTGGAATTTACTGCAATACCATTTAGTCCTAGTAATCGTTGTGACATATCAATTTACTTGAATAATTCTCATTCTAAGCCGGTATATATTGCAATCTCTTCGATATTATATCGCCCATAATGTGTCTAATAATAGATGGTTTAAATTTTACTCCAATTTCAGCACATTTTTCCAAATATCTCCTTTTAATTCATCTATAAATGTCCTCTCTTTGAAAAAAATAAAAACATTGTTTTCGATTTATCGTGGCAATTTTCAATTGGTAATCCTACACCTTTCACATCAATGAGCACAATATTCCGGTTAATTATAGTTATTCGTTCAATAGTAAGCGTTTTTCGTCAAACAGTAAACAACAGATTGTTAAAAATCGCTCATTCTAGCGTTAAGAAAAACAAGGCGAGATAAAAAAATATTTGTATTGAACTTCACACAATATTCCACGAAAGTGTCTTTTTAGCATTTTCGAGCGTTAAGAACATTTGGCGAATGTGTAAACACGATTACTAATATAAAACAAATAATATCCTCGGCTTTGTTACGATTTCAAGGCAATCAGGACGGAGTAAGAGGGAATAAATTTGGGATAAGGGAATTTATAACAGCTCCCACTTTACTCCTCTCTTCACCTATCCAGCTACGACGACGGTATTTTTTTCTACGTTCTCGTTTCTTGTTCAAGTACTACATGGCGCGGTTTAATTAGTTCAAAGTTGTTGAACGGATTCCTTATAGGTGATTAATTATGTTATAACAATCGCCGCCAGGGCAAGATCATTATTTTTCATTAAGATTTTTTCACGAAGATTAAGATTTATTTGAGTGGCTAGAAGCAAAATACCTTTCCTTAAAGAATCTTGAGAGTACAAATATTTTCTTTGTAACAGGCAGGGTAATTAAGAAACGCTTTTTTTTAAGCGATAATTGCTCTTTTTTACAACCTCTTTCAGTTCGTGTCAAAATAATGTCGGATTTTACACGATCTTATAAAGCTGCTTTAATTGTTTTTGTTCCACAGCTTGTTCTTACAGAATTGACCAGGGAAGTTTTTTTTTTACTTACGTATCAACCAATTTCATCAACAACCACAATATACAGGGTGTACCATAAATTAATGATAACCTTTTGATGACAAATAGGACAGCTCATGACTAACTGGAATAATGAAATATAATTTCGTTAAACAATAGGGTGATATCAAATCTTGGTGCCTCATTGTGTCTTGGTTTTATGTCCTTTATTTAGAATTATGCTTTTAGTTTGAGGGCGTGCGTTTTCGATATTACCTTTTTGGTTTTACAATTTACTTCCTATTATTTACATTTAGAAAATTTCACTATTTTATTTCTAATACATAACAAATATTTCACCAATAACGTAGCTTTTTCAGATGTTTAAAGTAAACTAAAAACCAAGATCGATGTATAGAATTGATTGGAAGCATTTGTTAGAATCATATACAAATAGACGCAGGTTTAAAGTAAAACAAAAAAAGCTTATGTCAGTTTTCTATTTTTCCATCGTATCAATAGCCTTTTACTCCGTTATTTTTGTGTTATTCCGTTATTTTTTTCAATTAATACCCATAAAATCAATTAACCTCAGCAAAAAAATATCACAATGACTTAACGCTGATGAATTTTACTTTTTTTATTTATAATATCTGCTCATTTTCACCTTCATTAGTCTCCGAACAAATACACAGGGGAACAGATGTAAGACATCTTGTATATCTGCTTTTACCAAATATGTATGTAATGTATCCTAATTAAATGTAACTTTATCCCTATAACCGCCCGGAGCATGTTTTCCAAACAGAAATAATGTTATCTTATGATATATCTATCTGGAATATATATTTTAGCGTACTGATATTGTTTACTGTCTTTCAGCGGATGTTAAAAGAATCGCATTTTGTGTTTGATAACATATCACGTAGCATAGGGGTATAAAAATGAATGTAATTGCGAAAGCTTTGCTATTTTCAGTAAACTCTAAGATTTTGAATGACGACACATTTGTTCTAAATCCAAATATCTCCGCCGAGAAAGGACATCTATCTTTGATAGAGAAATGAAATATATTGAATATATTCAAAAAACTTCGAACTGATAAGGCAAGAATGAGAATTATTACTATTGTTGCAAAAATATCAAGCATGATATGTATTATATTACATTATCATCATTCACAGGTATAGCAGTAAACTCCACTCACACAAATTTATTAATTATGCGGAACGCAGCGTTTCGAGAGCACGTGGGCTCTCATTGTCAACCGTGTTACTGACAATGAGAGCCCACGTGCTCTTGAAACGCTGCGTTCCGCATAATTAATAAATTTGTGTGAGTGGAGTTTACTGCTATATCTGTGAATTGTATATCCATACAGTCCTTGCAATCTTCATTTGATTATCATCATTATACATATTATAATGTTATCTTACTTTTAGAAGTGGCACAGTCGATTATCTATCGCACCATAAAATAATACAAGGAGAAACGATAAGATGATTATTAATTCATTTTCAATTTAAATTGGGTGTTTTCATAAAGATTTATAAATTAAGGATATTGTACAAGCACATACGGATACCATCGCACCTAGTGCCAAAAAGACTCTCTAGAAATTAGTGTTAGTAGAGATTCTATGTAATAACTCGTGCAAGCCACGCTAGTTATAAAATGGAGTTCTAATTACTAACTTATATCTCTATTATAACGTAACATTAAATAACATATGCTTATTTTGATCCTATAATTAAACTTCCTTTCGCTAAATATAAAAGTAAAGCGCAAGTGGTTACTGAAAGCAAGTGAGGCCTTAAAGCGTTCCAGAGTTCTGGAATTGTCCAAGGATAATTATTTGATATTGCATGCCGGCGTGAACGAGATTTAATTCCAAGATTTAGGGGTGGCGAAGTGGAATTTTACGGTTGCGGTTTTGCTGAAATTCACAAACGGCCGAAATT
This sequence comes from Trypoxylus dichotomus, assembly GCA_023509865.1. Classification (NCBI taxonomy): domain Eukaryota; kingdom Metazoa; phylum Arthropoda; class Insecta; order Coleoptera; family Scarabaeidae; genus Trypoxylus; species Trypoxylus dichotomus. Next base: position 4,634,745 of record CM042083.1, on the reverse strand, counting down.
ACAGTAAGACATTCGACGCTGGTTAATTCTGTCGTCGGTTATCACATGTTAAACCTCGCATATCTTAAACAAATACATCGAGATTAAAACAAACCTCAGATTATACTTTGACGTAACAATATGACGCGAGAATTAAGTAAACGCAAGGAGGCGAATATTGTTCCGACGTATTAATTTTGAGTATCGCTTGTTTACATTATATTTACCGAAAGAACAAAGTAGACTGTGTTATTGAAGTCATCAATGTCTTGAACTGTAGAGGGTCTATTTCAATTTCGAGAATCGAGAAGGGTACGCAACATGTAATTAATTTTCTGATTGAATACTGAAACATGAGTAGGGATTAGATTAAAAATGACTAAATTTGCTGTCGCAAATTGAGTTTTGCAGAACATGAGCTCCCACAAGCAATATAACTTGACTGATTTTATCCACTCTATTAGCTGTAAATGAGCAGAAAATTAGTGTGTACATAAAATAAAGAAACACGGTAAATACTGCACAGCAGTGATTTTAAAGACTTTATTGTTTTTCATGTAGAATAACACATGGGCTGAAAAGTCCCGGGCCTAACACATAGATGACGCTAGTTTTATTGCAGTCACCTTTCTCTCAGTTAGTACTAACCTTCAAAAGACAGCTGTTAAAATTTCATCATATTCTATTCATTAGTTTGTGAGTTATTGTGCTAAGAGTCACGCTACTTTTGTTATTTTCAAAACAATGGATCAAAAACAATTTCGTGTTTTAATCTTACACTGCTTCTTGATGGGAAAAAATACCGTTCAAGCGAAGCAATGGCTTGAAAAGTGTTATGGGGACTCCGCTCCATCAGAAACAACAATAAAACGTTGGTCTGCTGACTTCAAACGTGGTCGTAGAGACACCGATGATGCAGAACGCAGTGGACGTCCAAATGAGGCGGTAACACCAGAAAACATCAAAAAAATCCACGAAATCGTTTTGAATGATCGAAATGTAAAGTTGCGTGAGTTAGCTGGCATCGTAAAGATATCAAAAAAACGTATAGGCTTTATATTGCATGAGCATTTGACTATGAGAAAGCTCTGTTCAAAGTGGGTGCCGCGTTTGCTCACTGTTGACCAAAAACAAGAACGTCTTGATGATTCTGAGCAGTGTTTGGCCATGTTTAAACGTAACAAACCGGAATTTTTACGTCGATATGTGACAATGGATGAAACATGGATCCATCACTTCACTCCGGAATCGAAACGACCGTCATCTGAGTGGATAGCAACTGGTGAACCTCGTCCAAAGCGCCCGAAAGCACAACAATCGGCTGGAAAGGTTATGGCCTCGGTATTTTGGGATGTGCGTGGTGTAATATTCATCGACTATCTTGAGAAAGGAAATACCATCAACAGTGAATATTATATAGCGTTATTGGAGCGTTTGAAGGCCGAAATTGCAAAGAAACGACCGCATATGGCAAAGAAAAAAAATTTATTTCATCAAGACAACGCACCATGTCACAAGTCAATCAAAACAATGGCAAAACTACATGAATTGAACTTCGAATTGCTCCCACGTCCACCTTATTCGCCAGATTTGGCTCCCAGCGACTACTGGCTGTTCGCAGACCTCAAGGATTTAACTAAAGATGTCTTGACTTTATGTCCCAGTATGCAAAATTTTAAAAACATCCCTCGTATTAGGAAACCATGTATGTTGTTGTTCTGACTAGGACTAAGTTTTTTTCTGGACGCTCTTGTTCGGCTGGCTATCGGAGATATACCTTGTAAGTGAATTGATTAATTTCAAATACCAAAAAATGTTTTTGATATCTTCCAAACGAATTCGGGAATTCCACAGACGTTCCCCTGGTTTTTCTAAGTTACTAGAGCCAATTCTCACAAGTTAGAAACCATGGTTGAAAACGGAACAGATAAAATTTGTGGTTCTACGATTCAATATTACACCCGTAGATGTCGAACAGTCTCTCAGAGATAAAAGTGTCAACTATGAATAAGATAATTGTGTTATTTATAAAACATAACAGATTTGATAACCCATGCATCGCAATGTCGTCTGTTTGTTCATACACAGGCCTTGTTACAATCCTAGCTTCTAACTCTGCATATAACTTAAACTAAATGTACAAAAGTTTGACTAAAGCCATTCACAGATGCTTTAATAAAATAAATCTAATCCTAATAGTTACACGAAATATAATATTAAATAAAAAAAAATAAAATTTTAAACTCTTACGTTTTCTCACATTTCCTTTCCTTTTTAAAAGAATTGGTCAACATAACAAGGTCCTTTTTGGTCACGGTAAAAGGCTAAACATCGGTAATTCGGAACAGTAAAAAGAATCGAAGGGGAATTAAGGATATTGGCTGCTGTGAACGTACGTCGAAAAGAAAGGGCATAAAGCCATCCTAATTGAGGCAATTACTTTACTGGTGGAATTATAGTAATGAAACTCATTTTGATAATAATAGATCGTAACGTCGTATAGGCATATGATACTGTTTAAAGCGAGTATCCGGGGCCTTCCATATATAATGACTAGTCATTAGCTTTTGCGACACGAAAGATGAGAATTCAATATCGGTTTCCTCGGAATAATACGTACAAGTGATGCCTCTCTCTATCGTTGCCTGGCTGAGGTAGCGACGTAACGCGTGGACGTATTTGTCGTATCTTTCGTCTTAAATACGCGATCCACTAACGACCTAGCTTGGTTATCGTTGCGTGACAATAGGTTTGATTTCGATTCCCGCACCAGTAAACGGCAATTATTCTACATCTTTTCATTATGCACTGCGCTTCCTGAATAACGTTTTCTTTAAATCGCCGTAAACATCCTTTCACGGAAAGTATGAGCATAGAATGAGACACCATCTTTGACGATGGGAATAAACACGATAAATAGCATCATAAATCATTAAAGTTTTGAATTGAGATACGTATTCCTAAAGAAAAATGCGAAAAAAGATTAAATCATTTGAATACCATTAGTGTATACCATATAATAATTTATAATAAGTATAAGTACTTGGGATCCAAACCAATATACCAGAGGTTCTCAAACTTTATCAGTCCGCGGTGTACTTACTGGTGCCCCACAGTGGTGCATACATTTTGCAAATCTAACTCGACAATTTCGGCTGATATGCCCGATGTATTAATGCTACGAGAGGAGGTCCAAAAGTTCGTGGAATGAAAGGGTTTTAAATAAAGTAAAACAATAAATCTATTTTTCCTTTTCAATATAATCACCCTTAAGCACAATACATTTATTAGATCTATGAATTAATTTTTCTAAACCATCTTCGCCTCAAAATGGACCAAAATTGCCTCCTTTACCTCATTGTCGTCGGAAAACGTTCTTCCACGTAAGTCTTTTTTTAAATTGGGGAACAAATAAAAATCACTAGGTGCCAGGTCTGGACTGTAGGGTGGATGGACTATTTATTGAAAGCCATGCCTGTGCAGAGCAGCCATTGCAACTTTGCTCTTGTGAACCGGCGCATTGTCTTGCAAGAGCAACACAGTCTTGGTCAATTTTCCTCGACGTTTTTCCGTGATGGCCTCCTTTAATTTTTCTAATATCGCTGCGTAATATTCTCCGGTTATGTTCCTACCTTTTTCTTTGTAATCAATCAATAATATACCCTCACAATCCCAAAAAACAGTAGCCATCAACTTTCCAGCCGATTCTGACACTTTGAATTACTTTGACGGTGGTGTCCCCTTTTTGCATGGACTCCTGTTTGGACTCAGGCTCAAAGTGATGAACCCATGTTTCATCTCCGGTAACAATCCGCTCCAAAATCTCTGCAGTTTTGTCTTCACACAGCTCCAAAAATTGTTTGGAAGCACAGACGCGCTGCTGTTTCTGCAGCGGCGTGAGCATTCTCGGTACCCATCTTGCACTGACTTTTGTCATACCCAGGTGGTCATGTAGGATACGCAAAATGGTGGTATCTGATACTCCAACTAATGCAGATAATTGTTTTTTTTCGAACGGGCATCTTGCAGTACAAATTTTTGCACCTTTTCGACGAGGCCTGAGCGGGGGTCGTCTTCAATCGACTCCCGACCATGTTTAAAAAGACCATGCCACTTATAAATCATTGATTTACTAGAGCACTGTTTCCCATAAACAGTTTCCATTTCATTCAATATGGTTTGAGCGTTCTTTCCTTGCTTTGTAAGGAACTTTATCACAGTACTGTATTCAATTTCCTCCATAGTTTCAGTTTTCTTCCGGATTGACTTATTTGGTAGGCAACTATTCGTAAACCACTGACGTTATAGGGCTGCAACTTAACTTATGTACTAATGATCAGTCGCCCCTATCCCCACTCCATCCCCTCCATTACACGAACTTCTAGACCTCGTCGTTCTTTTTGTTTGGAGTAGCACATTATGTGAGGGGCAAATATCTATGTTGTGAGACCTATTAATATTGCGAATCTACATCTACTGTCTTTTCGTTAACTTTATATTGCAGTACATTGGTAAAGCTTCTTCAGGTGTCAACTTTCTCCCGTTAAACTGAGGAGGTCCAACCGTGGAAGGTTATTAGTTTACAATCAGTTGAGATACAAAATTGACGAATTTGAATCTTCTATTTCATCTTATTTCTACTTGAAACCTAGCTACCTGAAGACTTCTCTAGTGAGGAATATTTTCCTCGGTCTTGTAATGTTTTCCGATTTGATAGAAGATTTAAAGCTACTGGTCTACAAGAACCTATTCAAAGTTACAACTTTGGATCTATAGATGTTATTGGTTACAACTTTAGTCTTGAATGTGATATATTGTTTGTATTTGTATTATATGTAGCTCCTGATCTAGGTTATAATTTTCATACCCTTTTTGATGAATTTAAGCAACAAGAGATAACGCACACCACCGCTATAGAATTTGGGTCAAAATTTTATCTTTCAACAAGATAATGAATTACGCAAAGACTGTTTGCATTATTTGGAAGAGGGAAGGATTATTAAAATTATGAAATGATATTCACAGAGCTTTGACTTGAATCTAATAGTGTTATTGTAAGAAGAAGTAATCGGTTCCAATATCATCTACTAATATACGTAACAAACTTGAATCAACTTGAACCTCAATAACTTTCTAGAATTTCTAGCAAAACCAATTGGGTTTTAACTTTGAAATTTATTTAGCATATTTCCACAGATGCATGTATGGATGTATATACAAATAAATATTTTCACAGTTTTTGCTGGGTTTTGATATGATTTATGCCGTTATTCAAAGTGCCTAAATGTATATATTTTTTAATTAAGTTTTTTAACAAGTTTGGCTCAATTCAAAGCTATTCGAATTAGACTCTAAAACAACAAACTGTAATCAAACAGGAGACTATAGAATAGAAAGAATTAAGAATGAAAAACTCTATTTTCCTAAAACTTTAAATTCATTCACTTTAAACAAAATTGCAAAATATTCTTCATTACAAATCACTTGCTGAATTTATATCGTCCTATTCTATTGCCACTGCTACCAAGTTAACACGTTCATTCGTTCTACCGTTAGATTTTGTCCTGCACTATTTACAATTGCGAGGTGCGGTGCGAATCTTGAAAATTTTATTGATTGATTTCACCCCCATTTAACATTGTCCCAGTTATCTTCGCCGCAATAACACAGTTGGCATATTTTTTTTACTCCACGTTCAATTGTAACAATGGATCCAGTAGACCGTGAAGTCTGTAGAGTTTATGAATGAAGCGTTTGAAAAACGGTACAGTTTGCGATAGCGACGTCTCGAACCTTTTTAAATCGCCTAGGACCGCCCGAAACGTGGTGTAAACGATTCGGGCTAGCCTGATAAAATCAATGTCCTGTTTCGATATTAAAAAATAACGTTTATTGCCACGCGATAACGCTTAAATGTTTATAGAGATTGCCTTCCCGGTTCGAGGAGCTAAAAGTAGGTAATGTAAAAGTTTTTTTACACTAAGATATATACGATTTAACGGTCAGATTGTAAGGGGGTTCTAAATCTTATCAAATGGACATAGTCTTTTGGTTTCTGATTTTAATGTTTTCAGATAAAAAAGGAAAGTTGATACGTTTATTTGAAATTATTTCTAACACATTTATTTACTTATTTATTCGATTGACACATTGACTACCACAACTACAAGATAATTCCTAGTTCTTATAAAGTCTTATAAAGTAATCATTAAACAATCTATCTATCTATCTAATACAAATAAACATAGAGAAGGAGAATTGGAGAATAGCTATATACAGCTGTGGCCATATGTATTCGCCACTCTCGTTTTGAACGTGTTACACGAATATTATTGTATTTCTAAGAAGCAGGGTCGATGACGGACTTAACTAGGTACCTGGTAATGAGGGTTTAATGGTTTATTGTAGGCCATTCTGAGTAAATTAGAAAATAGACGTAAAATTGTAATTTCTCAATATTTCTTCAGTCTTTCTTAAAAGTTGTAAGAGTAAGGTTGAGCTAGTTAGAGTGAAGATATTGTGTCTGTGATTTTGTCTGTGTAATACGATAGTATACAGTAAAAAGTAATGCCGAAAACACGCGAATTGACGGAGGTAGAGCGAGGACAAATTGTGGTGTTAGAAAAGCAAGGGTTGCCGGTGTCTGCTATTGCCCGACAAGTGAAATGTGTGCGATCGACAGTTAGAATGACGATAAAACGATACAAAGAGAGTGGATCTTTGACAAACAAACCGAAAACTGGTCGAGAAAGGAAGACAACTAGCAGAGATAAGCGAGTCTTAGAGCGGATGTCTTTGCGAGACCCGAAAAAAGGATCTAAACAGCTTTCCAGTGAGCTTTTCCGGCTACATAATGTTGCTATTTCTCCTCGCACGGTCTCTTTGTGAATTAAATTTAGGTGGATACAAAGCTCGACATAAACCACGGTTGTCTCCGCAACGAAAGAAAAAGAGACTGCTGTGGGCTAAAAGTCACCGCGACTGGACCATTGACAATTGGGCCAATGTTATGTGGACAGATGAGTCAAATATTGAGGTAAGTAATACATAATTATTGTATTTGAGGTATTCTGTATTCAATTCCTGGTATCTACAGTGTTTTTATTCTTTTTAATGGGTTCCAAAATGTAACAGTATTCATGTTTTTGTTGGTAGCTTTGTGGTAAACGTGGGCCTCAATACATGCGACGCAGGCGAGGAGAGGCCTTCCATCCAGACTGTATCATCCCGACTGTCAAGTTTGGGGGTGGTAGCATAATGGTTTGGGATTCCATGAATGCAACAGGCGTCGTGCGTGGGCCGAATGAACAGTCGGACGTACATCGACAAGAAGTTCTGGAACCGTGTGCGTTAAAATTATTCGTTAATGATGAGCCAGAGTATTACTTCCAACAAGATAATGCACCGTGCCATAAATCTCGCGAAATAATGCGCTGGTTCGAGGAAAATAACGTGCGGGTCCTGGAATGGCCGGCACAATCCCCGGACTTATCGCCAATTGAGCATTTATGGTAAATTTTAAAGCGAAATGTAGCTAAATACTCATCTACCACAAAGCAATGCTTAAAAACAAAAACATTCGAAGAGTGGAATAAAATCACCCCCGAACAGTGCTACAACTTAGTGAGCAGTATGCCCCGACGAATTCGTGCGGTGATAAAAGCCCAGGGAGGAGCTACTAAATATTAAGCAATATCTGTATATATCTGTATACACTCACAATGAAACATTTTCATCGATCAATTTTCTTTTATTTCTTATATATTCGTCGGAATAAAAAACAAAAAGGGTGGCGAATACATATGGCCACAGCTAATCTTTTGAAGTTTTGGAGTTTTCGCAAAAGTACACTGTGAATTTTGTAAAAAATGATTGTTATTTAATTTTGTAAAAAAACTGAACTGTTACATCGCATTGAAGAAGAAGGGGTAATAAAATTTTGAAACTCGTCACAAAACATTCACAGTCAATGAAAAGGTAACAATAAATTATCGGTTGGGATCAATTTGATAAATAGTTTCACTTAATTACTAATATTTTCACTTTATTGTAAAACTTTTCTTTTTCACAATTATTCAATTTACTCTGTATAAGGTATTAGTATTTTGAAGATAGCGATTTTCCTTAAATTGAGATTTGTGTGGTTGTTTTGTTAGTAAACTGTGTCAAAGGTTTTCCTTAAGCTTTCGAGTATTATAATAAATTTACAATAAGCAAATTTCTTACCATTATTTACGTAAGTAGATAATTTATACTTGACGACATAAATTTCAAAAGTATTTTATCTTCACCCGTGAGAAAGTTCTTTAGAAATCAACGGGGACATTATAGTCTTTCCACGGTTAAATGGATCTAGCGTACAATATACTATTTTGAAAAGTTTTCAGGTCATTTATACACGCGGCAGTTTTACAAAAAAACACATTTATTCATAGGACAGGCCCTGTCATCTTTCTACAAGAATCGGCCATTATTCAATTTAATGATATATGTAAATCTTTTTGTCGCGTTAATAATATTAAAGGTCTACGAGGCATCGCTACAACCCGACGAAGACCTTTAGTTTGTATTCATACCTCTCCCTTCCGCCTTCTAATTTGCACAAATTTCAAGTTTCTATCAATTCATTAACTAGAGTCAACCGAACTTGTCGAGATTTTGATTCGGCACTGCCCAAATCGAATTACGACGTTGTACCTATTGTAATACAGGGTTAATTTTTCACAGATTGTGCATTTCTGATCTCACTTCGAATACGCTTTCAAATAAATTCGATTTGAATTGATTTAGATTCCGAAAGCATCTCTGACGTTGAAGAAATGTAAAGAAATCATTCAGTAACAGAATTACGAAACTTTTTTGTAGATATATATTTTTCTTACAAACCAAAATATATTCTAGATTGCCCAATAGATTAAAGTAATATCCAATTACAAATCAACACATGTAAAACTACTAAAATTACCTTTATAGGTAATATACTACAATACCTACACTCTAATTAATTTAAACTGATAAAAAGAAAAGAGCTTTTCTACCCTTTTCTATGCATAATGTATCAGCAATTTACATATTGCCAAAAATTATGGTAAACCAGAGATATGTATATCTAACTCACTAGTCTCCATAAAGTTGAAGTCACTATACATTCTATATATTGGGGACCTGTTGGCACCGTGATATAAAGTTTCTAGGACGAATATACTGAAATAGAAAATACATGTCTGAACTTAAGCCGTATGATCATACTCGTAACAACCTTACCTTTTGAAAATTACTTTGACAGTGTCGTCGCACACATCAAGAAACGTGTCATTTGATTTAAAGATAAAACAGCAAGCTCAGCTGCAAGCGTTGTCCATTATCTCCAATTCCCATGGGCTGAAAAGTCCCGGGTCTAACACATAGATGATGCTAGTTTTATTGCAGTCACCTTTCGCTCAGTTAGTACTAACCTTCAAAAGACAGCTGTTAAAATTTCATCATATTCCATTCATTAGTTTGTGAGTTATTGTGCTAAGAGTCACGCTACTTTTGTTATTTTCAAAACAATGGATCAAAAACAATTTCGTGTTTTAATTTTACACTGCTTCTTGATGGGAAAAAAATACCGTTCAAGCGAAGCAATGGCTTGAAAAGTGTTATGGGGACTCCGCTCCATCAGAAACAACAATAAATCGTTGGTTTGCTGACTTCAAACGTGGTCGTAGAGACACCGATGATGCAGAACGCAGTGGACGTCTAAATGAGGCGCTAACACCAAAAAACATAAAAAAATCCACAAAATCGTTTCGAATGATCGAAAAGTGAAGTTGCGTGAGTTAGCTGACGTCGTAAAGATATCAAAAGAATGTATTGGCTTTATATTGCATGAGCATTTGACTATGAGAAAGCTCTGTTCAAAGTGGGTGCCGCGTTTGCTCACTGTTGACCAAAAACAAGAACGTGTTGATGATTCTGAGCAGTGTTTGGCCATGTTTAAACGTAACAAACCGGAATTTTTGCGTCGATATGTGACAATGGATGAAACATGGATCCATCACTTCACTCCGGAATCAAAACGATCGTCGTATGAGTGGACAGCAGCTGGTGAACCTCGTCCAAAGCGCACTAAACCACAACAATCGGCTGGAAAGGTTATGGCCTCGGTATTTTGGGATGTGCGTGGTGTAATATTCATCGACTATCTTGAGAAAGGAAATACCATCAACAGTGAATATTATATAGCGTTATTGGAGCGTTTGAAGGCCGAAATTACCGCATATGGCAAAGAAAAAAATTTTGTTTCATCAAGACAACGCACCGTGTCACAAGTCAATCAAAACAATGGCAAAACTACATGAATTGAACTTCAAATTGCTCCCACATCCACCGTATTCGCCAGATTTGGCTCCCAGCGACTACTGGCTGTTCGCAGACCTCAAAAAATGCTCGCCGGTAAGAAATTTCGCATGAATGAAGGGTTATCGCTGAAACTGAGGCCTATTTTGAGGCAAATGATAAATCGTTCTACAAAAGTGGTATTGAAATGTTAGAGCGGCGCTGGAATTATTGCGTTGCTCTTGATGGAGATTACGTTAATGAATAAAGCTAATTTTGAACCAAAAAAACCGTGTTTTCTTTGTTAGGCCCGGGACTTTTCAGCCCATGTGTTATATCAACACAACTAAAAAGGAAATTATAACATTTTTAATATCTCTTGTAGGTTTTTAAAGTACAAGAGCCTTAAACACTTCCGAATTTGTCCCAGAAGATACATACTCCATGCCATACATACTCCACTTGAGACCGAACAAAAGCAAAAGAAAGTTGAAGAATGGGTGTTATAGAACAAAATGGGTGACACCCAAGTCCCAAGTGACAAATGGACACTTGTCTTAGAAGAGTAGGTGGCAATTTTGCGCTTATTCACATTAACTGTTAGCTTATCGTTGTTACACCGCAGATGGAATATATTAAGTTGGCTTTGCAAATAATTGTTAATTGTGACATTTTGTTGTCATTATCAATTTCAAGTCACTTGCGTGTAACAATTTATGATAACTCGGTTGATAACACAATTCATTTCTAAATAAGAGAAACAAAAGTGGATCTAAGTTACTCCTTTGAAGAACTCCAGAAGTTAACGCGTAGGAATTTGATTCAAACCCCATTAACATCACAAATTATTTTATATGTATCAGGAAGATAGAGTGGAGCAAAAACCAAAATGAAGACACAGGGTGTGACCGATTCCATCAAAGATCTTTTCATATTATACAAATCCCTGCAATTACCATAAATGAATCTATATGAGGATTTAGAAATATTTAAGAATAATTTTTTTGTTCTGCACCAGTCAGAGATGCTGCAAAGATCTTTCTGGAGTAATGGACAATTAGCAGGTGTGTTAATAGTAGAGATTATTTAACATCATAAGCATCATAAGAATTTCATCTCTCACACTATTGGATCCTTGAGCTATATCCAAAATACATTTCTGGAAGGTATAAAGTTTTGTGTAGCGCATTTGAAATTGCTTTTTGGTAATGTAAGATTCAAGTGAAGTGCATCTTTAGAATCTTTGTAATTTGTATGTATAGCGAAGTTATTAATTTGTTACCGCCGGTAGCACGTTCGAAAACTTATTTCTTTAAAGCGTTTTAGTGTGCTTCATTCTAAAACCTTAAAGTACATTCATACATAATTTGTTCGGTTAGCAGTCCCATTAGAATATTCCCGCGTAATTATTTATGTCTCTCCCTCTTCGTTGGTAACTGTTGGTCGTATAATTTCATTCCAAGTTAAATATGAACAGAATGTCACCAACTTGTAACCAGGTTTAACAAACATCTAGATATACATTACACTAGATATGAATCTTAACATTTCCAACATCCGAAACTTCCCTGCAACTTCTTGTTTAAATTCCCTTTTACCAGAAGTTTTTAGACATAATTACGAACGCGCTGCTGTCTCTACCTCGATATGTTAGATGGGAAAAAATCGTTTAAATTGTTTTAGCAATTTTGTTTCTGCCACTTCCCCCTTTGCACACTACGAAATATTTTTTTCCCTCGAAAGTATGTAGGGAAGGATACAGTCGAAAGAGCAAAAAGCAGTTGGGTGAAGTCGACCAAATTTTATTGAATTCGGACGCAAAATCGTTCATACTTAAAATATATAAAATACGGAACTAGAATCTACCATTGTTGAATGTTCAACATGCCGCGTTTAAAAATATAAAAGGGGGGAAGTTAGAATAACTACAGTCGTAAAAACTTAATAACCATCTATAAATTTATTTTACAGTTTTATGTTTAAGATATTCTTCCCTATTCACTAGCTAACAATGGTTTCCTATGAGATTGTATGATACGTACATACACACATAGGAAATTTTATTAGCTGTTCTTGAAACACTGTATGAATTAGCGAAATTGCATGTTTAGATTTATTCGCAAGCTAGTATTATCAAGAGATCTTAAAACGTCTTGCTCATTTTGCACTATTATACTTTTATATCCACGCTCTTCGTAAATTTTATATTATCAAGACCCGTTACTATGTATATACACGTTATTCAAAATTGTTATTGGTCTAACATGACTGACACGTGATATAACGAAATAAGTTGTACAAAAATTATTCCGATATTCGTATAGCAGCAAGAAAACTACGGTTAAATTCTGTACACAAACGAAAAAGACTAAATTGAGCAAAAACATACGCAAACTGGAATGTAGATGATTGGAAAAATTTGTTATGAAAGGACGAATCGAAATTTGTTCACATTTATTCCTCACCGCCTTGGAGGAAGAATGTTAGACAAGTGTATTTCAAAAACACTGAAACATGGAGAAGGAAAAATCATGCTATGGGGTTGCTTCGGTTCCGGAAGGATTCGAAAATTACTTAAGAAAAAATAGATGTGCAAGGTGACACACTGCAAACATGATTAAAACTTATTTTTAAGATAAATAAGGAGTCCTATCCTTAATGGAATGACTGCTACTGAGTCCTGATTATAACCTAATTGAGCTCATTGAGGTCATTTGAATCGTGAGGTGGCAAAACAGCATTCTAATATGCTCTGCAAGAAGTATGGGATGCGATCATTCCAAATACGATGAATCGTATTTGGAATGATTAGTTCTAAGAATGCCGCGTATTTGTCAAGCAATTATATAAGCAAAGGTGGTTACTTTAAAGAAATCATTACAACCGTATGCATTTTATTAGAATGTACTACACTCCGCAAAAAAGTAACGCATAATTCACTTCTGTAGCACAAGAATGATTTTATGACTAAAGTAACTTTTTTGTATATATCCTAATCTACTCCAAGAAACAATTGTTATGATTATTCACGTAATATAGAGACCAAATGAAAATAGAAGCTTATATTTGAAATTTCTATTAAGCAGATATAGTAAAAATAATTATATTTTTAGAAAAAAATTGCAGGGTAGTAACTTAACACTCAATATTGCCACCAGATATGGTACTTATCATAGCTCGCATTCGATTTGGCATGGATTCAATCAACCTCCGTATATAAGCTTGGTCTAAATTCATCCACTCCTCACACAGAAGATAGCCGCACACATTGCCGATAGGATACATGTCAATCTATTACGAACGGTTTGGGCAATTATTCGAGTGTTCCTGACTGTAGCCAAGTTCCACGTTGTCCTCCATATCATTATGATTTAAACTCTAATGAAACAATTAAAGCCAATAATAAATCTTTTAAAATATCAAAAGTGAAGGCATTATTACTGGAAGAACTAGATGTTGTAACACCTGAAGCTTGGGCAAGCTGTGTCAAACATACTATTGAAGAAGAGAATAAAATGTATTAAGTTGATAACATAACACATGGGCTGAAAAGTCCCGAGCCTAACACATAGATGACGCTAGTTTTATTGCAGTCACCTTTCTCTCAGTTAGTACTAACCTTCAAAAGACAGCTGTTAAAATTTCATCATATTCTATTCATTAGTTTGTGAGTTATTGTGCTAAGAGTCACGCTACTTTTGTTATTTTCAAAACAATGGATCAGAAACAATTTCGTGTTTTAATTTTACACTGCTTCTTGATGGGAAAAATACCGTTCAAGCGAAGCAATGGCTTCAAAAGTGTTATGAGGACTCCGCTCCATCAGAAACAACAATAAAACGTTGGTTTGCTGACTTCAAACGTGGTCGTAGAGACACCGATGATGCAGAACGCAGTGGACGTCCAAATGAGGCGGTAACACCAGAAAACATCAAAAAAATCCACAAAATCGTTTTGAATTATCGAAAAGTGAAGTTGCGTGAGTTAGCTGACATCGTAAAGATATCAAAAGAACGTATTGGCTTTATATTGCATGAGCATTTGACTATGAGAAAGCTCTGTTCAAAGTGGATGCCGCGTTTGCTCACTGTTGACCAAAAACAAGAACGTGTTGATGATTCTGAGCAGTGTTTGGCCATGTTTAAACGTAACAAACCGGAATTTTTGCGTCGATAGGTGACAATGGATGAAACGTGGATCCATCACTTCACTCCGGAATCAAAACGATCGTCATCTGAGTGGACAGCAACTGGTGAACCTCGTCCAAAGCGCCTGAGAGCACAACAATCGGCTGGAAAGGTTATGGCCTCGGTATTTTGGGATGTGCGTGATGTAATATTCATCGACTATCTTGAGAAAGGAAATACCATCAACAGTGAATATTATATAGCGTTATTGGAGCGTTTGAAGGCCGAAATTGCAAAGAAACGACCGCATATGGCAAAGAAAAAAAATGTTGTTTCATCAAGACAACGCACCGTGTCACAAGTCAATCAAAACAATAGCAAAACTACATGAATTGAACTTCGAATTGCTCCCACATCCACCGTATTCGCCAGATTTGGCTCCCAGCGACTACTGCCTGTTCGCAGACCTCAAAAAAATGGTCGCCGGTAAGAAATTTCGCACGAATGTAGAGGTTATCGCTGAAACTGAGGCCTATTTTGAGGCAAAAGATAAATCGTTCTACAAAAGTGGTATTGAAATGTTAGAGCGGCGCTAGAATGATTGCGTTGCTCTTCATGGAGATTACGTTGATGAATAAAGCTAATTTTGAACCAAAAAAACCGTGTTTTCTTTGTTAGGCCCGGTACTTTTCAGCCCATGTGTTAGTTGAAGATATGGTTAAAAACTTCTTCTGATCTGTATTAACTGGATAATATCGTTGAAAATACACATTGAAGAATTTATCATAACAAATCTTCGTAAGACCTCCGGCAATGGTATCTGATTCAAATATCCGTTAGCATTATGTGTATAATAAATTAAAATTATCAGTTCAGCTTTTTCACTCTATCATTTGTTATTTTATGAATAAAGGGTTAACAGTAAATAAATCTATTAAATATAGTTCATATATGAAGAGAAGAAAACTCTATAAATTAAAGTATATTTCATATTTCATTATAGTCATTATTATGCATGTAATTATTTATTCATTGTGTGTCGTTGAAAATGTACGTAAGTTTTACTGTAGTCAGAATAAAGTAGATAAGTATACTTGCAGTACTGTTTTCTCTTTCACCAAATAGCTCATCTAATTTCATCATTGACAATAACTAGATCCTATACAAGATTTAAGGATCTTGTCGTGTGTAGGCATGTACTCTGAAGCCATTCGGTGTATTTGGATACTTCAGCCCATTATGTTTATAATGAGCAACATTCTTCCTTGTTTAACTTTGCCTTGTGCATATTGAATTGCTTACCTTCAACGATACCATTAAAACTTTATATTTTAAAATTTATGGAGATTACCAACGACATGTCGAAGTTACACTTTCAAATTTTCGATTCAAGCTTATCCATTACAATATTGTTATTTTAAAGCTTGTCATATGTCATTTATGTTCCCTTCGATTAACCCTAAATGTAATCTCATTTACTTTATAACATAATTAAATAAGTTCCAACTATTTCGGGAAATGGATCAACCGATGGATACATTTATATTCCAATCGATGTCACTTTTACTCTATTATTTATCAGGTAATATATTGCACATGAAATATAGAAAAGTCTGTTATTTACCAAACTACAACGTTTACGATATTGTCATTTCACAGTTCCATCGGTTCACCAGTGTAATAGAGCCACAACGTTATCTACTGGATTTTTAACGTGAATAAAGTATAGTTTATTTTTATTATATTAAACAGTACGATCAAACTTATGAATGATAGTGTAAATATTACGTCAAGAAATTGAAACAACGGAAATATCAAAGTTAATTGAATTGTAATCTATTTTCTTTTTAGATATCATATCTCAAGTTGAAATATATTCGTGAATAAATATTGCCTGCCTGCGAGTAAATTCAGTGTACATTATTTAATTCATTTCTTTTCCATCTCCTTTTCTAATATTGCAATCTAGAGCAATTTGTATGTAAAGAGTGGAGACAAGGCATCTTGTAGAAGGGAAATACAACGATGTCGACAAAGATTGCCTCCTTTGCTATGACAGGAATGTAATATTAACTGTTCTTTACAAGGACAAGCGTCATTTAATATATATCATGTAAAACTTTATGTTATACAAATGTTTCACGTTGTACGAATGCTACGAATGTTTGTATTCTTTTATACGGGAAAAGGAACATAAATCATATCAATTTTTGTTAATTATTTCTATTTCCCGTATTTAATTATGAAGCATAATTTATCACCATTTCCGGTGTTTTATAATATTTCTCTTGTCTAAATATTATAAATCAGCAAGTGTAGCTTTTGTCTACTGAAGCGAAAATTATATTTTATGTTGCGAAATCGGCAAAACATGTTGTGTGAATGCTTCTAACGATTTGTTAGTTTCACGAACTGACAGATACGCATCAAATACAAGACACCATAGATATGTATCTTCTTTTTGCTGAGATGTTTTCAGAAAATAAAGATATAACCGTAGCATAGGTATTTTCTTTTGCTAAATGAATATAATGAAGCTGTGTTTTTAATTTATTTTCGTAAAAGGCAATATATAATACAACAATAATAATTAACTTGTTTTTTTTTTGCAGAGGAACGCTATGAATACGAAATATTGAATTTGCATGCTCATGATTTCATGGTACCTCGGATATATTTCTTCTTTTATGTGTTAGCAAAAGCTTACCCCAATATTAAAAGTGTTTCGAATGAATTTCTGCCCAGAAGATCCGTATAAAGATACATGAATCAATTTGTCTCTGGTGACTGAGCATGAAAATGTTGGGACAATATTTAGGTAATCTTCATTGGAACATAACAACCTGAAAAGGTCTTTAATGGCATCTTTCTTGGTGCCTATAATCTACTCCTCATTATATCTATAAAACAGGATAAAGAGTTATAAATAACGCTGATAAATTTGAAGCAGCTCACACCACAATTAAAGATAATGGATGAAATGCAGGCTGAACTATATACCAATATCGATTAAATTTACCCTCTAGCAGGCCATGAAATTTCTCTTCTTTAAACTTAAGGTTAACTTTAAAAATGTGTAAATTGACAATAACTGACATTTGTAGATCATATCTACATAATATCAAGTTTGACTCTCAAAGTGTTGTTATACTGTGGCTAATTCTTGAATTGTGTGTAGTGATTGTTCATCAAAATGGATCTTGTAGAACAAAGAGCCGTAATAAAATACCTCCAAAAAAGGGCATGACACCAACTCAAATTCATAAAGACATTATAGCAACTATTGGTGAGTCTGCAGTTTCTTATGATATAGTCAAACGCTGGTGTCGAGATTATAAATGCGAAAAAGATGAATGGCAAGATGAATGCCCCAAATGTTAACCATTGATTAAAAAAGAAACCAGGTGGTGTTCTTAGTCGGTATGTGATCATAGGTGTTCCACTATGATCCCGAGAACAAAGTGCAAAGTAGAGAGTGGAAAGGTTTTGCTGTCTATATTCTAGGATACTTAAGGAATCATACTAACTGATTATTTGCGAAAGGGACAAGGACGTATGCCTGTGCACAATTGATTTCTATATTGCGAGACGCTATTAAAGAGAAACGCCTAGAAAAGTTAAAGGACATACAAAGCACAGGTATAGCAGTAAACTCCACTCACACAAATTAATTAATTATGCGGAACGCAGCGTTTCGGGAGCACGTGGGCTCCCATTGTCAACCGTGACTGAGTCGGTAACACGGTTGACAATGGGAGCCCACGTGCTCAACGCTGCGTTCCGCATAATTAATTAATTTGTGTGAGTGGAGTTTACTGCTATACCTGTGAATTGTACATCCACACAGTCCTTGCAATCGTCATTTGACATACAAAGCCATATTGCTATGGCTGCTATACACCAAGTTGGCCTTGAATTAGTGGAGCCCCCACCATATTCGCTGGATCTGGCTTTTAGTGATTACAAGCTGTCCCCCAAATTAAAAGAAATCTTACGTGGCTCAAAATTTTTCAGTAATTATGAAGTAATGTAAGTTGTAGAAAGGTGGGTTGCAGAGGTCGTACAAAAGAGATTTTCCAGAAAGCTGTTGAGATGTTGGAGTATCGATGGACCAAATGCATTAGTGTTGAACGTATTGACAAATAGCAACATACAAATGTTTTAGTTGGAAAAATAAAAAGTTTAAGAATAATAAAAAATGGCTACATTAAATGTTCAAAATGAGCTCCTTATAATCTATGAATATCCTATAAATCTATCGGTGCCTAAATACTGTTACTGGGCAGAAAAACTCTAATTGGATGATTCATATTCGAAAAAGAAAGTAAGTAAGTACATACGCCTCAAATACGTTCCAATACTTAATACAATGCTGCATCTCAGATATCTTCAATTAGTTTTAATAAATTAAAATTTATCCTCCTTATTAATTTTAGTGAGAATTTCCAGATGGGTGGATAATATGAAACCTTTAATTCACGGATGACGTGACCTAATTCACTAATTTCATTTCTAGCAGTAGAATTGCATTTTCAATGCTAAACCATATGTATTCGGCGAATTCACACTAGACTAAGACTAATTAAATTTTAACGTTAAAGTAACCGCCACGTGAAACGCAACTAACGTCATCAGAATAATGTCTTTATTGCATGCTCTAGTTGTGTACGTTACCTTGTTAAAAGGCAAACCGTACGGGCCAAATTTAATTCAAAAATACAATAAACAAAACCGCCCAAACAGTTGGAACACAATTTTCAAAGGGGAGAATGTTTCGTTGTGGTTACCAACTTAAAATATAATCTGATGTGGAAAACGCGAGTGTTTAACTTAATTTTTCGTTAATGTTTATTTATTAATTAGACTAAATTGTATTTTGATACACAATTCTTTTGAAATGTGTTGCTTATTCTTACTCTAGTGCTAAATTTCACAAAGCAGGTGTCGATTTTATTTGGCTGGGGTCACGGTAAAGCCAAAGTCGGGTTACACATAGTTTTTACTAAAAAAAAAATACCTTTAGCGATAATTTTTTAAGCTTGATATATACGTAAAATCATAATACCACCTACGAGGGCGACCTCAAATGTTTCCGGTATCGATAAGATGGCGAAGGTTGAAGTGAATTCATTGATCGGTTAGAGCAACCTTTTTTATGGCAACTGTCAAAATTTCAGACATCTACTATCAATAGAATTTACGTTAGTGTCAAGCCTTACTCATCTTCGCGACAACATGGTTTCATTCCAGGAAGGTCTTCTACAACCATCCTTGCTGAGTTAGCACAGCATATTGCCGAATCCATGGAACGACGTCAACAAGTAGATGTATTATATACTGATTTGACACTATCAATCATTCCCTTATGGTATCTAAGCTGAGTAGTTTTGGTTTTCCGCCAAGTGTAATAGAATTGATCCGCTCGTATTTAACTGATCGTTCATGCTATGTTCACTACAATGGATATACATCCTTAACATTTTCTGCTTCCTCTGGTGTGTGCCAGGGATCCAATTTGGGTCCCCTTTTGTTTAATATTTATTTGGATGATCTCCTACAGGGGCTGGACTGCAATGTACTGGCTTACGCGGACGATCTTAAGATCTACAATACCATAACCTCCCCGGCAGATTGTCTGTTTCTCCAAAACAGTCTGGATACTATTGTTAGATGGTGTACACAGAATGGAATTCATTTGAATCTGGATAAGTGTGCTGTTGTAACCTACTCTAGATGTCATAGACTACAATTTTCACTATGCTGTGAGTCAGGCTATTGTTCCTAGGCGTGCAGTTTGATGCAAATTTGTCGTTTGCAGACCACATATTATCCATACGAAATTCTGCGATGAAATCCTTAGGATTTCTCATACGATCCTGCAGATCATTCAATAATCCTGCCTCGCTAAAAGCATTATACTATTCGCTTGTCCGCACTGGATTGGAGTACGCCTCCATAATTTGGTATCCTCACTATCTCCATCTGCAAGTACTACTTGAAAGAGTGCAAAAACGATTTTTGAAATACCTGTCCTTCAAAATTGATGGCACTTACCCTGGACGCGATGTTGATTATGCTGGTCTGCTGAGGAGACACGGCTTTGTATAGTTATCGGATCGAAGGAAGGAATTTAGCAGCCAATTTCTACTTAAACTAATTAATCACGCTATTGACGCTCCATCCCTTCTCTCCAAAATTAATTTTGTGGTATCTCAGTACGATACCAGGTCCTTCCCTAATTTTAAGGTCCCCTCATGCAAAACTAATGTTCTGCTTAAAGCACCCTTTACGCATATGATTAGAAATGCCAATGAATTACTTCACGATCCTAGGATATATTATTCTCGCATTGTCCTGTAAATGGAATTATTTTCTGTTGTCGATTGAAGCCGAAAGAGATAGCAGAGACAACAGGTATTTCAGAAGAACTCGTTGGCCATATCATCCCGCATCGTCGTGCCCAAATTGAATAAGTTTCGCTACAAATTAGTCTCTCATCCTCCATTTTTCATATTCTCAAACTTGAAAAAGGCACTGGAAGAAAGATTTGCCTCAAATGAAGAAGTCATCGCTGTTACAGATTCCTATTTTGCAGACCTGCTTTGCCAACTGCTTTTAAAGACTGGAGCACCGATTGAAAAAGTATATTGATCTTGGAGGATACTACATGGAAAAATAAAAATAAAAACCACACCAATACCGTGTTTTCCTTGTCGATTCCGGAAACATTTCGGGCGCCAATGACTGCGCACTCATTTCTGCAGACTTACTTTTAAGAGATTTAATAACTAAAATAAATAAAGTACAATTCAAACTAATTAAAATAACTGCTAGCTTATCTAGTAGATCGTATCCAATTTAATCTAAAGCCGGGCGTATAGCTTGTGAAAGCTGCAGAAAAGGGAAGATGAGTTAAAGCTGTACTACTTCTTTATAGCACCGTTACAAGACTGAATTTATTGATGCTGTAATAGCCTATTTCGTATATCTACAAGATTAGCTCCATTTCCCGTTTGACATTTTCTTCGTGACAATTGGTATATATACCTACTACAAATGATAAAGAGAGAAACATTGTCTCCTTGCGCACGGTTTAAACAATGCTACGCTACGAATTCTACATAATCAGGCCAAGTACATATGTATCCTTAACAAGTGGTGTTATAAAGCTGTTATGTTAAGATGTACATGTTATGTTACGTATCAACATGTTTTATAAGTATATCTGATTTAACAGACCTGTTATGATTTGTATGTTAAAATTAAGTTCAACAAAAATTTCCGAACACCAGACTTGATGTTGAAGATAACAAGTATGTTAGGAGTAAAATATGGCGTAGGAAAATTATTAGCTGAGTAGTCTTTTACTTCTAATCAATTAGGAAGTTCGAATAATTCACTGATTGTCAATTGCATACGCATTTTGACATATTTTAAATGACTTTGATTTTTCGCAAAAAACATGGCGCAAGAGGACTAATCCAGACGGTATTGGTTTCTAAAGAATATTAAGTATTTCGCCATGATTGATAATTTTACTGCAATCTAATCATCAAAAATATTTTAAATTCCACAGGTGGCCCCGAAATTTCGCTCATCAACTGAAATATGTATGAAGCTATTCTTTATGAATCATATAGAAATGCTCAAAACTTTATTCCTGTTATTCTAACAAGGATGATAACATAACAGTTTTTACAAGGATATAAACTATTAAAAAATCACAAAGTTGCTATGAACACCGTCATAATTCAACGTGTTTGAAACTAACATGAATGTTATTGTATATACCAGAAAGAATACATACTTGGACTGAATGTATATATTTAAGCATGTACGCTAGGGTAACAGAATAAAATAGACACCTACTAATTACAAAAAAAAAGATTCTATTCTCGTTATATATACAAAATATTCTAAAATTTTTAAATTACACTAATATTTTGTCGATCCACCTTTACTTGCGTGAAGTGCTGCGAGTCGTCGTGGCATAGAATCTATTAAATGATTAATGGTGTCTTCTGGAATATTTAACCACTCTTCTGTAACAGCTGCCACGAGTTCTTCCTTATTGCTGGGTTTTCGGGGCCGTTTCGCCATATTTGTCTGGATTATGTGCCAAACATTCTCTATCGGATTCATGTCTGGTGATTGGTCTGGCCATGGTAAAATCCGAATCCCCTGTTCCTCTTTCCATGTGGTTGTTGTCCTTGCTTTGTGGCAGGGTGCTCCATCCTCCATAAAAATGGCGTCTTCTTTAGATAAAATGGCGTTGTCGAATATCGGTAGTAGTCCTTCTTTAATATTTGGATATATTTTGCCGCATTTATATTTCCGTCGCAGATTACTAATTGCGATCTTCCACCATACCATATCGCGCCCCATATTGCCGTATATCACCGTCTGATGCAAAAATTTGTCGTTGCTGTGACAAACGTCTTCATACCCACGTACGACCACTATCACTGAATTGGCAGTATCTGTTTTCGTCTGAAAAAATGACAGACCGCCAAAACTCTTCGGGCTTCGTTCGCATTTCGATTGTCCAAGCCATTCGGCGCCGTTTTTGAAACGCCGTAAGGAGAGGTTTTTTCTTTGCCACCCTTTTATACATCCCCACACTGTGGAGGTATCGCAGAACGGTGCGCTGACTTTTCTGTGAAGTTGCCGCAAGCTCAGCTGTACTTTTTCGCGGTTCTCTTAACACTTCGCGCACAAGCACCCTTTTACTTCTTTCAGAAGGTCCGGCACGACCTGGTCTCGGCTCCACTGTTGTTTTTTCCTTGCGTTTAAATTGTGTAATCACACGGTTAACTGTGGACAACGGAATATTTAAAAATTTACTTATTTCACGTTGCGAAGCGCCGCGTTCACTCTGGCCAACGATGCGACCCCGGGTGAAGTCGCTAATATCACTCGAACCTTGTAAGCGAGGCGTAGTTGTAACGATACTAAACTATGACGAATTCCTTCCGATACATCTACCCCTACCCTAATGACAAGAGAAAGTTCTTAATTCGTTCTTAGAATTTAGCTGTTTACATATTTATACCGCTTTACCTGGTGTCTATTTTATCCTGTCACCCTAGTGTACTTCTAGCCTTAAATAAAATATAACATCGGATCGTTTCTTGATATTTATCTTGTTGACCGCAATTCCTCGTCTCTACCCTTCTCTCTAAGATCTGTTATTAGACGAGGTCCTAATCTAAAGACACCTACCGCTACAGCTCTAATAATCCGGAGGACTACGATTTATCGCAATCGGTAAAGTTAAAAAGCTTTTCGAGTTCTTAGAAAGCTTCGGGTTGGGATAGAAGATTAGATCTGGATATTTGTAGCCTTGGCGGAAAACATTTCCTACTAGAAAATAGCTTGACAACGTTATCGCTCATTTATCAGAGAGTGGGGACAATTTGGAATGTGAAGATCAAAATTCAGACTTTGAAATTGTGAATTTAGAAAAATTGCCAGAGATACAGGATGAAAGTGTTGTTTTTTATATAACGTAATTATTCAGTACATCCGAACCTAATATCTCATTAAATTTGTATTAATTTTCAAATCGCTTAATTTTACCTTAGTATTATTCTTACATTTCTATATTTCAGTACATATATTCTTCTAACGCAGACAGAGACTATTTATAGTAAGTTTTACAATTTTACACTAGTTCTAGTGCAGCTCAAGTCCTGTACAGTTCATAGTCTAGACTCGTATCACATAGTATTAGTTACATTCTTTAATATATAAAAATTACAAAAATATGCAGTCTTATTATTCGCACCAGCATTAGCGGCATTTCCCCATAAAGAAACAGTAATATTAAAAAGATAAATGTATTACACGATTCCTTAAGCTTGACATAATATTTTCACTTTTTTAAATGAAATATTTAATTATTTTTTCTTTTCGATTTTATCCCTTCATTCTTATTTGAAATATCGACTTCGTTAATATTTTCTGGAAATATCAAAATTCCTAAAATAAGACACGGCAAAAAAAAAGCTGACGACTAGTTGGCTATGGAATCAGACATGACATCCCGGAGGTATAGAGGGAGGGACATCGAAACGCGTAGAATACTAAACCAAAGATCCGACCTTATACGATTTGCATAATGACATTTTATTATGAAAGAAGAAAGGACAAACTCACAAACACGTCCTATTCTTCTTTTTTTATCCTTACATCCTCTCCTTCAGATATTCTAAAGATCTAACAGGACTTCGACTGCGTTAATTACTCGATTATATGCTGTTGTTGTTTCTTAAATCAACGAAGCTTGAAAGTGTTTCGAAATTTAATATCTAAGGTAAATGAGGGAAAAGAAATCTTTCGGAAATATATCGAGGGTTTTGTTTGTAAATTGCGTTACAGCAATATCGCACCTCCACCGAGAATATGAGAATGTAAAATATAAAAATATCTGTCAGAAGGTAAGTGAAGCATTAACATTCTACTAACTGCGAAAAAAAGTTTTCCCACCTCATTTCACGGAACCCGAAGCAAAATATGAATCGATCGTATTAAGATGTCGATTGCTGTGGCACTTCCAAATATAGCTTATTATCCGACGTAATTAAAAACAAGAAAAAAGTCCGCTTTTAACTTAATTTTATAATCTGCATATTAATTCCTTAGCGTAATTTGCAAGTTTAATTTTTGCGTAGGTTTCAAACTTTTCCTTAAGAAAACAAAGTTCACATTTTTGATGACGAACCGCTGTAATTGTATGTTAATCAATTTCAAGTTAAACTTAAGCAAATTTCTAGCATGGCAGTTCACATTTCTGCTGCAATAATACGTAATTAATTACGATAAACCTTTAAACCCATAAAACTTGTATAAAAAAAAATACCTAAGATATATTTGATGAAATGAACGGCGAGAGGATTTGGGAAAATGCAAAAATGGTAGCTACTGTCGACAGATAAGGAAATAAGATGGGATCGAATAACAAAGAAATAGACGGTAAACCAAATATTTACCTTTTAAAGATATTCAGTAAACTTGAAAAGCCATTACTCTATGTTGGGCATGAGATTAGTTCTAAACCGACTTTGCTCCAAATGATAAATTCTCGAGTAGATTCTTCATTTATAATGCTTAATTACTAAAATAGGTTTTATGCTTTCGCTTAATAGATTTCGGTCTAATTCATTTCACTGTCCACTTTAATTATACTTATAAAACTTTGAAAAGAATCTTCCACTCCATTTTTTAATTACTCCCATTTATTTGAATTGACTGACATTTGATAAAAACAGAAGATAGGAAGATGTTTCTTCTTCGTCTTTTCAGACCGTTTATAAATTATATTATTTGAAAACTTGATGAAACCACTAAATGCAGTATATATAGGTATATACAGCTGTGGCCATATGTATTCGCCATTCTCGTTTTGAACGTGTTACACGAATATTATTGTATTTCTAAGAAGCAGGGTCGATGACGGACTTAACTAGGTACCTGGTAATGAGAGTTTAATGATTTATTGTAGGCCATTCTGAGTAAATTAGAAAATAGACGTAAAATTGTAATTTCTGAATATTTCTTCAGTCTTTCTTAAAAGTTGTAAGAGTAAGGTTGAGCTAGTTAGATTGAAGATATTGTGTCTGTGATTTTGTCTGTATAATACGATAGTATACAGTAAAAAGTAATGCCGAAAACACGCGAATTGACGGAGGTAAAGCGAGGACAAATTGTGGTGTTAGAAAAGCAAGGGTTGTCGGTGTCTGCTATTGCCCGACAAGTGAAATGTGTGCGATCGACAGTTAGAATGACGATAAAACGATACAAAGAGAGTGGATCTTTGACAAACAAACCGAAAACTGGTCGAAAAAGGAAGACAACTAGCAGAGATGAGCGAGTCTTAGAGCGGATGTCTTTGCGAAACAGCTAAACAGCTTTCCAGTGAGCTTTTCCGGCTACAAAATGTTGCTATTTCTCCTCGCACGGTTAGAAGACGAATTTCTGAATTAAATGTAGGTGGATACAAAGCTCGACATAAACCACGGTTGTCTCCGCAACAAAAGAAAAAGAGACTGCTGTGGGCTAAAAGTCACCGCGACTGGACCATTGACAATTGGGCCAATGTTATGTGGACGGATTAGTCAAATATCGAGGTAAGTAATACATAATTATTGTATTTGCGGTATTCTGTATTCAATTCCTGGTATCTACAGTGTTTTTATTCTTATTAATGGGTTCCAAAATGTAACAGTATTCATGTTTTTATTGGTAGCTTTGTGGTAAACCTGGGCCTCAATACGTGCGATGCAGGCGAGAAGAGGCCTTTCATCCAGACTGTATCATACCGACTGCCAAGTTTGGGGGTGGTAGCATAATGGTTTGGGATTCCATGAGTGCAACAGGCGTCAGAGAACTGTTCGTCTGCGAATGAACAGTCGGATGTACATCGACATGTTGGAAGAAGTTCTGGAACCGTGTGCGTTAAAATTATTCGTTAATGATGAGCCAGAGTATTACTTCCAACAAGATAATGCACCGTACCATAAATCTCGCGAAGTAATGCGCTGGTTCGAGGAAAATAACGTGCGGGTCCTGGAATGGCCGGCACAATCCCCGGACTTATCGCCAATTGAGCATTTATGGTACATTTTAAAGCGAAATGTAGCTAAATACTCATCTACCACAAAGCAATGCTTAAAAACAAAAACATTCGAAGAGTGGAATAAAATCACCTCCGAACAGTGCTACAACTTAGTGAGCAGTATGCTCCGATGAATTCGTGCGGTGATAAAAGCCCAGGGAGGAGCTACCAAATATTAAGCAACATCTGTATATATCTGTATACACTCACAACGAAACATTTTCATCGATCAATTTTCTTTTATTTCTTATATATTCGTCGGAATAAAAAACAAAAAAGGGTGGCGAATACATATGGCCACAGCTGTATATAGTGTACAGCTCATTTCAATTTACAATGCAGAATCATAAACAACCCATTACTTATTTATTATAGTAATCTCTTCATAAACCACCGATGGTAAATATAAAAGTTGAAGTAAATCTAAAATACTTGGCCTGGATTAAAAATATTCTAAAACTTAAATTTTATTAGGGATATAAATATGCAATAATTTAAATATAACAAAAAAAGTATTAGTGCTTTTGTAAAGTAACAAAATTTATTTGTTACCATATATGCTTAAATATGAAATACATATTAGTTTGGTAACAAAATAATTGCGGATTTTCTTATGGAAACGAAACGTGATTTTTTTATATAATTATTAAACTTTATTGAATAATATATTTTTCGTTTTGGTCAACGACCTTTTGCTATGCTTTCGACAACTTCATTATCCTACAACAGTTTAGGGTACCGGTTATTTCCCCATTGAATCGATAAAAAGAACGTTTACCTAAACGTTTTGAGCGCCGGCACCGGTTGTTCCCCGATTTATGTATGGTGTACAGCTAATATCACGCCAGAACAGACATGGCATCCACGTCCAATAAAAGAACATTTTTAAAATTAAGTGACCAAAAAAAAAGAATATGGAGTATCTAAAACCACAATCTGTAAAATTAAGCGATTCAAGTCACAAATTTTACAACGTGTGTCAGCTACATATGGAGACCCGGGAAATCGCAGAACTTTAAAAAATGCCCAAGCACCTAGAATGGAAAATCGTCTGTATAAATGGTATTTAAAACAAAGTGATAATGAATTAAAGAGAAAGCAAAATTATTGAATGAAAACCTAAAAGAGACCGAAATTTTGTAGCCAGTGATGGCTGGCTAAAGGGATTTAAAAGGAGGTATGGAATTCGACTACTGTCGATGTCTGGTGAAAAATTATCGGCACCATCACAACTAGTGCAAGCGTTTAAGGAAAAGTTAATGAACAAAATCAAAGAGAATACCAAGCGTAAATTTACACAAACAAAAATAGGACATTGTTTTTCAAAATAATGTTAATAATATTTTTTATTTTTTAATGTTATATGTATTATGTTATTCATTATTTATAATTTATTTTTTAATAAACACACATATTTCCTTTTATGCAATTTCTTTATAAATAAAATGATATCGTTCACATCATCGAGCATCTGGTAAGTTCTTTTCGTTGGCTGCTCTTAAACCATCTTGAGTTACAAATCCTTCGGATCTCATGTTATTTCTGATTATAAAATTTATGTATGTTCTTGTACAGTCTTTGAATATTTCGAATAATTTTACTAAAACAATCTTATTCTCAGTCGCTTCATGCATGTTATACACTCATACGATGAAATTGAACGTATTCGCAATTTTTTGAGCTTAACTAGAAATCTAACACTTCGAACAATGACGTAAAATAATAGTTGGTGTGGATTTTAAAACTGAGTCGAATACTGAATAAAAAATTGATACGAAACGAATGCAGACAAAGGATGTTTTAGTATGCTTATTGTTGTATATGTCACTTGTCAAAAACATGAATACCGATTGTTTACGAAAGCGAAGTTGGAAAAGTATCAATTTTTTTTTTTTTTATTATTGTTTTAATTGAGTGATAAACCACTAACCGATTATACATCCACGTTATATCGAGGTTTTATGCTTGTACGTTCTCGATGTCCATTTTAATTGTTTAAACCGAAAAAAACCTGCATATGCAGGAACGACATAGAGATAGAACGAGCTTATCCTATTACATCATCTCGCATTTCATCGAATTATCCAATCCCAATCCATTTTTGCCTATTATACGAAACTAAAACTGATTACAGCAAAGAGAAGAGCCAATAGCATGCAGATTTAACGCTATAAATACCGGGTAATCTCAGAACGACAACGTTTCACACTGTAAATGACTTATGCGAGGATATATCATTCGGTCGAATAAAAGAATTCCGTTGAAAACCTATAATTTCATAATTCCGACTATTTATTATCTCCCTTCTAAATTATTCGTAGTTCAGGAAAGAAAAATCCGAATCAATAATATAAAATTGGACTTAAATGACTGGCCATCTTCGCTGGGATGAGTTTTGTTTTTCTTTGTGAATTGGAGATGGATAATCCATGATTTCGAAGTCCATTATCTGCGAATTTTGCAGCAATTATTCGCGCAGATAATACCTCCAATTCAGTAGATTTTTTACTATGAAAAATTCTCGGCCACAATTAGGATAGAATGCGAAATCTTTCGCTAGAACGATTTCGCTTTATCAAACATTTCGTTATAATTCTTAATTATTAAAAGGAATTGCACTAACTATTGCTAACACGTACTAAACAGTATAGCACTGAAGTTGAGGAACTCATGTAGGTGTGGCGTATTCTTTGTACTATAGTCTATTACAAAATTGCTAACGATTTAGTTTTTTATATTTTAGTTATCTTATATTAGCTAGATATATACACATTTCAATTATAGAGAGTGATCAGGAAGCTAGATTCTCTCAAGCAAAAATGCAGCGTTAATCAGCTAAAAAGAAACTGTCGGATGATGAATTATTGAAATTTTTAATTCAATCCACTGAGGAAATGGAAAATGATAGTGACTCTGATGGGTGAAGGTGAGCAAATCAACTAATTACTGGAGGCAGCAAACTTACAAGGTATATGGAAATTGACCTTTTTAAATGATTTTCGATCATTCTATCTTTGCAGATATTGTTAGGAATGCATATGCTAGGTTCATAAAAAAAGGGAAGGAGCTATATAAAGAAAACTGTCAACAAATAGATGCTTTGTTTGATTTAATTCTTCCTAATTAGGAAGTTCAGGAAATTGAATAGAAGCATAACTTTTGTAGGGGAGCAAACTGTACCCCCAAAACTTGCCCCATGCTTACCGGCTAGTTTAAATGTTAGAAACCACGAGAAAAGCATCTCTGGAAGCTCGAGGAATTACATTCATAGAGCCGATGACGCACATAGGTATTTTTCTTTATTACCAATTATTATATATATATAAAAACATTTGAAAATCTCTCTAAAATCCAAAAAAATATGATGTGGCCCTACGTATGAATGCCAGGTATTACTGGTGGTACTGAACTTGCTAACAGAGTGTCCTGCAGTGGCCACTTTTAAATGCAATCTTAGAATACGATATGTTGATTAGGGATATTACAATTCTAAAAGTAAATAAGTGGATTTTGTGGTATACTGGGGCTGTCTTTTAAGTTTTGCATACTAGAATGTAGAGAGCGCCACTTACCAAATGTCAGTATTAAAAATTAACTCCTACCTTTACTTTACCTAAATCCATAGTTTCAGTGCGATGTGTGTAGTGCTGTTGCTACCGCAAATAGTCAACATTGACAACAATTTCGAGCAAACATTTTTTAAACAATCGAAGGCACTTATCACAAGAAGGATTCCCCGGTTGATTCCTGTTTTCTGTTATCGTTAATGTGGAGAATTCAAACAAACGTGGATATCAAAGACCTCGATTCAAAACACTTTGCATTAACGATTTATTTAATTTTAAAGCCGAAAACGCTAAACACGTGTACAAAATCGTCAGTGGCAATGAATCCTGGATTTACATCTAGCAACAATTCCTCTACGAGCTAAGAGGACTATTACTGCTGATTAATATACAACCATTTGTTTGTCGCAAGTCATCGCAGAGCTTCGAAAAACCAACCCCGAACGATGAATCATTCTCCATCAAGGCAACGCAAATCAATTGAATTTTTAACGCAACAGGACGTCAAATTGTTAGACCATCCTCTGTACAGTCAAAATCAAAAACGGATTGCGTGATCAAAGGTTACAGTTATGAGAAGGAAATTTCAATGTCTTCACAAACGCAATTTGGACGGTACTAACAAATGAGTAGAATAATTCCTTCAAAGAAAAATAACGTCTTCTGTTTTATCCTAGCTCTATACGCAAAACTTAAAAGACAACCCTCGTACAATTAATTGTTTTTTATAAGTGAATAAATATAGTTAAACGTTTCAGTTCTTTCAGGAACATCGTTTTTAACAGTTCTATTATTGTGTAAGATGTAAAAACACTCTGTAGATGAGATTGTGTGACAAAACTAGATCATAAAACGAAGTCGAAGTAAATTGCACAATCAATTTTCGCGGGTTCCCTAAACAGTATGTCAAGTGAATTTGTCAGCTGCAGGTTTTCCCGATGATTAATTAATATTTTTAGCAAATTCGTAGCTTGCAAGCTAGTTGTATCGGTAACCGTTGACACAATATTTGCAGTTGAACATGATGAAGTAAACTCCATAATAAGTGGTAGTTTGCTTCGTGTCGTTGTATATTGGAACAATTCAACCGGCTTGAGATTAAAACTCTTGCAAAATTGAAAAAGCCATCCGTTGCTAGCTTTGTGCTAAATTCATTTTGTAGATACATACGCCAGCAAGCCCGAATATAATTCTTCTCGCAAGCTACTATCGTAAATTTCGCCAAATTTATGTTGAAACGGTAAACAGGTTTTACTACAATTTTCGTATATGCACTCTACTTGATAGCTACCTTAAAAGCACGAATTTAAGCTAATTATTCAAAACTGTAGATGTTCTGTTATATACGTGTACATCTGGAGAATGAGAGAAATCTTATTAGTGCTTTTGATATAAGCAGTTCGATTTTTAATAACAGT
This sequence comes from Trypoxylus dichotomus, assembly GCA_023509865.1. NCBI lineage: Eukaryota > Metazoa > Arthropoda > Insecta > Coleoptera > Scarabaeidae > Trypoxylus > Trypoxylus dichotomus. The sequence continues at coordinate 4,602,719 of CM042083.1, read as the reverse complement.
ACTGACTCACCCTGTATACAAGGTCCGTCTAATAACCGGTGACAAATGTTTAGAAACGACAAATCATTATAAATTGAATCATTAGAAGAATATGGAAATTATTACTCGGTAGATTCATCTTCCTTCCAATTTTAATCCAAATATTAATTTAGAATATCTACAGTATATACATTTCCGATAAAGCTTAATTACACAGGCACAAAGCCATTAAGCCTTTACAAATTTAAACAAATGGAATCAAGGAATTCATAATTAGAATACGCTATTGGATATACGCAAAATATTCAGCTCTATTACATGGATATACAGTGAAATTCCCCTTCGCGGACACCCCTCTTACACGGACACCTCCCTTAAACGGACAGTTTCTCATTGTCCCGACCGGCTCTCGTATAATTTCCATTGTATTAACTCTTTCTTGGACGGACATTCTCTTGAACGGATGCGGACACGAGAAAATGTTCTCTTAAGCGGACAAAAAATAAAATAAAAAGAAACGCCTTATCTTTATTTTTATATCTAGAGTATTGCTATTGCATTTCTCAATCGCGCCGCGCACCAATTTCGCTGGAACTTCCACGAGTAAACCGGAGATTTATTTTTTCATTCTTTTTTTTTCCGTCCGCTAATGCGATGTAAAGCAAGAGAAATAGCCGCTTCTTTGGGACATTCTACATTCAGTGCTTCTTCTGGTTGGCTCAATAAATTTAGAATCCGCCACAATATAAGTTTTAAAGCGATTTCGGGAGAAGGAGCTTCGGTTAATGCTGAAGATGTTTCATTGTTTTTAAAAAAATGTCCTTTGATTAAGGGATATTCACCGAGAGACATCTATAATGCCGATGAGACAGGCCTGTATTTTAGGGCTCTACCCAACAAAACGCTCACATTAAAGAAGGAAAAATGTGTTGGGGGTAAGTATCCCAAAGAGAGGTTTACAATTTTGCATTGTGCAAATATGGCGGGTGAAAAAGAAAAACTCCTAGTCATTGGTAGGGCAGCTAAACCCAGAGCTTTTAAAAACATTAATATAAATAACCTGCCTGTAACTTGGAAATACAATAAGAAAGCTTGGATGACAGGACAAATTATGACAGAGTGGTTGCAAGACCTAGATTGGAAAATGGCAAAAGAAAAAAGAAACATTTTGTTTATTTTAGTTCGCTTAAATAAGAATGAGAGCAATTATCTGTAGATGACTGTTGGCGAATATGCTTTGGAAGATAATTGGTAAGCAAAATGACTTTGGTCTTCTTTAGAGCGGGTTTACCACGTTTAGTCCACTGTTTTAATTGCTGTTTACTCTCTGGTGTGTAATAGCGGATCCTTCGTATTCCTTATTATTTGGTCTCAATCTATAAAAGGGAAAATTGTCCAAGGCTGTATATCATCGATGCCAATGAGTTTTATATACGAGCTTGTGTTTTGTCTCAGTGGCCATTGAACAATTAATAAACACAAATTAATAATTTGTGGAGTCCGGGAAGCTCTCGTTTTCTTCAGGGTAAACCAACTATTCTTAAAATATTTCTGGTAATTTCTGGTAAATAATTCTTATTGGAATTTAAATAAATTCATTTGTTATTGTTTCTTTTTCCAAAGAATCTGGATTAAATTTTGTGTTGTTCAAGTATTATTCAATAAAAATTTTATATGATTGATACAAATTTGACATTTAAAACTTGTAAATGTGCTTTTCTTCTATAAAAACATATAGTCAACGTAATGATTGATAACCATTTATTTCAAAGCTCGTTTATGCCTCCTAAAACATTTTAATAGCTGTATTGCCGTCAATCAGTGAAGGATACTTGCTGAAAACTTCGAAGTTAATTTGACAGAAAAGTAAACTTTGAAATTTCTGATAATTTAACACCCCTGTCGAGGTCCTTTGACAATACACAGTTTGCTCTAGAGGAAATAAACTTTTTGCAAGAAATGAGAGAATATTATAAAATATATATTATGCTTTCTTTTTTTTATGTTTAAATTTCGAAAAGTTAACTCTACCAATACGTTCGAATATTGAAGTTCAATAAACTGGATGCTTCTTAATGAAGTTATATTAAATTTTCCGTACGAAACTACCTGTTAATACGATAAGTATCGTCTTTGTACTAAGAACAAGTAAAAGCGAAATAACTTCTATATTCTGTTTCGCTAACATATACACTAAAAATAGCTCAATTTAGAAACTTTAGAGCGATATATTGCGCTGAAAAGTACGCCGTTTCGCGTTTCTAATAATTACAATAGCCGCAACTGTTAGGGTGTGAAATTCTTTGCGAGGACAGACATAGCATCACGATCCTGAGGAACTGTTACTAACAATTAAACTTACACCATTAACGTCAAAGTTGCATTGAAGGAGATAGAACATCGGTTGATCTAATTTTCGAAGTCACTCCGGGTCTTACGAGAAGGAATTCCCCCTTAGCTCTGCATTTGACTAATTATTAAGTGCCTCTTATGCACGTGTCATAGGTTATTCATGATGTGGTAAATTATTACGGTACAGCAGTTATACGATTATATTATTAGTGCAGAACTGAAATAAAACAATTTGTAAGCGGAATAGGATGCTGAATCCTTAAGTCTGTACAGCGATATCTTCAATTTATTCGTGGGATATTAACACACAAATATGAAGCCATTGAGAAGCATTAAAAGGTCTATTTGTGCTATCCTACCATCTAAACAATAATTTTGGAGTATGTACACCCAAGAAAGGGTTATGCTATCTTCTTAGTTATTTTCGATGCATAATATGTAATGTAACAGTGGCGATTCGTGCTTAAAAGAATATGAGGTTGTAAATTTTGTGGGAAGTAATACCTTTTAGAGTAGTTGACTATCTACAAGCAGGGTGAAATTCTTTTAAAATAATGTAACTGATAGGCATATCGACACAACCTTCTTTTGACATTATTACATTACATACATGACACTGGTTTGTTGCTTATGAACAATGTTTTATCTGACAGCTTCATTTTTTTGTACCGTATAAAACATTCACCTTAATATAGTTACATATTGAATTTAAACCAAATATCGGTGTATTATTTATGATGGTATATTACTTAGTGTATACAAGATAATGGATGAAATATATACACATATAGGTAATAGCACATATTTTTTTATAACTTTACGGATCAGTAGTTATACAGACTATTTATTCTGTTATACTGTGAGTAACAAATCATTTGGAATGATATTGATACGAGGGGGAGATTATTTATGGATAAAGCATTTTTTATCAGCGAAAAAATAACTTCCTTCTAACATGTGTTTTCGCGCAAGATGTGATATGTTTATTATTAAATCTTTAGGTGCTGTTTAAAAAAAAAAAACATCCAGAACTCCGGCGATAGGATCAAGTTCGGGCAAGAAAAAGTTGATGAAAAGGTATTACGTTGTCAATATTTTTTGTGTCGGGAAAACACCGGTGCGCAACAAAAGAACCGTCACCACCTTTTTATGGCGTTACTTCACTTTACGGAGGAGAAAAAGTTATTTTATAAACATTACACTCATATTTTTATTACTGGATGCCCATATAGCTTCCACGCTTTGACAACGTTGTGCTGGTTCATTTTTCATCTCTCCTCGATATTTACATAACTTTTTTTCTAATGACTTAAACGAACTATACAGCTACAAGGGTTGCTCAAATATATATGCATCCAGTAATTTATATATTAGCAATACTCATCTATTGTCATTCTTGCGTCTATTCTAACTAATTTCTCAATCCTTCCACATCCAAAGCATTCTAATACCATGATGTTTCCTGCTCTATATTGCACTGTTTTCAAAATACACTCATCTAACATTCCTTCTCCTCATTTACATTCCAGTTTGCGTGACCTTTTGCTCAATTTAGTCTTTTCCCTTTGTGTATAGAGCTTAACTGTGGCTTATTAGTATACATTCTACTGTCAACACCCTTACAGGCTGAGAGCGTTATACATAGATTGAATTCTGCCGCAATTTGCGGCGATTTCTTTTAATTAATAACAATTTCTCTATTTGAAAGTTTTGTTTCCTATAAAACGCATATTCTGGCGCCCCGGTTGACAATGAGAGTACATGTGGTCTGCAAACGCTGCCTTCTGAATAAATTATTAATTTGAGTAGTGTGGCGTTTACTATGATATCTGTGAGTTATACAACTATACAGTCCTTGCAATCCTTGTTGATTGTTAGATGAAGTTTTTCGGTGAGATATAATAATTCGTTTATTATAATTTATTTTTTTGTCTGATAGTTTTACATTCTGGAAGTGAACATTCCATACTTCTTCTTTTATCAAATACAAAGTTAAACGTATCTTTCCAAAAGGTAAGAATTTCATAAATATAGATACCATTCTTTGTTGCGTAGACAATATTATTAATGTTATGGTTATTATGATTATGGTGAAATAAAGCTTTGCTAAAACAAACTGTTTAACTATCTAGATCACGTATTTTATTGGAGTCAGCGTAAAAAAAAAACAGCACACGTTCGTATTTACTACGTTACCACTTCTATTGTTTTTCTTCTACGCCCCTGAAGCCTTCCTTCACACGGAAAATCTAGCCGGTATAAATAGCAGAACCTGTAGATGAACTTTGAATATCGCCCCCGCCCATTCTATTGCAACATTGTCCTTCATGACAATACATTCAATTAGCTCATAATAAAGAGGTCAAGTGTAAAAAAAAATCTGTTGTACCGTTATACAGTAAGCTAGGGTTATTTATGATGCAATTTAGTTTATCAGTATAGCGATGTTTGAAACTGTACGTACCATTTTTCATTTTCGAAATAGGGAAATAATTGCGTACATAAATAATACGAAATGACAGCGGGCTTTTACGATTTTGAAAAAGGAGAATTACTACGTCTGGCGTTATGTTAGTGTTAGAATAAAAAGGAATTATTTAAAATGGTACTTAAAAATGTACGAGGATGGTATGATAAATACCTGCATTAAGAAAGATAACGCAATTTTTTTGCATTCAGCAAATATTTCTTAACATAATCTCCTTGTAGCTTTATACAGGGTGTCTTTAAAATGAAATAAAAAAGTATGGAAATTGAGAAGGTATAGTTATATAGAAACGTGAATCCAAAATAATTCGGAGTCATGAAGAACACGTATACATATAAATGAAAGTGTGAAACAGCTATATGAAAGCAAATTAACAGAGAAAATAAAGCAGAACCCACTCAACTTGGAAGACAGTGTGGATATACAATGGAAAACCCTAAGATCAAACATTACTGGTGCAGCTAACGAAACTAAATCTCAATAAAACACCGTGGTTCACCACAGAATTAAAAGAGTTATGCCCATTTATATTCAACATGATTATGGAAATGGATAAGAAAACGAAGAGGATACTGGAACAAGCGCGTAAGCAGAATGAGCCATGCTAGACTAGCAAAAACGCTGGAAAGAATGCTGGACATCTACATCCAAAGAGGCATAGGAAGAAAACAGGCAGTAACCTACTTATCACGCTTAGAAAAGAAGAAGAAGAAGAAGCATGTTAAGACTTTAATAATATGCTTACGTGCGAATATTTCAGCTGTGCATGAAATTTCTATTTCAAATCCCTTTATTTTATTTTATTTTATTTTATAGACACCCTGTATTTACTTACTATACTTTCCCATAATATCACTTAATTAAATGAATTTGCATGTCACCTTGAAGTACATTAGAAGGATTTCACAAAAAAATACTCCTATACTAATTAAGGCCAATTAATTTAGAAGCCATTTCTACGACAGTTGTATGCTTTGTCCAAAATTGGCGTTATCATGTTTCTTTTCCATTTGATTTCGCTTATACATCCAACATCTTCTCAGTTCTACTTGTCCCCTATTATGATATGAAACGTAGTTAATCCGCCAGATTCGTGTATTTCACTTTCACTAATGGTAGCGTTCATTATCTCCTTCATGTTTTCTTCTTGACTAGTTCTCACGAAGTAAACAAATTATCGACACATCACTGGCTTTGCGTAAAATAGCGCATGTTTTTTCTTAGTATGACGATAAAGTCTAACGAAAGTTATTTTCCTTATAATCAAACAATTTTAGGAGAGGTGTCTACATAAATAAATAGGCTAAAGCTTACAAAATCCGCTTCACGATTCCATTTGACAGCAAAGGAGGGTTTCTAACTTGAACTGAAGTTGAACTTATCGGTCATTAGCTTGGAAGTTTTAAACAATTGCTTTGTCAATAAATCATTTCTAACAATCTGTTTTACGTCATTAATTCCTGTTATAGAAACTCTAATAATATCTTGAATCTTTAAACATTTTTATGAAGGAGTTAGTATCCAATATCTATATTCTCTTTCTACATATAAATAATATAAATTTGAATTAAACATTTATAGTTGAGCATATTGATTTCAATTAGTTATGTCGCAGAACCGTAGTGTTAAAAATGGTCGCTATAAATATTATAAATGTAATTCATTTGTATATCTTTTATGCTCCATTGCTTCTATTAGTTGGTTGTGTCTCACTTTATCAAATGCTTTATTATAAGCAATAAAGCAGACGAATACATTTTGATTAGCATCAAAACATTGTAGGTAAACTAAGTCTCTCTCTCTTGTCCCGAAACCTCTTCTAAACTGAGTATCAACTGGTGGATGACACACATATTATTTTGCTTCTTATGAATTGTAACCAACGCTGACTGAGGGGATTCTTTTGGTATTGTTCCTGTTTCATAGATCTTATTAAATAAGGAACTGAAAACATCTAAATGTTGTTCTTCAATCAGCCTAAGTACATCTACAAGTAGATCCTCAGGGCCAGGAACTTTCCCATCTTTGGTTGCTCGAATTGCTGCTCGTACCTTTTCTTCAAAGACCTCAATCCAAAAAAGTCTTGCATGAAGATACTGCATCTGTTGACCGAAGGACAGAAAACAGCTAAGGTGAATTGGTGTCAAAAAATTCTAGACCGCTTTAATACCTCTAAAAATTCTAAAAACGTGTACGTCATTAGCGATGATGAATCTTGTATTTATATATCATACAAGCCAGAGAATAAGCGCCAATTGTCTATTTGGGTGTTCCAAAGTAAAGAAAAGCCAACAAAAGCAGCAATAATTTTTCTCTAAGATCAAAGAACTATTACTCCCAATTGGTATAAAACTATTTGTTTCTCGCAAGTCATCACTGAGCTTATCCTCCACCAAGACAATACGCAACAAAACGTCAAATTGTTAGACCATCCTCCGTACAGTCCAGACCTAAGTCCCAACGATTTCGTTACTTTTCCAAAAATCAAAGTATTCAGTCATCAGAAGGCGCAGTCAATGCCTTCAAAAATGCAATTCTGACTTTACCAAGCTCCAGAGTTAGTTCTAGCAAGTCTTTAAAAGCTATCTATTGTTTTATGTTATTCCAGGTCTATATACAAAACTTAAACAGTAACCAACTCAATAAATTATAAACGTATTTCGCAATTTTCCTTTTGCATTAGACAAATACATATTTCTTGCAATCTGATTTTGATTGGGAGTTTTGAACGTTTCTTTTTTGAAATAGTGTAAAGAAGATAAAGAACTTTTAATATTTTAGAACATGAGGTAGTTTAATTAATATTTCCCAAAGGTGACATTAAGTACCAACGCAGCAACTAATGTTGTGTCCTTATATATATTGATGAATAAATATTACACATATTAGCTTCAGAGTTGGCTGTGCATTGCCTCCTAAATACAGCGTGCAGTTTGTAAGGTAAAGTAGCAAATTGTAACTAAATCATCTCTATTTTATATTTAGTACGGTATAATACCAAATTGTTCACATAGATCAAATGATTCCTTGTGCGTTAGTAGCTCTTTGAAACAGCTTGAACAAGATTAATATCAACTTAATTCCAAACTAATCTATGAGGCAGACCACAAACAAACGTGAATCGTGCCTTGTAGCGTAATCGTATGTGTATACACTCGTAAACATACCAACACTTAACCGATAGAAACCAAGGATTTTAATTAAACAACTGAAGGATCATGTATATAAATTAGTCATTTGAAAACAATGTATGTTGTTTCCAGTTTTGCTTTAACGTTGCTACGAGAATAAAGATTAAAGGGGGAAAAGAGAAAACTAAAAAAAAAACAATAGTAGAAGCACACCGCTACATGTGTGGTGTACTGATATAATTTAAACGTTTTAAATTTCGTAGACATTTTAAAAACATTATCATCGCAACAATGCAGAACTCTAAGTGCTTTTACATTACATATTCAGAACACGTTAATAATAATGCAATTATTATTATCAACAGAACTGGAATGGTTACTGTTCTATTTTGGGAATGTAAAGTAAGTTCACTTGTTTCTATTTAGGGGCGCATTTATATAATTTAGTTAGATTTTCTCGTTGGTACTCGTTATATAATAAATCAAATTTAGTAAAGTTAGTAATCTAGCAGATAAAAATCGTAGTTTGTTTTCGGAAAAGATTACTAATCATTGAATTTTTCATCATATCCCGTACAGAATCAGAATTAGAAAATATACAGTGTGTGGGAAAAATAACTTTCCAAAAAAAAAAAAAGTAACAAGAAGCATTTTCAACCAATGATAGCATAGCTTTATATACATTTCTTGGAATCAGAGACCTATTTTTTCGCCAAAAATTGCTGATATTCAGTTTGTGCTACTATCTTTGCCACTCCTCTATGTATAATCTTTAATCTAGCTCCACACACGTGTACGTTTCCTGATATATAGAAAGTAGCCAGAATTTCGCCAATCTTGAAAAAGGGTGGCAACAGCTGAAACCGTGGATGGGGGTGGTGAATTGGATGTTATTTATACTGATTTTTCCCGTGCTTTTGACCATCATAAGTTGTTGGAGAAGCTCAATTTTTTCGGTGTCAGCAGGAATTTCCTAAGATTATTTCGATCATATCTTCTAAACAGACTTAATTACGTTCATTTTAATGGATTTCACCTCTGGAGTACCTCAGGGATCGAACCTTGGCCCGCTCCTTTTTAATATATATATCGACAATCTTTTAAAGTCCATAACAGCCATTTATTACCCTATGCTGATTATATTAAAATCTACCACGCAGTTAACTCCTTCAATAATGTTAACCTTCTGCAACGTAATTTGGACATGATTTATAACTGGCGTCTGCGTGCAGATAAGTGCTTCTTCACGTCTTGTGTGCTGTACCCGCTTCTCTTCGCTGTGTCTGACTTTTACAGACAAGTGGTTCATTCTTTTGGCACTAGTTAACGCCAAGAATAATCGCTGGCATTGTTGGGTTGGATATGGTGATATTAGCAGAGAAGGAATTGCAATGTTTCCAGCAAAAAACCGCTCGAAACCACGCTGATGACGCCAGATAGGCAGCAACATGTCCGTGTATTGGCGTTTTTTGTCTCTTCACATTGTCTTTCTCGTGAATGATTTCACCAATACCATGAGTAAGGCTGTATTTACATGTATTTCACATGCAAAAGTTTCGAAAAACAATAAAGTCTTTAAAAACCATCTACTCTATAAAACTTAAAGACAACCCTCGTATATCTGTTCGTATATTAATAACACAATAACACATCTATACAATGGAACATTTCTTTTCAATTTTCATATTTGCAAGCTAATTCCTGGAATAAATATAGGACATGTCTGATGTTCTCTAAATATGAAAATTAAGAAGTTGAATCCACAATAGCACTTTCTTGAAAATCATTTAAGAATTCCACCGATGTTTAAAGATTAAAGATGATTACACAAAACTACTGCACAATTTTTATTGTCTCTTTGAGCATTTGCAAGAATACATAAAAATAATTCACAGTAAAGTATTTCACTGTATTTTTGCAAGCATTAAAACGAAAGGTAGTTTTCATAAATTTACGAAAATCTATGAGGTACTCTGTTTTATTGGCCAAGAATATGTAGGGTTTTTTTACTCCTCGCTTTTATAAACTCATCCTTTAATTTAACCCAGCCGATTATGTAAAATTTCAACGTAATTATCTTTCAAAACACTATATTTTTCATGTTAATTCCTTTGTCAGAGGGATTAATGTATAAATTACTTGCACCTGCAACAAACTTTGCTGGAGAGAAGTATATATATTTACATAAATAATTTACATCGACTAAATTAACTCAGAATTTAGTTCCTGCATGTATATTAAAAGGGGATACCGTGAAAGTTAGGATTGTATTCCATTTCATGCACAAATGTACTATTCACCAAGGACCCTATACACCTTTATTTTTATTATTAAAATTTTGATTAGATTATCTACTAAAAGAACTAGCCTCTTAAATAGGTGAAATATTATAGAAAAATATATTAAACTTTAGTCATGTTTGCTCAGATACTTCTAAATTACGTAATTAAAATCGTACAATGTATATCTTGCAATTACCAACGTTTTTAAAATCTCTGAAAAAAATCAGTTTCTGTAGGATTTGAACCTACGTCCTCCTTTACCGGGGGAATGTCATACAACTAGATTACGGGACCATGTAAGTTCTGTATACATAAGTACATACACTCTTAGGCATTAATTAATTTTTCACCTCTTTAACCGGTTGAACCCTTTCCAATTGAAATTTTGGTATTATTAAATACTTTTTTCACTAAAAGGAAATGATTCGGTGACCACATATATGAGGAAGAAAGTATTCTTTTCTATATTTGTTCGCCTTTGCTTGATAGATGGAATTACAATGCGCAATGTTTTAAAGCAAAGGTTGTTGGTAACACAGCAAAACAGAGACTCTATTTCTAAGGGCTCTAAGGGATTTATTATACTCACCGATACTCTGTTGACCACAGATATAAAGTACCAGGAATGGATTGAAAAGCCGGTCTACACTAAAAACAAAAAATATTGTTAATGTAATATTTAGCAAAGCTTGGAAAATACTATATCACTAAATGTTAGTGATATAGTAGTGATATATTTATACAGGATGTCCATAAAATAAAATAAATTAGATTTAAATCCAAAATATTTTGCGAAAAGATTTCTTTATTATTCACAGCCCAAATATTCGTACGTAAGCATTTTATCGAACTCCTAACATGCCGTTTGAGCAGGCAGACAGTGTTATCTTGTATTATGTATACACATTCCGCATAGACTCAACATTTTTTGGATTTATGTTCTATATAATCACTTCGTCTATTTTAACTCTTTTGCTGCTGCTCGAAATAATTCAGTCGTATTCATACCGAACCAGGTACTGAGAATTTTCAACCAAGAAATTCGTCTTCTACCAATACCTCTCTTTTTCATTACTTTTACCTGTAGAATATTCTGCAGTAGATGAAATCTCATTTCTCATTATGTGTCCTAAGTATTGTAGTTTCCGAATTTTCAAGGTATTTTTCTTTTATTTTCCGATCCTTTTCATAACTTCGATGTTTGTTATGTGGTCCGTCCACGATATTTTCAGTATCCTGCGATATAACTATATCTTAAGTACTTCCAATTTCCTTGTTGTAGCTTCAGTAAACGTCCATGCCTCTACCCAGTAAAATAAAACGGAGAACACATAACAGCGTAGGAGTCTTATCCTTGGTGTTTAATGTTATGTCGTGGTTTATAAACAGATTTTTCATTTAATTATAAGTAAATGTGGCCTTTTCGATTCTGTTATGTATTTCTTGTAAGTGATCCCATTGTCGAGTTCCGTTCGAGATGACCAAGCTTTTTGGCACGCAATCTCATTTCCTTCAGACCCAGCCCTGGTTAATCTATACATTGCCGCATGGGCCACTCCCTCTAGCATTATGTGTAAGGGTGTAAGATGACCTCCACGGCCTCGGTTGGGCATGTTCTCATAGCTCCGGTGATGCATACATATGCTAACCGTTGCAACTTGTCAAGGGTATTCCTGGTCGTAACTTGCGTGACCTTCTGAAACTAGGTTAACGCCCCATATGTTACTGTAGATCTTACTATACTGATGTATAGCCATCGCAGTATATTTGGGTTATAGCCCCATGTTTACCTGCTAGATTTCGGCATATCATTAAGGCCCTTGTTGCCTTATTCGTAGTCAGTGCAATATGCCTGTTCCACAAAAGTTTCTTGTCTACGGTTATTCCTATGTACTTGACTTCTTATTTACATTCAATCAATGTTCCATCTAGACGAATGTTTATTCATGTTTGAAATGTTCTTCTTCCTAGTGAAAGGTACAATTGTAGTTTTTGATGAGTTGAGATCAGCCGCATTGAGTGACACCATCCATTAGTGATTCTAAGCTGAGGGCCGTCAGCCTGTTGAGGTTCCGAGGTAAGTAAAACTTCTCGCTCATTCTATCCGTTTTTGATTTATTGTGAGATGACAGTTGTCAATTTTTTCTTTACTAATGACCATTAACTTTTATTAACTTCTTTCTTCATTCAGACAAATTCCAAATTCTGTGTCTTCTAAAGCTTCCCTGAATATCTATTCTGAGTATATATTAAGCAGTAATAAAGAGAGAGAATGCAACCTTGCCTTACACCTCGTAGTATGTTTGTCTCTTCTATTGTATCATTCCCGACTCTGAAGAAAATAGATTGATTCCAGTATAGATCAACTATTATCTTGATATCTTTCCCATCTAGACCTACGTTTTTCAGAAAATCTACAATTTTTTGGTGTTTTATTCTATTCTTGTACCCACTGCATTTCTGAATCCGAATTGCGTAGATGCTATTTGCTCTTAACGGGTTTTATAAATTCGTCTGTATATAATTTTGAGGAAACGTACTTTCTATTTTTTATTTTATTTTAAAGACATCCTGTATTTCAAGGCTTAACTGTAGAATGTGTTTTGGTACATTTAAAAAGAAATGATTTGGTGACCACATATACTCTTATTTTAGATACAATTAACAATTAATCTGAGAAGAAAGTATTCCTTTCTACATTTGTTCGCCTTTACTTGATAAATCGAATACAATGCACAATGTTCTAAAGCGAAGGTTGTTGATAACACAGCAGAACAGAGACTCTATTTCTAAGGGCCCTGTTAGAAGATAGCTTTTTATCTCTCGGAAGCGCTTCAGAAAATTAATCCTCCCTTTAGAATTTTATACTCCTCGCTATAGTATCGAATCGTCGTAGATTAATTTAGTGTAAAAGAGAGTCCTTCCGTGTTTACAGTTTCGAGTTTATTTAATTCGGTTCTGACGTTTCGCGAAAGTACTTTCCCCTGATGAGAAAGAGACGAAAATATTATATCCCACTTGCTGCTACTCCCTAAGTCTCTAAGAACAGAATGATTAATCTTTTAGGATTTGTCCTTAATATAACTTCGATATTCAAGTTTTTGGCCATGTTGATTATTCGTATTCTATTTATGCGGAAGTAATGAGGAACTCATCATTTAATGAAATAAATTGAATAAAAGCATCGTACCGTTTTGGTCTGTTTCTTACGTTTCGACAATTACACTTGTAGTTCATTTAATTAAGCAGATATCTCGAAAAACTTATTGTTATTAGATTTGAATATCTAAATGGTATGAGATAAAGCGAAATATTCGGGAAAAATCTCCTTAACCATGTTTAGAACCCAAAAGATTCAATGATGTGGACAACAAAATTACTAATATACGAGGTATGTCTCAGAATTAATAAGAATTAATTGTGTACCCTGAATATCACAAGATTGGTAACAGACTGGAGTCGACTATATGTGAGTGGAGGGGGTATTTACTACGTTACACGCAATTAAATTTTGCTTTATACTAGGAAGAACTTCAGAGACACTACAAATAATAAGCATACGGAGATGCTGCGTTGTCGTCAGCACAAGTTCCAAGATGATATAAGGCAAAAATGACGGCGAAACCATTGAAGATGACCATGACCGATGAAAACAAGGCCGAGACAGACGGTTAACATTCAAGGTGATTACAGATGAGGTTAACATGAATAAGGTCAAAAGGAAAATTGCTTCTCCACACAACATGTGATGAATTATGGATATTTGAATGCGATCCTGAAATAAAGCGATAAAGTGCGGCTAAATCCCGAATCAAGTCCATACCTATCGTCTTTTTGGATTACTCTCGTACATGTTTACTTCTATGTTATTTATTTCTTGTATTACTTTAACTAAGTCACGGAAGAATGGAAAATCGTATATGTAAGTTCTATACCCAAGAAAGGCAGTAAAACGAAAACTACGAATTATTATTACGCCTTCTATGTGCAGACGTATGGACGGATAGTAATAGAGGAACAGAGTGATTTCAGACCTGGAAGATCTTGAATTGATAATATTTTCTGTCTAAAACAACTAAATGAAGAAAGTATAGCAGACTGACGTGAACTACACCTTACATTTATAGACTTAAAAAAGGCTTATGTTAGTGTTTCCATAAACCAGTTATGGGGAGCAATGAAGGACAACTGACTAAAAATATATGTGAAGACTGTACTGAGGGATTGGAGAAATAAATGTAAGCTTCTCGGTGAACAACACATATAAGTTTAGACTTCGCTGACGATCAGGTTATATTAGCCTAGGACGGAGACGACATCGATTACATGTTAACGAAACTGAGAGAAGAAAATGCGAAATGGAGTTTGGAGACAAATATAGATAAGACAGAATACATAGTAATCGGTTCACAAAGAATGTGGTAGGAAAACGACAAGTGCGTATAAATATCTAGAAGTTACTTCCGATGGTACGAGATGATATAGAAATACAGGATAAAATAAGAAAGGGAAAAACTACACCCTGTGTGTGCTTTATTAAATGCTGTGTTACCTATGGAGGTAAATTGTGGGCACTGAATAAGAAGACTAAAAACAAAAATAATGCCAATGGAGATGATGTACTGGAGAAGTTGTTGTAAGAAGACATTATTAGATCATGAAAGAATAAGAGAAATAATGCAAGTTGCACATGAGGAGAATGGACTAGGACAGACTACCACAAAAGGTTTGGAAATGGAAACCTTCTAATGGAAGAAAAATAGGAAGTCCAAAAGAGGGCTGGGAAAAATTAGCTGTTCACAAATCGCCATAAAGAAAACTTTGACTAATTAACATACATAATTCACCGGTACATTTCTTTTTACAAACAACTGATATAAATTAGATAATCTGAGGATTTCTGGGTTGTCCTGGATATCAGGAAAAAACTAAGGTCCACAGGTAAAAAGTCCTTGTGTGACTAGAAAAAGGAGTCTTAATTTGTTAGCCAGGGTATATATCAGACTTTATGTGCTCTGATATGACAGTTAAAAATGATCAGTATTTATTTCAGTATTTAAATTTGAAAGTAGTAATGAGATACTGATGTGAAGCACGTTTCTTTTTGATAATATTGCAGAATACTGTTAAATCTAAACTCTTTAAATGCATTGAAAAATTCAAACGTTCCCATTTATAACGTGTAACTGACGAATAACAGAAAAGAATCAAAGCAGGCCTTTGAATTGAAATATAATACAATGGAAGTGATCGTTTAAAGCGAATCCTTAATTGAGTTCGAGAGAATTGAATACCGTTTCTTCTGTTGCCCATCTTTCAGCGGCTGGCAATTATTAACACCGGCAAGCTGAAAAAGAACAAATTCTCTCATAAAGAGAAACACGCTCCCGATTTTTATTTTACTCCCTTGAAGTCTAGGGACCATTAATTATTTCGAAGACATTCTAGTGGTCTAACAAAAGGTCGTAACGGATATTGTTCAGTTTGTTTACCGCTTTCTCGAGCCCGGTTGCACCTTCAACTGAATGAAATCTGACCTTTTCGCCTTATACTACCTTTCACTTGTACGATTCTAGGTTACAAAACAATATAGAAATTTCGAAACCGTTTTACCCTTTCGCCCATATTTAATACTATTTGTTCAGGGAAATAGAACCAACCTAAAAACGAACGACGGATTTATTAGACTTACCGGCACAATGTTGATCACTGATATATCAAGGAGTGGATTGAAAAGCTCGTTCACGCTAAAAACAAAAAAAAAATTGTTAATGCTTGGAAAAATACTATATCATCGACAGCATTTATACAGGATGTCCATGAAATAAAACAAAAAAAGTATAAAAAATTAAAAGATCTAATTTCATTAAACTGAAATCCAAAATATTTTGTGAAAATTTCTTCGCAGGCGCGAGAAAAAAAAATGATAAAAATATACAAAATAAAAATGTATTTATTATTCACAGCCGAAATATTCATACGTAAGCATGTTATTGAAGCCTTACCATGCTGTTTTTATAACATCGATAGCTATATTATGGCAGTTTGCATTAGTAATGATAAAATTACAATTTTCTTGCAATTTTGTTTTTTTTTAATCGTATGTCCTTTATACCTCCTTGCGGTGTCGGACTATTTATTTCTTATTTTTATCTTCCACAGGTTCCTGTTATGAGCCAGTTCCAATGTTCTATACACCTGCTCCTTCCAGGTGTTTCGGGGTCTACCTGTTCTATTTTTGCCCTCTGTTTTGGCTTCAAATATCCTCTTTGTGATTCGATCTTCTTCCATTCTGCGTAGATGTCCAAGCCATCCCAGTTGTCTCTCTTCTATGACCACTTCTACTGCTTTGATACCCAGACTATTAGTGATTGTCGTGTTTCTCATTCTGTCTCTTCTAGTTACTCCTTCTATTTTCCTTAGGAATCTCATTTCCATGGCCGTAACTCTGCTTTTGATTCTATTCGTGGTTATCCATGACTCACTACCATATGTTAATGTTGGTCTGACCACTCTTTTATACACCTCTGTCTTTATTTTTTTTGGTATTTCTTTTTTATCCAGAAACGAATTTCTCAATATGTTATATATTTTTGCGGATTTCCCTATCCCTATCATTTACCTCTTTCTCTATTCTCCCATTGTCTTCAATGATTGTTCCTAAGTAGTTGTAACTTTTAACTTGTTCCAATGCTTTTTCCCCGATTTTGATGCTATGTTTTCTTTCTTCTGCTGCTATTATCATTGTGTTTGTTTTCCTCGTGTTTATCTCCATGTTTATCTTCTTGTTATATCTTCAAGTTTTGCTGTAATGTCTCTTCCTAGTGTGCTATCAGTACCATATCATCTGCAAACATTAGTTCCTGTACGTTAATTGCATTAATTTTCCAGTGTCCTACTTTCATATTTTTCCTTTTTGTTTAGCTTTTTTAACAGCGTCGTCTATTAATATAGAGAATAACAATGGGCTCAATATGCATCCCTGCTTTAATCCAATTTGCGATTCGAATTCAGCTGATTCTGCATTGGAAGTTCTCATCTTATTCTTGTTGCTTTTATACAATGCCTTAATCACCTCTATCATTCCTTTCTCTAAACCTCTCCTTTTCAAGCTCTGCCATATATCTTCTCTTCTTACCCTATCAAACGCTTTTTTAAGATCTATAAAACATATATGTATTTCCTTTTCTTTCTCTATTAGTTTTCCTCCTAATTGTCTGATTACAAATATTAAGTCCTGAGTGCTTTTTCCTTTTCTAAATCCATGTTGAGTATCTTCTAGTGTTGTTTCCAGTTTTTCTCGGAGTCTTTTTTCTAGTATTCTTGTCAATACTTTTCCTGAGATGCTAGTTAATGTTATTCCTCTATAGTTTGAGCATTCCTTAGAGTCTCCCTTTTTGTATATGGACATAATTATTCCCATATTCCATTCCTTAGGTATTTCTTTTTTTATTATAATGTTGTTTAAGAGGTCAAGTAGTTCTTTGTTACCTTTGTCTCCCATATATTTTATCATTTCAGCTGTGATTCCATCCTCCCCGTCCGCCTTTCCTAGTTTTAGTTTGCTAACTGCTTCTCTGACTTCTTCGTCGCTTATTGGTGTGATACGTCCGTTCTTGCAATTACATAACATAATTAAACAACCCAACATCTTTACGTAAAGGTATTGGGTTCGAGTCTCTCTGAGACTGATATTTTTTCAGTAATTTAATTACCTTGGCTAATTGCAAGGAAATTGTAATTTTATCACGATTTTATTCCGTTCATCTTCAGAACTACCTCAGGGTTGAAGCCGTTTTGATAATGTAATTTAATTCCTTCTCAAAGTTCTCTTGCAACAAACTCTACTAAGTAACAGATACACTCTTCATACTTATAACAGCAGTAGGATTCTTTATGTACACTACCGTCCATAGAAGTTTGGCCAAGGGATAAAGTTTTATAATGCTTCAATATATTAAGCTTAATTGCATTTAACAATGATAATCTTAATAAAGAACAGTCGCAAAATGTGTTGCAAACTGAGGAATCAATATTTGAAGTGTTTGATCAAAACAGGAGAATGTTTGTCAGACGTTCCGCTAATGAAAGGATGCTTTCCGACTGCATTGTACAGAAAATAAAACACGGTGGTGGTTCAGTTACAGTTTGGGGTTGCTTTTTTACTCAGGAACAGGAACGTTATATCGAATCGAAGGTATAATGCAGAAAGAGTAGTACCGCGACTCATACCATTTTGTCTGGGCTGCGACTAATCACCCACAATTTTAATTTCATGCAAGATAACGGTCAGAAACACACATCCAGTGTAATCAACAGTATCTGAATGAGCAAAATCAATGAGATATTTTACAAGTTATAACATAGCCACCACAGAGTCGAGATCTCAATCCTACTGAATTACTGTGAGATGAACTTGATAGAAGAGCTCGAAATGTTGATCCTACTTCTAAGAAACAGCTTTGGAGTATCTTTCAACAAGAATGGAACAACATCCCACGCGAAACCTCAAAAAATTAATCAAAAGAATGCTGCAAGAATGTTTAAGAATTTTGTTAACAATGAATAAGAAAAAATATTTTTTTTTGTTAGATTTTGATAGTTGTTATTTTTAAGAGTGATATATTTATTTCTTTAGTTTTAATTGCCGTTTATTTTTTTGATTTTTTTCAATTTTTGTTGCTTGGCCAAACTTCTATGGGCGGCAGTGTACTCTAAGAATCGATACAGAATTAATGGATATATAAATGTCATGGGTTCAAAAATAATTATCTTTTACGACATAACAAAGCTAAATTAATTTCAATTTACCAACATAAATTTGCTAAAATAAAATATAAGAATAGATTTCATCCACACCTTTGCAAGATACAAACAGATTCTACTAAGGAAATTCAGCCTTCAAGAACGGAAGATCAATGTATTCATACATCGTGTCATACGTTTCCTAAAATATAAAATATACACGCATTCCAGAATAAATAGTTTTAGAAAGCATGGCATTTCAAATAAATTTCTTCCATGACATAGTAAAATGTTTTAGATTCCATATAATGTGTTTGTTATATATTTTTCGTGAGCGAAATGCATCCAAACAAATTGTTATTCTTCCGAGATTTGGTTAGAAAAATTCGAACATAGCTGCGGCTGCAGTTTATAGACCGCCTTCGCGTGACACACCTAATCCTATGTATAGTCCCGGATATATTTTAAAATTAGTATTCAAGTAGAGTTTACTTTGAAGCATAAATCTCGAGAAATTTTAAAAACTCTAACGCCATTGTGAATACGAGATTTACTAAATTTTTACTGCATTAGGTTTAGTGGGAAAGAACTAAAAGAACTAGAGGAAATAAAAGATTTAGAAAGGAGGTATATATACAAGGTGTTCTTAAATATATTTTTTTAGTTTTTATAATTGTAATATAACAGATCCAAAAACAATTGTAGAAATTTGCAATATTTATAGGGAAAAGCTTCCGGGTATTAAATTCGGATTTTAATGAGGGGAACAAGGAGAACTGGGTAAAATCATCCATTTATATGTTTAATAATTTGCAAATAAATCCGTCATTAGGATTGTGAAACACACAAACGCCTATTGGTAATTTACTTACAGTAATAATTTCAGAATGAAAAATTTAAAGTTACCCCCAAGGACCGTTTAAAATGAATATCCTGTGGCCGGCTAGAATTCCTTAACATTTCTAGTTTTACATGCCAGACCACACTAGTTTTACAGTGCATAGGGCGCATGTATATATAACTGTCGGCTCCAACCGCAACTTTGAACTTACAAGGGTGTTGCTTTGTTAATTAAGCTCTCTTTGCTAGATACGTTTCCTAGAGAACACCGTATATACTTGAAAGAGGATAACGGCTAAGCAATGGTAGTATTAATGCAGAGCAGAAAATCTTACTTTACGAGGATGGTATGAAAAGTTCGTATGATGAAGAATAGATTGTTTTTGTGGCAAGTTCTTCTTCTCTTCTATTTTTGGAAATAATAATAATAGATGTAGTATAAGAATTAAGCCAAAGGAAACTTGAAAATTCTACAATCCGCAATATTATAAACAGGACGGTTCGGTGGAACAACGATGCAGTATCAAGTATCCTATGGAGTATTTAGTATTAGTACAATGCACATGTTTTAAAACTAACAATCTTGCCACAATAACAGTACATATAAGGACACATTTTGTTACATATCTTAACTCAACCTTCATTCGAATTCATCAGTGCCGTTTATGAATCTAAACAACAGATAAATATTGTTTGTATATAGTTGGTTCAAATTCGAGTAAGCTTTGCTGTACATGTTCCTTAAATCTCAGCCCTGATTATGTGTAGATATCGAGGAAATTTCTAATAACTTTACTGCAAGTCGTCGAAGAAATATCAGATTTTAGGACGCTAATTTCGGAATGCAAAGTCGATGCTCATGCTAGTTCTTTTATTAACGTTGACATTGAGAAATTTCTATGTATATATTTTAATAGTATTAAACAAGTTTGTATTAATTGCATTAGCAACACTTGAGTGTCAGTAAGTCAAAAAGTAATGGACCTAAAACAAATCCCTGTGGTGCATCGTCATGCACGAACAAATGAATTTGAAATTATGTTATTTAAAACTACTTCTTGACATGAGTTAGGCAATTGTTTGATGATGCATGGTAAACCAAAGGACGTTTTTGACATCCATGCACGACTGCCCATACACTTCCGTCAATAGGAGATGAATTTCAACCGGTTTAAACCCTTTTGCGTTCAAAAATCGAATAACTGCGCGCACTTCGCACTTAGCGGTAACGTTTATCGGGAATGGCTACCAAGCCAAGACTAAGCATCCAAGCGAAGCGCCTGCGTGCTTATGTGGTAGTGGAGAAGGCACCACTCACAACAGTGTTGCCAACAACCGTATTAAAACTTTCTCTACGTCCCCAAAAAATAGGAGACCTTTTGTTTGGGATTGCCCTCGTATAACGACATTTAAAGGCTAATTGATGGGCCACGACGGAAAAAATATTAAAACAAATTGATATGCTCAATACCAGTACCACCATAACTGATGGATATCGACAATGTAATAAATATATTTCTTCTTCCAAAACTAATGTGAAGGCAAAATAAACGTTGAAGGAGTTGACAATATCAGGAAAAAGGTGAACAAAGAAGCAATACAAAATGTATTCTTCTTTTAAGTGCGGAAAAATTTAATTTTTATGTAGCAGTTCAAAAACTTTTCAACAAATGACGCTTATATGTCAGGGCATACGAATTAAGTGTAGTTACATTTCTATACAATTTCTAACAACCATTTAGAAAACAAAAACCGAAATAGTATTGATTAAACTGAACGGACGCAGCCCTGACATTCATATTTTAATAATACACCATTACAATAAGTCTTTGTCTAGGAGTATTATGAATAATGATACTAATATCGTGATACCCACCTCGAGAATTGGTCCATCCTTAATGTTAAATTGATGTAACATTAATAAAAGAGTAAAGCTGAGGGTAAAGAGATATCATGTTTGGCTACAGGGGTAGAAAATTATGAAGTTATTACGTTTATAATGAATATAACAGCGTCTACATTCTTATTTGAGAGAGATGCGCTGAATTCCTTACTTTAACATGCTGTTTCTTCGTAAATAATTAAATAATGGGGGGAAAAGAAAACATTAACCTTGTTTCTAAATTATGAAAAAGGCAGTGCTAAGTAGAGCAACAGAATATCGAAACTATGGTGAATTCTTAGCTTTCTAAATTTTTCAAATTAGTAATATACTTAAAAATAAAAACACACATGCCCACTGAGTCAAGTAATAGTCAGAGTATATTTGTCAGTGGTGGATCATAATGTCTTTACTAGGGGATCATAAAGTGATACATACTCAAACTTCTTAAGTGAAATACAAGAGTATGTATGTATCTGAAACAACTATAATGTCAGTGCAAACAATAGAAAGAATGTAACGTTACTTTACTTTATAATAACGATAATCGTGCATTAAAAAAGAAAAAAAAAAGAACAGAACAAAGTAAACCTTCTTGTTTTTGAAATTTCCTAATATTTAAAACAAGCATTTCATTTTCATTTTGTTAGTCGGACGCTAAGAAAACTTATAAACGCCAATTCAAATTTTATTATTATCCCTACGAAACGTCAAGATACACGTCTCTAGCAGTTATAAATATAATATTCAAACGAGCTTGAAACTTCGTTAGCTTCCTAAATATCAACGCTTTAAGTTTAATGGAGCATATCATTTGCTAGCTTTCGATCATTAGACCTGAGACCGAATTTGTTTCGTAAAATCTTTCCCGTTGCCAGATTGACAATCAAGTTTCTCTATAACATTGTTCACTCCAGCTTAGACGCATCGAAACTGTTAAACTACATAAAGTTTCTTGCGCGTGTTCATAAAATATTTCACCACGCTACCGCAAAAACCAATATCTCATTAGATCTTGAGAACGTGCGACGTTTTCTTGCTGTAATAATATCGTTTACAATGAAAAAGTGTTAATTCTCTATATTGTTTGTCTATGATTTGTTAAAATACACGCGATAAAAGGAACTTGCAGTTAATATAACACCTACAAATATTTCTATGGACTACTGTCAAACCTTTTAAACAATAAACGGAATGTGCAGATGTGTTACGTCAATGAAACAATTAGTTGTATTCTGTTATGACTCTCTTAAAAATATCTCTTCTTTGCATTTATCATTCGTATCATGACACAATGTTAATTTATGTGGAAGATCTAACAATTACTTTAGTTCCAGCCGTAAGAGAATGTCAGATTATTCAAAATATTACAAAACTTTTGTAATATTACAATACATAAAATGCTCTATCCGTCTCAGACTTATATGTTAGTTCATTTGGAAACTTCTAGAATTTTACAGCAATATAACTCTCTCAGATTATATTATATTGATGCTGTAAATACTAATGATGTATAAGCTGCAAATAATCTTGCTATGAAATTAAATGATCCTATAAAGAAACTGTATTTGCAGTTCTTAGACTTTTACTTACCATTATTTAATAATTTGAATAATGATATTCAATCTGAATCTCCTATATCAATGTTTAATAACAATAACTAATATAACTCTTATTGTTAGTAATCTATATCAACATTAATATTGAAACTAATCGAACAATTTTAAAATGAAATGATAATAATATATATTGCCCAGCAGATAAAAAATTAAGGGCTCCTATATCAAAGATTTCAAATTTATTTTTGGCTATATAAATAAAGACCACCTTAGTGAGGGGCTTAATTAAGTGTTGCTAAAGACCTTGGAGTCAGCCAAAGTGTAATTTATAGATTTTAGAATCGCCTTTTGAAACCTGAAAAATTCTTTGGATTTATGTAATTACATTTTTTTTTCATTTCCCGTACTTTTTTTATTTTATTTCAAAGACACCCTGTATAGGACAGATACAACAATATCTTAATAAAAGAATGTATAGACATGTATATAGTGTAAATTAAAATGAAAACGAAGATGTAACTGCTACCACCTAAGTTCTAAATAAGTTATGGAGGTTTAATAAAATATATGCATATAGTTTTGTTAAAGATTTTCCTATGTAATTGTTCAATGACGCCTTTATTACCATTTATAGCCTTGAAGAAGGGGTAATACAACGCAAAAATGCATAGCAAATTAAATAAAATTATGTGGAGCAATAAAAAATGGATTATCTTACTAGAATCAATGAAAAAATAATTATTTAATTTCACATACATTAACTAAGTTCTTTTACAAACAAGAAATCCAAAAAAATATTAAGAAAAACAACCAAACGGTACTTACAATTTGCCTGATTATCAGAAGGATATTCGTACACCACTCACACATTGTTAACACGTGTTATTCGACGTCAGTTTTAAACTAAACATTTTACCTACAATCTGTGCAAATCTAAAGGATTATAAAAACATCGAAAGATGTTTTTTTGTTTCGTAATAGTGACCGTCTGTTTTTTAAGCTATTAATATTATTTCGAAGAGGTCATAAAAATGCATTTAAGGATATTTTCGTATACCTGACAACTTATGTAAATACAAATAACATTATTTTAAATTTATTAGATATACAGTATAATCGTTTGAAATGTTTGCTAATGAAGATAAACATAACACACAATCCCTAATAGTCTTAATACAAAGCCAATAGAAATAATTATAGACCCTGGAAAACCTGGAAAGGACAAATATATAGAACATTAGAAAAGAGAAGTATGGGATGAATTGAAACCAAACAAGGCTTTCAACAGGAAATCGTCGAAGACAAAAATAAGAGAATGGTAGTCCGACACCGCAAGGTACAAAGAACGTAGCATACTTGGAATGCTTTGGGAAAACATGTTACTGCACGAAATATACCACCGAAAGCGCTTCAAGGATTAGAAATTACTATCAGAAAGAAATGAGTTACGATTCTCCAAGAGTTGAAGACTCTAGCCCAGTGCATGTCAGAATTATTGCAGTAAAATTCCTGCTTAATTCATGTTAAAACTTCCTCAAACAAGTTTAAACGTAATAATGTCCGCTATCGTTAAAGGCATGACAGCAATCTATACAAACGATTAATAAAAAAAAAATTTATCGTTCAAAACATGATACCATTAATATTAGCAGTGCATAACTTTATCGGGCATTGTAAGGTAAGAAAAGCTGCGATAAGAGGAAAGGACTTCCCCTAGGTGTAGGAGCACAATTGGATGCCTCCAGCTATTGTAAAATAAGGGACCGGAGTGAAGGCGAAATGGTAGAGATATACAACAGGGAACAATATGATTTTACAATTTCACGTGCCACCTAGATTTGCCAAATATTTAAATTGCTATTCATGAAAAGTCTCCCCTCCCTTCCGCAACTTGTTCCATATTTTATCACCCTCCAAAATAACTTGTGTGACCGTGTGACGTGAGAGTTGTTAATTACCTACAATCGTATGTCGTAGATATATTTGATTTTTGCTGCAGTAAACGCAAATAGATACAGGGTGGATTTGTTGAAGGAAACACTGTAGATTCATCATCCTTAACTTTGATGCTAATATTTTATTTATCTAACAAAATATTTCCTAAATCTAAATCAAAAATGGTCACCTGCTTGGTATACAGAATACCACATAAACTTACAAATAATACCTAAACTGGAAATTCAGGTTATAATTAAACTTGAGTGGTTTGTAGACCTTATAGGAATATTTAAAACGCCAGTTTTGTTATTTCCTAATTATTTATGGATTCATTTAGCGTAATTGCAGAGAATTCAGTGGTATGAGATTCCTGACTTTTCTTCTTTTCTCTTTCGACCCTTCATGTTTGGAGTACGCTATTTTAATCTGGTAGCCCATTAATATAAAGCATACAAGCATTATTAAGTCTGTCCAGATAAGGTTTCTGAAATCCGTATAGTTTCTTAATAAAGGTGCTTACCCTGAAATAAATGTCGTGCATCGTACCCTTCTACATAAATTTAATTTTATTTCTATATATAGAAGAAAGATCAAGCTTGATTGTCTATGCTTGTTAAATAAATGCAACTTACCCATTCCTAGATCTAATTCTGGGTCATTACCTGCATCATCTGTAATATTAACGCAGACAAGTTTAGTTATATATCTCGTATTATGTGGAGGTTTTTGCTGTCATGTATGCAATTGTATGTCCTAAAATTGTATCTCTGAAACCTATTGGAAACAGGCAATTATTATTATAATTCTTACCATCATTATAGGCGGTGTATATTTCTTTATTAATATTATTTTGTTCTGTAATTTTACGCACTCATTGGCGGCGATGGTATACTTCAAAAGCGGTCAGACATACCCGAAGACGCAATTCTTACGCGTATGGTTAGTATGAATGCTGGATCAGATTGGTGATGGCGAATTGACGAAGTGTTAATAGATTTTTTAATCGATTTTCGACATTAGAATACACTGGCACTATTATTAAATGTATTCTTTGCAACATCAACATTTTACCGTGAAGTATTTTTGTGTGCAGAAGACATGTTAACACCAAACAACACCGATTAAATGCATAAGGTAATGTACCATATTATGAATTTCTATATGACTTTATTTATATACTAACATTCCACATAAATTTATACCTAAAGAATTACATTAATGAAATGAAGCTTCGGTTAAATTTGCGTCATGGAGATCTAGCTGTACAAAAGACCGTGTTATCTGTTGATGAAACATATACATTTCGTATAAATGTATGAATACAGTTAAGGGTCTATTAACGTAACTCCAAACGGTGTAGTAACATACATTAGCCACCCGCACCCTATTTCATCGTATAAAGTGTTGAAGATTGCGGTGTATTGAAAAATGTGGTGCTTCAAATTTGAGGAGCACTTCAGAGGTTTTCACTTTAAAATATTTTTATAAATATAAATAAAAGAACTTCTTTTAAACACTTTGTTTTATTAACAAAACATGTTATTAAGCTATAATTAAGTACAGTTACGCTTACAAAAAATAATTTACATGTACACACTTACGTTAAATAAATTTGTAGTTTTGATATTACAAAAATTAGTATGTAAAGTACTATTCTTACCTGTCAAACGAGGATACAAATGTGAATAATTATTATAGATTTAAAGAAGAAAATAAGGAGTTGACAAAAATAAAACAATTATAATTAAATTAAATTAATAATAATATATTATAATATATATAATATAATAATAAATTAATTAAAAATCCTTTAACAATTAATAGTAAATCATCAAGCACCATATTTTCTAATACACAATCTTCAACACCGCACCAGTGGTTAATATATCCTACTACACCATTAGAGTTATAGCAATAAGCCCTTGGGTGATATTTATATATTTATACGAAATGTAATTTTTCACAATGAAGTAAAGCAGGCTTTTCAGATTCTATCTTAATATAGTCTAGTAGAATATGACAACTTGTAAATATACGAAAAATATAAGTTATGTAAGACAAAATCTCATGTTGAGTCAGATCTCCACGATGCAAGTTCAACTGAAGCTTCATTTCATTAGTGTAATTAGCAGTTGATATTCTTTAGGCATATTTGCTACAGTCCATCCTAGTTACGTTTTAAAGTTAAACAAATGAGTACAGCTTCTAATAATAATTGTAATGAATTTCATAATTCATGAACAACATAACGCTGCTTACGGTCGCAAAACAGCACAGTAAACAACGTAGACACGAGGAATTGACAGGAATAGTTTAGTTTTATAACGTGCCTTTGCTTTGTTTACAAACTTTTCAGTGTAGCCATAATACTTACTGACACTTTCACGGTTCATATAGCGGCAACCCAACTTGTAATGGTGACAGGTGGGGGTTCGACATGGTTAAACCTGGAAACAATCTTATCCTCAACTGCTTCACGCAATCTGTTTGCACCATGCATGTCATCTTGTGCCTGAATTTATTGGATCAATTTATATTTTCTACCAAAAAAGCTTTTATCAAATTTCCAAAACGCATTCGTAAGTTTAAACAAGCTTGTCCGGACATTTAAACACAAATTGGCGATTTAGATGGTACTATAAAGTCTACAAACCACTCAAGTTTTACTAAATTCAAAATTTCCGAGTTTGGTGCCTTTTCTTATTAGTCAAATTTCAAATTCCTTTAATTCGTATCTTTTACAGTTTGATAGCTACATTTCGTGGTAAGACAACCTGTATATCTGCATACGCAGAATATACGTATATGTGGTTCCATCAATAATCTCCTTACAAAAAGAAGATGTCGTCCCGATCAATTCTCTTATCGCTGATTTGCGCCAGCCCATTTCGGATATGTTACATTTCATCTGGAAATGCTTTCGCTGAAATAGTTTCCCTCGAAATTTGTAATTTATATACCTCCAGCATCTCTACATTACGCCACTGTCAATTGGATTGACTTTGCGAAAGTGAAAGGTATGACTAGAAGGGCTTCGAAAAAGAGATGAAAACAAATTTCCATGCGCTATCCACAACGTTTCGTAGTGGTGTATATAGTAAAATATGCATACTTATTGTCTTGAAAAGAAATATCCAATATCCTGCTGTCAGTTGGATTTGTTAGATTATGTTTTTTTTTTTTTCGTATTACACCATACATTTATAATGTAATTCTTGAAGTAATGTATAGAAAGGGACAGCACTCTCCCTTTCTATACATGATTTTCTTGATTCGTTGTAAAAGCTATTACTTTATAATGTCATGCCACGGTTTAAAACCGAAAATAGGCCTCATCTCTCATGATAAATCTGTTACAAAAATTATCGTCAATTGCTTTCATTTCCAGAACCAAGTTTGAGAATACATAACCACTAGATATATTTAATGTTAACTCCTTAGAACTACATAGAAAACAACATTCAGACAAATATATTCTACTGTCTTGGATCCAGAATAAACGTGGCCATCATGTATCCAATATACTATACAGAATATATAGTAGCTTTGAGTCTATGGATACTTGTGAGTTAGATATACAAACCTGCTGTTTATCATCTCGTTTGGAAATATATAAACCGCAGACACATGCATATGCTTCTTTTTTTTAACCACTGGTGTAATTTTTATTAACTAACTTAAAGCACTTTGGGTGTGGATGTAGATGATTACAAGTACATTGTAACTTCTCAAACTTTTCTTTGTTACACTAAAGATAAGAACGCTGTAAATACAGCTTTTCTCATGGTATTGGTAAAATCATTCACGAGAAAGACTGTGAAGAGATAAAAGACACTAACATACGGACATGTTTCTGCCTACCGGCGTCATCAGCGTGGTTTCCAGCGGTTGTTTGCTCGACACATTGGCTGATATTATCACCACCCTCTTCACATTGTCTTTCTCGTTAATGATTTCACCAATACTATGAGAAAAGCTGTATTTATAGCGTTCTTATCTTTATTATTATTTTCTAGGCATTCTTTTACATGTGTTTTCTTTGTTAGATTTGTGTTTACTTCTAAGTAACTAGTTTTACATGTGTGCATTCATTATAACACATGGACTGAAAAGTCCCGGGCCTAACACATAGATGACGCTAGTTTTATTGCAGTCACCTTTCTCTCAGTTAGTACTAACCTTCAAAAGACTACTGTTAAAATTTCATGGTATTCTATTCATTAGTTTGTGAGTTATTGTGCTAAGAGTCACGCTACTTTTGTTATTTTCAAAACAATGGATCAAAAACAATTTCGTGTTTTAATTTTACACTGCTTCTTGATGGGAAAAAATACCGTTCAAGCGAAGCAATGGCTTGAAAAGTGTCATGGAGACTCCGCTCCATTACAAACAACAATAAAACGTTGGTTTGCTGACTTCAAACGTGGTCGTAGAGACACCGATGATGCAGAACGTAGTGGACGTCCAAATGAGGCGGTAACACCAGAAAACATTAAAAAAATCCACAAAATCGTTTTGAATGATCGAAAAGTGAAGTTGCGTGAGTTAGCTGACATCGTGAAGATATCAAAAAAACGTATTGGCTTTATATTGCATGGGCATTTGACTATGAGAAAGCTCTGTTCAAAGTGGGTGCCGCGTTTGCTCACTGCTGACCAAAAACAAGAACGTGTTGATGATTCTGAGCAGTGTTTGGTCATGTTTAAACGTAACAAACCGGAATTTTTGCGTCGATATGTGACAATGGATGAAACATGGATCCATCACTTCACTCAGGAATCAAAACGATCGTCATCTGAGTGGACAACAACTGGTGAATCTCGTCCAAAGCACCCGAAAGTACAACTATCGGCTGGAAAGGTTATGGTCTCGGTATTTTGGGATGTGCGTGGTGTAATATTCATCGACTATCTTGAGAAAGGAAATACCATCAACAGTGAATATTATATAGCGTTATTGGAGCGTTTGAAGGCCGAAATTGCAAAGAAACGACCGCCTATAGCAAAGAAAAAAATTTGGTTTCATCAAGACAACGCACCGTGTCACAAGTCAATCAAAACAATGGCAAAACTACATAAATTGAACTTCGAATTGCTCCCACATCCACCATATTCGCCTAGCGACTACTGGTTGTTTGCAGACCTCAAAAAAATGCTCGCCGGTAAGAAATTTCGCACGAATGAAGAGGTTATCGCTGAAACTGAGGCCTATTTTGAGGCAAAAGATAAATCGTTCTACAAAAGTGGTATTGAAATTGGATTGCGTTGCTCTTGATGGAGATTACGTTGATGAATAAAGGTAATCTTGAACCAAAAAAACCGTGTTTTCTTTGTTAGGCCCGGGACTTTTCAGCCCATGTGTTATTTGTCTTCAAATTCGATATTATTATTATTATTGTTAAAGATTACATCTATACTATGAGTAACTGTATTTGGCAGCATTACTATGTTGGATATTGTTTTCTATGCATTTTTTCGATGTGTTTTTACATTAATTAATAAATGGTCTTCAAAAGACAAATATGGAAACTTGCATAATGCTGCAAACTTTACATCAATCTTATACAATTTGTGCTACATAATAACATCTCAATCATAGAAAGGTTCATCTTAGAAAAAAACGTATAAATTCAATAACCACAAGTAAAATTATTAAGCAAAACTCCAGGTTATTAAGATAAACACCGGCCGTACAAGAGTTTATTTTTATAAACTAGCGCCAAGTATAAGAAAGGAGACCAAATTAATGGATTGTTTTACAAAATTAGCTTCCCATTGTAGTAGCTATGAATTTAAGTGGTCTACATGCGTGACTTACTCTATTAAAATTAAGTTTTTGCGCAGATTTTCTCCGGAATATAAATCATACTGTACTTCCCCTTTTATGGTTATATGATTACATGATGATTGTATATTTTCAACACGAGTAGATCGATATCATTAAACTAAGAAAAGCTAGAATGTTGTTATTACACGTACGTATTTGTACAGTAATTGAGCGTTTTAATGTGTTCAAGCAATAAAGTTAATTTGTTTATAATTAATTGTTTGAATTTAATTTTATTAATAAATGTTTTAATCTAAAATAGTAAAACATTCGCTCTCTAGAATAATCTAAATCCAATGGAAAACGCATGGAATATTATAAAAAAACAACGATGAAATAAAATTGCAACATACCCAAAAGGGCAGCGGTTATATATTTATCTCTTTTAAGTAATTAATAAGTTAGTAAAGGAAGATCATTTTCTGCTTATTTTACGCAGTGAATTACCTTAATTTCCTAGTGGCCCTAATTAAATAACGACAAACATATCAAAGCAAATATCAAACAACTTTCCTTATCCATTTTATTACATTATCTAACCGTACAAGTCTTGTATCTTGTTTTGCCGGTTCAAAAAAAAAGGGGATTTCGTGGAATACAATATGATCCTCATCCAACATTAACCTATTTAAATTTGGGCGGCAAAACGCTTCTCTAAGCATGAATACGTAATGAAAGCAACTGTCAGTATTAATTTTTTTGTCGGCATGATGCAGGTAAAGGGTGGTAGTATCTTTGGATATACGTATAATTAGCTACTGACTACCGCTCTATTTTAATATTTATGATACTTATGTCCCATTAGAGTTTGTCACGATATGTAATGAATACTGTCTGATTGTAGCACTGAAACTTGGCGGATATGTGTTCTGTTACATTATTTTTCCACCTTTAACGTTAGGAATTTTCTAATACATACAGGATGTTTCAGAGGAAAAGCGAAAGATTTGGAGAATATATTTAGAAGGCCAATATGAGAAAAATATATCAATTTAACATGATGAAACCGGAGGTGATAAAAAGGTCTGGAATATACCAAATCAGAAAGTTTATATTGGACAAACAAAAAGGAGTATCGAAACGAGGTTCAAAGAACATATTAGACACTATCGTTTCGACAAACCTGATCTATCAAGCGTAGCAGAGCATATGGTAAAATCCGGACATAAGATTGATTTAAAAAATCTGACACTACTTAAAAACGTGAACTCGTATAGAGAATTAGATGCGTACGAAACGATATGTATGAAAAAGAACGGAAACTTATTGAACAGAGAACCACCCCCAATTGCACACTCGAGTTTGATGGATTTATTACCATAGGCCCTGTTAAAGATACGGTTCGCTTTCGGTCCATCCTTTCCCGAAAAAGGCATTAGATCACCGAGTAGATTGTAAATAGTCATATGTTTTAGAAATTTTAGAGCCTGCGTAGAAAATAATTTGCATGTGTGATGCAGTTTTTACTCTCAGTCGGTAACACGGTTGACAATGAGAGCCCACGTGCTCTCGTAACGCTGCGTTCCGCATAATTAATTAATTTGTGTGAGTGGAGTTTACTGCTATACCTGTGAACTGCAAATGTATTTATAATTTTCAGTTTTCAATTTAATAATAATAATGCAGTTTTAGTGACTACATGACATAATATTACAGAATAAACACATGTAATTGCAAATTACAAAATTACAATTGGTCCAGAGGTATAAAATAAAAATCACGTCAAACTGAACTGGGTATCGAACAGAAATCTGAACACTTCTTTGAATTGCCGCCATGAATAATCGTTCTGAAACGTGAAAACAAGCCATTGACTTCTTATAGCCCTTGAATTTCTGTAAATGCTAAGGGTTGTATTTAAACATATTGATTCATTTTTCTTATTTTAGCCTCTCATCTTAACATCTCTGAAGAATATCCTGAAAAGCTCACAAGCATCATAGACAGATAGGTAATGCTATTTCAACGTGTTTTGTAACACTTGCATACTTTAAATTATTATTGGGATATTTATGAAACTTCCATATTCCGATATTTCGACAATATGTCTACTGCCGTCTTCAGGGTTTTCCTGATAAAGGCTGTTGCTTTCCAGGTTCATAATTTGATGATTTGTCTGACTATTTGTCTTCGCAGAAAATCAATCCCCACACCAGATGAATTTCACAAAAAAAAAAATGGAGAAGATAAATAGCTAGAAAAATCATTAAATTAATAATGAATCTGGAAAACGATAGACTTTATCAAGGCTACCCTAAAGACGGCGATAGACACAATGGAAATAGCGCATATTATTCATCGTCAATAATATCATATCAAGATTTAAATACTTAACGTACTTCTTCATGAAAAGCTTAGTAGCAGAAGAAACTTTTAATGAAACGAAGAATGATCTAAAGAATTTTATGAGTTAAAATGTCTCAGCACATCAAAAATTAAAAAAATTTAAAAAATCATCGTCTAAAGACATCATATCATCTGGGATTGGAAATATCTATAAGGATATCGGAATTTCTGAGGTTTTGGAGAACTTTTACTGCAGATTTCATCAATTTACCTTAGAAATAAGACGACAAAATCTAAAACATTGCTGGCAAAATAGTTTTCTATTTATGAAAGCGCTGATTCTTTTCATTTGCGAGAAAAAGATCCTAAATGTTATAAGGAATCGAGGATGTGGATGATGGCGTGGCCAAATGTGTTTGAAATAGCCTGGAATTATGTAATTTTAATCTCGGCTTTTAATACACATCCTACGATGTTTTTACCATCTTGTCAAAGCTTAAGTTTTAATCTGAAATTATTAAAGCTCCACTAATGGACGCCATGAACATAATGCCGTTTTTGTGGCAGCACTGGACAGACATTTTTTCAAAGCAAAATGAGAAGTTAATAAAGTGCTTGTAGGTTTTGGTTTATCCCGATTAATAGCAAACTTTACCATTAAGAGTTCTGTGCAAATATACAATTATTGGAAAAGAGTGTGCCACTTGAAATCAACTGGAATTCATTTCCGGATTACCACTAATCAAGCCTTTACGTTGAAAAGTTTCGCCGAGCTTCGGCAAATCATTCATTAGTACTTAGTTTTCCCCAAAGCTTTCGTTTATCAGTTCTTTTTTCGTAAGCTGCAAAATATTCTTTTCGAAACGTCATGATTAGACGTAATTTTCGCGTTAATACTTTATATATTTTTTTAATTTTATAACGTCGATAAATTAAGCGAAACTTTATAGAAGAAATAATATCGAAGTATTGACAATAAAGATTTTATCGTCACTCATGAACTTTGAGGTATTTACGAAGTTAATTTCATATTCGATTAATATCGCTGTTATTTTTTTTAATTACGAGGGTACATGCGCGCAAAATATACGACTGAAAGTTATTAAATTTCGAATCAGTGCGAAAAACTGCAAACAAATTAAAACCAGACAATCAACGTACTATAAAAATTAAAAAGGACAATAAAATTTATATGTTACATATTTTATTGTCCAACCATATGTTACTAACTATTGCTTCTTTTGTGTGGTAAAAATTGAAATTTATTTAATCCAATGTGCTTACTTTTTAAGCATCATTGTATAACGCTGCTCGTTTATCGAAGTTGAACCGCGATTAGCGATCTGAAAATTGTTATTAGTACGTTTGTAAATGTCATAGAACTATGTACAAAGCAATTACTATTACGCCTGACGAAGCTTTTAGGGTAACTCACAATTAGAATGGAATGTTCCACTTCCTTTTTAAATTATACTTTTCAAAATGGATTGAATTTACTTTTTCATGTTTTAATAATAATAATCTTTATTCGTCCAACGATTACTATCACTTACAGGACAACATACAAGCAATTGGTGTAATTACATTGATTATGTATATACCTCATGAGTAATACTATTACAAATCAACACAGATGTACAATACATTTCATAACAATTAACATAATCCTAACATAAACAAATATTCTACGAGTATATTCTGTTGAAATTGGTGACCATATGGAATATAGGCGATTTGGCCAAGATATTTGTATTGTGCCTACACGCCACGAGAAAATCAAGGGATCATGTGTAACATGCTGGTACTCGGAAATCGACATAAGCTAATAATGGTGGTGAATCTATTTCATTAGATAGCAGGTTAAATAAAAATCTTGCGCTGTTTTTATGGCGACGATCTTCTAATGAATCAAAATTATGTTCCTGCAGCAGTGTTACATAATCTGACCCACGATCAGGGTAAGTACCGCTAGCCTTATAGCTAAGGTATTTGAGGAACCGCTTTTGTACACGTTCAATTGGAATCACCTAATATGTGTAGTAAGGATACCAAATTAAGTTGGCATATTCCAATTTAAATCGAACAAGAGTATAGTACAGAGTCCTTACCACTGAGATGTCACGAAAGGCGCGACAAGTTCTTATTAGAAAACCCAAAGATTTAGATGCAGATATGTGATCACAAAAGCTTAGTTTCGTGTCAAAAAGTACTCCCAAATCCCTCACCTTTTCAGTTCTTGCAATAAATGTAGAATCAACAGAGTAATTAAAAATGATCGGATTAGAGCGTCTGGTACAAGAGATCACTAAACATTTGCCAATATTTAGAGATATGCCATTCAGAGTACACCAATCATTAATAAGCGTAAGGTAAGTCTGCAACTTAACGCAATCAACTAGCGAATCGATAACATTGTAGATTTTAAGATCATCAGCATAAGCTAAAGCCTCACATCGCAATTTATCTAGCAAATCATTCAGAAAAATGTTAAATAAGAGTGGTCCGAGATTAGAACCCTGCGGAACTCCAGATAGTATTCTGAAGCGAGTGGACGAATAGCCATTATAAAAAACGTAACCACTCCTTCCAGAGAGGTAAGATGAAATTAATTTCACCAACGCAGGGTAGAAGCCAATTTAGCACAAAGTAACTTGTGATTAATACGGTCAAATGCAAAGTCAGTATAGACGACATCGACCTGTCCTCGCTGGTCCAACACTCCGGATATATACTGAGTGATATTTGCCAAGTTCGTTACTGTAGATCTACCTGACATAAATCCATGTTGATGGATTGACGGAAGTGGTTTAACATTAAAAAAAATATTATTATATAAAATATGTTCAAATACTTTTGCAAAGTTAGCTAAAATGTTTATAGGTCTGTAATTCGCAATGTTAGCCCGGCCACCTCCCTTAAACACTGGCACTATTTTACATTGTTTTATTTAGTGGCAGAATATAAAACAACAGATTGGAAATCATAGCAGAAGAATATTATTATTAATTCATTTTTGTAATTGTTTAATAAAATATAAATGGGCAATATATAATAGCTATATAATAAATTCAATTTATTTAGTTTTATTACATAAAGCTTGTCATTTAAAGAAGTGTGCACCTTCTTCTTTTATTAAATATTCATTCGCTCATTGTAACAATTAGCACGTCTTGTGCATTTCCCAACAAATGTTTTTCTTTAAACCTAAATTACTTTATATTTATATTTTATTATCTATTAAACACTTATTCTCTTTGTATTCCTATTCTATTGAGTTTTTCCATCAAGTTAAAGTAATTTCCATATTTTAAAGAGGATTGTCTCTCATTGGTTATTTTGGGACATTTGAGGTAGCGCCTATGTTTTCTTTCGTGTTAAAAATTCAAAAGGGGAATTAGTATTCCTCCATCTACAGTTGTAATAACACGTGTCCCTTTAGTTAACAATAAAAACGGGTTCTTTTAGCTTCAATTTGGTTATTAAAATGTGTTAACTTCTTGTAGTAGAATAAATTAGTTTTGGTCTGCATACATTTCTTCTTTTTAAACATCTATATATATATAAAATCTCGCTCTGGCTGGCTACCTCTTGCATCCACTTATTTTTGTTTTCCTTTATTCTCTATCAGATCTTGTGCAACCTTTCATTCTCTTTAAATATGTCTAGTGTTTGTTTCGCCATGTTCTGTATAAGAGGGATAGCACTACAATCGTCTTGTAAAATTTTATTTGTGTACCCTTTCTTGTTTTGTTTTTTAACGTTCTGCTAATTGTTCCACAGATATGTGTAAATTTATTCAGTTTTTCTTCTGTCTTTGTGTCAATCATAAGATACATCACAGCCTAAGTACTTAAAGCGTTTCACCTATTCCAATCCAGTATTGTTTACGATCATTTTTGTTTTAATTAGATATTTAACCAGAAAAGCCATGCTTTTGGTTTATTTGCCAATATTTTCATTTCATAATTTTGACAGGTTTTTTGTAATGTATATATCCCTTGTTGTAGATCATAGTATTCGTATTCCTTTAGGGCATTTCTTTTTCATTCCCTTATAATAGCATCAAATACATGTTAAATAATGTTACCGACACACCAGACTTGTCTCCTTTGTTTGTTGCTATTTCCGTACTTAATCTTACGCCTATATAGTGTATAAACTCTATATAGCTCATATTAAATGATGCGGATATCCCTGTGCTTTCATAGTACCCCACAATTTAGATCTGTTTACATTATCGAAAGCCTTCTTGAAGTTTATAGCTTATAAAATCACTGGAACTTATTCCTTGCGAGATTCTAACTTCACACATTTCCCTCACAGTCTATTTTTAGTGCTGAATAGTGTTTAATATTTTCTGTGTACCTTTTTCCCCGAATGTTTTTCAGTACAAGGATGAGAAGACAGAGATGGAATAAATTGATAACCAAAATCCTTTTAAAACGTCACAAATATAATTGAAATACAGTTTATTTTTAGAAGCATTTAAAATTGATTCATACTTTTTTTTCCAGTCGAAGCTTCTACGATTTTCCGCTAGGGTGAGAGATATTATTATGTGTCCCGGTTTATCTACAACTTCGAAAATCTAGTTAGGTAAGGAGCGCATTTTATTTTAACCGAGAAAAGGGTTAATAATAAAACGTGAATAGGACATATTGCGCGAAATGTTTTCAATCTCGTTTAATGAGCTTGTTTATCCATATCAAATGGATTTACCACCATTAACGTTCATTTAGAAATTGCACCCGACGTTTTAGAGGGAAGAAACAACGGCTGGTTAAAAAAAATTTATTATTCATATATTCATAAAACTTACCTCAATTCTTCTCTTCGTTTGTGCACGAGAACAAAAACGATCTGAAACAATAAAAATACTGCATTATTTTGACTTTTTTAACACAAAAACAAAGGGAAAATGTGGGTAAATGAGGTGGAATTTTAATATATTCTGTTTTTTAAAGGCGAATTGAGAGATATTTTAGGGAGCTACTGCAATTATTTCAGCAGCATTTAATTACCCTATAAAAATAGATTGATATTACAAACGTATTATTATATTACATCAACCATTACATTCTTAGAGAATTTTGAATGGTCTATTCAGCAAATTATTTATTAGTTAAACCAACTGGCGTACTCACACTACCGGTGGTAAATGTTTACCCACCTGCATGATTAGAGATTATTCAAAGAAAGTATTTCTTCTTCTATGTGTACGTTTGCATTCAGCTTTCGCGTTGTAAGCAATGTATTCGGACATTAGACGAATAATTAGATTTAAGATATATTCGATTTTACATTTTTCCACTGCGTACGTATATGTGTGTATATTCAATTATAGCTTACTATTATACATGTAATATCCATACTCAGGCAGACACTCTAATATAGTGGAAACTCTAGCAATAATAGTTTTGGAACATTCCGGGTGTAGTTGCAATTAGTCTAACGATTTATGTATTTCTCAGTTGTCTGTATAACAAAAGCAAGAATACAACTTTATTAAGGAAAGTTTCCTTATGTAACGTACTAACTTTAGATGGTATTTTTTTGATATATATATGTATCAAGTAGAGGTTCTTTCCTGCAAGGATAAATAGAATTTGACGCTTCAACTAAGCGTTATTAATTATATAACGTCTCTACACGTCTTGCGTAATATCTACAAAGGAAATAATAAGAGAAGTTTTACAAGTAATATAATGCGGCTGTTATGGGAAGCGGGTGTCGGCAACAAACCGATAGATTTTGTTTTGCGCTGAAGAAAACTAAAATTATCGACCTAATGAATTAATATCTATGTGGTTTACTGTAAAAGAACAGATCACCTTGAAAGTGGTTTTATTTTACGAAGGTATTGTGCCAAGATACCTCTTTGATTGCTGTCTCTTAGCTAATACTTAGAAATTGAAAAGTTCAATTATTAATTTCAATGGAGGAGCTTGGTATAAGAGCAACACATTTCAACGGGGTTACAGCTACCTCCAAAAAATATGCATAATTTTTATTCTTTTGTAAATAACTCGAAAAATGAAGGTTAGGGTTTATTTACCGCAGTGTTAGTAGATTTTTTAACCCATTTCTAACAATAGAATACAATGCTACTATTATTAACACGACTTTCATTACAATACCAAATCATAAATACGCTTTAAAATAAATTCTTTATTCATTATTATTGATACTAAGGATTTGTTATCACATGTAATCCAGTGTTTACATTTGTATGAATTATGGATGTTAGGGTGTATAATAACTGATGCAATTTTACTAATTAATGATAGTTTTTCTTAATAGAAGATATATCTGTGCGATATATATATTCTGATGTCAGTAGCATAAGGTATGACTTGTTCTACATCTTTGGAACATCCTCATCAGTAAGGGATGTTAAGGACTAACAATTTCTTTTCTGTTTTTCAGATAAGTAGCTAAAGTTTGTGTATTATCCAATAGATATAATGTGTGCAGATACAAAGTGTCCAATTGCAAGTGCACCGGGTTGGCAACAGAAAAATCCCTGCTTCGAAGAAAAATTGTTGAGTTTTATTTCTATATGTTGGACCCGCCCCTCAACTGTCAGTTTTCAGTCATTATATCTATGGTCATTATTGTATTTATGTTTTTGTTAGTGCTTTTATCAGCTTTTGCATTTATTTCTTTAATAGGTACCCTTTAATCTGTTGTCTGTAATTATTATACAAACTGTCTTTTTGAAGACAATGCCGCTTACATTACAGCAAGATACACTTATTGTGATGGCGCATTTACGAAGTGCGACATTAACCGAAAATGGAAGCTGGGAATATTCACTACGCGCTTATGAAGCATTTAAGTGTCATCGTAATAGACTGGTAAAGAGGTTTATGGAAACTGGTAGCGTTACAAAACGGAAGGCTGATCAAGCACCATCTGTGCTGACTCAAGATAGAGTGGAGTAACAAATCTGTTAGAAAATTGGCACTGCAAACAGTTACCCGTGTGATTCAGAGAATATTCCCTTTTCATATTTATCAAAATTGTAGGTATTTCTTGTGGAAGTGCACATATGGCCGTAAGGAAGAAATTGTATATGCATCCCTACAAAATTCTAGTTATGCAACATTTACGTGTGCAAGATTTTGAACAACGACAAAATTTCTATCACTGGTTTAATGAAACTCTAGGAGATCATGATTTAGATCGCAGCTCTTTTTCTGATGAAGCCTGGTTCCATTTGTCAGAATACGTAAACTCCCAAAATTATCGTACATGGTCAGCAGAAAATCCACATGTTTTTGTAGAAACTGATCTCCACCCTATTAATGTTGGCGTTTGGATGGCCATGTCAAGAAGGCGAATTATAGGACCAATCTTTTTTCACAACACAATAAATAGAGTGCGATATAGAGAAATGCTACTAGAACCGTTTATAATTAGCTTAGACGATGAAGAACTAACTCGTGGATATTTCCAGCAAGAATGTTATGAAGATATATTGATAAGTTATATATTTACCGGATTTAACTCCTCTGGATTCCTTCCTATTTGGTTATCAAGTTTAAAGCAATCGGCTTCACAATTTAGATGAGCTACAAGCTGCAATAGCACATGAAGTGCAAAATATTACAGAAGAAATGCTGCAGAATGTGTTCAATAATATAAGAAGATGAGTACATTTATGTTTGCAACATAATGGTGTAGATTTTGAAAAGTCTTTTGCTTGTTACAACTGTAGAATTTGATATTTTTTTATGTATTGAGATTTTATTGTACTGCTTTTTCTTTTTTGTGAAAAACTTATGAAAATAAATTTCTTATACTTATTTGGAATTTCTAAATTTCTCAATTGTATGGTTAGTATTTATCTATCTATCTATATCAAGTTAGTAAATTTAATGATCATCAGTATTTCCTATTTCTTAAAAAAAAGTTATCAATTCAGCCATGGAATAGAATACAATGCATGAAATTTAATTATAGAGGTTGTGAATATAAACTATGCTAACATAATGTTTACATAAGATATTCATTTTTGACAACAAAACATAATAAGAATGAAGTTACCAAGTCAAGGCAAGCAATATTACAGCTTCACC
The DNA here is from genome assembly GCA_023509865.1 of Trypoxylus dichotomus. Classification (NCBI taxonomy): domain Eukaryota; kingdom Metazoa; phylum Arthropoda; class Insecta; order Coleoptera; family Scarabaeidae; genus Trypoxylus; species Trypoxylus dichotomus. The sequence goes on along the minus strand of CM042083.1, from coordinate 4,561,330 downwards.
AAATTAAATCTGGTGTTGCCAACCTGGTGCACTTGACCTTGGACACCCAATATTTTCATCAAGTCATCAAGTTACACATTTTGATAAATGGAGGCGTTAAATCTAATCATTAAACATGCAGTGGGAATATGTTGTATAAATGTTGATACGTATGTGTGTCTATAAATTGCATAACTACAAAAAAATAAAGGATAGATATTTTAGAACCTCACTGTATATTCCCCAGTATAACAATAAGTCGTAAGAATATGCGACAGTAAATTTTATACTCTGTTTCTTATTTTATTACAGCTTTTGTTAAATATCGATCGCGTATATATAAAATATATTTTGCTTATATTCAATATTTCTAGCGGGTTCGGGGCATATTTATTGTTATTATGCTTCATATTTCTATCGAATGGTTCCCCAAAAGGGGCGGCGTTTCAGTGGCAAATACTCAGTTTAGAAATTATATCGGTCTTTATAAAAAAGCCGGGGTAGAAAAGGGTGTATATATATATGAGTGTGACCCTCGGAAAATATACACTGCGGCCATATATATTCCGCGAAACATATATTACAGTACTATGTACGTCCGTCCATGTTGAAATGAACTGATAAGGCAGGAAGCTCTGTACATCCTCCAGCGAGATGATTCAATGGACGGATGTTACGCGGAAGTGCCTGAATCAAGGGTTAGAGGTCATAGTAAACTAAACTGTTTACTCAATAGACCTTATTAGTAACCGCTTTTATGGCGCGATTATATAACGGAACATTAGAAAATACTCTTGACATGAAACAGAAATTCCGTTAAACGTATGGCTTCAGGAAGTTAGGAATATGCAAGGGGCGGACTATTACGCTAACACAAAAGATAGACCGCATTATAATATATGCATAACTGGGTTAGTAGGAAACAAAGGGCTCAAATCGTTTGAAGAATAACCATTGTACCGGCGGAGAGTATCCCTCGGATGTACCTATTTTAGTTTGATTTCTACCTTTCCGTTTAGAGAAAAATTTTAACCTCGAACTCTACAGAGTGTACATTAAATTAGTAAATAATTAATTTATTAATAGAAAGAATGTTGGCTATATTACATTGGTGAAATTTAGGCCATGCAACTGTCAAATGGAAACATTTTAAATATCAAAGACACCCTATATAAATTTCTCCATATGCATAGAAATAAAATGTGAATAAATATTTATGATGTGACACAGCGGAATCCTACAAAGGCAAACGGCCGTGAAAACCTGTTAAAAATGAAGATACATCCTTTATACTAAATTTGAACTGACGACTATAGAAATTGAAAGCACATAAATTGATAACATGTCGGTGGTATAGTCGTACTTAAATTCGAAACGTCCTTAATTATTATTTAGTTTTATCAGAAGGAAAAGGACGAATTGAAAATTGAAAAGTCATTGAAAATGGTGAAAGGGGAAAGTTTTTCACGTTATGATCGATTTCCATTTAACAGGAAGCGGTTTTCATCTCCTTCTATATCTAGGCCTCTTGCTTTATATTTGGATAAAATAGGCACCTTATATCGCCTTAGACTTTTCGACGTGAATTATTTAGATCGGGCATGTAATATTAAAACCACTTGGCAGAGTTATTTTTTTACGCCTTGCAGCATCTGTACGAATTGCTAACGACATTAGAAAGAAACAAAAGAACGCCGACACATGCTGACTACGTTACCAATGTCCCGAACACTCCCGCAGTCTTTTACTGAACGGGCGCTATACGTGCTTAAAATACTAGAGCAGGAAACAAATCTGAAAGGAAAATAATCTCTATTTGACCGGAATATGTATGACCTTTACCTCGAACGGAGCATATGAGCATCGCGATAAAAAAAAGCCAACCACCCTGACAGTTGTTCACCGTGCGATAGCACGGTGGCGGGATTTCCCCCGACGCTACTCCCCCACCACTCTTTGATATACAACATTTACATTTAAATAAGCACTATGCATTTAATAGAGATGATGATGAAAGTGTTTAATTAGTGAACGCTCCATTTAGTCCTGATATACACGCTTAGCGTAGATTTTGCTCGATGGGGGTTAAAAGGTAATGAGTTACGCTATTACGTGGAGAGGACAAAGAAAGTGAATGTTGCGGAAATTAGAGCGAGTTCAAAGGTAAAAATTTTCGAATCTATATCAAATTAATTAATTCTAAATTAAATCATTCGAATATTAAACGAAGTGCATAAAAGAATTGGTGTAAATTGATGCAATTACAATAAAACTTCTATCAAACCATCACTTCTAGCAGAACAAAAATAAGGCTTTGCCGGAACCAAGGAAATTGTATGATGTATTCGAAAGTACGTTATAACACATGGGCTGAAAAGTTCCGGGCCTAACACATAGATGACGCTAGTTTTATTGCAGTCACCTTTCTCTCAGTTAGTACTAACCTTCAAAAGATTGGCTGATATTATCACCACCCCCTTCACATTGTCTTTCTCGTTAATGATTTCACCAATACTATGAGAAAAGCTGTATTTATAGCGTTCTTATCTTTATTATTATTTTCTAGGCATTCTTTTACATGTGTTTTCTTTGTTAGATTTGTGTTTACTACTAAGTAACTAGTTTTACATGTGTGCATTCATTATAACACATGGGCTGAAAAGTCCCGGGCCTAACAAATAGATGACGCTAGTTTTATTGCAGTCACCTTTCTCTCATTTAGTACTAACCCTCAAAAGACAGCTGTTAAAATTTCATGATATTCTATTCATTAGTTTGTGAGTTATTGTGCTAAGAATCACGCTACTTTTGTTATTTTCAAAACAATGGATTAAAAACAATTTCGTATTTTAATTTTACACTGCTTCTTGATGGGAAAAAATACCGTTCAAGCGAAGCAATGGCTTGAAAAGTGTTATGGGGACTCCGCTCCGTCAGAAACAACAATAAAACGTTGGTTTGCTGACTTCAAACGTGGTCGTAGAGACACCGATGATGCAGAACGCAGTGGACGTCCAAATGAGGCGGTAACACCAGAAAACATCAAAATAATCCACAAAATCGTTTTGAATGATCGAAAAGTGAAGTTGCGTGAGTTAGCTGACATCGTAAAGATATCAAAAGAACGTATTGGCTTTATATTGCATGAGCATTTGGCTATGAGAAAGCTCTGTTCAAAGTGGGTGCCGCGTTTGCTCACTGTTAACCAAAAACAAGAACGTGTTGATGATTCTGAGCTGTGTTTGGCCATGTTTATACGTAACAAACCGGAATTTTTGCGTCGATATGTGACAATAGATGAAACATGGACCGATCACTTCACTCCGGAATCAAAACGATCGTCATCTGAGTGGACAGCAAATGGTGAACCTCGTCCAAAGCGCCCGAAAGCACAACAATCGGCTGGCGGTATTTTGGGATGTGCTTGGTGTAATATTCATCGACTATCTTAAGAAAGGAAATACCATCAACAGTGAATATTATATAGCGTTATCGGAGCGTTTGAAGGCCGAAATTGCAAAGAAACGACCGCATATGGCGAAGAAAAAAATGTTGTTTCATCAAGACAACGCACCGTGTCACAAGTCAATCAAAACAATGGCAAAACTACATGAATTGAACTTTGAATTGCTCCCACATCCACCGTATTCGCCAGATTTGGCTCCCAGCGACTACTGGCTGTTCGCAGACCTCAAAAATATGTTCGCCGGTAAGAAATTTCGCACGAATGAAGAGGTTATCGCTGAAACTGAGGCCTATTTTGAGGCAAAAGATAAATCGTTCTACAAAAGTGGTATTGAAATGTTAGAGCGGCGCTGGAATGATTGCGTTGGTCTTGATGGAGATTACGTTGATGAATAAAGCTAATTTTGAACCAAAAAAACCGTGTTTTCTTTGTTAGGCCCGGGACTTTTCAGCCCATGTGTTATACGAGTCTCTTATAAGCAAGCTCTGCTGCACTTACTATTTTAGTTTGATTGTGTTGATGTAGAAGAATTCGCTGCAGTATTGTGTCAGTTGCACGCCTTCCATTGTTGACTCACAAGGAATGATTACCGGTTGGTAGAGTATGTTGAGATTTGAAAATTAAATTTTTCACCTTCGAAAAATGGTGTTAGTAGAAAGAATGGCTAAAGTTTAACAGCCTGCGAAACATATGGTGGAGGCGCCGGATATCACCATTGATCATCAATGAACCTGTCCATGTAAATATTTTCTAAATACCTTTTAGCTAATGTAACATCTGCTGTTGGTTAAATCACACCCAGGTAAATAATTAAACGATTTTAATTTTGTTTTATATAGACACCTATGGAAATCTTTCATTTAATATCTTCATATATACGTATACATATATATTCAATTCAGTTTGCGGAAATTTGTAAATTTCTTCCAACTACTAATTTAACACCACACACGGGGCAAAATTCTCTATCTCTAGAGTCTGCCTGTTCCAGATTTCAGCTAATCAGTTGGCAGTCTTCAGAATCCATGTACATTTCGTCGCCATCGCCACTCTGAAGTTTTGAATTTTAAATGTTCTGGATTGCACCCGTGGGACCTAACTCAAGGCATTCTTAACCAAATCCTAATGAGGAACACTCAAAACTAGACCCGACGTGTTTACTGCGAATTCCTGTTAGAATTTCCCTCCTGTTCAGCGACGGTGTTCCCCGCGCCCCGTCACCTTGACGCGAAATATACAAAAATAAATCTTATTTAAGTAGTTACCTACTTTCCCGATGTTATTGCGGCAAAGCTGGTAACGGATTCGTTTCTCTTTGTCAACCGGTTAAATCTTTTGCGTAAATTTTTTAACGCGCGCTATTTTAGAATCGTAAAAATGGAAAATTAGGCTTTAAATTTAATAATGGAGTGACTATAAATTCCGCTTACATTTTGCGGTAAACTCCTCTGACAGTGCTTTATTAATGTTATTTTGAAATATTAATGAGTTTAGCATGGACTCGCTGTTCAGCTTCTAATTATTAAAAAATATTAGATTTATGGCTTCAGTTTAATTTTTTCTTTTTTTTGGTTGTTCTTCATCCATTTCAATTTAATTAAAATTCTCTAAGGTGATTAATGAATTATAGTCAACGTTGAGAATATGTGCAATGAGCGACAAGCAGAATAACTAGAAAGAATTCTCCTACCAGACCTTCCTACTTATTGTCCATGAAAAAAGTAATAACATTTATCATAAAAACTTTATAAAACATACAGTCTTAATCTAATTTTTATGCTGTTTGTGACTTATTATTAAAGTTGGCCAAACCTTCGGCGTGCCAGGTCCGGACTCATCCGCACCCACGACCGATACGAGAGTCTGTCTCCGTTTCCCTGCTGTGTATACATGTATTTATACTTCATTATACAGATAAACATTTTAACAGTTTATCTGTATATATAGGGCTAGCGCAAGATGCAAAAAAAGAGACGCGATTGTACCAACGAGGTTGTGAAACCAAGTATCCCTAATATCACGATGACCGTCCAACAGGAGTCCGAATGTGCTTACAAACGACAACGGCCACTGTAGTCTCGGTGACCGTTAACTGGTAGCCGAATGAGCATACTTGTAAAGATAGTCGCGTGTAAACGTCAAAATCTCGACGACCGTAGCCTCGGTCACAAACGAGAGCCAACCCCATCTACTTGTGAAAACTGCCAATATTCGTACGACGAAGTTATATGGGTCTAAGTTTAGGCTCTTGTAGTGAATATTGTAAATCGCTGAATGCATACATACATAATAAGGAATGTACATATATGTTATAAAACAAAATATTATATATTATGCACAGCGGAAATAAATGACAAAATATTATTTATAAATTTTATAGAGAAAGAAATTCGAGAGAAGTACCAATACAAGTCAAATCAACTATTTGCACAAGAGACTAAAAACGAAATAGGGATTGAGGACAAATGGATAAGATTCAAAAACATCATACTGAAGGCGGCACAAGAAAGCTGTGGAATAACAAAAATAGCAAATACGTACACAAAAAGAAGCAAATGGTGGACAGCAGAAATACAACTCAAAGTGAAAGATAAGAAAAATAAATGGATCAGATATATGCATACCAGGAAAGAGAAGGATTACAATATGTACAAAATGGCAAGAAAAGAAGCTAAAGAGAGTATCAAGAAGGCCAAAGAAAATTCTTGGAGAGAGTTCGGAATAAAATTGAGAGATAACTATAGAAAAAACCAAAAATTATTCTACGGAACAATAAAACAATTGAGACAGAAGAAGGCGCCGATATTGAAAAATATAAAGGATGACAAAGGAAATATACTAACTGAGGAAAAAGAAATAATGGAAAGATGGAAACAGTACTTTGAAGAACTCACAAAAATAAAACAAGACGGATACATAAGAGAAAAAGAGCATAAAATAAAAAACCACGATGAACGTATCACACCAATAAGCGACGAAGAAGTCAGAGAAGCAGTTAGCAAACTAAAACTAGGAACGGCAGCCGGGGAGGATGGAATCACAGCTGAAATGATAAAATATATGGGAGACAAAGGTAACGAAGAACTACTTCACCACTTAAACAACATTATAATAAAAAAAGAAATACCTAAGGAATGGAATATGGGAATAATTATGCCCATATACAAAAAGGGAGACTCTAAGGAATGCTCAAACTATAGAGGAATAACATTAACTAGCATCCCAGGAGAAGTATTGACCAGAATACTAGAAAAAAGACTCCGAGAGAAACTGGAAACAACACGAGAAGATACTCAACATGGATTTAGAAAAGGAAGAAGCACCCAGGACTTAATATTTGTAATCAGACAATTAGGAGAAAAATTAATAGGGAAAGGAAAGGAAATACATATATGTTTTATAGATCTTAAAAAATCTTTTGATAGGATAAGAAAAGAAGATGTATGGCAGAGCTTGGAAAGGAGAGGTTTAGAGAAAGGAATGATAGAGATGATTAAGGCATTGTATAAAAGCAATAAGAATAAGGTGAGAACTTCCAATGCAGAATCAGCTGAATTCGAATCGCAAATTGGATTAAAACAGGGATGCGTATTGAGCTCATTGTTATTCTCTATATTAATAGGCGACGCTGTTAAAAAATCTAACCAAAAAGGAGAAAATATGTAACTAGAAAACTGGAAAATTAATCCAATTAACGTACAGGAACTAATGTTTGCAGATGATATGGTACTGATAGCACGACATACAAAGAAGAACTAACAAAGATAAACATGGAGATAAACACGAGGAAAACAAACACAATGATAATAGCAGCAGAAGAAAGAAAACATAGCACCAAAATCGGGGAAAAAGCATTGGAACAAGTTAAAAGTTACAACTACTTAGGAACAATCATTGAAGACAATGGGAGAATAGAGAAAGAGGTAAATGAGAGAATAGAGAAATCCGCAAAAATATATAATATATTGAGAAATTCGTTTCTGGATAAAAAAGAAATACCAAAAAAAAATAAAGACAGAGGTGTATAAAAGAGTGGTCAGACCAACATTAACATATGGTAGTGAGTCATGGATAACCACGAATAGAATCAAAAGCAGAGTTACGGCCATGGAAATGAGATTCCTAAGAAGAATAGAAGGAGTAACTAGAAGAGACAGAATCAGAAACACGACAATCACAAATAGTCTGGGTATCAAACCAGTAGAAGTGGTCATAGAAAAGAGACAACTGGGATGGCTCTGACATCTACATAGAATGGAAGAAGATCGAATCACAAAGAGAATATTTGAAGCCAAAACAGGATAGGTAGACCCCGAAACACCTGGAAGAAGCAGGTGTATAGAACATTGTAAAAGAGAAGTATGGGATGGATTGAAGCTAAACAACTGGCTCAAAACAGGAACCTGTGGAAGATAAAAATAAGAAATAAATAGTCCGACACCGCAAGGTATAAAGGACATACGATTAAAAAAAAAATTATAAATATAGTAAATATGTAGTACAAGGAAAGTATTGACGAAACAACATTACAAGAAGTAGAGATAAAAGGCTTGGATCAAGTGCTGTGGTTCCACACTTTTCTCTAGATGGCTTTTGTATGCATCATTTCCATGGATAACAAGATTATAACAAATCAGCTAGTCTAAAAGTTCTTTTCCGTGTTCTAACATCTTCTTTTCATAGATCGTATGTTTCTCCTTTTTCACATGTGTCACTTCTTATACGGCAAATACCAAATATACATTCGTATCGGGAAATCGACTACTGATATGTTCCCTTAAATTAAATAGAAAGGAAATCGCGTTTTCTTTATTTACACCGAAATGGGTACCTTCTTTTTCTTTTTGTTTTAAAGACGCGTGTTCTATCATACCCCACAATATTTCGTTCTACGAATTTAAATACAGCATTGACGATCTGCCTCTAAATCCCTACGCATTGATAGTATCTCCGCTACAAGAATCTTTTGTTTAAAATACGTACATATGTCATTTCGAATAAATCATCTTGATATGGGTTTGTACGATTTGCCTTTAACAATAATAATTCTAAAGGCCATATAACAGATGTGATGTTTGAATATACAGATGAAAATTATATTACCATATTGATAAATCTAAAAGGGAACTGTACTTATGGTTTGTAACCGAAGACAACGTGAAACGAATCAACATTTTAATAATATTATTCTTCGATCAAAACCATGCTTTTTAAATGAATTCATATTTTTGTTGAAAGTAAGACAAAAACAAATGTAATTTCAGTTTATTCAAATTAAATTATCCATAATTGCGTACAAATATTCTAGATTTAACGCCCAAACTTCGCAGCTCTGGAACAAAAGGCCATTCGATTCACCCCAAAATTTAATTGCAGCATATTGTAAAATAAACAATTCATCGACGAGGTGTTATCTTTCATTAGAAATCAGCTGAAATACCTATTTTTGGTCTCGCATTTATCTGCGGTATTTAATGAACCACATTTGTTTTTATTTTATATATGTATCGCACTGTTGCCTACGTTAGCATTTTGTATATTAAAAATACAAAGTTAAATATTTCGGTTCGTTTTCACGAACATAAAAGGAAAAAAGATTACAATTATTTAATTGAAATACCTTTAAAGTACACTAATATCAGACATCGTAGTATTACAGAAGAAGTAATTACTGGGACAACCAACCATACATTCCATCCGATACATGCATGCGTTTAAAGGGAACATGGTAACAGTCTCTCTAGTTGTAGTAGATTCTAACAGTCATGAAACTATTTACCGAACTATTCCTATAACTTCAGTATATTTGAAAGAATTTAATGGATAAAGTGTGGCAACCTGAAAGGGCATCTAAATCTAGTGCAAGACAATAGAATAACTAGCGTCTTTTAAGTACTATTATAAATCAATTTAATGGTGTAAAGTGAATTAAATTAATTAATTAGTGACTTAGATACACGATGTCGTAGTGCAATGATTTATTACATTTTTCATTATATACGTAGTATTTAGCGTTGCCAAACTATATTATAATCCCCCCCCCCCTCCACCCAAAGAAACATACACTACCGCTCAAAAGTGTTTAGGCACCCCTGTTTTCATGGATTATTCATATAGTATTATGTTTACCAAAAAAATATTATAATAAAATGAAATACGTATTTAAAATGTAGTTCAGTAAGATAAACACCCATAAACTGTTTATTGCGGTGCAATTACAATAAGAATCCCTCTGAATTTACTGGGTAAATTTAGTCATCTGTTAGATTGTAGGTAATAATGTTTAAATTACCATCCTAGAAGATTATAGTGAAATCTGTAACCTATGGTCAGTTGCAGTGTGGTATTTACTCTCTAAATTTTATCTTCCAGCAAGATAATGACCCAAAACATTCCTCTAAATTATGTAAAGACTATTTACGCCATTTAGAAGAGGAAAGAACGCTCAGAATTATGGAATGGCCTCCCCAGAGCCCCGACTTGAATCCAATCGAGTTACTATGGGAAGAACTAGATCGGGAAGTACGGATATCGGCTCCGATATCAGCTACTGACGTGTGGAACAAATTGCAATCGAGTTGGACCTCAATAACACAAGAAACTCTGGCAAAACTTATTGCGACAATGCCTCGATTGTGTGCTGCAATTATTAAATCAAGAGGAGGTCACATAGTTGAAAGCAAAATTTAAATTAAACGTTTTAATTTTCACATTTATTTAACATATTTTTATTCATGTACGTGTAACTGTACATAAAAAATAAATATTATTAACATTTTTGCTGCCAATGAGAGTGCCCAAACACTTTTGAGCGGTAGTGTATATACTTCTTCGAACTTCCCTAAATGTCCAACTAATATCTGAAAAGGTAATAGAGCAGCAGCTTAAGTACTAAATATGGTAAAATGCTAATTTGAATATACAAGATGATTCAGAGATTTCAAATATAAGTAATAATAATTGATATTAAGCTCCAAAATAATTATTTCTAGAAAAAGAAAACCTTCTTTCTAGTTAATGTTATTCAGGGAAGCTTTAGATCACACAGAATCTGGAATTCTTCTGAATAATGTTCGCTATGTAGACCATACGGTTATTTTCGCTGACAACTTGGAACCAAATGCTATCTTCAATCATACAGAATACGTTTCTAAAACCAAAATTGGCACAAGAGGAATAATCTAGACTGTATTCGTTTCTAAAGATTTGAAAACATGTGAAAAGTATAATAACTATCGCTAAATTCTCCTCTAATTTTGGAATATGAATTATTTTACCATCATGGATAATTTTCCTACAATCTAATCATCAAAATCTTCAGTTGTATATGCATTTCGACATATTTTAGATGACTTAGATGACTACGGAGGTAGGTCATACCTTTCGGACCCTTCCCCTTGTCCAAATCATTCCATGACAGCTCGGTATGGAGTTTAGATCAAGGCTTTGGGGCGGCCATGTCATTATTTGTAAAGTACCATTATCTTGTTCTTCATTTAAGAAATTGCTGAGTGTTCGGGGTCCTTATCCTTGACGAATACAAAATTTTCGCCGATTAAACGTTATCTCATTGCATTGTTTTTGGTAAACGTTCCAAAGACACTTTTCTTGTATTAAAACTGCAATATCACTAAATAAATTTGTATGTAGATATTTATGCACATATTCGCAATGTTTATTTATCCATAAAAATCTGAAGAGTAGTCATTACTTAAACTGTTGTATTTAACAAGAGTTCTTCTGAATAACCCTGTATAATTGTAATAAAGAAGTGGTCATTGATCAATATGCATGATGTAACCTCCTTAAAATAAGAATCTAAAAGAAAAAGAGGGAACCAAAAGTGACAAAGTTTATTTGCGAATTTCCTTAGACACTTACTTTCGATGCTGTTGGATATTGGAATTTTCTACTGCCAAGTTAGATAACAATGGTTCGACTTAGATCCTTCTATTACATAGATATACGCAGCTCTCCTCGTTTCGAAAGTATTAAAAGATTACTTTAGCGTGCGAAAAAAAGAGTAATTCGTTTCTTGAAAGGTTTTTAACGCTCACGTCGGAAATCGTAGCATCGAAATTTACGGTCTTCTTTTTAGGCAAAGGTAACGGATCGCAGTTAGTTCTTTTCACGATTTGGAAACTCACCCTTGTCTATGGTCACTATCGATTACGCTTTTATATTCGAATTAATTGAGACGATATTTGATTAGTTGATTCTTGTAACCGCGACGAAATTTATACTAAAACCTAAGATTCCACTATCTTGACGGAAATGATGCTATTTGCGTTAATATTTGCACAACACGTACTAGCACAGCAATTAATTATCTGGTACGCGTTCATATCTCCTTTTAGAAATTGTGTTTTGTTGCTTTATTAATAACAATTAATTCTAGAATCTATTTTGTGAGTGGTGGGGGTTTGTAGTGTATTGCAAATTTATAAATTGTTGCATGTCGCAGTAATCGTACAATGTTATACTCCTACCCAATGGTTTCAAAATATGAAATCTTCATCACTTTAACAAAAAAGCTATCAAGGCCGAATTTATGTTAATAAGAAATAAGCTTGAAACCCTCAATAAACATGTAGGCAAAACTATGAATGTAATTCCACAAGTAATAGTAAAAAATATACAGCGTGTTTCAAAACATTACCAAAAAAACTATCAAGATCGAATTTATGCAAATAAATAATAAGCTTGAAAGCTTCAATAAACATGTGGACAGAAATGCTCTCTTTCTACCCCATATCTCGATTAATTTCCTCTCAATTTTAGTAGATAATCCTGTTTGCAATTGCTGTTTTGTTAATTGTTGTTAGACCACTTCATTCAGACAGTCTTATACTTTGCCCAAAGTATCTGAAGACGTTCAATCATGCTTGATTTCGCGTATCGTTTGCAAATAGAGGATTTAATGAACAGCCCACTAGAGTAGCTGATCTGTCGCCGATGTTTTTTCTTACTTAGAAGATTAAAAAGCCTATATAAAGCCTGTATGTTACGAAAATTTATGTAATATTATTTTTAACGTATTTATCAATTAGTTATAATTTAAAAGTGAGGGCCCCTTCCTCTCCCCTCAAAAGTAAAATTTATTTTATTTTATTTTGAAAATTTACTATTATCGTGAATAAAACGTAATGCTATTAAAAAATCAAGATAGCGACTGGGCTATCAATCTGAATACTTATTTCATTCAAAATAATCAAAACACGAAGTTTTAATATAATTAATTGAATCTCTTAGACGCCATAGCATCGTCTTCAGATCTTCTGTTGATCCTGCATATTCCAACTGGTTCAAGTCTTGTAAATCTTATCGAAGCTCCGAAACCAATATAATCAGCAGCATTACATGAACAAGTCTTCGAAAGGATACATTTTACAAAAAGATCTTTGACTTATTAGTAATAATATTTCATTTCCAATGCAACCCTAAACCAACATCGTTGATCATATATTCATTAAGAGTTTTAACCTTGTTTTTAGGTAGTTCCTGATAGTTTGTCGATGAAGTTCTAAAGCATACTGTATAGTAATTTTCTCCTCGTAATATACAAGGATTATAACTTCAAATATAATATAATTAAATAAATAATACTTCAAACTGTGTTCTAAAAAAAATATTTCTGCTATAGTTTCCGAAATATTTACAAGAAAACAAAAGCAAAAACTTTCAAAATGCCAGTGTTCACTTATAAGTCAAATTCAACAATTCAACGTATATTTAAATGTATTGTAATTTATAAATGGTTTCAAAATATTAAGAAACTTAAAAATAATTTCGTAAAAAGATTAACTTTATATACGAGAAACAACAACGGTCCCAAAATATAACCCTGCGGAGTTCCTACTAAAACTCTTTGAATTCCATATTTCGGCTCTTCTAAATTTCCCGAGTACTTGTATGTAACCGCAATGACACAATAGTATATTCTTCTCCCTTCTCAATATACGGGCGAAACAAGGACATTAAAGGTGTAAAAATTTAGATGGCCTGGACGAAGGAGAAGGATGTGTTGCGGTTAGGGTAGCGGGATAAGCGGGAGAAAGGACGATAGGTGGAAAGGTTGGCTGTGAAACCGGTGAAAAATCCCTAGTACTGTTTGGAGATCATTTGTCTTGAAAACACGTTGGATTGGAAAATGTCAAGACTGTTACAAGATTCTCACATGCGCATTTTTCAAATTACTTGGGTGCTGACTTTATACATTGAATCATTCACGAGAAACAAAGTTTTCCCGGCAGTGTTTCAAGAGCGCCTATTGATTTTAACTTTTCTAAGCAAGCTCTAGTTATATTTATAGTCCCGAAAAAGAAGCCTAACAATAGCTATTGTTGTCATGTCTCCTATTGGTGTAGGAAATCAGATTTATCCCTCAAAATCTAATGAGCAGAGGTACGTCTATAATTTATTTAAACGTTTTAAATATTACAAATTAATATTTTAAAACAGGGTTGGCAAAATGATTAACAACGCTATGAAATTACACCTACTTCAGTTTCTGATAATTAAGACAAAAGGTCATTGATTAAAATGGAAAATATATCATTGAATATAGTTTAATAATTATATTTAGAAAATATTGTAAGTGCTATTTCATTTAGTTTCTGAATTTATTCAAATAATTTAAAATATTAGTTAAATTTAAGAATTAGTATAACGCAAACTATATATATGCAAAGCAAAAGTAATTACACTGATGATTACACAGGCATTCAATATCAATCATTACCTTGAAATTGCTATCCCGATCATATATTTCAAGCATGTACAATTATGTCAACACCACATGCCGTATAAATAAGTAGTCCCATGAATTGATAGAAACGTTTAAACCATATCCAGTGAAACACGCTCAGGTCCCTATATTGACAGTATTAGGAATTATTGCACGGCATACATCAAATAAACACGAACTGCAGTTATTTTCAGTTAGCGTTGAATTTGAACGCATTATCTGGTTTGCATTTGAGAAAAGGAATATTACAGCACCACACTGTATTATCCGAATTTTCCTTAGCTTCTTTCGTATCACCAATTCCCTCATCCCTTCGCCCAAACATAATTTCCGTTTTTCCTTCTTACGTTGTCATATCCCAATACTGTCGCCTCCATTGACATTACGGTTTAGGTTATCTATTGGTGTGAATAATCATCTCTCGGTAAGTCTTTGTAAAGAAGGAGAGATGTCTGAAAAAGTACGTTATTAATCTGCTTCGATTTTTTTTTTTGAAATAACACGGATAATGTTCCTAGTGAAAGAAAAAGCTTTTTCTTTAGAAATGAACGATAACATTATTAGAATTTTTTTAGCAAATCCTCTTATTCCTCAGTAAATAAAAAGATAGACATAAAATAATAGTAAAAACTTGCCCAAAAGGTTATTAGAATGTAGCATAAAGAGAGTATAAAATTTTTAAGATTGATTAGCTAAATTTAAACGTATTCAACTCTCGATTCTCCACTTTGTTTTTCCCAATTACTGCATCAGAGAAAAAATTGTAGTTATATGTGCTTCATCAAGTGAAAATTAATAATGATTAGTTCTCCTAGTTCTTATACGAGAAAATACTTCACCGATAAATTGCCAATATTGGTTCTCGGAACTTCTTAATATATAAGCGACTTTTGTAAAGGAATCACGACTTATAAGATGAGTTCTCAATCCTTGGGGTGTGATACTGATTAAACGTGACATCTGTCTTAAGGCCCTATACCACTTGCACTTATATTTCATCGAGGTATCTCACACGCGCTAAAACGAGTTCAATTGGGAACAGTTTGATGTACTGTGGTGTAACGAATTAGGTTGAAATTCAATTGGAGTATATAGGAAGGATATATACAGGATGTTCATTAAAGAATATCAGTTTTTTTAACACGTTTATGATGAATGAATATAAATATTATTATCATTAAATGTCTATTCAAATATAACGTGTAAGTATGTGTGTAACACATGGGGTGAAAAGTCCCGGGTCTAACACATAGATGACGCTAGTTTTATTGCAGTCACCTTTCTCTCAGTTAGTACTAACCTTCAAAAGGCAGCTGTTAAAATTTCATGATATTCTATTCATTAGTTTGTGAGTTATTGTGCTAAGAGTCACGCTACTTTTGTTATTTTCAAAACAATGGATCAAAAACAATTTCGTGTTTTAATTTTACACTGCTTTTTGATGGGAAAAAAATACCGTTCAAGCTAAGCAATGGCTTGAAAAGTGTTATGGGGACTCCGCTCCATCACAAACAACAATAAGACGTTGGTTTGCTGACTTCAAACGTGGTCGTAGAGACACCGATGATGCAGAACGCAGTGGACGTCCAAATGAGGCGGTAACACCAGAAAACATCAAAAAATTCACAAAATAGTTTTGAATGATCGAAAAGTGAAGTTGTCGTGAGTTAGCTGACATCGTAAAGATATCAAAAGAACGTATTGGCTTTATATCGCATGAACATTTGACTATGAGAAAGCTCTGTTCAAAGTGGGTGCCGCGTTTGCTCACTGTTGACCAGAAACAAGAACGTGTTGATGATTCTGAGCAGTGTTTGGCCATGTTTAAACGTAACAAACCGGAATTTTTGCGTCGATATGTGACAATGGATGAAACATGGATCGATCACTTCACTCCGGAATCAAAACGATCGTCATCTGAGTGGACAGCAACTGGTGAAGCTCGTCCAAAGCGCCCGAAAGCACAACAATCGACTGGAAAGGTTATGGCCTCGGTATTTTGGGATGTGCGTGGTGTAATATTCATCGACTATCTTGAGAAAGGAAATACCATCAACAGTGAATATTATATAACGTTATTGGAGCGTTTGAAGGCCGAAATTGCAAAGAAACGACTGCATATGGCAAAGAAAAAATGTTGTTTCCTCAAGACAACGCACCGTGTCACAAGTCAATCAAAACAATGGCAAAACTACATGAATTGAACTTCGAATTGCTACCACATCCAGCGTATTCGCCAGATTGTTCACAGATCTCAAAAAAAAAGCTCGCCGGTAAGAAATTTCGCACGAATGAAGAGATTATCGCTGAAACTGAGGCCTATTTTGAGGCAAAAGATAAATCGTTCTACAAAAGTGGTATTGAAATGTTAGAGGAGCGCTGGAATGATTGCGTTGCTCTTGATGGAGATTACGTTGATGAATAAAGCTAATTTTGAACCAAAAAAAACGTGTTTTCTTTGTTAGGCCCGGGACTTTTCAGCCCATGTGTTACGACAGATATTTAGAATAACCTAGTATGTATGCGTATATTAATGATTAATGTATTAAACTTGTTGTATGCAAAAGTTTTATGAACAGTATCGTCGAATATAATAATTTAATATTAATAATTGCGGTCAACACCTAACTATTATAAATGTATGATTCTCTTTGTAGAGGTACACTGACCCAAACGTTGAAATAATTCAATAGTTTTGAATAACCGTTTATTCTGTTGCGAACGCTTTTGGCCCTATTTAAACCCATACGGCTTTGAGGTGTCATTTACTTTGAAGTTGTTCGCTACTAATAACAATATATTGCCCCCAGGAAGACTATTAAAATCTTTGTTCTTGCCGAGCATTCATGCATTCGGTGGAATAATATCGGATACACCGTATACTGTTAATCCAATTTTCTAGTGTCACCTGTACGCAATACAGAATCTATACGATACAAAAGCTGGTATTGCCGTTGCATCCGCTTGTTTATGTTAAGTAAATGTTTAATATTCATAAAAATACCACCTCCACCTCTTCCGATACCCCTTAACTACCTTTGTTGATTGAATCAGTTAATTGAATTAGTACTCGAAGAAATTGTGAAATTGTTACTGTATTGTATTACAGAGGGTTTACGGAAGTAATGCAAATGACATGAAACGCACAGAAACTGACAAGTTAATTTGTGCTGGAGGTGAAACTTATTTGAACCAACCGCTAATATATTTAGAATTGGAGATGATAGATAATTTTGGCTTTAGGATATTAAACGTTTGATACCTGAAACACTTACCTTTATACCATTTCCTTCTAAAATAAGATTATATTAATTTTGTAATCGTAAATGCAATATTAATTTTATTTTTTATACTTTTAACATATGTCATATGTAATATGAATCTGATAGCGTAAGGATATTTTCCTGTGAATAGTCCCAAAACTGTTGATCACATATGACCCTTGCTCGTTACCTATTTTAGCGCTGAATAGAAGACAAGTCAGGGGCCAGACTACTATTGTTACTTCATCTCCTGCCCCTTTTTCTTTAAATAGGTTCTTATACATCCTAACTATGTGCATCGAGAGAAAGAAAAAGTATAAAACACTGTTCTGCAATGGGTGGCAAATGATACAGCGAGCAATTAATATTTCACATACGTGATCGTCTCCTTCTGGAGCAAATATTCCGATTATACTTTACTAAGTCGGACATCGTTAAGAAATTTTACGCCATCTATCCGTGACTATGTTGAAAGAAGAATTAAAGCAGAATTGAAAGATAAAGAGTTGTGGTTATGTGTGAAAGAGACAACCGATCGACAAAAACATTTTGTGGTGAATGTGATGGTACGTAGAATGGAAGAATTTGAACCGTCATCCCCTATCTGATTTGTTTCCAAAAGAGTTGCAAAATGTACTAGCGATGAAATTTTAAAACTGGTGTTGAGGGCATTGAACAAATTTCAAGTTTCAGCATGAGTGAAAGTGCAGCCAAAATGCTTTTCTTAGGCCGATCTCTTAAAGAAGAGAGTCTACAAAATGTTTAATTAATTTTTAAAGTTAATATCTTAAAAAAAATGAAATATATAACTAATATAGTTACTTAACTGGGAGATAAAGGATCTATTCCATGTTGATAAGTCCTTCCAAAAGGATTACTTAACAAGCTCTTAATTTGTGTATTAACTAAATGATAAAATTCGAAATGGTAAAGTTTTCTTGCATTTGAAAATTTCTGAAAAAAATATAATCAAGGTAGGACTTGAACCCACGACCTCCATGTAACCGACGGAACGTACTGACCACTACATCACAAGCCTAAATGTGACTGCAAGTTACAATGTCTATAGATAAATCGATATTTGAGTGGACACATTTTTTCACAAATTTAGAACGTTGGTAGAATGCAAGAAAATCGTAATTTTATCATTACTAACACCAACGAAAGTTTCATAATAATATTAATTTAAAGGGGTTCGCCTCCTTCTATCAAATTATCAAAAATATAAATATATACGAACTAAATTGAAATAACTGAATGATATAATTTGCACAAAATTAAACCACAGTATATGCCGCATCAATTTTATATTTTTCGCAATTGGCAACAAAATTATCCCTGTGATGGTGGTCATTTTGTTTATCGTTCCGACAATTAGTGACCAACGACTCAAAATTACAGATGCGTTGTTTTTGCATACCTTCCAAGAGTATTATGCACCGTAAAAGATATGAGTTTCCGAACTCTAAACAAGATTTAAAAAAAGAGAGGGAGACTGGAAAAACAAAAGAAAATGTAAAAGAAAGAGATGAAAATTTTTATATTTAATAAGGGAAAGTAAATTAAATCCTAGAAAAACAAATGAAGACCTTCAGTATCTTAGTACAGGTAGGAGATGAAAGAAAGGCAATCAGACTTCAGAAAAAAAAACTATTACTGGCAGCTGCTATGATGAAAAATATGTCTACCTGGAGGGAAGTTTTGTTCCCAAATGAAAACTATTTTTGATGCAAGTGACTATAACACATGGGCTGAAAAGTCCCGGGCCTAACACATAGATGACAATAGTTTTATTGCAGTCACCTTTCTCTCAGTTAGTACTTATCTTCAAAAGACAGCTGTTAAAATGTCATGATATTCTATTCATTAGATTGTGAGTTATTGCGCTAAGAGTCACGCTACTTTTGTTATTTTCAAAACAATGGATCAAAAAAAATTTCGTGTTTTAATTTAACACTGCTTCTTGATGGGAAAAAAATACCGTTCAAGCGAAGCAATGGCTTGAAAAGTGTTATGGCGACTCCGCTGCATCAGAAACAACAATAAAATGTTGGTATGCTGACTTCAAACGTAGTCGTAGACACACCGATGATGCAGAACGCAGTGGACGTCCAAATGAGGCGGAAACATCAGAAAACATCAAAAAAATCCACAAAATCGTTTTGAATGATCGAAAAGTGAAGTTGCGTGAGTTAGCTGACATCGTAAAGATATCAAAAAAACGTATTGGCTTTATATTGCATGAGCATTTGACTATGAGAAAGCTCTGTTCAAAGTGGGTGCCGCGTTTGCTCACTGTTGACCAAAAACAAGAACGTGTTGATGATTCTGAGCAGTGTTTGGCCATGTTTAAACGCAACAAACCGGAATTTTTGCGTCGATATGCGACAATGGATGAAACATGGATCCATTACTTCACTCCGGAATCAAAACGATCGTCATCTGAGTGGACAGCAACTGGTGAAGCTCGTCCAAAGCGCCCGAAAGCACAACAATCGGCTGGAAAGCTTATGGCCTCGGTATTTTGGGATGTGCGTGGTGTAATATTCATCGACTATCTTGAGAAAGGAAATACCATCAACAGTGAATATTATATAGCGTTATTGGAGCGTTTGAAAGCCGAAATTGCAAAGAAACGACCGCATATAGCAAAGAAAAAAATGTTGTTTCATCAAGACAACGCACCGTGTCACAAGTCAATCAAAACAATGGCAAAACTACATGAATTGAACTTCGAATTGCTACCACATCCACCGTATTCGCAGACCTCAAAAAAATACTCGCCGGTAAGAAATTTCGCACGAATGAAGATGTTATCGCTGAAACTGAGGCCTATTTTGAGGCAAAAATAAATCGTTCTACAAAAGTGGTTTTGAAATGTTAGAGCGGCGCTGGAATGATTGCGTTGCTCTTGATGGAGATTACGAAAGCTAATTTTGAACCAAAAAAAAACATGTTTTCTTTGTTAGGCCCGGGACTTTTCAGCCTATGTGTTATAAAGCCTATAATGATTTCAACTGAACATGAAACTTCAAGATAGCACAGATATAATATCCCCTTCTTTAAGTAATAAAGGATTAAATGATTTATGGAGGAATGGAATATGGGAATAATTATCCCCATATACAAAAAAGGAGACACAAAGGTATCCTCACATTACAGAGGAATAACGTTAACAAGCATCCCAAAGAAAGTATTAACGAGAATATTAGAAACAATCACTAGTAGTCTTAATATTAAGCCAATTGAGATAATCATAGAGAAGAGACAACTGTGAAAATAATTTCAATTTTAATTCTTCTCATTTCAAGAATTAGATAATCTCAATCCCTTTATAATGGTAAGAACTAAAATAAAGAATAAAGAGACAGTAAATATAAATATAAAATTATCACTTACCGGGGTCCAATTTCTATAGAATACGGGTACAATACAATTCAACCAATGCGAGAAGTATTATCTACTGCGTATTCATTTTTCTCTCCTACACAAAACGAGCAGACTGTATATCTGTCACACTTTTTATTAATAAAAATCCGAACCCTACTAATCAGAAGCCGCGACTATCTAAAGCTTGACAGTTTATAGCAGACATCGTATAAATTTTTCTAGCGACTAAATTTTGTGTTTAACATTGGGTATTTTTTATTTTATTAGCGCATAGGAACATCCATAGCACACTATATTCGTACGTAGGCGTATCTAGAACTAAATCTTCCGATTTTTCTATTTTATCGTTCAAATCAAAACATGTTTTAGGTTTGGGACGTGGAGAAAGGTTAGCAAACAAAAAATCTCGACGATAAGGCAAGACCGTCAGTTCCGATAAAGATTGTCTGACAACTATGAATGGTTATCTTTCAAAGTTTACATTGAATGACGGAACAGTTTTGCTTCTTTTTCCTTCTCCTAAGCATAAAATTCAGTCAATTTAACATATCAAGTAAACATATACGGAGATAAATGTAACAATGGAAAAGTTTTTACCGTTTCACAACTTTGTAAAGTCCTAATGGACATTATTGATCTATAGACGTACTAATGTCGTTTGATGGTGGAAAGTTGTATTGCATTTCTAAGTGCACATACGAACGTACACCAATTGATATCGACAAATAAGTGCCATTTCACGAACCAATTTCACGAAATAGAAACTTTGCTCACAATTAACATCTAAAGCGCTCTCATCTACCGCAGATCGTTGAAATCAAAGAGGTGCCATCTATGAATAATACCGCACCTAACTCACTCGTTCTTCAAAACTTTAATTTTAATAAAACGCAAACGATTTAAATTTTGCTTACTGCAGCATTCTCTACCATCCCTTGCAATGTATTCGAAACGTATTAAAGAAAAAGAATACGAAGGGGAAAGTAGGAGCTACCACTTACTTAAAATATAAGTTCGCGCTATTATCTACGATAGTATAGCACTTTGAATCGTTTTTGGAGGCTCCACCGCTCTCGAAACTTCTCGGCTGGTAAATTTGTTTTCTTTTTAACATCTCTAAAGTTCGAAATTAGAATTATCGCTTTGGATGATATGATGCAATACGGTTTTGGAGAACTTTCAACTCCATTAGACGTAAAAAGGTTATTCACGAGTTAGTTTTTTTTAAATTTTGTTGTGGTTTAGTGAACTGGAAATAAAGTATGGCAGAATATAGTTAGTGCAGTATAATAAAATAGATATAATAAAAATAATAATGATGGTGTTAGCTCTAGGTACCACAAGATTACGTACAGGATGTCTTTGAAATTCATTAAAAAAGTACGGAAAATGCAAAAAAAATTCACAATAAAAAAATCCTAGGAATGTGCCACTTATAGATGAAGAATGTGTATACATAATACATCCATCCAATCAAACTTGCATACGAGGGCGACCTGAAATGTTTCCGGAATCAGCAAGAGATGGTGCACGAAGGTTGAAATGGATACATTGGTCGGCAAGGCAATGTTAATAATACAGCGATTTATTGACCCGATTCGATGCAGTATTGAAGGAGAAACAGCCTCGTTTACAGCGGGAAAAAGTGCTTTTCCCCAACGACAATACACCGGCTCACTCGTCCCCCATCGTCGTGTCCAAATTGAATGAGTTGCGCTACGAATTACTCTCTCATCCTCCATATTCACCGAACCTAACCCCCAGCGACCTTTTGGCTATTTTGCAGACTACGAAACATCCTATACACACAATCGTGTTTTTCTTGTCGATTCCGGAAGCATTTCAGGTCGCCCTCGTAGATACCACGAATTATAAACATTAATTTTCGAAATTCCCAATAAGAACAAGACAAATCATAATCAGTAGGATTAAAACAAGAGATAACAGAGTTAAAAATCTACGCGACTAACCCTTGTATACATCGACCCTACAATAAAAGGTGTGAAAACAGATTTCTAATAAAAAAGGGAGCTCTTCCCCCTTACTTCCTCCTACCAATTCGCTATGGTTCAGTAAGGAAGTTTGCCCTGTAATTTCATAATAATAGCAATTTTTAAATCAAATGGAAGGCAACAACTGGAGCGTAAAATTGAAGATGTTTTGAGCTGAATGTAAAGTGGCAACAAAATTTTGTCCCGTTATACGCGACGACTTGGGATATTTGCCTTTGTTTCAGACTAACGAATTGCAATGAGTACGTAATATCGGTTTTTATTGACGTCTCTAGATGTCTATCGTAAACTTTAATAGGTAGCGGAAAAGTAACAATGAAGTTATTCTAGGTAAATTAATACGAGATCGTTACATTTACATTGTTATATTATTAGTCGCTTTCTAAATTTCAAATAACGGAAATCAAATTTTTAAATTTGAAATAAACAATTGGAGCCATTAATTTCGAAACATGCCGCGGAAACAAAAGGGGGATAATTATTATACCTAACCTAATGAAAGGATTTATTCGGGAATAGGAAAGTTATCTTTCCATTTAACATAACAAACTTCGTAATACATTAGTTCCACTTGTAAACAGCCAAAACATGTTATGGTACTCCCACTTCCTAATGCTTTGAAACCAGTAACACACATACAATTTCCGTATAAACTACCATATTTTTGACCGGATATCATATTCGAATTAGACAATACACAAGTTTAAATCCAGCCGATTAATTAGAGTGAAACTACTTATTGTGAAGCATATATTATTGTATTGTATTCGCACACCCTTTGTTAATAGAGTAATTGAATATTGCATGTATTGTAGCCTTCATTTTTCTTTGAATTAAGTAATATAATCTAAATAGAAAAGGTCTATAGAGTTCTGATTACTACGTATTTCCAAAATTGTATTAGTTGTAAAAGGAAAACACGTTGGGGCATTTTTAAACAATATAAAAATTTAATTTTGGAAAGAAATGATTTGAGGTTGATTGAAATCTATTTTAGAGAAGTTTTTTTGTTTAAAGCGTTTTGGTACGAAGTGTCATAAACATTGAACAGCGCTTCCTTGGCTACTAAAATACTCACAGCAGCGCTGAGGACATTCGAACAGTGAGTTAATTTTCCAAGAAGATGATATTTTTGACCGGCAAGATACTTCACCTGAGATGCCATGTGGTCACCTTTGTTACAATGAAAGCATTTGAACATATTATCATCGCATCAAATGAATTAAAACCGAAATTTTTGGAACATCTCAATGAAATACAATTTACCATGAAACTCGGACAAGATAGCTCCTTAGATTTCCTGGATTAACTACACGAGAGGAAAGGGAACTATAAACATTAGAACACCAAATTTAACGCAAATCTCTACCATTGCCCAGCATAAAACATGAGGAATTCTAAAAACATTGGTGTACAGTAATGATACCAGATAAACACTCTAAACTTAAACTTCAACGGGGAACCCAAACAACAGAAAGTACCAACAACCATTATTGGGACGATACATCAAAGAATGAATGGACAGCATTAATATCATTTGTCATGTAATTTTAAAGAATTATTTTCTATGGTGCACCAATAAAACGTAAAACGTGATTCCAATTACCAAAATGATCACTAAAAGACAATAATTAGATAATCATTTCACTCTCGTTTATCTTCAGTAGTTGTATATTCGCAGATAATTATTTCCCCAAATATTCCAACTCTGTAGCTCCATTCTTATTTGGCGTATATAAAGGATGTTTTATTCTATAAACTGGCAAAACTACTATCTAGTAATAAGCAATACATTCTATAACATAATTGTTAAATACTTAGTAAAAAACAAGTCTCATATAGAAATCACCAAAAATTCTGTAGGATAGTGTTATCACTTGTACGTTTCAAGATTTAAGCTTAAAGTCAAACATCTTCACGATACAAAAATTTTCATAATTTAAATCTAAATTTTAAGATCATCAAACATTTCAATATTGAAAACTTATCGATAGGTATTTACAAGAGTTACGATCAAGTGAGGATATGTATATGGAATAAAGTCCATTTTTTTTCTTCAAATTTAACATCATAAATTGTTGAGATGTTCTAATATATGTCAGTCTCATTGCATGCTGTATCGAATATGCGTATGGTATGTTTTACCATCTCCATAGCCAGCCTGAATTCTAGATCTATATTCAGAAAATACGAGATAGATTTTGATAAAGGGGAACCTTTCATTTCGCGCCTATATCGTCAATATTTCTCCTTGGGCCTGGTAAAATTTCCTCTTCCAATAATGAAAACGAAACAGAAAAAATATTTAAGCAAGAAAAAAGGCTAAAACGTTTCAGTCTATCTTTTATACCCTTGGTTTTTTTTCTTAAAGGAGAAAACTCTTCATTCAAGCGACTTTAAATTGAGAGGGTGTAAATTATTTTAAAGAATGTAGAAGTTTTTTCATTATACACTTAGCATACACACCGTTAAGAAGTATTCAGTCAAAATTATTCCTTAGTATACCATCTATTACTCTTAATACCGTTTACTTTGATACTTACATAGAATATTAGATAACGGCTTAAAAAGTTACAGCAAAATAAATAGAGAATTTTCTTTCCAATTTTTTGCGTTGACTTAAACGTAAACTTTATTCAACTTTGAACACAAATTGATTTAAATTCTTCTACGTCACAAGTCTGGAAAGGAGCTAATACTAGAAATAACAAAAAATGCGAATATTAGGTTTTCCAGCATGAAAATAACTTTTACAAGAAATTAACGATTTTGTCTGTCTGTGTGTAACTTCATGTTTCTGTAACCTTTTTGTCTGATATATAAAATTGTTAGGAATGCGAATACACTACCGTCCATAAATTTAATCACACCTAATATATCATTTCAAAAAAATTATGGGAAATTAATACTAGTCTTTTTAGAATGGCATTTACAATCTAATGTTGATAGCATATATTCATACAATAAGACTTATTTACAAAGTTATGATGGCAATAAAGCAATAATGCGTTAATGGTAGGAAATTGAGATTGAATGCGTTATAAAATAGAATTTGGGAGGGGTACTGAATCATCCACCAGCCTTATAATAAACTATACACTCAGTATGCATCTTGCTCGACGATTAAGTATTTCTGAGTCTTAAAAAAAAGGAAGGGACCAATAAACTTATGAGCAAAGGCCCAGAAGACCAATACATCCAAGTGAATTCCCAAAAAGTAAAATGAAGACTAATGAAAGCTGGTCTGAGGGATCGCATAGCAGTAAGAAGACAACGATTAAGTTCTATACACAAACGGAAAAGATTAAATTAGACAAAATATCACACAAATTGTAGTGTAAATGCAATTATTAACGCAAAAGGGGGTTACTTTGAAGAAACACTATAACACTATGTGTTTTATTAGAATATACTATTTTGTCAATAAACATTTTGAGTTATTGAGTAAAGAATAATAAATTACTCCCAAACATTATCTGTCTCGATAGTGTATATTGCATAATTTTAGTAGTAAGATAACTTCAAGTATTGTGCTGTATTACATTCCAATTTTATTTCTGCAACAAAAATTTGTAACAATTACAGTGTATTAAAATTATACTAAATAACTACAGTATGTAGATGATAAAATTGTACAACTTATTAAGAAGTGGTTAAATAAAAACCATTGAATATCGGAATCACACAATTTAAAAAAATGAAAGTAAAAAAAGAAGATATGAACCAATACAACATGGATCATAAATCACATAAAAAATTATTCCACTTTCTTTAGCAATAAATTAATCGCACTCCTAACATCGAGTTTTGACACTCTTAAGTCCTTTTATTAACGTATGATTGGATTGGTTCCCTTTTTCGCATTCTTATCTCTGCTTGGCGTCGTATTTTTCGCCTTTTCCGCGGTGTAAGATGTATTTGATCCGTCGATTCTATTTATAACTCAATCCCGTTCTTTTCACGCCCACCTAAAAGTATTTGTGGTTTTTCCACGTGAGAATTTACCTTTAGAAATAAGATTTCAGTTATCTCCCGCAATTAAGTGGCAGACCACTGACTTTAAGTTAATTAAAAAAATTCGTACGTATTCATATAATTGTTTTACCCAGTAAAAGTTAAAAACATATAAGACAATCTAACTCACAATTCAACAACTTTAATAACTGCATTTGTCTTATAACACTTAATATACCTTATATATTTTGGTGGAGGTGCCTGTTTCGTAGTAAAAATAAAAGAATTTATTTAAAGCATATTCTTTACAAATATATCAGTCTGTCCTCTTTTAGCACCTTCTATAATACGAAAAATAAAATCCATGATCGATATAATGCCAGCGTATAACCTACTTACTTATTTCAATACAAATTACAGTAATAAATGAGATTTATTTGTCACAATACGCGTTTAAACATACAACCGAGCCGAACCGAACCAAAAACAGCTACGTCATATTACATCGGGTATATATTTTACTGCCTAAAAGATAATGGTTTAACTTATTGATAACGGAGGAGCATTCGTAAATTGTTAGACGAACTTAACCTTGAAGAGACCATGTGCCATCTCCATATAGGTACTACATCCAAAATCAATATCTCAAGTGTAAAGAAATGCCAAATAAAAATAAATTGTAATACATATTTAAAATTCGTTACAAGGTCCCCCCCAAGGTAATATATTTCGCGTCGAATCTACGTGTCTAAAATAAACAGACAGATAAAAGGATCTGGCCACGCTAAAATATAAATGTATATTTTGAATTTGGATTGAAAGAAAAGATTAATAAGAGTAAGAATAGAATTATTTCAAAGCAATGTAACAAAAATAATCATCATTTGACCAACGTGATATTGATATAACCAATATGATTATGTTTGAGGAATTGTCTTTTATATTCTTCTTAAAAAGTCCGTGGCATTGTTAGATGGCAACGAATATTCCTCTAGAATTGATTGCAAAGCCATACTTCGAACCCTCAGTTCACTTAAATATTCACACATACGTTAGAATGAAATCAACTTCAATAAAATGAAAAAATGAAACTATAGCTCCTTGAAGGATATTTTCCACATACCTATATACCATACAAATGCTTGTTCACATCCCTTTTCAACCATCAGGTGACAAAAATGCAATTAGACAGTAAGAAGCACCTGTCTCCACAGCATAAAGACATGGTCTTCAGTTGGTATTGATCTAGTGTTCGAAACACTAATACAATCAGAATTCGCTGCTTATCTTCCATACCCTTCTCTTTTCATGAACCTTCCAATCTCCAAATACTAATCACAAGTATCTTGGATAGTAATACAAGGTATTCCCAATGAGCAATCCGCAATTAAAACAACAGTTTGAGGAATGTCCCCAGTCCTTAGTAACCGTCAAGCTGAATGACAGAGTTAAATAAATTATCAGAAACAAAATGTATTCCGATTAGTAACATGTGGGATTAAGTTAATGTTCGGATAATAATTTTAGTATTTAAAGGTAAAATTGGCGTTATTTTAGATTGGATTAAGTTCTTAGTGAATTAATTTTGACAAAAATTGAGCCAAACTACGCATTTAGAAATAAAACATGTCTAAGTGACTAGTTTCGATTTTTTTTAAGGCATTATTCTATTTTTGCACGTAATAATCTTCCATTAATATCAGCTCCAAAAGAGCATTTTTACCAAAAGTGTAAATAACAGTCAAAACTCCAGATGTCTTGAACCACAAATTGTGCGTTTGTCCATAATCAAACAAAGGCTAAATTTTCTGAATATATTAAATTTCTACAGAACGATATATTTCTAAACTATTAAAAAAGTGAAATGAGAAAAGATTTTGTAAATAAATAGTATAAATAATAAGGGTCCTAAATAGTGCCCTGCAGAATACCAATGAAAGACGTGTAACTTCTTTTTTTTAAATTAATAGGTTCATTAAAATTTTTTAGAAGCACCCGATATATTTTGTATAATTCGACCACACACGTAATTCTTTTAAAGCTTTTGACTTTGTATTTCACGGTTTTTGCTCCCGTTTTTGTTTTCGAAGAACAATCAAGTCAACCGTTTAGTTTTTTTTTTTTTTTGTAAAATTGACATGACGTTAAGTGGGGCAGTTTTGGCAAATGATGTTTCTGATAAGGCTTGTTAGTTTATCCCGAGGGTCTCATCTTAGCTTTATACTTCGGATCAATTTCCCAACTGCTGAAAATGGCATATCAATTGACAACAGCCTTCTCTCTTACCGAGATTCTCTTCGACGGGTATGCATAAGTTATTATCAGCGATGTATGAATCGAAAGTCTTCCTATGTAAGTTAAGGGAGGCTGTTTTGGCACGAGTGACGTAGATGGAAAACGTATGTTTGAAGATTTTGTTTGTTTGCTTTGTGTAAGATGTTCCATCTAAATTTCTGGCAGTGTTCCGCCGATAAATTCTCGTTTTAAATTACACTCTGCATAGCAATAATTCTCGTTTAAACTATAAAGGTACTCTGGTTGAATGACAACAAATTTGTTTCATGTACTGATACAATTAATACAACGATAAATCAAAATGAAAATCCGTTTTATTCCATTTTAAAATCAAACGAATATATATAGTTACAATTGTACCCAATTATTTTTATAATTTGCCACAAACTTGTTTGAGAACATTGCATGCAAACATTTAAGTGATGCTACAATACTTTATTAATACATGGCTTCATTTCTTCGTTGGTTCAATATTCCTTGTCCGTCTTATTTTCTCTCATTCAAGTATGATAAATTCATGTTCAAAGAACAAACTACACCTACCCCTTATACATATGTACAGCTAAGATTTATCCTCGCAGATCTTTCTACTCTTCCACAATAGGAAAGTAGTTGTAAATTATTTTTTTATATTTTCTATAGAACTATACTTTTTAGAAGATATACATATTTCAATCATAAGTCAAAGATTGAGTTAGCGCAGTTTTTGATGTCAAAATTTCTCCTGTCGAAACATTAAATACGTAAAAAAAAATAATATGCCTTCAGCCAAGTTCCGTATTACAGGTCTCCCGCAAGGAAATGTATTAGGTCCTATACTCTTTCCATTACTAATAATTGATATAAATAAACAAAACGCTAGGACGCTAAGATATTTTAGGCGAATTGTAGCAATTTAAAGCCAAAAACCAAAAGAAATTAAAATTGCAGAGGTTAGACAACAATAGACGAGTTAAAATAACATACAGTATTGAAGAAATGAACCGTAACATTCCTAAGAACTTTAGTTAATTTATAACCTAAATCTTCTACATAAACACAGTAACCATATCCTGATATTAAATATGCAAAGAAACAAATTCAGATACTTAAATCGTTCAGTTGCGATCAGGTAGCAAATTGTATGCATATCGTGCTAAACATGATGGAATACATAGGCCAAAATGCGGTTGTTCTTGCATTGAAGGGAAAGACTTTGTTGAGTTGGGTTGTAAATAGTCTTTCTGCGATTAAAGAAGCAAACGCAAATAATAGTTGTGGTGTTTCGGAGGAGATGAACCTTTGGATGATGGATTTGGATGGGGGTGCTTCTCTACAAAGATTATCATGATTTTTTGAAACAATCAAAAATTATTAATTAGAAATATAATAATTAGAAAGTAATTTTTTTGTACCTTCTTCACATAGAACTAAGTTCCTTCTCCCATTGCTGTTGAAGTGATGATGTCATTATCTTTTGAATTTAACTATAGCCCACGATATTACATACTATAGACCCCCACAGTTTCAAACTGATAATTAATCTAGAAGAAAGAAGTCATTGTATGACAGTGAATTTAGATCCAATTTTTAAAAGATCGTTTATCAATTCAAGAAAAATTCAACTGTAAACATCATTTCCACTATCCTGGTACAGGGTTATTACCATTAGTAATTATACTGGCAGCTAAATTGTATTCCTAAAGAATACTCCAACAATTTTGTATACGTAAATGCTTCTTTTGCGGATATAGCAACATCTTTTTGATCATATGGCCATGCCCAGTCACAAGTAAGAAATATGAAATTAAATAATATATTTTTACATTTTTGAAACGTTACGGTTCGTTCTATCAATACTGTATATTCAAACTAAATTTCCTTTCTTGTTAATTAAGCTATATTTCAGTTTAATAAATTAAAATTCATAATGTATTAAATAAATTTATTCAAAACGGAATTTTTGAGCAGATTTGCTACAACTAAAAGTGAAAGGCCAATAAAGATAAGACAATCAATTCACTTACCCAGTGGCATGCCCTTTTTAGAGGTAGAGGACCATCAACTTATAACCATACGGTGCCAGCAATGTAAACGATAAACAGAACAACTAAATATGAACAATGGAGATACTATTTTTTTACAAAATAACTACCGTAATATCCATTATTTATTCATTAATACTTCAATATTCTCTCGGTATTAGATTTGCGCTTAACCTAACATCCGACGGCAAAATGTAAGGTATGGTTGAAGAAGCGGCGGTTGTATTGAAAGAGGTGCGCCTACGAATCGTCATAAGGCATGTTAGTACGATTCAAAGAAGGTATACGCTTTTCGTAAAACATAGTTACTGCTTCGACGCCGTTGCGAATATTCGGCAATAGAGACTGCGGTAGCTTTTGCATATGCCTAGGCAAATTCAAATTACCCAAGTGCCATATTGAATTAATCAGTTTCCACGACTTAAGACGTCGTACGTTTATTTAAGTTGCGTGAGTTTAATGTTACATTACTATTCAATAATACAACTCCTGAAAGCACGATGTACTGAATATGTAATGGTAAATTCTCTATATCTGCGGTTCCGGGAAGCTAACGCTAACGACGTTGAAACCTTAAAATTTAATTGCGAACCTTTTGTGATCGAAGAAGGTGCATATATAAGCTTATATTTAGAAAATGTATGCAAATAATCGAGAACCATAACATTTATAGTCCCCCACGATATTGATTCAATATTAAGAGAGACGAAACCAGTTTATTTTCAGATTTATGGAAGTCAGTAAATTCTAAATTTTATGTATATGATAACTATACAAGCTTTATCTTTTTCTGCGGAGGAAAATAACAATAAACTCTCCGTTTTTATCCTGAGATAATCCCTTGCTGTCTATAGAAATTCTGAAGATAAAAAAAATAAATCCAAAACGCAACGCTACACTACGCTTTATACTTCAAATTATCCTAAGGGCAATAATTACATTTGTAATAACAATAGGATGATGCCGTTTCAAGTTATTCATTGTACAAGCGAAAAAGTCAAAATAAAAGCTATTTCTTTTCGACATAGAAGGCGAATCTTTTTTTTTTTTTTTAGTATACAAAGCTACCTTTTTTATTTTAATAATTGTAAAATATCTTCAAAATTCGCGAAATTATATTTAAATTAAGAAATATAGTATGTGCAGTTCTGGTGGAGGCGCTGGTATATTTAACAATAATTAAGTTAAAGGAGGCGTTGGCATTAAAATATAATAAAAATATTAATTACTATATTATTATTATTATTTATTTTGCTAACTTTAAGTAAATGAAAAGAAAAAAACAAGTACAAAGCAAAGCAGCACCACAGGCAAATTTCCTTATCCATGGCGCTACTATATGCATACTATATGTAGATTCAAGCAATCAGGGTTATAAATATCTCAATTAACACCCTTATAAATCAAATAGTTACGTTACCTTGTTTTACTTTACATAAATGTTATATTACATATACACATATACATGGACGCGCATTAGAGCGATCAAATAGCTTAATTTAAAACATTTTCAAATAGATAGATATATATAGAATGGAACAACATACGAATAACGGTGTTAACTACTAATTTATTTATATTGTCGATGGTAATGTTGAAGTTTTGCAACATCGTAACAAAACATACACAATGAAACCAATCGGAACAAATAAATTTGGATTACTGGAAACCAATGTACATACAACTACTTTACGAGGGAGAATGATACAATCGTACGAAATAATCTATTTGAAACAAAAATTCTTACAGTTAAAAATTCATGTATTTGTGTATATGCGTGAAGAAAAACGCCCAATTGAAACGAACAGAGAGCACACAGTGAAAAACCCACCAATCGTAACTCACTTTGAAAACTTTTCACAACTTTCTAAAAAGCAAATCGGCCGCCCGCCACTATATATTCTCTCGTCGTACGCTAGTTGCGTTGGAAAACTCTAACTAACAATAATCGTCGTAAATCTAAGTATAGAATCTATAAATTCAGAGCTGAAATCGTCGGCCTTGACGTACACTATATGAAGGATTTATTTGGCATAGTTAGAATATCTGCCGCCGTTACGATGTATGTACGTGTAGCGGGATTGTATATATTCGCGACTGGCCCTATAGCATCGAGCACAGTTCAAGCTGCGACTAAACATCGACTGGAATCTCATCACCAGAACTCCACATCCGTGGAGGCTGCACAAGTATAGGCGCTTGCGCAAGGTACGCCTTGAAAACTTACAGGAAAACCAAGGGATACCAACAAATTTCTATTTCTACAACTCTTTTTGAAGCATATTTTCCAAGGATGAAAGCAGAAATTCAAAAAAAAAAGAGAAAAACCATTACATTACGATAACATTATTGGCGTTGGAGCGATGTAAATGATATAAGAACTCTGCGTTAGAAACTGGAATTTGTTAAAAAGTTTGGAATTAAGCGTTGGCAATTATAATCATTTTCCAGAACACATTTTCATTTTGGAAACCATATAAAAAATTCTGGCACCTTTATTTAGAAAAAACCATTTACAAAACTAATTCGTTTATTAGGCCAAACTAAATATGTAAACCAGAGATACTTTTTCTCTATCTATTTACATTCCTCTTTCTAAGTTTGGATCGGACTGCAATTGCAATAGGAAATTTACAGTCTTATTGAAACAAAAACTTCACCACACAATCTCGTGTCTTTCGCTGAAGATAAAGGATAATATTGGGTCATATTTTCAACTGTACATAGCATTGTTTAGTTCTTCTTCATTTTTTTAGGCACTTTGCCTTTTACGATACCCATCTTTAATAATAATAATAATAATAATAATAATAATAATCCTTTATTGCCCAACAGCCCAGGGGCCAATTACAGGACAAATTACAATACAATTCTTATATAAAATAAAATAAAATAATTCAAATCGTGTTGCCTACAATAATAATACAATAATAATGAAACAAAAAAAAAAAAGAAAGACTCACAAAAATGGCTCTAGATCCCGTTTGTTTGCGTTCCTCACCATGTGACTGAGAGGTGCCTTAAGCAAAATGTTGGTATTAGCTCTAGGTACTTGAAATGTATTAAAGTAGCGAGTATGATGAGTAGGTACGGTAAAGTTTATTTGCGCCAGAAGGGCTGGCGAGTCGACAGTATTTTTCAGGATCCTGCAAAGAAACTCCACACTGTTACGCTCGCGGCGGTCAGCAAGAGATAGAAAACCATGCTCAACAAGTAAGCTATAATACTCGATACCTCTTGCAGGATACACGTTGTCCATTCGAAAGGAGAGATATTTTAGAAATTTCTTTTGAACCCGTTCGATCATAATCTCTTGGTGTAAATAACGGGGATACCAAACAATGGAGGCGTATTCAAGCTTAGAACGAACGTAGGCATAATATAAACGTTTCATTACACCTAAGTCTGAGAAATGCCTGCAAGAACGCATGACAAAACCGAGAGTTTTGGAAGCAGATGAACACATGGACGAAATATGTTCCGTAAATGACAGTCTATTATCAAACAAAACACCAAGATCCAAAGTTTTGATATTGCGTGGTATGGCTGCATCATTAATTTGGTAGTTATAGTATAAAGTAGTGTGAGTGTTATTGTAGGAAACCACAGTACACTTGTTGATGTTCAGAGGGAGATAATTGACCTTGCTCCAAGTATTAATGCGAAGAAGATTGTCTTGTAAGTGTTTACAATCGAAAATGCTACCAACAGTATTAAATATCTTTACGTCATCTGCGTATGCTAAGACGTGACACGTAAACAGAGATAGTAAATCATTTATATAAAAATTGAAGAGAAGTGGTCCAAGATTTGAACCTTGAGGAACACAATTATTATTATTT
This sequence comes from Trypoxylus dichotomus, assembly GCA_023509865.1. NCBI lineage: Eukaryota > Metazoa > Arthropoda > Insecta > Coleoptera > Scarabaeidae > Trypoxylus > Trypoxylus dichotomus. The sequence goes on along the minus strand of CM042083.1, from coordinate 4,526,358 downwards.
ATTTGGTCTGCCTATACTTCTTCTTCCTAGACATCTATAAAATCTCGCTCTGGCTAACTACCTCGTCACTTGCATCTACTTAATTCTATTTTCCTTTATTTTCTCATTTATGTTCAAGTTGTTTAATTCTGTTCTAACATCTCCATTTCTTATTCTATCAGATCTCGTTTTGTTTTTCAACGTTCTGCTGATTGTTTCCTAGATATGTATGAATTTATTCAGTTTTTCTTCTGTGTCTTTGTTTCGATCATAAGCTACATCGCAATCTAAATACTTAAAGTGTTTCATCTGTTCCAGTACAGGATCGTTTATGACTACCATCGTCCTAATTGGATTTTTATCCAGAAAAGCCATGGTTTTGGTTTTATTTGTCGACATTTTCATTTCGTAGTTTTGACAAATTTTTCTATGGATCATTCTATGTTTCTGTTAGGAGTACCAAGTCAGCACTATATAAGATAGAGTTTAAAGCGGTGTTTTGTCCAACTCCTTTGTTGGTATTTCCCTACTAAATCTTCCGCCTATACCTACTATAATTCTGGTGTCTGCGTATAAACCATGCATAGCTCTTAGTAAATGATGTGGATATCTCTTTTCTTCTCTACTTCAGAGAGAAGCCTATAAGTCTCTTTCTTTCCCATGATCTTTCGCACCATATATTACGCCCAGTATCGCTGCTCCATGGTATTATGGATGTTTTCTCTGCTCCATTCACTTCCCTACTCAATTTCATTCCTCTTTTGCACCAGCAAATTTATAGGTGGTGTCCGAGCTAGCACAAAGAGAGACTCAGATTCATTCATAATACCTCATGTTACATCTGTTTACATTGTCGAAAGCCTTCTCGAAGTCTATACACCCTATGTGTGTTATTCTATTGTATTTCATGTGCCTTTCTACAATTTGTTGTAGAGAGAATATTCCATCTGTAGTTGATCTTTTTCTAAAGCACATTTGTTCCTCTTCCATTACTTCTTCTGCTATGATTTTCAACTTATTGTTTAATATTCTGGTGTAAATTTTATAAGAGGTATCTAATAAGCTGATTCCTCGGTAATTTTGAGAGTTATTCTTGTCACCTTTCTGTTTTTAGTAGCCCTCAGGGCTTCTGTCAGTCTTGTATGTCTACTTCTTGTATTGTTTCGGCAATATTTTTCTTCTACCAGAGCTGTTCATAATGTTTTACCCAGTTCTCCTCGTCTATGTTGTTTATTTGTATTTTATCATTGTCGTCATTACTTTATAAATCAGGTTATGTCTTCCATAACAATTTGGTATGTTCTGTAATTAGAGTGTTACTTAATAAGGTGTTACCGCATATTTTGGCGCAATATACTAAAAAACTTTGTTATCAATAGAAGAACTACTAACAATTGTCACGGAGTAACAGGAAGACTAAGACATCAACTGACTTAAATCTAATATATTTGTTTACAATGCAAAACTTACGTAAGCAAAAATTATTAGTTAGAAAATGAAGAATGTACCTATCACGTCAGATCGCACTCACGTAATCACCAATTATTCAAGTAAAACTCTCTCTTTTTCTCTATTCTTCGAGCGAATATAATATTAATAAGCTTACTAGAGTCGATACACAGCTTTTCAGTACAATATTTTCGTCTTTCATCGATTAATATCATAATATTTTCAAGGATGCTCCGTCGTTCTTTTCTTCTACTTTTTTTCTTTTTATTTTTTTGAAAACCATTTTATAAATTGAATAAGGCAATATGAAGAACTGCTCTCCAAATTCTATGGTGAAGAAGGTTGTTAAAGGTGAAAGGTAGATTGCATTGTAGACATTCTTATGACCCCTTGCTGTATTAAGAATATTTGTCCGAACGGAAATCGATATTTCCTTTCTCTCTACAACAACATCTCTTTCTTTCCGTTGAATTTCGCATTCATTTAGAACAGATTCATGTCGAAATGTTAATTTCCATATTTTTGCAATAATGAAAGATGTGTAAAAGAAATCTCCATTAATAACAATATGATGAAAGTTCAAAGACATCCCAACGGATATCGACAGGTATCTTATACTTTAAGCCTTTCGAACTACAAAGAGAATTCTGTATTATATGCAGAAGTATGACAGTTTTTGCAAAATTTTACGTAAACAGTTTTAATCATTCCTCACTTTTAGAAACTGTATACTATCACTGCATATCGTAGTTATAACACCAACTTTTATCACAGATAACGAACCTTCAAAGGCATAGCTTATAACAATCAATTATTTATATTAAACCTCTTTCTTTCATTTCAAAGATTGCATAGTCGATTACAATTTCGAGCTAACAATTCATATTTTATCCAATAAGGTATCGACTGTAATTACACCCTAACATAATACGTAATGCTTGCGACACGTGGTATAGTTTGTTTTATTAGTATATTGGCGGGCTCGATAATCAATCACTCGCCTTCCGTTGTGGTGAGATCATGATGGACACAATTGTTTTGAAACCTAGCTCACTGTACACATATCACACTTGCTCATAATGTGCTCCATTTGGAAATGGAAATCAATATGTTCTCGCTACCAAAGATGATTTAAATTACAATAATGTAATGATATAATCAAACGGAAACAACAAGGAAAAAGAAATATTGAAAAAGTTTTCTTTGTGCGGTTCTACAAACATGTTACTGGTAACAAAGGTATTTGAGAACTGTAACATGCCCTTTGTGTTGAAATCCTGGCCAATCTAGTTAGTTTAAACGCAATAGTATATTGCCAGCTTTGCCGTTCGTAGAATATAAATAGCTTGGTATGTTGAAATTTTTATTAGTAGTAACAAATTCTAAAATTGCAACCTAACAAATCTGCATTACTTTTGGATTTGCAAGTCGCACTCGTTTACATTCTTTCACCTGTATTTTATCCATAATCAAGGCTAAGCCAACGCTGTCACTTTTCGAATACTACGAGGGCGTCCTAAAATGTTTTCGGAATCGGCAAGAGATGGCAACTCTTAAAATTTCAGTCAATAGTTGCTTAAAAGTGTATTCTGTGTAGCAAGTCGAAAATCGAATTTCGTGCAGTGATAAAGCACTTCTGAATGACTGGAAAAACGACTACGGAAATTCGAAATACTTTGCTGGAGGTTCATGGTACATCTACTCCATTATTTTCGACCATCAGCTTCTGGGTGAGTGAGTTCAAACGTGGCCGCCCAAAACCCGTTACCAACCCGATTGAAGCTGAAAGAGATAGCATAGACGACAGGTATCTCAGGAGAAGGTATCGGCCATATTCCACACGAAATTTTCGATGTGAAAAAGCTTTCGGCGCAATGGGTACGCGCTAACACCGGAGCAAAAAGGAAATCCGGTGACCGTTTCGGAGGCGTTTCGTAACCGTAGATGAGGCTTGGATCCACCTAGTTGAAGCAGTGGAGTTTTCCGAGCGAATCGGCTCCGAAGAGAGCAAAAATCGTTCCATCGGCTGGAAAGGTCATTTTTTGGGATTCCCAAGATGTCATCTTCATCACCTATCTGCAAAAGGGAAGGACGATCACGGGGCAATACTATAGTGATTTATTGACCCGATTCGATGCAGTATTGAAGGAGAAACGACGTCATTTGCTGCGGATCGTTGTGTCCAAATTGAATGAGTTGCGTTTCGTCTTTCATTCTCCACATTCACCGGATCTAGCCACCAGCGACTTTTTCCAATTTCCAAACCTGAAAAAATCATTGGGAGGGAAGAGGTTTGCTTCAAATAAGGAGACCATCGCCGCTGGAGGAGACTGGAAGACCGCTTCGATGAATCTACGCACAAAAATAAAAAAATTGAGAAAAAACAATGGTCCCAAGATCGAGTCCTCCGGAACACTCACAATTCCGGAATAAGACTTGACATTTTAGTATTAGAATGACTTCCTCCGTCATAGGGATTGCAGATTGTGTTATTCAAGTATTAATAATATCAATTACGAAAGATATTAAATAGGGATGACTTAATTTCATCGAATACCGAAGACAATGGTGTAACATACGGAGAAATTTACTCTTGCATATACATAAGTCTGCAGACATTCAGCATAATATGTTACATATTAAGTTAAGTTCTCTACCCCAGCAACTCGGACTAGTACATTTCCGTTACTCCCTGATCGTTATCCATGGTTTTATTGCAATTACCAACGTGAATGGCAAAGTACTGAACAATTCATGTGATTTAGTCTAATAAATGCACAGTTTATGTACCAGGCGTGTCTTTACTTAATAATTGCTGCTAAATTTTGCAATCTCACCCTTGCGTTCTACTCTAAAGTTGTTTTCTGCCTTTCAATCGTGTAAAACATAAAAAAATTCACATTATTTACTTAAAAATTATAGAGGATGAGGAAGAAAACATACAAGATGTCCTATTTAAAATAACACATAGTTGATTCATTTTCCATATTGAATAGTGGTAACTTCAACCACAAATAAAAGTAATACAAACTAATTCTTAGCTAATTGTAAGCTTAGGTTAAATTTGGGGAAACCTTCCATAAGATATTTGTGCCTGCCTGACGGGGAAAAGAGAAATTCAAATTTTAGATTGATCTTTGAAAGTTTGGGACAGTCATTTTTTAATTTCGCCATAAAAATATTTCCCGAACCACCTTTTTAAAGTTTGCGAACTTCTGGAGATTAGAAACCATTGTTTTAGAGAACACCTCGTTAAGAAAATACACAGAACAAATTAATCTGAATCTTCATCGTATCATAATGAAATACCAGGAAATATGTATGTAATAACATATTTCCAAATATCTAGAATGTACAAGACATGAAGCCGGAAGTTTGGAAAGTTTGTATCTTGCCGTTTACAGGTCAGTGGATAAGTTAATTTACTGGCCTTTTAGGTATATGGAATTTGGAATCTAAGCTTGCATTGTATGATACTGTTATATGCAAACAATATTAGAGAAATTAATTCAATTTCTAACGGAAAAAATTAAAATCAACACTTTTTACTATTATAGTGGAACCTGTCTCCGTAATGGTCTCTGTATACAGGGACTCCCAAAATAACAGCGTATTAGATACATCTCTCTCAAACGTAATCAAATGAATATGTAGAAGCATTCGTTAAGAGGGGTTGCTACTTAATCGTGGAGAATATGTAATTAAATATACCTAAATTTTACTCCTTAGACAGGAAAATGAAAATACACAAGAACCCAGGAACAAGGATTATAAAAAAATCTCTTGGATTTGCCATAAATCAAGATGTTTTTCATACTTTTTCATCCAATCCATTTATAAGTAATTTTAGAATATACATTGGCACCACAGTGTGTTGGACTACCACCCCAATTAGTAATAATTACACTGATTAAATTTAATTAACCGTAATTAAATTTAATCAGTGTAATACATCTACATATAGACGTAAAATATAAGAAATAAATAAAATAAAAGGTTTGCTTTTGCATATAATCCGGTCTCTAGTAATAATAATCTAAAACATAATACGAAGGATGTCTTTTAAATTTTACATACTGGGACACAGAGGACGCCACTAGTTAGTTTTTGATCTCGGTAATGAAACACGACATCAGTCAACAATTTCTCGTTTTATTTGAAAGAATAAAGGGTTTTATATACTAAAAATATCCAAAGTGTTCTATTTAAAAAATACCATAAACATTAAAGATTATGTTGTGTTGCTTTGTTATTATCCACGAGTGTATTTCCATTTTGGGCTTGAAAATTCGATTGTGTTACTTTCACAGTTGAAATTAACTAACTAAAAGTGTCAAGGTACTTCTAAAGAAACAGTGGAGTCCCTCGTCACTCCATAGCAGGAGCGGATTAAATTCTTAATATGTTCTTAAGCGGTAAACACTTGGTTTACAATTACATTAGCCTAATAACCTCCCCTAAAATAAATTCTTTAACATTTACTTAACAAGAGAAGATTGTATTTTGACGTTTATACTGTACAAAGTACAGAATCTATTTGAGGTAAAACCCTTATCATTTCGAACGTAAATTAGTAAATTAACAGTGTGAAATAATAAACGACTTGTTCACTGCCACATTTTTGTTACCTAGCATGATAATCCCTCTATTTACGTAAAAGATTAACTACATATTAAGCATATATAATAAGCTCTACGTCCAATAAGCTGATGAATATACAAATTGATTTAGTTTCCATGTTAAACACTTTTGCTTTCACCCTGATCCCCAGCTTTCAAACTGTAACGAGAAGTATTGAATGGCTGTCCAACGCTATCCGGTTACGCATTCTACATATATAGTTGATTCAGGTGTGCCTTCGCAAACTTTATAATTCTGATAAATTTTGGGTGGAAGGTCAACATAAAATGCAAATCGTACGTGGATGTCTATATACAAGATATAGCAATAGTTTTTACTTTTAAGCTTGTTGTACATTTAGAGAAAAAATTATATTGGAATACATATGTACTACATGAAAATATTATTTAAATTTCACCTCTAAATGATAATCACTAGACAAACAAAAAGGGTCTTGATCATGTTCCAGTTGGTTTATTTAAAAAAATACTTAGGAGATGTCAAAATATTTAGCTAATATTATATTTATTTATTCAAATTAAGTGCTTTGCACCTGTTTCCGGTTTTAACAGAAATGATTCCTTCCTGATATGCAAATTTCAATATTCAGCTTCTTTTTAAATATTCTCAAAAAATTAATAATAACAATTAATACATATGAAACATCAACAAATGTAAAATATATATTATATAGCGGTAGAAGTAACAGTCCTAACAAATTTATATAGTGTGGCTTATTCATGAGAGTCACCCAATCCATCATTACCAAACTTGGATAACAAATAGATAGGAACCCTTTTCACTATATTAGTCCTTGCAGTTTTATGTTTCTTATACAACTCCGCTGTTATACCCAAATTATGTTTTTATATGTTAGTATCGCCAATAGTAGATACTTTAAGGTATACTTTGATGTCATTACCATAACCATAAAAATTTACTCAACTAAATTCATATGTATGTATTTGTGATGTCCCGGATTCCACACAGCAGAACGAATACATTATAAGCAGCAACAAGAACATCCCTACTACTAAAGTGTTTAGTATTGCGAAACAGAAAGCTCCACTCAGATGACGATCGTTTTGATTCCGGAGTGAAGTGATGGATCCATGTTTCATCCATTGTCACATATCGACGCAAAAATTCCGGTTTGTTACGTTTAAACATGGCCAAACACTGCTAAGAATCATCAACAAGTTCTTGTTTTTGGTCAACAGTGAGCAAACGCGGCACCCAATTTGAACAGAGCTTTCTCATAGTCAAATGCTCATGCAATATAAAGCCAATACGTTCTTTTGATATCTTTACGATGTCAGCTAACTCACGCAACTTCACTTTTCGATCATTCAAAACGATTTTGTGGATTTTTTTGATGTTTTCTGGTGTTACCGCCTCATTTGGACGTCCACTGCGTTCTGCATCATCGGTGTCTCTACGACCACGTTTGAAGTCAGCAAACCAACGTTTTGTTGTTGTTTCTGACGGAGCGGAGTCCCCATAACACTTTTCAAGCCATTGCTTCGCTTGAACGGTATTTTTTCCCATCAAGAAGCAGTGTAAAATTAAAACACAAAATTGTTTTTGATCCATTGTTTTGAAAATAACAAAAGTAGCGTGACTCTTAGCACAATAACTCACAAACTAATGAATAGAATATCATGAAATTTTAACAGCTGTCTTTTGAAGGTTAGTACTAACTGAGAGAAAGGTGACTGCAATAAAACTAGCGTCATCTATGTGTTAGGCCCGGGACTTTTCAGCCCATGTGTTATGTTTTCCACTAATTTTTATTTATTTTGAAAAAGTTAGAAAAACATAAAGTGACATTGTAGTAAAGATAATTCAAAAGCACGCTTACATAATAAATTTTAACAGGTTTATAGTAATTTTACGTTATTTATGCATGAAATCAAGTAAATATATAAAAAAATTGCAACGAAAAAAAAATTTTTTTGGAATATTTTCACATATTCGAAAGACTATAAAATCATTTAGCATTAATACGAAGACAATTTTCGAAGATATTTAAGTTTTTTCCCGTTCCAAAATCTCGAGAGTATGACCGAAATGACTGTGACAACATGTAAATTTGCGAGGACATGAACGTTCTTCTATGTTTTCGTCGTTTCTTCGATGAATACCGATTCAGTTTCGTGTCATATAAAAAAAGAGGGGTAACCTGGGAATGCTGGATGCCTCGCCGCAACCCTCGAACGAAGTCCACCGATATGGGAACGGTGTCTGTAGCGCACGTCGTAATAGCATGTGGGGAAAGGAGGTTAGTATCAACACCGTTGGACGAATCAAGCTTAAACGCAAATGATTATGGACTATTTCTCCTTGAACCTGTTGTGCTTTCGTTTGCTACGAGAGAGTCGGACGAAAGTTTACGAAAATTATGCATGGTAATGTCCTTTCACATACTATGGAATCGTTTTCAGGTAATCACCAAAACCGAAACAGTACCTAATTTAATCTAGAACTCGTTGTAATAACTAACGCAAGGTGTGATCTGCATATTGAAACGTAGCTAGCGTTGGAAAATTACTTATCATAAAGATGTTTAAAAATAAAACATTAATATTTAAAACATGTCTTCGAAGATATTCGGATAACGCTCAACACCTTTAGGCATGAACATAGAGTCGTTAATTATGCAATTAGAACCATAAGATAAAGAATTTCTTTTCTGATTGATTTATAACCTTCGTAAAAAAGAATAAAAAGAAAATTAAAAAAAACAACACGCAAATGTAAACACTTTGAAAATAATAATAACGCTTGAAACCTTACAATGTGTCAATCACCGATCAGATTGAAACATGGGCGTTTTATGTTTTTTTAAGCAAAATATAGGCAAATTTAATTAATTTAAAACACCACATCAGTACAACACAAGAAATGCACACCAGATAATTTAATCATTGCTTACCATAGTGTGAAAAAATACATTAATACATAAATATATTTTAATATATCCTATCCTAGCGAAAGAACAACACTATGAATTAATTACATGAAGATGAAGCAACAAACTAACCAAACTAGCTCATTTAGCGTTACCCAGGATGCACCACGAGGAGGCGAGCTAGCTTTGAATCCCATTATTCTAAGCTTTCCTAATCATATAATATACATACACGTAGTATGTATCTAAATCTTACTTCGAAAACTAAAACGCTTTTGATTCTAACCTATCCTTTTGAAGGTTGTGTATTCTTATTGGGATGGAAAATCTATGTATTGATCTCAGATATTGTACAAGGCTTGAAATTAGGCCCGCTGTTCAATATCTTCATATTTATATATATTAACCTACGCTGATGACGTTAAAATGTATAGCGCGATGAATAACACTAAAAACTCTTACAACTCTTAAGTCTCAATCTAAATTTTTACGAGTCTCTCTGTACAATCATACATACTAATTTCATTAGCCACATCCTACAATTGTGTTTGGCAGCTCACACGACCCAAGAGTTTTGATCCTTTCTCAAATATCGATGCAATCACACCATCATATAACGCCATCATTCTTAATAAATTGCAATATAACTGTGTCATAGGGAATGCCATTTATATGACTTTATACCTCGTGTACACTGAAGATTTCTAAAATTTATATCACTCAAACTGGATCGAGTATATCCGCTGAGGGGTACCTGCCTGACAGTAGACGTCTGAAATTTTGACAGTTGCCATAAAAAATATTGTCCTTGTCGGCTAATGGATCCACAGATTCCGGAAGAATTTCAAGTTCCCCTCGTAACACATGGGCTGAAAAGTCCCGGGACTAACACATAGATGACGCTAGTTTTATTGCAGTCACCTTTCTCTCAGTTAGTACTAACCTTCAAAAGACAGCTGTTAAAATTTCATGATATTCTATTCATTAGTTTGGGAGTTATTATGCTAAGAGTCACGCTACTTTTGTTATTTTCAAAACAATGGATCAAAAACAATTTCGTGTTTTAATTTTACACTGCTTCTTGATGGGAAAAAATACCGTTCAAGCGAAGCAATGACTTGAAAAGTGTTATGGGGACTCCGCTCCATCAGAAACAACAATAAAACGTTGGTTTGCTGACTTCAAACGTGGTCGTAGAGACACCGATGATGCAGAACGCAGTGGACGTCCAAATGAGGCGGTAACACCAGAAAGCATCAAAAGAATCCACAAAATCGTTTTGAATGATCGAAAAGTGAAGTTGCGTGAGTTAGCTGACATCGTAAAGATATCAAAAGAACGTATTGGCTTTATATTGCATGAGCATTTGACTATGAAAAAGCTCTGTTCAAAGTGGGTGCCGCGTTTGCTCACTGTTGACCAAAAACAAGAACGTGTTGATGATTCTGAGCAGTACTTGGCCATGTTTAAACGTAACAAACCGGAATTTTTGCGTCAATATGTGACAATGGATGAAACATGGATCCATCACTCCGGAATCAAAACGATCGTCATCTGAGTGGACAGTAGCTGGTGAACCTCGTCCAAAGCGCCCGAAAGCACAACAATCGGCTGGAAAGGTTATGGCCTCGGTATTTTGGGATGTGCGTGGTGTAATATTCATCGACTATCTTGAGAAAGGAAATACCATCAACAGTGAATATTATATAGCGTTATTGGAGCGTTCGAAGGCCGAAATTGCAAAGAAACGACCGCATATGGCAAAAAAAAAATTTTGTTTCATCAAGACAACGCACCGTGTCACGAGTCAATCAAAACAATGGCAAAACTACAGGAATTGAGCTTCGAATTGCTCCCACATCCACCGTATTCGCCAGATTTGGCTCCCAGCGACTACTGCCTGTTCGCAGACCTCGAAAAAATGCTCGCCGGTAAGAAATTTCGCACGAATGATTGCGGTGCTCTTGATGGAGATTACGTTGATGAATAAAGCTAATTTTGAACCAAATAAAACCGTGTTTTCTTTGCCCGCGACTTTCAGCCCATGTGTTATATATAATATTTTTAAAAAGACTTAAATTTTAACATAATTATTAGATATATATTTTTAAGAGGATGACAATATCATAATATATATACAGATATGTATGTAGCATATCTAGTGTCAGACAGCTATGACGATTCACTCAAAACTGATGCAATCTGTCAGGATATGCTAAAATTAATTGCAATGTCAGGGTTTGACGTCGTGGTGTAATTAAGCTAATGGTGCGTAACAATATTGACATTAAATCAAATTGTAACTATTATAATATATAATGTGCAATACGAGCATGGTTACTAATAACTACTTGAACTTACGTAAGCCTATGCAAAGGCTGTAACAAAAATGTTTTAAAATTATAGCTATGAGCTATTCTTAAAAATAAAAATTTCGATTGCTGAAAATGAATATCTGAACATATACAGACTCTTACAATAAGTTATCGATAATTAAATAAAAGGTATTCCACTTCGGGGTAACATTGAATTTCCATTTTTTGGAATACTCTCAAAAATTGATGAATTTCTACGTCATTCTCTGTCGTGAAATGTCGACCACGAAAATGTTTCTTTAGGTTAAAGAACAACCAGAAATCATACATAGCCAAATCAGGCGAATAGAGTGGCTGTTTAACTACTTTTACATTATTTTCACGTAAAAATTCATCTGTCTACTATTTACTGTCGTGATGCAACCTTTTTTTGATATATCTTATAGTTTTGAAGATTTTAAAGCAAACACCGAAGAGTAGTGTTGCGGATAGGGCACAGCTAAGAAAGTTACCATTGCTCTTATACTACATCCGTCTATAAACCTACCACGTCTCATTTAAATCTGTAAGACACCTATGATTGTATTCCCTGTGTCGTCAATTTGTACTCACCTTGTATACCACGTTAGAAGAAAGTATTATATTTCATAAAATATTCACATTTAACATGTCGCGATAGATTTACATTGAATAAAAGCAGATATTGTAAGATGCATGAGAACCTTACGTAATCGAATCCGATTGTCCTTCTTTGTAAGTGCTTAATATCTTAGAGTTCTAATCGATCGAAGGATTTTTTGCGGTCTCAAGATCTTCTGTACTGTGCTTTATTAGATTTGATAACTTGAACTATCTCAATATTCCTAATTCAGTGCAAGCTGGATTTCTTAGAGCATACAAATGAAATTTGCGAAGGGAAAAAGTTAATTAAACGTGAATTCTAAACGTTATTTCGACGTTGTAGAAACGAAAAATAAATAATAAACCTGCATGAGATAGATTGAAACATCTGTTAAACAATAAATTTAACTTTATCACCGATATTTTGAACAGATATCAATTTCAATACAGCCAGACGTGTCGTTCGAAATTGAACTTTATGCGGTAACTGTTTTTATTGGCATATTAGTTTTAACTGGAAAAAAGTACAAACGTGTATATTTGATCTTGTTTGTTGTGTTTTTTTTTTTTTTTTGTAAATCAGCACTACTAAACTTTTATATTTCGCAACATAGTCATGTTTAAGGTTTACCCACATCAAAATTTTATAGCTCCTACGAGTGTACTTTGGAGTTTTGTACTTTTACGATTTCGGCAGCGTCATTCGTCAAAATCTGTTCTATTAAGCGAGTTTATTTATAGAGCTTTAGCTATATTGTACAGACAAATCTCTACATTCATATTGCACTCGCTAGCGTATTGCATCTGTTGAAATTGCGGATGCTGTTTACTACAATTTCAAGGATTTACCATCGTATACCTGGTTATTACGTATATTTATGTCCCATGTATCAAAAGGGTAAAGTATTTATATTAAAATAACTTTTCAATTCACAATTGTCTTTCTGTTCAATATGGTAATTGTGAATAGAACTCTCTACACCTATCCACAAATAATAGGTATACAGAAATGTGAAATTACTGAAATTTATCTGAAGAAAGTAGATCTAACAACATTAAATCCAAATCGTAGAAATATTTAATCAACGTTCTATTTAATTTTACAATATAATTTGTAATAATAAACTGTAATTAAGGAAAATTACATTCAGAATGTGAATTCTTCACATTATATATTATATACGTAAATTGGTTGTCGAACTTCTCATTCAGCTGTCTCTCTGTCTCATATATAAGGTAAAATTTTGGAATATAGGCTTTTGCTGCTGATCTGGCGAAGAACGCGTTTTATTTTCGAAGATTTTACCTTAGTCAGAGACTGTCTTCATTGGTGGTTTCCAATCAAGATGACAATGCAGGTGTTGAAACAAGTATATACATTTTCATGAAGCTTGATCAACAGAGTTAATTGAAACTTTCACTAATATTCCTTATAATACCTTTGTTAAGCTGAATTCCATATTCCAATAAAATGCTGCTGAGAAAACCAAAGTTTTTATACTCATTCACCTCCAGACATGGAATTTTTTTTACATGGCTTGTATTCTTTCGCGTATGTTAAAGATGGTGACACCTAGATCTGGTAAAGTTAGATTGAAATTTAGAAAAAATATCAACTAAGTAATACATGGGCTGAAAAGTCCCGGGCCTAACACATAGATGACGCTAGTATTATTGCAGTCACATTTCTCTCAGTTAGTACTAACCTTTAAAAGACAGCTGTTAAAATTTCATGATATTCTATTAATTAGTTTGTGAGTTATTGTGCTTAGAGTCACGCTACTTTTGTTATTTTCAAAACAATGGATCAAAAACAATTTCGTATTTTGATTTTATACTGCTTCTTGATGGAAAAAAATACCGTTCAAGCGAAGCAATGGCTTGAAAAGTGTTATGGGGACTCCGCTCCATCAGAAACAACAATAAAACGTGGGTTTGCTGACTTCAAACGTGGTCGTAGAGACACCGATGATGCAGAACGCAGTGGACGTCCAAATGACGCGGTAACACCAGAAAACGTCAAAAAAATGTACAAAATCGTTTTGAATGATCGAAAAGTGAAGTTGCGTGAGTTAGCTGACATCGTAAAGATATCAAAAGAACGTATTGGCTTTATATTGCATGAGCATTTGACTATGAGAAAGCTCTGTTCAAAGTGGGTGCCGCGTTTGCTCACTGTTGACTGAAAGCAAGAACGTGTTGATAATTCTGAGCAGTGTTTGGCCATGTTTAAACGTAACAAACCGGAATTTTTGCGTCGATATGTGACAATGGATCCATCACTTCACTCCGGAATCAAAACGATCGTCATCTGAGTGGACAGCAACTGGTGAACCTTGTCCAAAGCGCCCGAAAGCACAACAATCGGCTGGAAAAGTTATGGCCTCGGTATTTTGGGATGTGCGTGGTGTAATATTCATCGACTATCTTGAGAGAGGAAATACCATCAACAGTGAATATTATATAGCGTTATTGGAGCGTTTGAAGGCCGAAATTGCAAAGAAACGACCGCATATGGCAAATAAAAAAAATTTGTTTCATCAAGACAACGCATCGTGTCAGAAGTCAATCAAAACAATGGCAAAACTACATGAATTGAACTTCGAATTGCTCCCACATCCACCGTATTAGCCAGATTTGGCTCCCAGCAACTACTGGCTGTTCGGAGACCTCAAAAAAATGCTCGGCGGTTAGAAATTTCTCACGAATGAAGGGGTTATCGCTGAAACTGAGGCCTATTTTGAGGCAAAAGATAAATCGTTCTACAAAAGTGGTATTGAAATGTTAGAGCGGCGCTGGAATGATTGCGTTGCTCTTGATGGAGATTACTTTGATGAATAAAGCTAATTTTGAACCAAAAAAACGTATTTTCTTTGTTAGGCCCGGGACTTTTCAGCCCATGTGTTATATAAGTTTTTGTGTGATGACAATAGGTGATCAAGAAGAAATACTTCAATTTCAAACTGCTATTCATGCAAGTAAATGAGGACTTTGCCACAAGGGAGCCATTTTACAAAATTATACAATAATTTATTCAACTATCACTACTTGTTAATACTTCTCTATGAACATAGCCAAGAGCCCATTTAATTTCTTTAAATAAAAGGAATAGTTTTTATTGATTGATTTAAAATCCCAGCACTATAACATTTTTTAGTCAACCCCTGTTTATAAAGATTATGAATCCCTGTGACTTCACGAACTACCGGTTGAGAATTATTAATTTAAGTTTGTTCCATCATAGAGTAATATTTTTCGCCTTATAAAGTTCTATTGTAAATAGGTTACTCAAATAAATCGTTTTATTTCTGTAAAATATAACTTATCTAAGTAATAAAACATAAAACATGCAGATAAGTTGTATTCTCCGTTGAATATCGTTATTATAAAGAACTTTTCTAACTTAATCAGCTTGGTGTTGTTTAGAGTCTTCATCTCATTTATAACGGCTTGATATAGCTAAAATTAAAACCATTGATAAGTTTTTACGACTTCATAGACAGAGTGCTATTGCGTAGTTTATGGCTTCCATCAATAGCTTAAACTTTAATTCATTAACAGCCCATGAGTATAACGTTTGTGTGACCTATTTCGAGAGATTACTTGCCTGTAAAAGTAGATAAATGATATGTATTTGGCGTAATTCTTTTCTAACCACGGATTTTATATCCTACAGGTTGTTTAAAATAGAAAAAGAGGAAGCCGGTCCTTTAAAAAAGGAAATCAAAACACCTTAAGATTATAGCGGACAAGCTATTCTAAGGAGCTTGTCCTATTTGCGAGAATTTATGTTTACTTTCACAAATTAATTTACCTCCTGCTAAATAAAGGTATCTACGCCGTCAAACATATTGGCCGATTCTTTACGTTATTGGCCCACCAGGAAGGTAATAAAGCTGCAGTATGTACAACAAAAGCTGACAGGTGGAAACAAGTGGTCTGTTGGATAATCGTTGAGGCTGAAAAATTAGAAAGGGCTACTAAATATTCTCTTAGAAACGAAGAATACAAAAGATGTCAGGAATATTTCTAGAAACATAAAATATAAAGTTAAACGCCTGTCACAATTTGACATAGAGAAAGATATTGTTGCAATTCAATTAAAATACGAACTGATACGAACAAATTTTATTTTATATGCTGACGACTTAGTACTCCCAACACATTATAGAAAGTCTCCCAATACTATGGAATGAAAATATCAGCAAATAAAATTAAAACTATGGCTTTCCTTGGTAAATATCCAACTATACTGTACTAGAATAGGTGAAACACTTAAATTCACACATATCTGTAGAACAATTAGCAGAATGTTAAAAAGCAAAACAATAAAGGATACAAAATAAAATTTTATAATACGATAGCAATGCTAACCCCCTTATACGGTAGTGAAACATAGACAGCAACGAAAAAAACAAGAAAACAGGATACAGACACAAGGAGATAAACAGAATTAAACACCTTGGACATACATGAGAAAATAAAGGAAAATAGAATTAAGTAGATGCAAGTGACGAGGTTGCAAGCCAGAGCGAGATTTTATAGATTTTTAGGAAGAAGAACTGTAGGCAGACCAAATAAGAGATGGATATCGTAACAGACAAAGTACCTAAACCTGCAGTGAAGAAGATTTTCAGGTTACAGTTGCAATGTGCACAATTTTGGATTCTATTTTTCACACTTTTTTATTTTATTTCATAGACACCCTGTATGCTCTAAAGTTTTTACCTTTTTTTTATTCCTCAAGTATCGCTACTAAAAAAAGAGACATTTTAGAATATATTTTAATATTAAATAGTTAATTAAAAAAAGACAATTTTTGCTTAGAAAACAAATTTGTGTACAATGGCACAAATAAAATAAACAATACTAGAATATATGTTATATCACTATAATTTTATCCCATTTCCATTTTTACTGTTACCAGAACCTCTCCTGTATTTGATTTCAGTAACAATATCGTAGACATCGGAATCAACGACCGATGTTTCAGTAGTTGCCGGATGTTGCGGACTCTGCCCTGGCTTCAAAAGCGACACCCCGTCTCTACCCATCGTCATGCAGTCAAAATGCAATACCAGAATCGTGGCCCTTTGTATGCGGGTTTCGAAATCTAGACACATATGTAAATTCTGTCCTGGCGTGTATATATCAAATAATTTTGCACAGAAATCCACTCCTGGAACGTACGGAATCGGCACGGGGATACACAATGGCGGCGGATTTTTAGCTAAAAAACACAACGCAATTACAACGAGATATGTCAACAGTTGGAGACGATACAGAGATAATATAAACAGAATATTTCGCGTGGTTTTTAAATCAATGTGTAACTTAGCGGCTGTAGATAGATAAAGCATTTAAAAAAAGCGTATAAACATATTTAAAAAAATATATATTCGAAAGTTTTCCATTATTTCCTTTTCTCTGAACTGACTGACTGAGAAGGACTTGAAGTTATTATTGTAATACACATCCTGATTATAAATTCTTGTCTGAGAACAGATTTAATTAAAATATCTGTAATATTATCCTTTGATGATTCATATTAAAAGTTAGGCCTTTGGCAACAATATCTGTCTCTCTCTGTTTCTCTTTATTCCATCTATTCCTTTGAGTAATTTGTGTCAATTTGTTTGTTTATTATTTCTTACTGAAATTCGTCCATAATTTGCATTTCTAATTTCACATTTACATTACATATATGTAATATATAATAATCATCGTATAAATTTACCTTCTAGCAAGCCATGAAATTATTTCTTCAAAATATCTTCAATATTTCAACAAAACATACTTGTCGTGTGTACTGTGTCGATTCATTGTGAGAAAAATGTTTGCAATAAATCACAAAATATATATTCATTATCGAATTATTTTTATTCCTCAAATTTAATAAACTTGAAGGATAAGCAACAAAACACCTGTACTATAGTTATTTCTTTTTGTTTTCTTTTAATATTTCACAACACTGGCTAACAAGATTTTTACCCGCAGTCTGTAAACAGCATTTGTAAAATACATAAATACTATTCGAACAGTAACAACATTGGCTTAGCCTTGGTTATGGATAAAATATAGGTGATAGCTTGCAAACGTGTGTCACTTATAAATCCATAATTTAATTATTAATTAATTATTTTCTCTAACCGCAAATTTGGCGATATAGTCTACCGAGTTTGAAGTGAGTAAATTCGCTACGATTTCAACACAAAGAAGATGCTACAGTTCTCAAATACCTTTGTTACAAGCAACATGTTTATAAAACATATCGATCATATGATATTTTTGTACATATACTGTTTAGATGTTCTATGATTTCTTTAATTACTTTATTTAGCAGAAATAAAAGCCATTACCATCACAAACATTTAAATGTAACAATTTTTTTTTCGTTAATAAACAATTGATTTCATGATTTTACTAAAATAACTTGAAATGTAGTATACTTGGACACAGAAAACAAAAAATGTTTTCTATTAAGCCTTGGTATCCCAAACACGTTTATTTTAACTTGTTTTTTTATTTTAGTTCAAAGACATCCTGTATAAATTGGTGTTTATTATACCATTAATATCTTTTATTGCCCAATAGAAAATAATTCCATTTACAGGACAATGCGAGAATAATGTAACCTAGCCCCTGTAGGAGATCATCCAAATAAATATTAAACAAAAGGGGACCCAAATTGGATCCCTGGCACACACCAGAGGAAGCAGAAAATGTTAAGGATGTATATTCATTGTAGTGAACATAGCATGAACGATCAGTTAAATACGAGCGGATCAATTGTGTTACACTTGGCGGAAAACCAAAACTACTCAGCTTAGATACCCTAAGGGAATGATTGATAGTGTCAAATGCTTTACTAAAATCGGTGTATAATACATCTACTTGTTGCCGTCGTTCCATGGATTCGGTAATATGCTGTGCTAACTCAGCAAGGTTGGTTGCAGTAGATCTTCCTGGAATGAAACCATGTTGCCGCGAAGATAAGTAAGGCTTGACACTAACGTAAATTCTGTGAAACAGAAGATATTCAAAAGTTTTTGCAAAGTTGGATAAAATATTTATTGGTCTATAATTTTGGAAGTCTGAACTATTACCTTTCTTAAACACGGGTGTAATTCTGCTAATCTTCCAAGCGTCAGGAAAGGTAGAAGAACTTACGGCCAAGTTAAATATTCTAGCTAGAGGTCCACATAGTACTACACAACAATCACGTGCAAAAAATGCGGGAGACCGTCATGACCTGCAGTAAAATTAGATTTTAACTTCTTAGGTGCTTTTAAGATATCGTGTGCTGTAGAAAATCCAATAAAAGAACTACCACTAATGAGATACCTATGAAGAGACTGGGGCCCCAGTAATGCTTGTGAACCAGACACAAACACTCTAGAGAATTCATCTGCGAAGGTCTGAACAATGTTGCTGGGATCATCAACAGTAGAGCCGTTCAAAATGAGACATCCAGGTATTCTTGATGCATTACGACGCGCGTTTATGTATTGAATTTTGTGCTATATCTTCTGCAGCCGTCGTCTGATATTCCACATATACAACTCTAATTTTCTCTTTAATTAATTTCCTCAAACGGTTATATTCAATGTGGTAAATCTCCCGTCCACTCTTGTTCCATCTACGAAGGTAATAATTCTTTATTTGAAGAAGCTTGATTATTTCGAAATTATACCAAGGCAGGTATCTTCGAGAAAGGTGTTTGGACAAAGGTGCAGAACAACGGATGACAATGTCTAAGCAATTATAAAAAGCTGATACTGCTTCGTTAACGCAATTAAGATTCTCCAAAAAAGTCCAGTCAATTTCAGCTATATCACTGTACAATGTCGGAAAGTTTGCCTTGCGAAAATTAAATTAAATTATTAAATTATCTTACTTACCAGAGAAACTATTGCTGAATATCGGATGATTATCGAAAAACATGGTCATAGAAATAGAAAACTCCAGCGGATCGTAGGTGAAGTTCATGCAACCTGAAGAAAAGATAAATACAGCTTACGCGGTATCATGAATCGTAATAGCGAAGTTTAGTTCTCGGCGATCTAGGCACGCAAATTTGAATCAGACGGGTCACGTATTAGGCATGAATTAACGATGTATCCTTCTTTCGAGGCAAACGAATAGATTCACTCAGTTTCTCTTCCAAGTACATTTGTCTTATCTCGGTAAAAGGACCCTAGGTAAAACGTTAAAACGATGAAGCGATCTTGTTACCAACCATTGCCAATTGGGGAATATTTCTTTTTACTTTTTAAGACTATTCGAAAAAAATATCTTTATTAATCTCAACCTATAAAATTTATAATAATTACTGTATATACTTGATCAAGAGTGTGGTGTACTTTAGCTGGAAGAGGATAACTAGACTAATTATTGAATATACTAATAAGGTATTTCCTATCCATAGTATAGTTAGTCAAAATTTCAGAGCGATAATTTGATTACATTTGGAGATATATCTAACACTCTATTATTTTGAACTTTAAATCAAAAGTATCTAAACATATATTGGAATTAAACAAACAAATTGTTTCAAAATCGGTGATAATTCTCACAGATAACTTACACCTTGTAAAGTATTTAATATTTCCAAATTTATTCCCCCTATTGACATATTTTACACGCTTAAATCTTATGTAAATAAATTTATATAGTCCTTTGTAAATTTTCCTACGTGCGTGAGGGCCTATTTTGCCTCTAACCTTTCCCTTGTTTGTTTTCAGAAAGATGGTTGAAGGGATTCCGGCTGTACTGCGAGTGACCCTGCCTTTATGTAATTTTATATACTCAAGCACATACAGCCCTCCTTAAAACATTGACATATCATGAGATTTATATGGCGGAGCGCTATTACTTTATTCGGATGGCTTCGAATTAAAAGGCAGTCGAAGATTTAACGCATCCCTTTGTTTCTTTATTGCAATTGAGTTTTTAATTTGTTTTAAGTGCCGGGCTACGTAACTCTGAAAACAAGTTAATCTGGATAAGAAATATAGTTTCGAAGCTGTGGTTATCTAACATCTCACAAACGAAAACATTGCTTCAACTCCTATTAAAGTGGAACATGTTATTTCTATGAGATTTTTTATGCACCCTAGCCTGTTTTAGATCATTTTATGTAGATGGCATATTAACAAGACAAATGTACAGGGTGTCCATGAAATAGACAACCAGGATCGCACAATTTAGTAGCAGTGTAACTGAAAGCTGAAATATCGTTGAAAGATCATTTCAGCAATGATACGTAATAACGAAACGTAATAGTCAGATGCTTACGTCAAATAGTTAATACATAAATCAAGTGGAGAAGAATCAAAAGCTTCATAGAGGCAAGAAGCAGCTTATAAACAAAGATCGTTAAATGCACTTCACGCCGACTCTCCATATTCAACCAGCTCAAGGTGCTCTCTTTGTAAAACATGGTAAATTTTTTTGCAAAGAAATTATGATCCCTTTAAATACTAGATTTATCGTATAAGATGAAATATGGACCAAAGTTTTTGGCACAAGGTGAAACACAACTTTATATTTCCGGCACCTCCACCAAAAAGAAAATAAAAGCTAATTTTTTGTTAAGTGGATGACTGTTACTTCACATGAAACCTAGTTTTTAAAAATTACTTCAGCTTGATCCATTAGCGTAAAAAAAAGTGAAGTCTAGTTTTTTTTATTCCAATATCTTCAGGATAATTTTTTTTTTCGGCCTCAAATGTTCTAATAAAAATGCTTTCTTTCGTTTTTGCTTATATTTCTTTTGGGAACCATTCCACTTCATACCAGGAAAATATAATACAACACTTCAGTTTTTAAATATGTTTCAAGCATTCCAAATTTACATAGTTTTAGATAGTACAATTAAAATTTATTTTAATTAAATCAATAACTTTGATTGAGAA
This sequence comes from Trypoxylus dichotomus, assembly GCA_023509865.1. NCBI lineage: Eukaryota > Metazoa > Arthropoda > Insecta > Coleoptera > Scarabaeidae > Trypoxylus > Trypoxylus dichotomus. The sequence continues at coordinate 4,504,546 of CM042083.1, read as the reverse complement.
AGGAGAAATTCCTCCCTATAAAGGTAGAGTTGGATACTTACCTTCTCGACTAAAATTAAACTGTTGTAAATTAAATCCGGCGCAGCATCCGCACGTTAGTTCTTGACAAGTACATCCGTTACTTCTGTAACCGAACCTCCTAAATATAATGGTCTTAGTCGCGGACTGCCCGATATCGCTCAATGAGTCGGACAAACTGTTTTGAATAGACGTTAAACGTAGCGGTAATCGTGATGCGACATCGTAGTACACAGACATCGAGGACATCCCATCGCTGTCGACATAGTCCAAATCTAGAAAGACCAATGCGAACATTAAAATAGATGTAGCAACGAAAGCAAATCAAATGAATCGATTCCCAAAGACTATTTGTCTTCATTTCTAACCGCCCAGTACACCTAGCCACCTCGTCCACACCCTACTCTCCCAGATTACACAAATATGCCGAAATCTATTAGAGGCAAACATAGTACGCGATTTATTGCAGTTTACCAAAGCCAAACATATCTAACAATGTTATAAGATGCATCCCCGTTCTATATTTTTAAACCGCTTTATTCTAAATAGACAAAGTTTTAAAGTTTGTAAACTAAAGTTCTCAGAAATGTAGAAAATTTAGAATATTTCGAATTATAACCAAATTTTCACTTACGTAGAAAGCTCTCCAAGTGTCTAATTCAGATTTGGATCAAACTTAATAGCGATGTACAGTATGTTCGAAGAAGAGAAATTCCTACATGAATAACTGGGCCAACTTACTCTTCATAGATGAGTCAAGATTTAATATTTGCACATCAGATGGTTATATACAGGGTGGCGCAGGGGAACGGGAAATTTTGAACGTTACAGTTGTCAGCACTGTAGAGCCGGCAGTTGTTCGTAACGTCGCACAATTGTTGCGAACGCATTGCCATTTAGTAATCATGGATCGTTGGACTGGTGTGGAACGTGCAGTAGCTGTGAGATCATTTTATAAAAATGGTGATAGTGCGACTGCCGCGCAGAGAATATTTCGACAGCATTACCAGCTTGGATGTCATGGACGTGTCCCGTCTGCGCATGCGATTACAACGTGGGTGCGTAATTTTGAAGAAACAGGATCTGTCTTGAAAAAGAAAGCTCCAGGTGGCATTCGAACGGTATGTACCCCAGAGAACATTGAGGTTGTTAGAGCTGCAATCGATAGAAATCCTCGCCGTTCCGTTCGGCAGCATTCATCTACGCTAGGGATTAAGCGACGAAGCTTACAAAGAATACTGCACGAATTACATTTCCATCCCTATAAATTAAGATTGTGCAACAATTACACGAACGAGACCCAGCGTCACGTATGGAGTTTAGTAGACAGATATTGGCTAAAATTAACGAGGACGCGAATTTCGTTGGTAACATATGGATATCAGCCGAAGCCCATTTCCACCTGAACGGTTTCGTAAACAAACAGAATTTTCGTTATTGGGCCCAGGACAATCCTTGTGAGTTACACCAGCGACCACTACATAGCGACAAGGTCAGAATATGGTGTGCTGTATCACGTTATTGTGTTATCGGCCCTTATTTTTTTGCAAGTGAGGATGATAGTGCAGCGACAGTAACATCCGCTCGATATGTTAAAATGCTTCAAACATTTTTTACACCGAGACTGTACGAGCTTAATCTTAACATGGAAAACATGTGGTTTCAGCAGGATGGGGCCACGTCACACACTGCTCGACATTCGATGGCAGCATCAATTGTTTGAAAGACGCATTATTTCACGTAACGGTGACGTTGAATGGCCTGCGAGATCCGCTGATCTTAGTGTGTGCGACGGTATCTTAAAGGCAAGGTGTACCGTACACGACCTGCAACAATCCATGAACTGAAGGAGAACATTCAACAAGAAATCACTGCCATTCCCCAAGATTTGCTACACCGCGCATTCCAGAGTTTTCATAACAGGCTGTTAGAGTGTGAACGCCGAATGGGAGGACATCTTTCCGATCATCTTTAAAAAGTAAAGAGACACTTTTGGACATTTTGATTGTAGAAACATAAATGGCATGTTGCATACATGCACTTTCGTTAATAAATTAGTAGTTTTATGAATTTATTCGTGGAAATGAGGTTATTTCAAAATCTCCCGTTCCCCTGCGCCACCTTGTACCAGTGTACAGACGAGACTCAATACAATTTTAGTAGTGGCTCTAACATTGTTTGGGAAGGTATATCTTTAGCAGGCCGGACAGAGTTAGTATCAGTAAGCAGAGGTGCAATCGGTAGTACAAAGTATCACGACTCTGGTACTGAACAACCTAACGGAACAAGGAAGGCTTCCAAAGTTGCAATTGACGCTGTATGCATTTTAAAGAAGCATACTTCGAAGGAGACAATATTAAATTATACATACACTTGACACTTAATCATTCTCACTAATTCTGAGATACACCTCGTATTTATAACGGAAAATTTAGAAAGTAACCCAAATTTTTACATACTAAATTTATTTTTTTATGCGAACCTGGCTGTATATATAAAAAAAATATACATATAAAAGATGAGACGAGTAAACAATTAAAAACAGGATACCCAAGATCCAGTGGAATAATAAAAAATATATTTAAATCAAAGTATTCTACCTGGCAAAGTTAAATTCCAATTTAATCAAACTAGATCCTTTTAGAAGATAAACAATAGCGCTTGTTTATATTTTGTTTTCACGAGAAATCGTTCCTTTATTTAGTTTTGCAAATTCAAATTAGCTAAAACAGAATCTATCTCATTAAACGAAACCTATTTCCCATTTCCAATAGGAAGTTCCTCATTATTAGCAGGAATTTCAAACCCTAAAGGGGATATAGGCTTACAATTTAGGTAAATACTTTCATCCGCGAAAAAAAGAAGGTTAACTTTTTACACGTTCGCTGCAGAAGGACTCTCTATAACATCAAAAAAAAATGTAATATTCGTGCACACAACAGGAAATCAATGAGTTTAAGATTAAATTTATTCGATTTCGTCCGGAAATGTTATTTTTAATCGTCTTCTCCGGATATTAGCAATAGATTTCTTTAAGTTTGATTTCGGGAACTTATTTAGTTTTTTCTCGTCTACCTTTTACGAAGGAAGTAACATAAAAAGATGTCGTGCATGAAACTGACAGAGTATTTTAACGTTAAAGCTTGAATTTCAATCGGAAATATTAAAAAAAAGAGATGAAAAATATTAATTTTCTTCTTTTAACTTATATTTAATACACTTCGTCATTTGATATTGCTTATTTCTCTTTTTTTTTTTATAAACGACTCTGTCCTCCTTTTGTTATGAAAAAGGAAAGTAAATAGATATTTCTACACTTACCGCTGGACAATATCCTTCCATGGCTTACACAAATGAATAAACTCAAATAAACGAGGCGTTTAGTATTCATTCCGTTTGAGGATTCGTTTTTGAACGCCGCGAAAGACACTATACAGTTACCGCTCAAGATGTGGCAGTATGCAACTAAAACAGCTGTACAGTTAGCAATAATTTGGCATTCGAGACAGTGTTTATGTAGACCAACACCGTGCCGTGTAATACATATTAATTCGTTGAAAATGTGTAATCTAATTTTTAGAAAACCATATGCATATAGTGTCTATGCAATTATTCTACTTTATCGTATCGAAATTGAAATTCATTCTACCGACATGGCGGCTTTCAAATTGACCGACGTATACGGTATATTCATTTTACGACAGCTGTCTTATGTGCCTAGTTATTTACACTATCTACTCCCATATCTGACCTCTAACGAACCGTTGATTTCTACCATAAGATATCGTAAACGTACCATCGAATCTTTATATTCAATTTAAAAAAATGTTAATACACAAAATTATAGTTTTGAGATTAAACTGTATTGTACTGAAGGACGGAAAACGGAGTACAATAGTCAATTAAAACAGTGAATACACGACAAAACCCGAAAAACTAACGTAATAATGACTCATTTCCAACAGATACAGACTTACCTTTAGGTCCAGAAAACATTGCAAATAATTATTAATTTCTTGAGCACCGGTCACATTCTTGGTAACTTATATGACGTGTAAAGTCTTTGCAAGTACATAAGCACAAACACGAACAATAAATTCCAAAATTTAACCACCTACACCACAGGAACCTCTTCGGAAAAATTTTAACGATTATAATTTATTGGTATTAAATAGAACCAAAGATATGATTTTTTACCATTTCTAATTTACATATGAACATACACTACCACTCAAAAGTATTTAGGTACTCTCACTGATACCAAAAATGTTTAAAAACTCAGCAAAAATGTTAATAATATTTATTTTTTATGTACAGATACACGTACGTGAATAAAAATATATTAAATAAATGTGAAAATTAAAACGTTTAATTTAAATTTTGCTTTCATCTATGTGACCTCCTCTTGATTTAATAATTGCAGCACACAATCGAGGCATTCTCGCAATAAGTTTTGCCAGAGTTTCTTGTGTTATTGAGGTCCAACTCGATTGCAATTCCACACGTCCGTAGCTGATGTCGAAGCCGATTTCCGTACTTTCCGATCTAGTTCTTCTCATAGTAACTGGATTGGATTCAAGCCGGGCTCTGGCGAGGCCATTCCATAATTTTGAGAGTTCCTTCTTCTTCTAAATGGCGTAAATATTCTTTACATAATTTAGAGGAATGTTTTGGGTCATTATCTTGCTGGAAGATAAAATTTTGACCCAAAAGTCGAATTCCGGAAGGTATTGCGTGGTTCTCCAAAATTTCGCGATAGCCTTCTTTTTTTAATATACCCTCAATTTTCACAATGTCCCCTTCTTTTTTAATATACCGTCAATGTTCAATGTCCCCTACACTAGTGCCAGCAAAACAGCCCCAAATGATGCTCCACCATGCTTCACTGTAGCAGCAATATACTCTTCTCTGTCACGTTCACCCACGGATCTTACGAATATGCGTCTTTGGGTTTCGAACAGCTCAAATTTGGACTCATCCGTCCATAGGACGTTGTTCCAATCTTCTATGCTCCAGTGTTGGTGTTCACGAGCCCATTTAAGTCGCTTTTGCTTGTTTTATTTGCGTAGTAATGGCTTTTTCATCGCAATACGTCCATGGAGCCCGGCTTTCTGTAGGCGACGTTTGACTGTAGAAACACTGACTAGTTTTTGGCGAACAACATTTAATTCTGCGGTGATTTCCGGGGCTGTTTTGCGTCTATTTAACTTGCTGGTAACCACTATTCTGCGATTATCTGCAGATGTTGTCGCTTTTGACCTTCCACTCCGTCTTTTATTAATAAAACTGCCAGTTTCCCGATATTTCTTTTTACGTTATAGTCAACCGTAGCGTGGTGTATTTTCATTTTTTTTTTGGCAATTTGTCGATTACTTATGCCACTTTTATGGTAAGCTATTATAAGCGCACGTGTTTCCGTACTAATTTCTCTTCACGGAGGCATTTTAAAAAATTGTCAACGATATTTCGCTCACGACGTGAATAGAGTAAATACCACACTGCAACTGACACATAGATTACAGATTTCACTATAATCTTCTAGAAAGGTAATTTAAACATTATTACCTACAATCTAACAGATGACTAAATTTACCCAGTAAATTCAGAGGGATTGTTATTGTAATTGCACTGCAATAAACAGTTTATGGTAATCCGATCAAGTGCAGGTAAATGATAGTAAACCTTATGCGATATAATGGGTGTTTATCTTGCTGAACTACATTTTAAATACGTATTTCATTTTATTATATTGTTTTTTTTTGGTAAACATAATACTAAGCCATGAAAACAGGGGTGCCTAAACACTTTTGAGAGGTAGTGTATATACGTATCATAAGCAATTTAACACTTGAAATAATCTATATAAATTTCTTTGAAATAATTAAATAAACCAAAAAAAGACACCCTGTATGTTTAAAACAGAGTCTATACAATAGTAGTAGTTTCTCTTAAAAACACTTAGCAGCGTCGTTAAATTAAACAACTGAAAATAAAAACAAATTCAAGCTCCTGCGTGGAAGCTAGCACAATATTTATTTCCATGTAATTTACCAAATTACCTGCAATGAAATGTAAGAAAGGCATTGAAGTAGGCCACACTGAAATAGGAACTTTAAAAAACCTTTTAATTTTATTGAATTTTTCCTAGGTAACAATCATATAATAAATACATCAATAATTACTTAAAATCGTCATTCACACAATCAACATCATCAATCTACGCATCTACGTTACCAACTTTGAAATTAAATTTAGGGTCAATTCTAAATATTACATCCCCTTTTCTAGTTATCGTAGCGTTTATCGGTATTGTCTGCAATTTAGAACCATTTTTCAACGGTTCATTTCTGGCTGAATCGTCATAATCTTCATCCACTTGGTCTTCTCCATCGATAATGGTTGCTGGCACGCCACCTCCATCTTCTTCGCCTATTACAGCTACACCATTAGCTCCTAATCTTATGCAATCAAAAGACCACTCCAAGAGAGTAAAGTCTTGCCAACTTGCTTCAGCGTCAATACACATGTGGACATTCCTTTGGGCGAAGTATATGTTAGAGAATTCCACACATAATTCGATGAAACGGAATCTTGGGGGGTGGATGCAAAACGGCGGAGGATTTTTACCTAAAAAATAAACTATTTCTTCAAAAATATTCGAAACTAATAATAAATTTGGTACAAGTTTCAATTCTCTTAAATTGGAAAAGAATAAATAATTTTCAATATCTTTTTTCGATGTAGGTCTTTAAAAATTAAATAATGGATTACACCACGGACTGTGAGGTTATGTATATTAGGATTTTTGCGTTTAGAACCATTATTAAATAAAATATACAATATTAGCCCAAAAATAAAAAAAAAATGGAGGGTCTCGCTTCTCATTTAATTATCTTTGTATACTGAAATTAATTCTAAAGATGAGATTGAATTTAGACAGACGCCATAATTCAAATGTAGTGAAAACTAATTGCTCAAATTTTCATTAATATTCAAGAAAAAACAACGTTACGAAACTGATTTTTAATTACAGAAATATAATACGTTTAATATGTTGTTTCTCATTATGCACTATTATTTTAAAATTAAGTTCGTTAATGTGTACAAACCGTAACACAAAGCTAAATACCTATTAATTAAATCAGTTAGTTCTTTTTGTTATACACCAACATGTCATTAGGTAATTTAATCTGTTTTGAAGGGGTATAATTTTTATGCACAAAACAAATAAATAGTATTCAAACTTTAACATATGAGAATGACTTTTTACGACATAAATTTTATGTTTTATTCATTGGAACATAGAAATTTACGACTATTTAATAACAAATATCCAATATGCATCACAAAAATGTTACGATAAATTTTTAAAACCTGATTTGTATTACATTGTTCCAACGAGTACTTAGTAATGTAATATGCCTGTAATAAATTATTGGAAAGCATTGATGGGTTTAATTGGGGGTGCTAAAGCCATTAATACTATTTCATCTATTAAATTTATTATATCACCTACCTGAAAAGGTGTTCTTGTACAGAACACGGTTATTCACTGTTAACCTAGCGGTAATTGCAAAATCGTCAGGTTCGTAAGTGATATTTACGCAAGCTTTTTGCCGGAAGCGTTCCAAAATCATCCCGGTACAGCATCCACATTGTCCCTCCGCACAAGAACATGGTAATCTTAACTGTTGAAGACCTTCCAATATTGGTCTGCGTGTTGTTGTTGAAGAAAGTACTCCTGAGGGCACCGTAGCGTTCGTTACACCGTCAGATTGTTTATCTAAAGCCGAATTTCGTTTCCCTGAAGTTATTTTACCTAAACAATTAGTTGAATTTAAATATCAAAACGTTGTTGTAAATTTAAAAGGCTTACCGCTAGCTGTGTTGACCGTAAAAATTAGAAACAATACAAACAATGTACTATAATTCATGTTGAATATGATGCTCATACTTTCTCAACACCTAACAGACTAACGTCTCCAACGTGTAACACTTTCCCAGATTTACCAGTTCATTTGTATATATAGGTGAAGCGCATATCTTGGATTACAAAAAACACCGCTCTTTTCTTTTTTAATCTATAGCGAATGGTATTAAAACCAATATGTGGGTTTATATCTTTAACTTACTACTATACTTCCTTTCGTATACTTTTAAACACATTTAACCATATATACACTGTGTTCAAATTACATTTGGTAAATAACGCAAAAATCATATTTACTATTTTATTTTACCTAGAAGTAATTTCAGATCTTCAACTACATTACAACTACATTTTTGTTTTTTTTTTGTTAGGGATTGTGCAAATATATTTCCTTCTCCTCTTTGTTAATTCAGTCTTACTCTCAAAACATCCACCTTCCCATCTGTATGGAAGATTACCAAATTGGTGCCCGTTTTTAAAAATGGTAAAATCTGTGTTATTTCCAATTATCGTTCCATAGCGTGATTAAATAATTTTGCTATAAAGTTTTTGAGAAATGTTTGTACAAGTATATTTATTCTCAAGTTAGACCCTGAATTTCAAATGACCAACACGGTTTCGTTACTCAGCGATCTACAGTAAGTAATCTTGTTACAATTACTCAATGCCTATCTGATAGTATCCATGCTGGAAGGCAGGTAGATGTTATGTATACTGACCTAAGAAAAGCTTTTGACCGAATCGACCACATCCTGCTTATTAATAAATTGGACAATATTGGATTTTCTCTTTTGTCTTTATTCCAATCGTATCTTCTTGATAGAAAGAAATTTGTGACACACATTTGAGTCTAATTACTTTACGCCGACCTCTGGAGTTCCTCAAGGGAGTTGCTTGGGTCCACTTTTTTCCTCATATATATAAACGATTTGTGTTATCAACTGAATTGTCCAAACTCCAACTCTGTGGAGTTTATCGCGTTAGAAATATATACCTGCAGTTTACTGTCCCTTTTGAAAATATGTAGACCGCGAGTGCATTACACATAGCTGAATTCTTTTTCCGTTCCCCTTTTTTCTTAACCACTGGTGAACTATTTTTTTAAGTTAAATCAAAGCAACTGGAAGATTGTAATTTGATCTACCTTAATTTTATGTTTACTTATAGGTTACTTGTTTCTACATGTGTACATTCATTATTTAATTTTTGCCTTTTAATTGGATATTTCGTTGTTAAGTATCAATCACAATACTCGTTTAAAACTAAATTGCTATTTCGCAATACGGAAGGCAAATGACAACAATCATTAACAAAAAAGGTCAAGAAGGCACATGGACTTCAAAGTCCAAATGAAAGTCTTCAAAAATATCAAAAAAGTAATTGTTTTCAACGGCTCGGTGGCCCAGTGGTAAGAGGGTCTGCACTTGGATTTAAGGACTCAGGTATCGTGCATTCAAAACTAACGTTCGTTAAGTATAGTGGCAGTACTTCTTCGCGTGGGTTCGGGGGTGTACTAGCAAGACCATGGAACAAGTTAAAGATAGTTTATAACCCCGTTGGGCTGATCAGCACCAGAAAGAAACAATTTCATTGTTTGAAACGGACTGATTTTGATTCAGATTCTTGTCCTTCTTCACTTCTTTCAATCGTCTTCCATTTTTCCTTTTGAACCTTCTTCTGTTAGTTTCTCTATATCATCATCGTCATCAATATCATCATCGTCATCAATATCATCATATTGAATTAAAGCTGTTCATTGCTAATCGTAATTCCTTTAAAGCAGTTTCTGACTTCAATAGATATTTTCTTACGTTAGCTTCGTTTTTTAAGTTCATCATCATAAGTCATTGATTTTAGCAGACACAAAGACATAAAGAAATTTTGGTTGTCCCTAACAGCATTAAGTGGCTACTGATAGGATGCAACCTATCTACAATTACACAGCTCATATCTTACAGTAGTATATAAACAAAAATTAGGCAAATTTTCCAACTTTCCTTTTTCTGTATACCTTTTAAGGAGACGTAAATTAATTAATTGTACTTGGTTCTAAATAAATAACCCCTTGAACTTTAGCTCTGGCTAGCGTCCTTTGTAATTCTATCTTTGTATCTTAAGAAGCCTTATGTAGTATTAATTCAATGGCAAAGGGAGTATATTTCCGTATGATAATATGTTAAAGAGAATTTCCTTTTATCAAAAGCGAAAATGTTACAAAACGTCGGGATAGAATGCGATATTAAGAGTTATGTAATTTTAACAACATGAGGGCATGTTATTAGAAAATAATCAAGTAGTTTAGAAAATATTTCGAGGGAGAAATGAATTTAAGACTTTCCTGATTATTATTTTAATTCTTTGCTTTAATATCTATAAATAAATAAATGTACAGAATCAAAGAGACGGTTCCAAAAAAATATAAAATTAAACTTGAGCATAATACCATTTTATTTAATAAATATTTACATTTGAACGTCAATTTGTTTGAATTAAATTAAATAATAAATAATATAAATAATTACTTGAATAAATTAAATCTAATATTAAATTCTATTACCAGTGCAGCCTGTCTAACCACATGTCTCTGCTTAACCTTGTATTTTTCATTCCCCTTCTATGGGATGTAGACTTTGCTTTCCTTGCTTCGTCTTCATCGTCATCATCGAGATCATCTTCATCATCATCATCATCATCGTCTAAAAGATCATCTTCATCAGACTCCTCTTTTTTGTTAAGCTCGTTTTTCGAAGAAGAATGTTCTTCGTCACTGTCATCAGTAAACGATATCATATCAACCGTTCCATCGATTATATCATCTACCACATCCTTAGACTCAGCCGATTCCTTCTCTTTCTCATCATCGGCTGGTTTTTCAACCTTGCTATCATCTTTCTTCTTTTCCTTTTTATCATCTTCAACTCCCAAAACATCTTCGACTACCTCGCTTATAGGATCAGATTCTTCTGAATCATCCTCATCTTCCTCATCTTCATCTTCACTTTCGTCATCATTTTTGATAATAAAGCTTTGTACTGGTTCTTCATTTTCTTCCTCATCATCATCCGCAAGAACTGCTTCAGTTGTAACAACTTTCTCATCCATAGTGGTACTTGAATCTTCAGCGATTGTTGGAATGGTTTCTGAAGATGATTGAGTTGTCAAAGGAGACTTTTCAGGATTCATATCTGGTGGCGAACTTGGTTCATTGACCGAAGACGTCACTACCTCAGTAATTTCGACTTTTGTGATTGGCGAGCTTGATACATTGACAGAATCTGGAATTATATTATTTGAAATATGTGCCATGACAGGTGCAGAATCTTTTTCTGGAGATATCATATTGTCTTCCATGGTAGAATCTGGAATTTCATTAATTGTTACATTTGTAATTGGAATAACTAACTCAGGGTTCTTCTCTGTTTGCACAACAGGTTCTGAAGTTGCTATAAATACAACTGGAGGTGCTGTTGTGACTTTAGTCACTTTAACGTCGACAACATTTACTGTAGTGGAAGAAGCAGGCGTTAAGGGTTTTTTAGTGGCTTTCCTAGTATTCACAGGCTTTTGTGTAACTTTCCTCAATGGCTTCTTAGTTACCCTCCTAAGTGGAGCTTTGGTTGTCGTTGAGGTCTTTCTAACTGGTGTACTTTCACTGTCATCACCTTCAGATGTGAATAAACCATCAATGAAATCATCATCGAGTAAACCGAAGCTTTCATAATCCGCGGATTCAATATCGTTGTCATCATCGTCGTCATCTTCGGTGTCATCGTCATCATCATCATCGAAACCGAAATCGTCTTCATCGTCATAATCATCGTCATCATCATCGTCGTCATCATTATCTTCTTCAACTGGTGGTAGGGGCTGTGAAGGTTGCACCTTCAAGCCTTGCGGGCCAAACTTAAAGCACGAAACTCGTAAAGCCGCTTCAACATCCTTCAAAGCTTTCAACTCTAATCCTAGGCAAGCGTTAAAGTCTTGGCCTTGACGACCGATATTGTAAACGCGACCGCAGAACTTTGAAACACCTCCTGGTAGAGGCATGCAAATTGGTCTTGGTCTTCTACCTGTTTAAATAAAGAATCTCCAAGTAAACGTATAAGCTTAAACGAGATTACTCACTATTTATGGTAGTATTTGTAAGTACCCTATCCCCAAAGCTCATGGAGATGGCCAACTTCTCATCGTTCAAGTATTGCAACGAAGCACACCCAGGTCCTTTTAATGATACTACTGGTATATCAAATTCCCTACAACAGTTGCATAATTTGGTATTGCAACTACAATATCTGTTAATGGTATCTTGTTGGCGAACTTTATGATTTAGTTTGGTATGCTTCTTCTTTAAGGATGTTGTTCGAACGTTATGCGAACCTTTAGTGTCTAAAAGAAAAGGAGAAATTAATATATACATATACATTCTACAGCATAAATATGTGTGAGCCTTTACTTCCTTTAAAAATGTATAATAAAAATATAGGGGAAGTCTTTTAAGTTTTGCATACTGGGACAAAGAGAGTGGCACTAATCAAACGTCAGTATTAAAAATTAACCTCTTTACATCTTCAATCAACCTAAAGCCAAAGTTTGGGTGCAATACATGTGGTGTTGTAACTGCAATGAACTGTCAAAGTCCTCAATTCCTCATTGGTATGGAGAATTTAAACATGGAAATTGGTCAATCAAAGAAAATCTAGATGCGACATATCTCGAGATTAAGGCATCATTGAAGATTTCAAAGACCTTAATTTAAAAAATTTTACATGAAGAGTTGTGTGTAAGAAAATTGGATAATGCATCTGTTAGCTGAAGAAAAGAAAGCAACTAGTGTGAATTCGTGTCAAAAAGCTCTAGATCGCTTCAACCCCAGAAATTCTAAAAACATGTATAACATCGTCAGTACTTATACGAGCCAGAAAATAGACACCAGTGGTCTATTTGAGTGTTCCAAGATAAAGTGAAGCTGTTCTCGAAGTGTCTCCAAAAAGATTCGTTTGTCTCAAGTCATCGCTGAGCTTCGAAAAACCAACCTCGAACGATGAATGGTCCTCCATCAAGATAATGCAAGTATATCGCATACAAGTTAATTGAATTTTTAACGCAATAAAACGTCTAATTGTTAGACCATCCCCCCCATAGTCCGAACCAAAGTCCCAACAAAGGTGGTCAAAAGTTCCAGTCATCAGAAGGAACAATTTTGACTGTACCAACAAACGACTCGAATAATTGCTTCCAGAATTATTTTAAGCACATGCAAAAGTGTATTAAACTTCAAGACAACATTTGTAAATAGACCATATGCCCCAAAATTAATACAGCAGCTCCTTTTTGAACAGTTATTTACTGAAAAATCCGTACTATGTCAACTGCAAGCCAAAGTAGCTCGAAAATTACTAGTTTCCATTTAGATATATTCAAAATAATTAAAGAGGCATGCAAAGACCAACGTGGTTTTTACGAAGAACTCCTCATTTCGGGGGTGGACACCTAGAAAGAAAGTATAGACATCTCGTAGGTTTACATTGCTACAATTTAGTATGGGTACACTTGTTTCAAAATGCAAATTTAAAAAATAATACCCTAAAAAATAAGAAATATTTTAAATAAAAACTGTGAAATGTACATTTTAAAAATTTTGGTTGATATGCAAATTTACTGCGACTTTATACATATTTAGATTTAATCAACGTAGTCACTTGCAAAATAGTTATATGACTTAATTCTATTTAGACGGAGGCTGGTCAATGTGTCCGGTCTGTATGAAATAATATTTATCATTCAAAGGGAATATGATTCGGAGAAGGGAAATACGAACATTATTAATTCTCGCATCCCTCCGTTCCAGTGTAAGAAGGATAATAGAAAGAACTCAAACTGAACTTAACATTAATGAAGAAAACTTACCAATTACTCTAGAAGCTGCAAAGGCAAGCAACACGAAAATAAGGAGTAATTCGAAAATAAATGACAGGCGCATCTTGATCTCAATCTGAAAATAAAATACGAAAAAAAAAAATAAAAAAAAAATAGGAAAATCATTGGAATTGAAATAGACATGTAAAACGGGCTCAATCTAATTGATTTTTCCATTTTACATCTAAATAACAAGAATAAATAGTAAATCGATACAATGCTGAATATAATATAAGTCTTACCAATCATTCAAAACACTAATATAAAAACACTAATTACACCTTTATTAATCGTCAAAGGAAAGCCACTGGTTAACTTGATGATTGTCTATGATATTCTGTGGGTTCTTCATTCCACACCGGAGCTCTTCGTTTGAAAGAAGTAGGGGAACATATTATGTCGGTCACGTTTGTAAGGTCATCTAAGTTCTTCCGCTCAGTCATGGTTCTGTTGATGGCATTATATATAGAAAGCATTTTTTTCGCACATCTACGATTCATTTTCATCGTCTAAATACACAAATTAAACTGTATACTTTGAGAATTTTAGAATATTACCGCATAGATATCGAAAATCGACGCAAATCAAAACCGTATACATACGTATTTAAGTTCATTAACGTTTCACTTTTAAACTGTACAGGTTTTTGAACTCGCGTCCCACATACCTCTACACCAGTGCCCTACATTTGCTTCCCAATATTTTTCACATGGTGTAACCGTCACTCGTTTAGGGGGAGAAAAAAATGCAAATCGTACTTTTGTTTTAGGGGAACTAGTTCCTTTTAAGCAGTTAAATGGTTTATAATCAATTTGGCCTTTTATATTATCCCAGATAACTGATTACAATCAGTACAACGCATACAAAACAAACTTACTTTTTCATTAAATTATCAAGTGAAATACTTTCACCACGTGAGAATCTTCTAGACCAACAGTTTTTTTTTTATCCTAGACAAGTTATATACAGGTACTGCTGGGATATTCCTAGCATGTTTACATGACATTTAAAACATTATAGTTTTAATTAAAATTTTCAAACCATACGCTCACTTTTAGAAATAATAATAATATAATAAATTTTCAGTTTTACACTCCTGAGGAAAATGATTATATACTTTTAAGGTTTCAGTGTGTATATTTTTGTGAATTATCACGAAACCCCTTTGAGAAATTCGGAGACTTCCTGTTAAATACTCGCAAGTGTTGTTTCCATGCTTAGTCTCATAAGATAATGCTTCTTAGCAAAACATTTGCATTCATATATTTAGAAACTCGGCAAGATAACTATACCGAAATTTTTAAAAACCTATGCATCTTTTTCTTTTCTTCAGATGAAAAAGAGTCAAAATACGTTTGGTATTTACAAAATTTCGTCAAAATATGATTCCGTAGGAAAATCCTCAAATTGGACTAAAAATATCACCATTAGAACATATACCAATCTAGTAATTTTTTTTATAAGTACATATCCCTTCTAGTTTTATGTGCTGTCCAATTGAAGGTTTAAAAACCATATGGTATTTATTTCTTTCTTTCTTCCTTTTTCAAATAAAGAAAGGGAATAGAGAAGTAACAGTCTTCGAATGTGTTTGTCCCAAACGAGTCTGATGCTGTTCTCTTTCGCACCAATGTGAACTTAGCTGCTTAACGTTAGGAGCTCATTTTCTGGAAACATCCGGAATTATAGTTAAATAAAACAGTAGACATAGATATGTTAAATACGTTTTTATTCGAAGGAAGTTTTATCGGAAGCCTGCCAGTACAAAATTATCCTTTAACACCAAAATAATTTCTACATTTATATAAGCCTTATACGAGGGATTTACATACCATCCACAACATTTAAAAAATTTCTACGTTTGCATACGATCCAGGGGTCAAAATCGCGTCCAAAGTATGGAAAAAATCCTGTCTCAATTTCAAATCTTTCGATATTACACAACAATCATGAACAAAATTGCCTGCTATACGTTCATGGCGGTAGAAATGCTTTCCCTGGCATCCATTGCATTGTTGCCGAAACGGGCAATCGAAATGCTGTCAGGTTGCGTACGACGAAGTTACAGATCGTAGTTTTTCTAGCGTTGTGCAACATTGTGCATCAACTTTCTGACAAACTTTTAAAGATTAAAACATATATCCTATTGGATGATGATAAAGATAAGCATTCATTTGAAACACTTACACATATAGAAAATATGCATAACGATAAAATGAACAGATTTTTAAAAATAGAATATTAAAAGGACCTACCAAAAAAATCTAAAATTTAAAAATATCTGCAGAACTTACCTCTGAATCCTATAACTCACAGTTTTGTCAGTAGAATTGCATGGCCAATACAGTCAAAAGCTTTTGAAGGATTTAAGAAGACACCATCTGCATATTCTTTTCGATAAAATACTTCATTTATTTTGCATATTGCTCGTATGGTAGAGCGTGCCCTTATATACACATTTTGCTGTTTAGTTGTTAGAATTGCTTTCTAAACTATTCTTGTTATAATAGATGTTAAAGCAATTGGTCTCTAATGTCCTATATTGCTTTTGCCCAGGGTTTTATAAATTGTTGTAATAATAGTAGTTTTTCGGGAGTTCAGAAGCATAAGATATTTAAACAATATTGTAATATTTTTTTAAGTATTGTACATACGAAAAAGATGTTAAATGAATATTCGGATGAAGTCCAAATACGGCGAATTTAAACTGTCCAAGATATCAAATTTCATTAGTGGTTGGCATAGCAGTACGAGTCCATGCTTCCACGTGTCTTTGCGAGGAGTCTAATTGTGAGTGGGTAGAGAACAATGCAAACCGCTGGCGCCATCACTGTATTAAAATTTTACGTAATATTTAGTTGATGTTTAGGAGTTCTTCAATCATGTTTGTTCATATTTTTCAACTTGGGTATTTACAAACATTTACAAGCAAGCTTTCCTAAATTTACGTTCCACTTCAAAATGGTAGAGTATAACTGTTAAAAGCACTTCGGGTGACAAAAAGACTTTCAAAGGATCTAAGGGATGTCCATAGGTAAAATAAAAACGCATCTTTTCTTAGCAAAACGTCATAGTTCTAAGATTGTGTATCATTTACCTTACAAATACTAACTTAAGTATGTTTACGAGAACTTGTACTTAAAGCTTGCCAGGTTGTAACTAGATCTATGCAATCAATGTGAACTTGAAAAACTCAAAAGGTGCTTCATGATAATGCAAAAAGAACTTCAACTGCTAGACTAGTTGTTACGACAATTTTAATCGGGGAACTTATTTATGAATAACCCTGTATATATGCCAAAGGTAATATATGGTAAACATCTGTTGTACATTTTTGTACTACTTGGGAAATATTAAAGCATGCAAAAGTAATAAAATCATTTACCACTATTAACTTGAAAAATAGACAACATACATATTAATTTTAATATAATTTCTAATCAATTTACCTTCTCTTGGTCCGCCATTAAATATAATTAGGAATACACAGGCTCTTAGAAGGGGGTGGGGGGTAAGATTGTTATTTTCCAGACTCAACCCTCGAGAAATATTTACCAAAGAATAATGAGGTACAATTTAGGGAAATATTGGTCCCTTTTAGGTTTCCAGGAGTAAGTTTAGGGTAATAATTTTATATTAAAAGGGTCTCGTTTTAATTAGGCCATTCTCCAGTATTTCGCTTCGGCAAAATTCTTATAGGTAGTAAGATTATAGAATTAACAGTTGCGATCATTTCCTGTAACATTTATTTAGAAACAACTTAAAAATAGACCTAAACATTGTATTAATACGATGTCCGAGGGCTAGGAACTCGCTTACAATAAAGAGGCCGGTATAAGTATACTTAATACGGTTTAAATTGCGGAATACAAACATTAACTACATGTAATCCTCAAGTTATACGGTAAAATTGACAATGTAACTAACCAATATCGGCCTTACTAAACGTTTCAACATTATCAGGATGTATTTCCAGGATACTGAACACTAAAATGTTTATACCCGTTCGAGAATCTGATTAATAGGATTTGGAAAATCTTCCCTCTACACAGTTTACTAGCAATATTTAGCTCTAGTTAATTTGGGTTACGAAAACAATTTTTGAATCGATTTTAAAATTACTATTGCAAATTTAATTTGAAATTAAAACAATATACAAATATTTCTCTATAATCTGTGAAATATTAGGGTAAAAAACCAATTGATCGAATTCATGGGCTGAAAAGTTCCGGGCCTAACAAAGAAAACACGGTTTTTTGGTTCAAAATTAGCTTTATTCATTAACGTAATCTCCATCAAGAGCAACGCAATCATTCCAGCGCCGCTCTAACATTTCAATACCACTTTTGTAGAACGATTTATCTTTTGCCTCAAAATAGGCCTCAGTTTCAGCGATAACCTCTTCATTCGTGCGAAATTTCGTACCGGCGAGTATTTCTTTGAGGTCTGCGAACAGCCAGTAGTCGCTGGGAGCCAAATCTGGCGAATACGGTGGATGTGGGAGCAATTCGAAGTTCAATTCATCTAGTTTTGCCATTGTTTTGATTGACTTGTAACACGGTGCGTTGTCTTGATGAAACAATTTTTTTTTCTTTACCATATGCGGTCGTTTCTTTGCAATTTCGGCCTTCAAACGCTCCAATTACGCTATATAATATTCACTGTTGATGGTATTTCCTTTCTCAAGATAGTCGATGAATATTACACCACGCACATCCCAAAATACCGAGGCCATAACTTTTCCAGCCGATTGTTGTGCTTTCGGGCGCTTTGGACGAGGTTCACCAGTTGCTGTCCACTCAGATGACGATCGTTTTGATTCCGGAGTGAAGTGATGGATCCATGTTTCATCCATTGTCACATATCGACGCAAAAATTCCGGTTTGTTACGTTTAAACATGGCCAAACACTGCTCAGAATCATCAACACGTTCTTGTTTTTGGTCAACAGTGAGCAAACGCGCACACACTTTGAACAGAGCTTTCTCATAGTCAAATGCTCATGCAATATAAAGCCAATACGTTCTTTTGATATCTTTACGATGTCAGCTAACTCACGCAACTTCACTTTTCGATCATTCAAAACGATTTTGTGGATTTTTTTGATGTTTTCTGGTGTTACCGCCTCATTTGGACGTCCACTGCGTTCTGCATCATCGGTGTCTCTACGACCACGTTTGAAGTCAGCAAACCAACGTTTTATAGTTGTTTCTGATGAAGCGGAGTCCCTATAACACTTTTCAAGCCATTGCTTCGCTTGAACGGTATTTTTTTCCATCAAGAAGCAGTGTAAAATTAAAACACGAAATTGTTTTTGATCCATTGTTTTGAAAATAACAAAAGCAGCGTGACTCTTAGCACAATAACTCACAAACTAATGAATAGAATATCATGAAATTTTAACATCATCATTTAAATACACTGTATAATTGAAAATGCTTTAGAATTAATAAAGGATGTTAGAGATTAACAATTTGCATTAATTTCTTTTCCATATTACTATGATCAGCTCTAGCATAAGAGGGTGGCGCTTAAATGCAACTCCCTGCGTGTCCTGAAAGATCTAAATTTGACACCCTGGAACCTTTCCTTGTAAATATAAAGTCTGTTCTCTTTGCTTACATTTATACAGTAAAAGCCATATGGATTCATCGGACACCTTAACCATGAAAATTTGAATATGAGCACATTAGCTCTATCGCATGTTTAAAAAACTCTTAAAAATTGTTTTGGGTTCTCTGTTTTAAAATACTTATTGTGTAAAAATGATTTCATTCTATTAACTATATATATATATAGCTTTAAAATTTAAAAGTATTCCACAACAATCTAAAATGGCTTAAGAATAATTACTATACGATAAATTCTTTTGACTTAGGAAATAAACATATAACAATAGTACGATATATATTTTTCCAATCATGGGACATTCTCATTATCGCTCGAGTCAAATTTGTAAAACAGCCACAACAAAACGTAGACGGCTAACTAAACTAGAGCTTAAAATATTTACACAATTTCAATTTCACGTGTAAGTACCGGTTGCTAGCTTCACCTTGGGTGTTAAAGTCTTTGACAATGAAGTGGGTGACCTAGTAACCTCGATGGCGGCCAAGGACCGAAGAATATCGAAGATATCCGTGCTGTGCATATTGAGCCTGAAGTAAATGCTTTTATGCATCTTTACCATTGACACTGACCAGCTCAAAAGAGTACAGTCATGTTTCACAAGACGATTTTACTGTGTTTCTTCTTCGTTTTTAATTTATCCCATTGTTCTGCTTCTAATATACTAGGTGAGTGAATTTCTCTATATATAATATTTTTTTTAACCATTTACTTTAATAATTAACACCTTTCCCCCCTGGGAAATCGTGAAGATTTATTTTGGGATACCACCGAAGACGCTTCCATAGAGACACGAGAAGAACCAAGCAATGAACCTCAAGCATCTTCTTGCACCTGCAATGGACCCTCTTGCAATTGTTGTGTGGATTTTAATATCACCTACATCGACTTAGGAGGTCCAGGTAATTCGCTATAATCTCTAATAATTTTCTTTTAAAATGAAAGCTTCAGGTTGCATTGAAATGAAGTATATTTCACAAAATGAAGGAATCAGCGTCAATATATCCTATGGTAATAACCAACTGCATAGCGAGCAAGTTAAAGGCCCTAATCCAGCACCAACGTGCATGTCTTTATTGGCGAATTTTGCCGAAATTTGCGCAAGGTTTTCGGTCCTGGAACCTAACAACGATGGCCTACGCGGATGTGTATTATTAGAACCAAAATTATTAGGAGATACCCAGGCCCAATTTGATATTGGATGCTTTTTAATGGGAAATGATGGAATGAAAATTGATCCTAATGGAAACTCCACTTTAAATATGATTCTGGACAACGTAAATAGTATAGAAAATAATCAAGCGTAAATATTTCCATTTCTTTTTTAAAATAACACTGGGATACCAAGAATAAATACATTAATAAAACAAATAGTAATAAGTAGGGCGTGTAATACTAGATTTTTTATTTTAGGAATTCGAACGAGACTGTTGGATTTAGCGAAGAAGAACTAATTGCCGTTGTTAATGAATCTGCAGAGAAAGGTTTACGATTCTTCGGAAACTTGTTAGGATTAGCATTTGGTAAATCGGACACAAATGAAGAAGGTGAAAATAGTGATGACAATACTGTACAAGTGGCAAACGCATCCTGAAGATTATAAATTAATATTAAAACAACATATTTATTTAATTTATTTAAGTGTTTCTTCTGTAACTGTAATTAAGATTAACTGTGCTAAATAAATTTCAATAATTTATTTGTAACAATTTCTTACCAGTTTTAAATCTTGATGGATTATAAATAGTTTAAAAGGTGTCACTTAGGTGGCGACAGATGTCGAGTGCTTTCGAAAGCTTTTACTACCAACCCATAGAACTTAAAATTTGCAGTACCCTACACTCTTAATCTGTTTAAATATCAACATCTTCTCTAATTAATTTAGATGAGAATAACTTAAAATATTGTTAAATAAAGAACTTTCAAAAGGAATTTAAATTATATAGATATATTATACACGTTTAATGATTACTAGTGACAGTCACATCTTTACCTGCTTACATCTCGCATCTTTTTTACAGATCTGATGGTGGGGTAAATCTATCTTAACATGAAATCATGGAATCCTGAGAATTCCGTGTTTTCATATATATTCCTTTCGAATTTACTTCGATATCGTTTACGTAAGTTTTCGTGGTTCTTTGGTGATTCTAAACGATCGATTTAAGCACGATCTTACAGGTTAATATTCGAATAATGAATCTCTTTAAATGTTAAAATAAGGAAAATGAGTCACAACAGTGACAAATCTTCTCTTTCACAACCTTTAAGAGTCGAAACCGAGGACAATAACAGCAATGCAGACGATAATACGTATTTTGAAGAGGTAAAAGAAAATTATAACCATAATAGTGGTGAAGATGATGATTCCCTTGGGCCATTACCACCAAAATGGGAGAAAGCATATACAGAGAATGGTGAAGTGTATTTTATAGAGTGAGTATAAGAATTTTTTTGTTTAAATGAATAAAATAAGGTCATGCAACATTTCTATCCAATTAAAATAAGTTTGCACATTTTAGATTGTTTTAAAACTTTCGGAGTGTACACTTATTATGCAATTAGTCTTTTTACTCTAATTCTGACTAAATAAACTTTCACTTTCTTTTATAATAATATCCAGACCTGATACTTGTAGCCATTCAACTGGAACATCACACTGGTTAGATCCAAGGCTGTCAAAGTTCCAAAAGAAATGCCTTGAAGATTGTATGGACGATGAACTTCCATATGGCTGGGAGAAAATCAGTGACCCTCATTACGGAACATATTTTATAGACCACGTTAATCGTAGGACACAATACGAAAACCCGGTGATTCAAGCTAAACGTGCAGCTTCGCAGGCATCTGCTAGAGTTAGTAACACATCATTCACGAAAGATCCATCTGAATTATGTGGGCAGCGCTTCAGAACCTCCTTAGTTAAATCTTCACGAGGCTTAGGTTTTACTATAGTTGGAGGGGATGATGGTATTGAAGAGTTTTTGCAGATAAAATCTGTTGTGCCCAAAGGACCAGCGTGGTTAGATGGGAAACTCCAAACAGGTGATGTAATCGTTTATGTAAACGATACTTGCGTATTGGGATACACACATAATCAAATTGTTAGATTGTTTCAATCGATTAGTGTCGGTTCTACAGTTGCCATAGAGGTTTGTCGAGGATATCCTTTGCCATTTGACCCGAACGATCCTAATACAGAAGTTGTTACGACAATAGCTGTCGATTCCCATTTACAGACATTACCGAATGATAAATGCGTAGCTAATTTAGATACAAATTATAATTTCTTGGATGCAGACAGCCTATCGAGAGATGAATTAATGGAAAGTACCGATGAAATCGATGATTTATTGAAAGGAATCACCGTGGGAAAGGTTGAAGTACGTGTTAGAATCGTTAAAGGTCACTTGGGATTTGGTTTCACAATCGCAGATAGCGCTTGTGGCCAACGTGTTAAAAAAATCCTCGATAGGCAAAGATGTAAGAATCTGATGGAAGGTGATATCTTACTGGAAATTAATGACATCTGTTTACAAAACATGTCGCACGATGAAGTGGTGCAGGTATTAAAAAATTGCCCTTATAATAGCGAAGCAACTATTTGCGTTCAACGTGGATGCAACAATAAATCGGTTACAAATAGGAATAGACCTAGGAAATTAGATAATAGATTTGGGAGTAAAGATACTGCGAGTGCTTTCCGTAGTAAAACACCAACAGCTGATATATATAGCACGCAACCTAGAGAAGTCCTCCCTAGTAGACCTAAGACACCCATAGTTGATACAAGGAACATATCAAAACCTAAAGATATGAATTCAAACTCGGAGTTTTATAAGAGGGACTATCACGGGGAAAATTTCCAAGATTGCTCTCATATGTGTCTTTCCTTAGCAGATAATCCAGATATTGAGGATGAATTAGAAATGAATGATATCAATAAAGGCCAAATCGATTATCACAATAAAATCCAGATCGATTATCATAGCACAATTGATCCAAAATATGGTATATACATGCCTGTTCAACATGGATACGATTGCTTGTGTTACAATTGCCAGAATCATTCGAAATCAATTACACACGATAATGGTTCCTATGATAATATTCGAAAAAATAATATTCAGGAATGGTGGCAGAGACCACAGCAACAACCTGATTGTATTGAATATACAGTAACTTTACATCGTCAAGAAACTGGATTTGGATTTAGAATTGTTGGGGGTATCGAAGATAGATCACAAGTAAGAAACTTCTTTGTTCTTTATTTTAATGTTTTAATATTTTATTATTTTCGTGAATTGTTTATTTTATGATAGAAGAAGAAAGATAAATAAATCAATAAAAAGTACATAATAAAATTCACTATAGTTGCTGTTTATATACATTGTATGAAATTTTCTCAAGGTTGCTGTAGGTCACATAGTAGCTGATGGAGCTGCTGATTTGGATGGAAGAATACGGTCAGGTGATGAAATCATCAGCGTTGGTGGGCATACCGTCGTAAAGGCGTCACATAGACAAGTAGTGCAATTAATGAACGCTGCAGCAGCTAGAGGATCTGTAGCCTTGGTTCTTCGAAGGAGACTACCACCAATATCCTCAACTCATGGTGCTATTATGGATTATCACTCACCACCCCCGCATAACACGATTTTATCGCCGCATACGCAGACCTATGATGTTGTCGTTAATAGAAATGAAAATGAAGGATTTGGATTTGTTATCATATCTTCTGTAAATAAAGCAGGCTCAACTATCGGTAAGTTATTCACTTTTTAATGGATTTTAATATATTCAAGTCACTATGTAGTTGCAAATACAGGTATAGTAACACGGTCGTAACAAAGAAAACACGGTATTTTTGGTTCAAAATTAGCTTTATTCATCAACGTAATCTCCATCAAGAGCAACGCTATCATTCCAGCGCCGCTCTAACATTTCAATACCACTTTTGTAGAACGATTTATCTTTTGCCTCAAAATAGGCCTCAGTTTCAGCGATAACCTCTTCGTTCGTACGAAATTTCTTACCGGCGAGCATTTTTTTGAGGTCTGCGAACAGCCAGTAGTCGCTGGGAGCCAAATCTGGCGAATACGGTGGATGTGGGAGCAATTCGTAGTTCGATTCATGTAGTTTTGCCATTGTTTTGATTGACTTGTGACACGGTGCATTGTCTTGATGAAACTAAATTTTTTTCTTTGCAATTTCGGCCTTCAAACGCTCCAATAACGCTGTATAATATTCACTACTGATGGTATTTGCTTTCTCAAGATAGTCGATTAATATTACACCACGCACATCCCAAAATACCGAGGCCATAACCTTTCCAGCCGATTGTTGTGCTTTCGGGCGCTTTGGACGAGGTTCACCAGTTGCTGTCCACTCAGATGACGATCGTTTTGATTCCGGAGTGAAGCGATGGATCCATGTTACATCCATTGTCACATATCGACGCAAAAATTCCGGTTTGTTACGTTTAAACATGGCCAAACACTGCTCAGAATCATCAACACGTTCTTGTATTTGATCAACAGTGAGCAAACGCGGCACCCACTTTGAACAGAGCCTTCTCATAGTCAAATACTCATGCAATATAAAGCCGATACGTTCTTTTGATATCTTTACGATGTCAGCTAACTCACGCAATTTCACTTTTCAATCATTCAAAACGATTTTGTGGATTTTTTTGATGTTTTCTGGTGTTACCGCCTCATTTGGACGTCCACTGCGTTCTGCATCATCGGTGTCTCTACGACCACGTTTGAAGTCAGCAGACTAACGTTTTATTGACTTTTCTGATGGAGCGGAGTCCCCATAACACTTTTCAAGCCATTGCTTCGCTTGAACGGTATTTTTTCCCATCAAGAAGCAGTGTAAAATTAAAACACGAAATTGTTTTTGATCCATTGTTTTGAAAATAACAAAAGTTGCGTGACACTTAGCACAATAACTCACAATCTAATGAATAGAATATCATGAAATTTTAACAGCTGTTTTTTGAAGATAAGTACTAACTGAGAGAAAGGTGACTGCAATAAAACTAGCGTCATCTATGTGTTAGGCCCGGGACTTTTCAGCCCATGTGTTATATTAAGGCTTTGGCTCACCCTATATATAGATCTCTAAAAAAGAAATCATTATTGTATTACAAATAATACCACGGTCTATAGCCCTTTTGGAAACTAATAAATATTAATTATTCTTTTATAGGTCGACTGATAGAAAATAGCCCTGCAGAAAGGTGTGGCAAATTACGTGTAGGCGATTATATATTAGCTGTGAACCATATTGATATAATGAACTTGAGCCATGGGGATACTGTGAACTTAATTAAAGATTCTGGATTATCCGTGACGTTAACGATAGCTCCAAATCCGGATCACCAGTGATATGAAGAGTTATAATATGCATATTTAAAAATATGTAACTGCTATAAATTTTTTAATCAGAAATTCGTCGAATTGAAAGGTAAAATTAAATTTTTAATAATCTCTCTTTAAGAAAAGAAACATACTTCCATTTTTTAATGTAGCTAGTTAATCATAAATCAAAATCAATAAAATCAAATTTTTTATGGATATTAGCATTTTTATAACTGTTGTGTATGTATGTCGTTTTTTAAATATTGACGTTTTTGAAATTATACAAATCGGTTTGCTCTTAAACTTGGAGTTAAGACAAGAGTGCTCAAATTAAAATTAAATAGAGTGTACCCTTTTTATTTTATGTATATATATATATATAGAGTTTTAATTGTACATTGTAAAAACAAATAATTTCTTTTACCAAGTTTACGAGCAAATATATGAACGTTGTTGTAGGCTTCCGCGGCCGTTGTCCGGATTAAATTGATATTTGAATTGGAACCGTAACAAATTAGAATTGCTTTAATAAAAATAAACGCGTCTACCTAAAATATTAATCCAACTTCCAGGACATCCTGTATACTATAATTTGAGCGGTTCCAATCCAATAAACGCAGTACTTCGCGGACATGTTAATAAGTCGTTACATTTCACTGATCCTTGCATTAATGTTAAAGTTTTCTACAATATCGTGATGACTTTAAAATATATTGTTGAACGTAAACCTATTTACCTATTACATACATATGTCTTTCAAATTAATAATAAGCTATTGATGTAATTAATTTATTTTATAAGTTAAACGTTTTCTGTATAAAATAATGCTTCTCAATTTGAATTTAAAAATTTATAGTGTAATAATATAACGTATATACATATTAGTTATATTAGGTTTTTAGTTGGTTAAAGTTTTAATTTGTACAGCATTTTAACCTTTCTTTTTTAATCAACATTATCTATATTTGAAATATGTTAATGTGAATTACCTTGGTATAGCATGATTATAAAATTTATTCTGCGAATTACTATATATATTTTTTTTAATTTAACAGTTGGTTTTATCGTTGATGCGCATGCGTCAAGTATAAGTCATCATCCTGAATGTTGGAAGGGTGGTTATAATTATTAATAATTACAGCAATTTCCTAGAACTAAATTTTTCGATCATCTTCATCACTAAGTTCCATAAGGCTACGGTTTCAGCCATCTCATGTCATATGTTACAAAGCTTTAATCAACATGGTTGCTTTTTGTTTTTCTATCAAAGTAGCACTTTCACACATTCATAATAATAAAAATCTTGTGTTCTCAAAAGCGTAGCAGTTAAAGGAAAATTATTAGCTTTATTACTTTTACAATAGTTTAAAAGTCGTTAAAAAGTTTTCTTTATAGCACAAGCCAGCACTACTTAAATATTTTATACAATGCGTTCATTTCCAATGAATTCGTTTGGGGTCCCACAGTGATCCAATTTAGCCCCTCTCATTTTTTAAAATATTCTACTAATATATATTGACGTTTATGAAATTGGTATGAACCTAATCATCTCAACTTTGATTTAATTTCTTGCATGTAACGAGAATATTCTGTATTGAGAATTTTACGTGAGTAACGTTTTAAAACTTAACTATTTAATTAATATGACAAAGTAAATATTTCTTAAACATATTATACCAATCTAACAGAGATTTTTATTTTGTATATATTATACTTTTATGTTTTAATTGATTTCTTTAATAAGGATAGGTCTCCCACTATAACACGTTATATTGTGAAACCTGTACTAATTTAAAGTTTATAAAATAGATGTATTTGCTTCTGCTATTTTATTTAGAAGTGCTTTTCCTACTAAAAAGAATTGTCGTTAAGGTGTTTTAAGATTTTAAGCTATAATTTAATTTAAAATGTGTATATTTTATTTTCCAACAAAACCAGATGTCAAACAAACAATGGAAGAACCTCTTTTATTCGCCAACACCTCAACTAACCATTTCGAAGAGATTTTTTGAGTCATCTTTGGTTGTTGTACTCAATTTTAAATGTTTATATCGGTATTAAATACAACATGTACAAAGTGAATACACATACAGTACTTATTGTTGGATCTTGTTACAAACGCAAAATTGTTTAAAAAAAAACACTAGTTACATCCACACTCGCTTCTAAATCTATATTCGTAAATATTGAGCATCTTTGCCCGTCAAAATATAGCTCCTGTAATTAAAGTCTTCAAAAAGATACAGCCTTTTACATCCACACTCGCTTCTAAATCTATATTCGTAAATATTGAGCATTTTTGCCCGTCAAAATATAGCTCCTGTAATTAAAGTCTTCAAAAAGATACAGACTTTTACATCCACACTCGCTTCTAAATCTATATTCGTAAATATTGAGCATCTTTGCCTGTCAAAATATAGGTCCTGTAATTAAATTCTTCAAAAATATACATCGATTTACATCCACACTCGCTTCTAAATCTATATTCGTAAATATTGAGCATCTTTGCCCGTCAAAATATAGCTCCTGTAATTAAAGTCTTCAAAAAGATACAGCCTTTTACATCCACACTCGCTTCTAAATCTATATTCGTAAATATTGAGCACCTTTGCCCGTCAAAATATAGCTCCTGTAATTAAAGTCTTCAAAAAGATACAGCCTTTTACATCCACACTCGCTTCTAAATCTATATTCGTAAATATTGAGCATCTTTGCCCGTCAAAATATAGCTCCTGTAATTAAAGTCTTCAAAAAGATACAGCCTTTTACATCCACACTCGCTTCTAAATCTATATTCGTAAATATTGAGCATCTTTGTCCGTCTAAATATAGCTCCTGTAATTAAAGTCTTCAAAAAGATACAGCCTTTTACATCCACACTCGCTTCTAAATCTATATTCGTAAATATTGAGCATCTTTGCCCGTCAAAATATAGCTCCTGTAATTAAAGTCTTCAAAAAGATACAGCCTTTTACATCCACACTCGCTTCTAAATCTATATTCGTAAATATTGAGCATTTTTGCCCGTCAAAATATAGCTCCTGTAATTAAAGTCTTCAAAAAGATACAGCCTTTTACATCCACACTCGCTTCTAAATCTATATTCGTAAATATTGAGCATCTTTGCCTGTCAAAATATAGGTCCTGTAATTAAAGTCTTCAAAAAGATACAGCCTTTTACATCCACACTCGCTTCTAAATCTATATTCGTAAATATTGAGCATCTTTGTCCGTCTAAATATAGCTCCTGTAATTAAAGTCTTCAAAAAGATACAGCCTTTTACATCCACACTCGCTTCTAAATCTATATTCGTAAATATTGAGCATCTTTGCCCGTCAAAATATAGCTCCTGTAATTAAAGTCTTCAAAAAGATACAGCCTTTTACATCCACACTCGCTTCTAAATCTATATTCGTAAATATTGAGCATTTTTGCCCGTCAAAATATAGCTCCTGTAATTAAAGTCTTCAAAAAGATACAGCCTTTTACATCCACACTCGCTTCTAAATCTATATTCGTAAATATTGAGCATCTTTGCCTGTCAAAATATAGGTCCTGTAATTAAAGTCTTCAAAAAGATACAGCCTTTTACATCCACACTCGCTTCTAAATCTATATTCGTAAATATTGAGCATCTTTGCCCGTCAAAATATAGCTCCTGTAATTAAAGTCTTCAAAAAGATACAGCCTTTTACATCCACACTCGCTTCTAAATCTATATTCGTAAATATTGAGCACCTTTGCCCGTCAAAATATAGCTCCTGTAATTAAAGTCTTCAAAAAGATACAGCCTTTTACATCCACACTCGCTTCTAAATCTATATTCGTAAATATTGAGCATCTTTGCCCGTCAAAATATAGCTCCTGTAATTAAAGTCTTCAAAAAGATACAGCCTTTTACATCCACACTCGCTTCTAAATCTATATTCGTAAATATTGAGCATCTTTGCCCGTCAAAATATAGCTCCTGTAATTAAAGTCTTCAAAAAGATACAGCCTTTTACATCCACACTCGCTTCTAAATCTATATTCGTAAATATTGAGCATATTTGCCTGTCAAAATATAGCTCCTGTAATTAAAGTCTTCAAAAAGATACAGCCTTTTACATCCACACTCGCTTCTAAATCTATATTCGTAAATATTGAGCATCTTTGCCTGTCAAAATATAGCTCCTGTAATTAAAGTCTTCAAAAAGATACAGCCTTTTACATCCACACTCGCTTCTAAATGTATATTCGTAAATATTGAGCATCTTTGCCTGTCAAAATATAGCTCCTGTAATTAAAGTCTTCAAAAAGATACAGCCTTTTACATCCACACTCGCTTCTAAATCTATATTCGTAAATATTGAGCATCTTTGCCCGTCAAAATATAGCTCCTGTAATTAAAGTCTTCAAAAAGATACAGCCTTTTACATCCACACTCGCTTCTAAATCTATATTCGTAAATATTGAGCATCTTTGCCCGTCAAAATATAGCTCCTGTAATTAAAGTCTTCAAAAAGATACAGCCTTTTACATCCACATTCGCTTCTAAATCTATATTCGTAAATATTGAGCATCTTTGCCCGTCAAAATATAGCTCCTGTAATTAAAGTCTTCAAAAAGATACAGCCTTTTACATCCACACTCGCTTCTAAATCTATATTCGTAAATATTGAGCATCTTTGCCCGTCAAAATATAGCTCCTGTAATTAAAGTCTTCAAAAGATACAGCCTTTTACATCCACACTCGCTTCTAAATCTATATTCGTAAATATTGAGCATTTTTGCCCGTCAAAATATAGCTCCTGTAATTAAAGTCTTCAAAAGATACAGCCTTTTACATCCACACTCGCTTCTAAATCTATATTCGTAAATATTGAGCATCTTTGCCCGTCAAAATATAGCTCCTGTAATTAAAGTCTTCAAAAAGATACAGCCTTTTACATCCACATTCGCTTCTAAATCTATATTCGTAAATATTGAGCATCTTTGCCTGTCAAAATATAGCTCCTGTAATTAAAGTCTTCAAAAAGATACAGCCTTTTACATCCACACTCGCTTCTAAATCTATATTCGTAAATATTGAGCATCTTTGCCCGTCAAAATATAGCTCCTGTAATTAAAGTCTTCAAAAAGATACAGCCTTTTACATCCACACTCGCTTCTAAATCTATATTCGTAAATATTGAGCGTCTTTGCCCGTCAAAATATAGCTCCTGTAATTAAAGTCTTCAAAAAGATACGGCCTTTTACATCCACACTCGCTTCTAAATCTATATTCGTAAATATTGAGCATCTTTGCCCGTCAAAATATAGCTCCTGTAATTAAAGTCTTCAAAAAGATACAGCCTTTTACATCCACACTCGCTTCTAAATCTATATTCGTAAATATTGAGCATCTTTGCCCGTCAAAATATAGCTCCTGTAATTAAAGTCTTCAAAAAGATACAGCCTTTTACATCCACACTCGCTTCTAAATCTATATTCGTAAATATTGAGCATCTTTGCCCGTCAAAATATAGCTCCTGTAATTAAAGTCTTCAAAAAGATACAGCCTTTTACATCCACATTCGCTTCTAAATCTATATTCGTAAATATTGAGCATTTTTGCCTGTCAAAATATAGCTCCTGTAATTAAAGTCTTCAAAAAGATACAGCCTTTTACATCCACACTCGCTTCTAAATCTATATTCGTAAATATTGATCATCTTTGCCTGTCAAAATATAGCTCCTGTAATTAAAGTCTTCAAAAAGATACAGCCTTTTACATCCACACTCGCTTCTAAATCTATATTCGTAAATATTGAGCATCTTTGCCCGTCAAAATATAGCTCCTGTAATTAAAGTCTTCAAAAAGATACAGCCTTTTACATCCACACTCGCTTCTAAATCTATATTCGTAAATATTGAGCATCTTTGCCCGTCAAAATATAGCTCCTGTAATTAAAGTTTTCAAAAAGATACAGCCTTTTACATCCACACTCGCTTCTAAATCTATATTCGTAAATATTGAGCATCTTTGCCGGTCAAAATATAGCTCCTGTAATTAAAGTCTTCAAAAAGATACAGCCTTTTACATCCACACTCGCTTCTAAATCTATATTCGTAAATATTGAGCATCTTTGCCCGTCAAAATATAGCTCCTGTAATTAAAGTCTTCAAAAAGATACAGCCTTTTACATCCATACTCGCTTCTAAATGTATATTCGTAAATATTGAGCATCTTTGCCCGTCAAAATATAGCTCCTGTAATTAAAGTCTTCAAAAAGATACAGCCTTTTACATCCACACTCGCTTCTAAATCTATATTCGTAAATATTGAGCATCTTTGCCTGTCAAAATATAGCTCCTGTAATTAAAGTCTTCAAAAAGATACAGCCTTCCTTGCACATATGTCTGGGGCATCCCAAGATATTTAAAATAAAGATACATTGTGCATTTAACCCTTTAGACATTGACGCTACTAAAGGTAAACAAACTTTAGGTGAAAGTGCCTCCCACTCCTATACAATTTTGTTCCTTAGGTATGGCTTGCGACGCACTTTCCGGGCCTTCAAATTCACCTCTACCAACCTTCTTCGAACAATTCTGTCACATACAGAAGCGTCTTCTTCGACCGATAGGTCAGCGGCCAGCTGTTTGGGTGTTTGAAAGCGATTCCGTAAAGCTAAACGCTCCAAATAGCGATCCTGTCTCGCAGTTGCAGATTTCTCCCACTTTTTCGTCGATTTACATACGATCCAGTTTCCCGAAATCGTTTAATGGTTAATTGTATCGCATGTCACGAACGCTTCTGTAACAGTCAACTCCCGTCTTTTAGGCATCTTCACACAATCCACTGTACGCAAGGAGAACACAACGCACAGCACACTCAAATAATAAAAATAACGCTCTAGAAACCCCTTAAATCGCCAACGTATATACTGATTAAATTCTTGAAATAAACAATAGACCGATATTTATGTAAATAGGGGATTATAAATCCGAATTTCGCATTTCCTTGGGGAATGCGGGGAATCCCAGTGCGGTAACGTACAATGAAATCTTTTATGGGTGCCCCAGACTCTACATTAATGTCATATAGCTTTTGACTATGTTCACTAACTTACCTTAAACATCAACATCTATAAGCTTTTTCCTTACAGTAACTACTAACTAAGATGCTCAGTAATTACGAATATAACCGTATATATATAAATAATTTTTAACCGCACTGTATGTACTACAAGTGTCCATTCCAGTTTGTTAGTTGTAGTAACTACAGTGAGATAAAAACACATGATAAATTATTAGAATCTCACTGCCACGTCGCTTATTAATAAAACAAATGGTTAAATGACGATACTGTTCAATAATTACAATATTCTAATTAAAATACTTAAAAGTTGTTGATCTTTGAATATGTAAATAAATAACCTTGAAATTGTTTTTTTGTATTATAGGTAAAGTTGGGAAATGAATTGTTGATAATTGCAATAATACACTGTTGATTAATTAAAAATACGTCGTAACGACTGATGTGTAATTTTAGTATTAAATAGTCTACTTAACAAAAAAAAAAGAGTAACAAATTGAAATTGGCAAAAAAAGAAGTAATTCGACCTATGGACTGATGTAATAATTTATTAGAGTTTACGAATTGCAGGCGTTTTGTAATTTTTTTATTTAGGTATTACCAATAAAGTTAATATTTAATCACTACATTGTTTGTCTTTATTTCAAATATACCCTTCTTTTTACCCATCATTTCAATATGCAAATTGTATAACAAAATCGAAGTGCAGCATACTCATTAGTCGTTAAATTAGAAATAAATGATTGCTTAGGAGATCATTTTTACCCCAAGAAGCTGCCTTCTCTTAATACCGTATATAAATCTTAGACAAACACCCTAATCTCTTTATATTCTGGGAATGTCCACCGAGTCTAAACAAGGATTTTTCTATAGAAATAGAAAACTCATTTCTGCCACGATCGTGCGACCTACACAGAAAATGCTTTTTACCGTCCCTGCTCGAAAATGTTGACGGCGTGTGCCGGGGGACAACCCGTATAGCAAAAATGTTGTTATCGGACCAGTGCAAAGCTTGCTACTTTCGTTAGATCAAAATTGCAGTGAGTATTTTTATGGAAATCTACCCCGTAAAATACGAATATGGCGTCAGAATTGATCTACGATGCTCACGGACAGCAGTAGAAACGGTAAAAGAAGCGAAAAAGCCATTATATGGTCATACTAATTTCATCTCTCTATCACAGCCCCCGAGCATCCTAGACCATTTCTGACGTTAAATTTAGCTTCTACGTAGTCGATTTCTGTGAGAAACCCATTTCTGCTACTATCGCGAAACCTACACAGAAATTGCTATTTACCGTCCCTGCTCGAAAATGTTGACGGCGTTTGCCGAGGGACAGCCCGTATAGCAAAAATATTGTCATCGGACTAGTGCAAAGTTTATTACAACACAAATGGTGAATAACACAGTTCTTTGAAAGATTTTATTATCTAATTTGGGAACGAAATATATAATCAATATTTTATGACACACAGGATTCAGTTACAACACTTGTTCAACATAAATATATCCTATTTTAGTATTTGTATTGGAAATAATTATATAGTGATTGTTCTAAGGTCATTTACTTCGTTTTACTTCTTTCTAAAACAAAATATATAAAGAAACCGATAGTTAGTTAAATAATAATAACTTACACTGCTAATTGATGAAACATTTGTATTACTACCAGTTCTCATTAATGGTCTCTGAGTGGAGCTGGTATTGTCCTTTTGTTTGGATTGTCGTTCTAAACTATCGAGGAAAAATAATATTACGATAATATAAGGGGAGGTTAACAAGTAATACTACCTATTGCTCCTAGATGAAGAGCCGCCTCTTTTAAAAATACCAGCTAATCTATCTTTTAAATCACGTTTACTCCCTCTAGGGTCCTCACTCACATCGGTATTAGAACTAGGCTAAAAATATAACAAGCATTTAAACCTTTCCCAAAACATTTTAAAACATACCTTTGATGATAATCCTTCATTAGACGAAAATGTACCTGGATCTTGATCATCTATGCTTCTAGACTTTGTAAATTTCTTCAACTTACCCATTAAGCTCTTCTTTTTCTTTTTATCGTGAGCTGTCGCGTCACTTTGTGTGGATCCTCCTGATAACCTACTGTCCAAGCTAACGTCTCTTTTATTATACCTTCCTTCCACATCTGAGGATTCCAAGGACTGCATGCTAGACATGCTATCGGTATCACCCTTCCAAATACTTTCTTCGTGTAAAACAGACGTTTGTTCTAGTGATAAACTTCTTCGATGTAAGCTGGATGCACTGGTTGTTCCATTTTTCGTGTAATTCCGCTTCCTTGTACTAATATCCGTATTATCATGTTCGGTGGATGTCGCCCTTCGCATCCCCATAACTCGTTTAATCCTTTCGCGCTCTCTGTCTTCTTCCCCAAGCTTCTGGAAGCGCTTCAGATCATCAGCGGCTTGGATAAGTCTATGTAGGGTTGATTTAAATTGCTGTTGCTTATCGTCTCTGACTACCGACGATTCTTTCGAGTCCCTTCCTTCAATTGCGGGAGATGATTCTCTAGATTTTAGTCCTTTGGTTCTTCTAGGTGGTGTTGGTGTGTATGGTGACGTTACTTCTTCCACGCTTCCCACCAAATCCGGTACGATTTGTATAAGCGAATCGATTTGTTCGATTACCGCGTTTACCTTCCTATCATCTTCCTGGTCACCTCTTCGTCTACCTTGGATTATATTTTTCATTTCTTCTCTCTCTTTCTCTTGCCTTTCCTTTTCCCTCCGTAATTTTTCGTTGGTTGTCCTTAATTTAGCGTGGGCATCTCGTAATTCCAATAGATCGCATTGTAATTCAGTCAATTTCCGCTTGGTTTCCTCCTGTTCCTCTTCAGTGGTCTTTTTCAATTGATCAATCTTTCTTTTGGCTTCTAATTTTTCTTTGTCTCTCTCTCTTTCTACTTCATAAAGGGTCTGACGCAAATCTCTAGCAAGCGTAGCGGTTTCTTGCAATAATCTTTGTTGTTCCTCTCTTTCTTTTTGCCAAGCTAATTCCATTCGCGTCCTCAACCCTGCAATTTTAGTTCGACCGCTGCTTAAGATTTTTTCCTCCTCTAATTCGTTTACTCTTGAATGTAATTCGGATAATTTGACTTCATAAGTTGAACGTTCAGAAATTAGTTCCGTTTTTAACTTGGAACCTTCTAATCTTGCTTCTGATAATTCATCTTCCATACAGCTTATTTGTTGCTCCAATGTTGCTACTTTGTTTCTATATTCTTCCATCTAAAATAATAATGGTGACTATTAGAAGGAATTATGAGACGATCCAAACTTACTTCGTCATAAGTTGAAGCTGGATTTTGATTTTCTTTCGTAGATTTTACAGGATTAGCTTTGAGATCGCTTATGGTCTTTTGAGCACCTTCCAGCATATGCTTGTAAGTATCTCTTTCCCTCTTAAACCTTGTCACCTGACTTTGAAGTGAACGCAGCTCCTCATTGATGACGTGTATCTGATTTTCGTACCTTAATTTAAATTCGGCCATTTCTGATTTCTTAGATTTATCCGCGTTTTCCAATCTGAAACGAGATGTAAATTTGAATCTGCATCTTAGGATAATAAAGTAAAACTAACGCACCTAATTTTCAGCTCCTTGATCTCCTTTCCCATAGCTGAGCTGTCAGCGCTTATATTTCTTTGAATTTTCGAGACTTTATCGAAATCATCGAGTTTCTTACGGAGTTCATCGTTTTCCTTCCTCATATAATCCATTTGGTCGGTTGCAATTTCAAGTTCTTTCTTCAATTGGTCCAATTCCGATTGGGCCTCCTCCAGCAAAGATTTTAACCTCGTTTTTTCGAAATCATTGCCATTGTGCGAGTGCCTTTCATAATCTTTAAGTTTTTCCTTAATAGAAAAAGAAAAATGTTAATATCTTGCGAGTTCGAAACGACGAGATTACCTGGATTTGTAACTTTTCCTTGATCCAAGCATCTTGCTTGGTATTATAAGTATCTCTTACAGTTTGTAGTTCTCCTTCCACAACCTCCATTTCCTTTTTGACCGTTGATAATTGACTGGAAAAAAAAGAATTAAATATTTTTATCCGGAAGCCTCCTCTAGGATTAGTTACTTCTTCACGCTTTCGATTTCAGCAACTAATTTTGCTTTGGTGACTACATGTTCTTCTTCTAAAATCTCATATTTGGATGTCAATTCTGAATATTGCTTCTTTTCCTTACTCATTTGGGTCTCTAGTTCTTAAAATGGATGTTGGTCAAAGCTTTGACAGCGAAGTTATTTGACTTACTTTCAATTTGGTCCTGGTATTCCCGTTTAATCTCAGCCATCTTCTTTGTGCCCATGCCTGAATTTGCTTCGAGAGATTTAATTTTATTTCTAAGTATGCCAAGTTCAAGTTCCCTGTTTTTAGTTTCTTTTTCATAGTTTCCTTTAAGTATTTCTATTTTCTTCCTCTCATTCTGGAATTAAAACCTCATAAAAAGAATCTCAGAAAAGTTACATGTAATACCTGTAAATCTATGTCCAAATCAGAAATAGTTTTTTCCAATTTGACTTTATCTGTTTTAGATTCGTTCTCTGATTTTCTCAATTTATCTTCCAAATTTTTCTTATTACTATTGGCTGCTTCTAAACTTTTTTCCATTTCAGCAATATTAGCTTTATATTTGGTAACTTCTTCACGTAATTCTTGGATTTGTTTGGCTTCAGTTTTGTTTTTAGTCGAGTGTTCAGTTTTTTCTTTTTGTAATGACTCCTCCTAAAAAATGAAATGTATTTTTGCTGTAAAATATTGCATTGAATCCTAAAATTACCAATTTCTCTATTAACATATTTTTAGATTTGATGGTACTTTCTAAACATAAGACGTTGTTAGTTAGATCTTCAATTTGGGAATTCAGCTTCGTATTGTCGTTTTTGAGTTTCTTAGATGATTCTATATGTTCATCTTCTTTCTGTTTATGCTTGATTTTCTCCTCTTCAATCTGCAAGCAAAACGAAAATAGTAAAAAGATATTAGTATGCAATAATTTACCTTATTTTCCAAATCTCTTATTTCTGATTTTTTAGCTTTTTCGTAGCTGGTTTGTTTTTCTTTTAGGACTTTATGTTCTTTTTCCAAAACCTCAAGTTTTTTCGCAACAGATTCAAATTCCTTGGTTTTGTTATTTAATTCAGCCTTCATATTTGATAATTCTTTTACTTTGCTATCTAGATCTGTTTTAATTTTTTGATAATTCTCTGTAACAACGTTGGCACTGCCTAACTCAGTTTTAACTCGAGAAAGTTCCTCAGATAAAGTGTTTTTTTCTTCAAATATTTTCTCGTATCCACTTTTATATTTGTTCACTTCATTTTTGTTCTTTTCATTTTCCTCATTTAACGTTGATAAAGAATCTTTACTTTTTTGCAGCTTCTTATTTAGATCTTCATTCTTTTGCTTCTCCTTTGTGAAGTTTGCTTTCTCACTTTTAATTTCCTTTTCCATTAAAGATAACTTCTGTTTTAATTCATCTAGATTACTTTTTAATGTAGATTCTTTTTCACGCGTGTTATTTCCAGTTGCCTTCAACTCTTTGAGTTCCTTTTCCAATTTACCTTTAGCTACCTCGGAATTGTTTAACACCACGAGAATTTCGGATATTTCATTTTCCAAGTCATTGACCATAGTTTTC
Organism: Trypoxylus dichotomus; assembly: GCA_023509865.1. NCBI lineage: Eukaryota > Metazoa > Arthropoda > Insecta > Coleoptera > Scarabaeidae > Trypoxylus > Trypoxylus dichotomus. Next base: position 4,465,956 of record CM042083.1, on the reverse strand, counting down.
AACTGGGATTTGCTGGTCAATTCGCTTGGTTTTTTAACTATCCTATCGTTGAAAGCTTTTGAAGAGTCCTGCTTTAGTTTAGTTAGAGTATTCGCTAAATTATCTCTTTCATTTTCGATAACTTTTAATTTCAAATTCTCAACATTATCGTTGCTGGAACTCTTATCTTCTAACTCTTTGATCTTCATATTCGCTTCATCTAATTGAACCTCTAACGTTGCGATTTGGTCTATGTACTTGTCGATTGCCTTATCAGTCTTTAGATTTTTGCTACCACGGGTTAATTGTAACCTTTTATTTTCCTGTAGCAATTTTTCGTTTTCATTCTCGTAATTTTGCACCCTTGTTCTTAGAACTGACGCTTCCTGTTCGATTACTTCTAATTGTCTCTTAAGATCTAGAGTGTGTTGATCTAGATCGACTGATCTAGAAAAGAAAAGTCAAAAAGTTTATACGCATTTCGAATTTCAATCTTCTTACTTGATCTTTTGGAATTCCATCGATCTTTTTTTGTTGGAATTCAGTTCAGCTTGCAACCTCTCACATTCCTTTTCCTTTTCACCCAAATTCTTTTTAGCAGCTTTCAGATCTTCCTCCAGAGCCTATGAGGGCGGAATAATATTATAAGCCTTTTTTAATAGCATATCTCAAAGCCAACTCGATTATATTACCTTAACTTTTTCGCTATCCTTATCAGAACTGAACAGACTCTTTCTTGGTTTAGCAGTAGCCAATTTATCTTGCAAATCTTTACTTTTCTTTTTGATACGTTCATTTTCAGCTTCTAATTCTTCGACTTTCTTCCGCAAAACAGAAGCTTCCTGTTCAGTTAACTCCAACTGGAGTTTAATTTCAGAGACGTCTTCGTCATCTGATATCCCTTCATCCTTTTCAGTTGACGAATTTACAGACAATCTATTGTTTGTTGGGCTCAATTTTCGGCCTGGGCAATTTGAAGAGAACAGAAATAGGTTGAATGTATCAATTAGAGTCAGATACGTGTTATATTTTTGTTAAAAAAGGGGGTAATAGGCACAAAATTTACAGATACAAATGTAGAATACTTTTAACAAGCTATTCACCGTAGAAAATGGCTATTTAATGAAAATAAAACGAAAAACAAATGAAAATAATGGAAGAAAAAGCGGTTAGCGTTAGTACTTAGTATAGTAGACTACCATAATATCAAACAGCGCATGCGCAGTTTTGAAACCATATGCGATGTGTAAATTTTAACGTTAAAGCATTAATACAAACAAAATGTGCTATGAAAACAGATGATATGCATTTTAAAATGAGAGAAAGAGGAATTTGTAATAATGTGTATGGTTTTTTATTTTACAGATACCTTAACAGATAATTTGAAAGAGTTTAAATACGTTACTGTATTAATCTTTTAGAATAAATCAAGCAAAAAAAAAAAATAAAGACAAAACACAGTAAAAGGCGTATCAAAAATTAGTGAAAAGAAATGGACTCAATATATTTATATACTTATATATAAATATAGTTCATACTTCTTGCTTTTGTAGCCATTTTCTTCAGTTGCAAGACCAACGATTCATTATCGTCCTCAATCCTAGAAGCTTTCTTTCGCAAATTTTGGGCCTGTAAAAACAAGAGAAAAAAGATATTACCCATAGGCGTTAGTAGCGTTGCCATTGGTGAAAATCCCTTTGGTTGAACAAGCATTGAAGTGGTTAGTTGATAACGTTGCAAAGGTTTTAATACCGGTGGAAATTTAAATAACGACCAATCCTTTCGTTCGATATCAGTTTGAGCAGCGCTATGAACGACATCAACGTTTATTTGACAAGAATTATCAACGATATCGATCTTGGACACCTGTATTTCCTTAGAGATTGAATTAATATTGTCCGTTTGACATAATCCGTCGATAAATTGCTTTAAATCACTGGTATTGCATTTCTCGTTGAATACCTGCATTTCAGTCTGCACGCCAACATTTATTTTATGAAATAGTACGAGAGGAATTGGCTTCCGATATGTTGGCAATTCTATTGGATACATATGGCTTTTCTTTGTGATCTTCATCTTTTATTCAAGATTACGTTAAAAATGGAAAGACCATAAAAAAAAAACAAAACTCACCTCTTCTTCCGCAAATTTTAACTGCTCTCTCAGATCCGCCTCCCTTTCCATAGAATCTTGTAAATCTCTTAGGAGTTGCACTGGATCTTCTTGAGAACCACCTCTAGTAAGAGATTCCCTGGAAACTTTCTGCAAAAGATTGGATAGAATTGATTTCTTTAAAGACATCAGAATTACCCCATCCGAAGATAGTCGACCAATAGAACCTAACATTGGAGCTTTTTTTTTCGCTGTAGATTTTGTTTTGAACTCTTGAATTTCCTTTTGTAATGCTTCAGTCTTTTCATTTGCTGTACTCAATTCTTTTTCTAAATTTTTAATTTTTTCTAAGTAGTTGGTGGTACTCTGACCACCAGACACCTAAAATTGATTAAAATTTTTGCTAATACTCTTTGTAAAGGGTCAAAAATGGGAAGTCTTTTAAGTTTTGCATGTTGTAACATAGAATACTTCGCCGAGTTAGTAATGAAGCACCGCATCAGTTAATAATTCCTCGATGGTGTGTAGAATTCAGACTTGGATAGATTAGTTTTAAAGCAGATGCACTAAAAACGGCAGTCATTCATGAAAACATCGATGTTGTACGCAACACCATCAACTTTAAAAGCTATTTTATTCCAAGACCATACAAAACTTAAAAGTAACCCTCGTATTAGAAGTTATTTCAAAATTGGTAGAGGAACACGAGAAAGACAATTATGCATAACATGTGACCATTAAAAAAAAATTTATATATTTACATTTAACTTCTTTTCAACCTCAGCTTTTTCAGTTTCTAATTGTTCCGCCTTTCTTTCAGTTTTTCTAAGTTTAAAAGACAAGATTCGACAATTCTTAGTTGTCTGCTCTAGTTCTTTCTTTAAAGAGGTGTACTCATCAGCTTGGTCTTCCCTGTGGATGTAATTTGATAAGGAAATCTTTAAAACACGTCTCTTTCGCAAAGAATCTCACCTAAAATTATCTTGCATTTCCTCCATTTCCTCTTCGAGATCTCTCATTTCCTTCTTCATATCTTCATTCTCATCCATTAGTTCTTCGCAAAGAGTTTCTGCCGCTAGCAATTTGGATCGTAATTCATCAGCGATCTTTTGAGCCTGTTGAGCAGTGGGTCGTGATTCTAATTCTTCTTCTAACTCTTTAACCTTTAAACTTAAAATTTTCTTCTCGTCTTTATAATCATCCAAATGAGTTTGTAATTCGTTACATTTTTGTTGCAATTTTAAAAGCTGAAAATAATGTTGTATGGATAACACTGACCAACAAATATTTTTTTCCGCTGACTAAGATCTGACACTCGTTTTTAATTAATATAGGTACGCTAATGCCAAATATGAAACCCATTTCTTCCTATCACATCACGCTACCGAAAATTGGTCTCATGAAACAATTAACATATTGGTTCATGAGACCCAATTCCGTTTCTGGCTTTAGATTTACAAGTTACTCAAGCTATAAAAATATTAAAGCTGGATCTCACATTAGATAGATCTAAATTTCATCAGCTCTATGAACGAAGCTGAGAAAATTGCCTGGACATCATTCACTATGGTTCCCAATTACAAAGATCTAGTGAAATCAATGGTTGAAAAGTTCCTCCGCTTAGATTATAACATGAGCTTAAAGCTTCATTTCCTTCATAGTCATCCTGATGGGTTTCCAGAAAATTTAGGTGCTATAAGCGATGAACAAGGCGAAAGATTTCATCAAATTTAAATACACAAGTACACAAGAAGTCAGCAAAAATTACGTAAAGATAAATGTGGTTTGTGTGGAGACTAAATACCTCAGTGCTTGAGCTTTTACTAGGTGGTGAATCCATTGAGATTAATCTTCTTAATAGGATGTTACTTTTTTCTTTTTCTAATCTTTCACATTTAGTTTGCATTGTCTCTAATTCCTTTCTCAAGCTTTCTATTTGGTCTTTGTACTCGTTATCATTATCACCAACTAAGGTAGTGTCTGTGGTTTCGGTGCCTGCCAAGCTTATTGTATCGTCATCCTCTGAGCTTTCTTTGCTACTTTGCTTTACTGGAGCTTTTTTAACCTTTAGGAAACAAATTGTTTTAAATGGAAGGATACGGATTCTTTACGAAACATCTGATCGAATCTTTTCGGAAAAATAAGATAAATTTGGATGTTATGTGAGAAATACAATAATTAAAACTTGTCTAATTACTAGCCTGGCAAATATCCAATCGCAAATATACTGGCCTTTTTTATTTTACTCCTAGCGAAATCTAAGTTATATTTAGATAGTTTTTATACACTTTTTTCCCCTTAAAAATACGATCGAATGCTTTTGGTAAAAGCTTACGTCTAAAACTAAGTAAAATTTGTTAGACTAATTTAGTAAGTTAGTCTACCAGTCAAATTAATCCATCAAAAAGCTGTTACGCTTTCAAAGAAATTGAATGAAAATGGAACTATTCAATTTTCTGTTTTTGAGTGCTATAATAGAGAAATAAAAAATAGTTCCAGATTTATATTCAGTCAAAGTGGTATTTGCCCTAAATATTTTAACAAATTGGAAAAGATCACACTAGAAAAGATGCCGAAAATAATTAATGTTATATTGTCTTTTTAGTAATTGCGCATTTACCGTTATTTATAAACATAAACACACCAAAGAAACAGCACACAAATCATTTTCGCTACAGACATGTTAAATTTTGTTTTAATTAGTGGATATTAGTTCTAATTAGGAGTTTAATAAGCACTGCAACCATTATTTACTTGAATAAGAAATTGTACATCGTGATCTGAAGAATTGGTTGTATCTTCCGTTATGGATTTGATCTCCTTAATATGGATTCGCTTAGATTTATCAAAAGATGTGTCTTTCATCGCTTGAAGCTTTTTAGCTCTAGTTGCCAAACTATCATTTTTATTAAATAAATCTTTTGTAATTGTTTTATCTTGCTTGATAGAAAAACTATCAGATACTAAAATTTTTAAGTTACAAGTTAAATATTTTTCGATTTGTAAGAGAAGAATCTTAGATATATATTAGATTCAATATTTACGTTGCTTATTCGAAACAATGGCGAACTAAAGTTCCCCATTTTCATTTAAAAATATTGACGTAAATGAATAGAATTCCAGCCTACCTGTTCTATGTCCAGCTTCAATAGGTTTCGCTTTTCTTTTGGGCAGTTTAAGATTAACAGTAGGAATGTTAGCTTGTGTGTCATCATTTAAAGTCGATAAATCGGGTGTAGATTCCCAAGAAGATGGATTTGTAAATTCTTTACTACTAATACTATTGGATTTACTGTCTTTTTCAAGTGCCAAATTGCTACTGGAATACCAGCTTCGCGTATTTTCATTGGAGCTGTTCCATGTGCTTAAGGTTGGCGTTGAAGAGGTTGTATCCGATTTTTTAAGGGTCGCACTGGGTTCCTCTCTTCTTTTTCCACCATGTTCTTTATAATCTCTATAAGGAACACGTTTTACGTTTTAATTTAGGTTATATTTTCGTTGGATATCTACCTAAAGCATCTTTTACATCTAGTTGGCCATCTAACCTGCGGATGAAAGCCTAACGGGCACAACGGATCACCTTTTGCTAACGGATAAAGGTGATGCATTTTATTTTAACAATAGCACAATATAATATTTTATATATCGCGCACAAATGTTAGCTTATAACACCGGAGACAGTCTATAGCCGATTCTATATTTAGTTTGAGCAGTCCAATAAAACAGACCTTGTCTAAAATCAAATATGTTCCAAATTCACATAGCTACCGTTTCTGAAAATATTTCCGTCCGATTTTAAAAAAGTATATCGATTCGTTTCTTCTTCTCATTATCTCCGATCACTCTACGTCTTATCCGAATGTCGCTCATTTCCTTCTCAGCGTCTTTTTACGCTTCTAGCCGATCGTAATCACTACATAATCCACACCGCACCGATTTTACACATTTAGAACTGATTCCGTTACATAATATGCGAATATTGTTTATATATCACACGCTAAAAATTTTCAAGACGATCATGCTCGATAGAATAAATAGTGTTTTCGTCGAAAATCCCGAAGCCGATGCAATAGCACACGATGCTGTTATAGAAATAGAGTCCAAACAATTTATAAATCGTAGAAGCCAGTTTCCAAACCTTCTCAGCTCGATTGAACGTCTAACGTATTCAAAACATCCTTACTTTGTACGGCTACAAAGTTTAATTTGATTACATTTTATTTTTTTTTTTAATTACGTAAACTTTTTTTTAATTAAGAAAAATGTTATTTCATTTATAAGAAATTAAGAATATTTCCTAAAATTATTGTCATATACTACAAAAATTACGCATTTCCTTTTGCTACTTTATTTTCAATAAGTAGCTTCATACCAACCTAAAAAAATAAATACTCCTAACATCATTTCTTTGAAGAAAAAAAAATAACAATGTGATTGACACTCCAATTTCCAAACAAATATTGATATAATAATATCTTCTAGCTTCTATTCACTCCGAGTCAGGACCGGACTTAAGTATGATTCGTCAATAAATTTTTAATACTTGTTTTTATGAATATAAAATATCCCAATACTATTTCATATACTCGTAAGCACATAATTTGATATGCCGGATGTTTTGTAACGGTTGTCTGCAAAAGCTTCAACGATGCCTATAAAATTTTTTCAGTTACGTTAAATAAAATCAGCCTCATTCATAGTGAGACTTAGTGGCTACTAAGATTCTACTAAGATGCTACTAAGAAAATTCGTATTCATAGAGGCATTTAGTAGCTAACTAACACCCTATTAACTTTAGTTGGCTACTAAAATCTTAGCAGTGCTGTATGTTAGAATGCGGGAATTGTCTTTCAAAAGATATCTTTTAAAAAGTTACTTAGTTGATGTAAGTGACAATAAATCACTAAAATAGGTGGATATATTAAGCTATAAACCATTTTTAGATGAACGGATGCTTTAGAGAAGGGCACGTTAACTATAGATTCTTTAGAATCCGGATAATTGAAAACAAAAAGTAGATTACTGTATTCAATGAAGGTAAAATTATAGCACGGGGGCACATTTGTAAGAACATGATACGAGGTACAATGTATACAAAATATTGTGTATGTGATATGAATATTCTTCAAATACTATTATATATACTTCAATAACAAATAGATATTCTGGTACTGACTTAAAATGCATAAAGAATGTTGATTGGTTTTTGTAAAATTCGTTTTTAAGTTTGTTAAATAGAATATACATATCGTGGTTTTTCCTTTCAGAAATTACAAATAGTCGTAATTCTGTACTGACTTATGCTCCTTTAAAGACATCAAACTTGTAAGTGAAGAATGGCAGGGAATGAAGATAACACATGTTCTGAAAAGTCCCGGCCCTAGCACATAGATGACGCTAGTTTTATTGCAGTCATCTTTCTCTCAGTTAGTACTAACCTTCAAAAGACAGCTGTTAAAATTTCATGATATTCTATTCATTAGTTTGTGACTTATTTTGCTAAGAGTCACGCTACTTTTGTTATTTTCAAAACAATGGATCAAAAACAATTTCGTGTTTTAATTTTACACTACTTCTTGATGGGAAAAAATACCGCGCAAGCGAAGCAATGGCTTGAAAAGTGTTATGGGGATTCCGCTCCGTCAGAAACAACAATAAAACGTTGGTTTGCTGACTTCAAACGTGGTCGTAGAGACACCGATAATGCAGAACGCAGTGGACGTCCAAATGAGGCGGTAACACCAGAAAACATCAAAAAAATCCACAAAATCGTTTTGAATGATCGAAAAGTGAAGTTGCGTGAGTTAGCTGACATCGTAAAGATATCAAAAGAACGTATTGACTTTATATTGCATGAGCATTTGACTATGAGAAAGCTCTGTTCAAAGTGGGTGCCGCGTTTGCTCACTGTTGACCAAAAACAAGAACGTGTTGATGATTCTGAGCAGTGTTTGGCCATGTGTAAACGTAACAAACCGGAATTTTTGCGTCGATATGTGACAATGGATGAAACATGGATCCATCACTTTACTCCAGAATCAAAACGATCGTCATCTGCGTGGACAGCAACTGGTGAACCTCGTCCAAAGCGCCCGAAAGCACAATAATCGGCTGGAAAGGTTATGGCCTCGGTATTTTGGGATGTGCGTGGTGTAATATTCATCGACTATCTTGAGAAAGGAAATACCATCAACAGTGAATATTATATAGCGTTATTGGACCGTTCGAAGGCCGAAATTGCAAAGAAACGACCGCATATGGCAAAGAAAAAAATTTTGTTTCATCAAGACAACGCACCGTGTCACAAGTCAATCAAAACAATGGCAAAACTACATGAATTGAACTTCGAATTGCTCCCACATCCACCGTATTCGCCAGATTTGGCTCCCAGCGACTACTGGCTGTTCGCAGACCTCAAAAAAATGCTCGCCGGTAAGAAATTTCGCACGAATGAAGAGGTTATCGCTGAAACTGAGGCCTATTTTGAGGCAAAAGATAAATCGTTCTACAAAAGTGGTATTGAAATGTTAGAGCGGCGCTGGAATGATTGCGGTGCTCTTGATGGAGATTACGTTGATGAATAAAGCTAATTTTGAACCAAAAAGACCGTGTTCTCTTTCTTAGGCCCGGGACTTTTCAGCCCATGTGTTAGAAGACGTTTCAATGAAGCTGGTCGAGGCCCAGCAATATATGAATCTTCAGATAATGATTTATTAATAAGAAATTTGACCTTACAAGAATTTGTCGATACTTCTAGCTTAGATAGCAATGCAGTATACAGTAAAATGTGAATTAAAACAATTACCTTTAGTTTTATATTCATATTTCGGACCAAATCACAATTGGATCTGATACAGCCTACACTAAAAATTGCAAAAACACATGATGCTAAAAGTTAGTGTAAACATTAAATTATATATAAATAGCAAATGATCTCAGGTGTACTTAGCTATGCAATACAATACTCTAGGTCCAGATTGTGCTGAATCTTTTGTCGTAGGTTTCATTTATGAATTTCATGCTGATGCAACCTACTTTTGTTGGAAGCTACTTGAGGATACGAAAGCACAGATTACTGTTATTACTATTATATTATTATCACATGATAAGCTGATTAACTTATCTTTCTCTTATAAATTACTGTTGTCGAAAGACGTTTCCATTTTATACCTATAACATATTCCTTCTTAAAAAAAGCGCGCCAAAAGATAATTTTAACCTAATCCGTTTGAATTCAAACATTGTCAAGGTACTTTCAAACATGACAGTATATTTTTTGACCCTTCAACGCAAGTTTCGAACAGATAAGAAAGTTAAATTAATGCGGAAATTGAAATCAACATTGTAGCATATTTCTGAAACGCCTGGGGAAAAATCAATATAGAATTGCGTACGTACATAATCCTGGACCGAGTCCGGGAAGGATTCATGATAGAAAAACAAATATGTACCACCAACTCAAGTATTATTGCCTGATGAGTCATTAGGCCTTGATGACCAAGGAAGATAGAATATATATTGTTCAGCGGTCAACTAACATTATTAAGAACAATCCAATTTTCTTATATTTAATTTTATGTAGGAATGTAGCTAATTTTAATAATATTGACATATTTAATCGAAAAAACATATTACTAAAACCAAGAACATCCCATGCGCAGTTGACCTCAAAATTCCCAGGGACAATTTAGCATAAATGTAAGGCGTGGCATTATCGGTAAAAGAATTGTAGGCCCTTGTATTTTACTAAAGTACACTTTCTGATGATGAGAAATATCATGCACAACTTTTTAGACAACAAAAAAAAATTTATAAGGCATACTAACCAACGAACCATGCAAAAAGTGTCTACAAACGTACTGATAAATTTATAAAACAAGGAAGGGATGTTTGGATATTTACTACAAGTTTTCTTTAATATTTATTATTTCAAACAAATTTAGCTGCAGGGTGCCTGTGTTTTATTTTAATCTGCAGTAATGCATTTAAATACTTTAAGCTTAGGATAATTATTTGTTAAACAATTTTTCCTTTTTTTTAAAACATATATACTGGGTGTTCCATTAATCTGTGAGAACTATCACACCCTAAATTTAAAACAACTTATAACATATCCTACGCGAATAATAATTTTTTCATCAACTTTAATAGATTATGTCCTTGAATCCTGTATAGTGGACATACATGACGTGTTTGTCCACGATTTTGGGTTCTAAATCTTTATTTTCAAAAACCTGCACATCACCCCTTTCTATAGAAATTTTAAAGGCAAGCACTTCTATAGAGATTTAATAAATTATTCTCGCAATTGCATTTTTAATTTCGATAACATACACGAAAGAGTGAATTTTTTGACTGCCAGCTTACTTTATATTTTCGAATTATATTTTAAGTGTGTTAGAGCACACTTTAAAAAGTGGCGAGGCATCCTTGCCTCTCCTTTTACATAGTTTGCAGAAGGCAAAAACTGTAGAAAATATCTTTGATAAGTTTAATATATGGGGGTCCGAACATAGTTAAAGCTGGAAAGTTACTAAAACCTGTTTGCTCCATGTCATCTTCTATCTGAATTTATTAGACGAACTTACAGTTTCTACCAAAAGTTTTTATGAAATCTCTTTCAGGTAGTAAATTTCCGAAAATTATTTATTAATTACAGCGAAAACACTCGTTTTTGCAACCTTAGTTATGACCAACTTAATATAAATATGATAAAAATGACGTGTCTGTTGCTGCCCTTTTTTAAATCATATACTCTTTCCCCATAGCTAGAAGTAATCCTTTGGTATTTCGCTTCTCAATCCAACATAAATTAAGCGTCTTATCTAAAATTTTGGATACTTCCTATTTGTCAATCTAGTTTCAAACCGCAACACAGTTGCACAACAACTTTGTTGAATTTAATCGATGAAATTATTAAATCTATAGATAAAAATAAAAATACTTTTGTTATGTTGTTGAATTATAGTAAGACTTTTGACACACTAAACCATAGAACAATTACTAATAATTCTATATTTTATAGGGTCATACAACTGTAGAACTTTTTAGTAATTGTCTTTATGGAGTCCTTCAAGGATCTATTCGAGGTCCAATTCTTTTTACTATATATACATCAAGTTTTATTTATACGCAGCTGTTACGCAACTTCTTTATTAAATTATTATCTATAATGGCGTTTAATAAACCTCATTTTAGAGTGCCAGATAGAAACGTTCATATTACTATTGCTGATAGTCCAATGTCTATTGTTCGTTCTCTTGGAAACTTAGGATAATCTATTGATACAGATTTAAATGTTAAAACGAATATGACTGTATATTACACCTACTACGAATACTTTCTAATTTTAATTATTATGTTTCCATTTACCATCCATGGAAATTATCTCATAAACACATATTATTGCCAAAATTCGCAATTTAATTATTCTTATCTTTCAAGATTATTACTCGAGTCATTTCTCTTAATTAGTGTGGCGTTTTAAAGAGGTTTTAAACGACGTTAGAATTACTTGCAAACTGAATTATCTTTTAACATATATAAGGTAACCTATAAAATGTTGTCGACTAAATTTTATGAATTACAATTTTAACGAAGTCAAATATTAAAGCGTTCATATTACGCCTGCTATATGTATGTCATTCAATCGCATGTAAACCATGACCTGTCCAAAAGATCAGGATATTCAAACTCAAGTTCACGGTTGTCCATTAGATTTGCAAAGTTAAAATAATGTATGCTGACGTAAATCATATGTTATACAGACGTTAGAAATGACTAATATTAGGCGCGAGACTCGATTAAAATTATACGTGCATATAGTATGTTTCAGAAAAGAGTTTGCATATTTTAATTGAGTAATAATATTGATAAAAACAAATAAGAAATTTGAATGGAAATTTACTATTTGAATAGTTAAAAATAATTTCTTACCTTTTAAAGAATCTCCTCCTTAAACGAATAAATAAAACAACATGAATACTTTATTACGTCATAATATTTATTAAACAATGAATTTTTATTTTTTATAAAGCTATTAGATTAAGTGTACATAACTTTGTAAATTTTAATTATAAAACAAGAAAATAGCATTAATAAACATATACAAATAATTTAAATTACATAATAAAATAGTGTCTGTATCTGTTCCATATATTTATTGAAAAAAAAATATTTAAGTTAGTTTACGAATTACAATTAAATATAGAAATATATATTAAAATGATATTTTAACAGAAGGAAGTAAAAATATATTATAAAGTGGTTTCACTGTCTGTTCTTATTGTTGTTTTATTAGGTTACTTTTTTTTTTTTGGATAATTGTACATACATATATGAGCCCAATGAATTAAATATCATACCTTAAAAGTACAATTACATACATCAAGAGGATTATTTTGAAAAAGAAACAGCCGGTAAAACTAGGACACACATTTTAGCGATTTACACTCCTCACCTTGATAGGGTTAGAAATACGCAATTAGAGCTTCATTTATGATCAGAATGGGAGTGCAAACAGTTAAAGAACAACATTAATCTACGATTAAGTGGTGTTTAGAATACTTAATTGTAAATCTCCCTTGCCCAATTACCTTTAGACAAACACAGAAAAATAATTTACGAATACGATAATAAATTAGTCAAACGAGATTTCCAATTGAGTATCTTCCACAGTTTACATAAACATTTTTTTTCTTTGTTTTTAAAACACTCAGTATAAGGGATAGGTTTTACGATTAATCAATGATCGAAACCAAATTGCACCTGTTATTTAAAAAAAAAACAATCTGTCAAAATGTAAAATCCAACAATAGATTACTTAAAAAATTGCTTATTCTTGCGATTCAGAAACATTCAATTATTTTAAATTGCCTACAATAATACCGTCAATCTGTAAATCCCGTTGTAATAACACCGAATTAAAAAAGGTGAAATATATGAAATTAAGAGTTAAATAAGGACAGTAACGATGAACACACATAATCAATGGGATTTTCGCCGTTTCTTTGTTCTTACTGTACGCAACAGGAATTCTTGTATCCGTTCTTCTGCTTGAGCCTGGATTTCGGACGGTATTTTTCCAAGAAGCCCAACTGCTTAGCATTTATTGCACCACGCCTCTTCCTTTAAAAATAAGTGAGGAAACAGGTCATTTTAAATGAGGAACGACCGTTCCAAATTCGCAGGATATTATAGACCAACGATTCTCAACCTTCTTAATTTCACAACCCCCCAAAGAGTAAATATAAATAAAATTAATATTTTGCGACTACCCTCCTATAATTTTATATCGCTGCGTTTATAGCAACCGGTACGAGGGTTGTCATCGCTTCAACCAATTTTCATAGCACTTTTTCTATTCCGATTGAGGTATCTCCAAAACATGCATTTTGAACGCATCAACTGCTTCTTCTGGCCTCGAAAATCATTGACCACGTAGTTTATTCTTCACGGACGGAAATAGAAAGAAATCATTGGATACGAACAAATCAGGACTGTATGGCGAATGACCAGTTCGATGTTTTGACCACTCAAATATTGACTTGTTTGGGTCGATGTGAGATCTCGCGTTGTCATGGTGAAAAATGATCCTACTACTTTTAATTTGAGAGAAAATCAAGTTTGAAATTGGAAAAATATGCCTCTTTCGTCGCTATTTCTCGCAATAACTTTTTAGCTATAAGGATTTCCGACGAACCGATGACTTTTCTGGATTCTACGGTGCGTGGTGGTTGTATTAATGCGTATTTGAAAATGTTCCGGAGGGCATCGATTTTCGATAGTCAGTCTTTTAATAGACGTAGAAGAAGCAAGGAAATTGAAAAAAAAAAACCGTTTTCTGACACAATCTCAAGGCGAATCGATGACATGCTTGCCCACGTTCGGAATCAAATAATTCAGAGTGAGTTTAATTGAATTTTTTAGTATTCAATTTGATGAATCAACAGATGTAGCAAACATGTCTCAGTTCTTATATTTTATGAGATATGAATATGATAGGGACATATCAATCGAAAGAAATATATTGTGTTGCAAAACAGTACTGGGTCATGCAAAAGGACAATGTTTTCTTACATTTTCTTTTCTAAACTACTAGAAACTATGACTAAACTAAAGATTTAAATACGTTTTGGCTTGTTCGTAGGCATGAATATGGAAATTTAGTCATAAAAGCACTCTGTGAATAGGCTTTTTCGTCAATGATTGCGCTAAAATTTAAATATAGGAATCGTGTTTTGTTGTAATTTTCTCATTCCTTTTTTTCGTAATTTTTCATCATAAATTGATTTCATTATTGTTTAAGCTTAGGTTGAGAAACGATGCTTAAACGCTTATTGTAAGGGATTCAACATAAGTTCGAATTTGATAAAGAATTATCAAACAAATGATAATTTTCAATCCCTACCGAATTATATTGGAGAAACCCTTATAAAAAGCAAGATCCTTGAAATTATATCGTGAAAGTGTTATTGTTATACTCACTCGCGAATGAGTTCCACAGCGTCTTCATACTTTAGCCCCAACTCGATTAGGGCCAATGCAACCATAACCGGAGCTCTACCTAAGCCTGCAATGCAATGAACAGCAACGCAAGCATCCGGATTATCATGGAACTGCTTCTTTAACAATTTAAACCATTCATCTACCACGTTAGTTGGTGGGTAAGTACCATCGTCATATTCCAGATCGTAGACAGTAATTCCTTCCTTTTGCAATTCACCAGTTTGGTAGGATGGTGCACATACCCTAACTACTGCAGTTACGTTGTGTCTCTTCAGTTCCTAATCGAATAACAAGCAATTCATCACATGTATCTCGATTTGAATACTTTTCTGCAGTGATGTCCAAGTCTAATGTAGGAATTCTCGTAGATAATTCCATTTATAGTTCTTTTCAAAATGTAAGAAAATTACTTGTAAAAAACACTTTAAAAATAATTGGAAATTCTATAGTATCATCAACATTAGACTTTCATACTACAAATACATTTGCCGTAAGGGCAAGGAATTTGCATTAAAATAATATTAATTATTTATTATTATTAGCTAGCAGTGTGATATAAAAGTGTACTAGTAAAGCAATTATGATGATATTGCTACATCCGCTACAAAAATGTCAACATCCAATTAAGCAACAGTTGATTTGTATGAGCGATGGTGCTGCGACAATGTATAGGTATGGTCTGTATGTGACACATAAAGGTCATGCCTTACATCTTGTGGCACAACCTATACGAGAATATTTTCTAAGGGTGGATGTATTAGTGGCAAATGCAGTGGAGACGCTGCTTATTACAATAACGCTGGCACAAACCATATATGAGTCAATTTAATTAAGCAGAAGAAAGATCATACTATAGGTTCCATATACAATAGAATCTATGAAGTAAAGTCTCATATACAGGATGAAATAAAGTTAAAAAGTATGGAAAAGATGTAATTATATAGAACATAAACTATTTGATTTCATGGACATCCTGTATGATATCTATATTAATTTAATTAATTCTACACGGATCCTACCCTATTACGCTGCGGGAAATTGACTGTCTAATAATTATAGCAAGGTATTGTTTCACCTCCATTGTTATCAAATATCTGACGCGCAAAGTAACATTTAAATATCAAAACAAACATAATAATCTTTTATTTATAAACTACCTTCCGTATCAAAATCAAAACCTTGTAACATCACACCAATATACATATCTTTTAATCCAGACCGCTCTGTTTACAATTCTGTAAACTACATGCATGCGTATGAGATATAATTACGGGATACATCGTCTATGTTTATTAAACAATACATATACTAGCGAATAATATTCGAAATTCGTGCAGATATAGAACCTGTTGGATGGACTTTTTTCCTGTAGATAATGGAATAGGAAGTTATTTGATATTTAAATGGTTAGGTATGGTAATAATCGATATGGAAATTTTAAATTTTTCTAGTTTATCGTTCATAAGGATATTCCAGGATTCCCGGTTAGTGATACCTCGTAAAAATGTACACCACTTCACTTAAGCAAATTTGAATAACGTTAACGTATCTTGGATTGCAGCAAATAAAAAAAAATCAATTTTGAGTAATTCTAAATACCTTTTTCTTGTTGTAAGGTACTTCGTCAGGATTAATAAACAGAACAAGCTTTAATAAAATAAAATAATGTCAAATCAAATAATAAAATTGTTGAAAAAAGAAAGACACTTTAAACACAATAGAAGTGTATCCTAATACCGCTGCTTAAATGTACCCCATCGCTTGTTACCAACAGCAAAAACTCCTTGTGTTATCCTTTTGTATAGGTAAAGACTTTCAAAGTTCCATTACACATCGTTACTGAGATTATAAGCTTTAACTCGTATGAATTTTTGCAGGTCTATGTAGATAATATGGGAAATAATTATTACCAATGTGTGTATCTGGGTGAAACATGGGTATTTGAAAATAGAAGTAGTATTTATTCATGATATGATAGTAGCTGTGAAACTGTTAAAAATTCAAGAATTTCTATTATATTTAAATTATTTATAGTATATGTATACATATTCTGCATCCATAGGCGACACATATTACAATTTTCTAGGTTTTCTTTTTAATTCTGACATTTGTGTCGTAATTGACTCGATTTTTTTTGGATTTGTGTTTTACATAATTACACCTTTTCATTTCCCGTACTCTTTTATTTTATTTCAAGACATCCTCTATAGGTAAAATGTTCCGTTGTCCACAGTTAACCGTGTGATTACACAATTTAAACGCAAGGAAAAACCAACAGTGGAGCCGAGACCAGGTCGTGCCGGACCTTCTGAAAGAAGTAAAAGGGTGCTTGTGCGCGAAGTGTTAAGAGAACCGCGAAAAAGTACAGCTGAGCTTGCGGCAACTTCACAGAAAATCAGCGCGCCGTTCTGCGATACCTCCACAGTGTAGGGATGTATAAAAGGGTGACAAAGAAAAAACCTCTCCTTACGGCGTTTCAAAAACGGCGCCGAATGGCTTGGGCAATCGAAATGCGAACGAAGCCCGAAGAGTTTTGGCGGTCTGTCATTTTTTCAGACGAAAGCAGATACTGCCAATTCAGTGATAGTGGTCGTACGTGGGTATGGAGACGTTCGTCACAGCAACTGGACGACAAATTTTTGCATCAGACGGTGAAATACGGCGGTTTGGGGCGCGATATGGTATGGTGGAAGATCGCAATTAGTAATCTGCTACGGAAATATAAATGCGGCAAAATATATCCAAATATTAACAGAAAGACTACTACCGATATTCGACAACGCCATTTTATCTAAACAAGACGCCACTTTTATGGAGGATGGAGCACCCTGCCACAAAGCAAGAACAACAACCACGTGGAAAGAGGAACAGGGGATTCGGATTTTACCATGGCCAGGCCAATCACCAGACATGAATCCGATAGAGAATGTTTGGCACATAATCCAGACAAATATGGCGAAACGACCCCGAAAACCCAGAAATAAGGAAGAACTCGTGGCAGCTGTTACAGAAGAGTGGTTAAATATTTCAGAAGACACCATTAATCATTTAATAGATTCTATGCCACGACGACTCGCAGCACTTCACGTAAGTAAAGGTGGATCGACAAAATATTAGTCTAATTTAAAAATTTTAAAATATTTTGTATATATAACGAGAATAGAATCTTTTTTTTTTAATTAGTAGGTGTCTATTTTATTCTGTCACCCTAGTGTAGTTTATTTGCGTTATAAGTTAGTGTTGATCGTTTATAATTATAAGCGAATTTGCACTGCAGAACAAGGAGACGTCATAATTTGTTCATGAATTTTTAATAATGTATATTCTCATGCAAAAACATATAAATCATAAATATAAAAACTAATCTCAAATTCGAAATTGGAACATCTTTAATTATGTGAAAGTTACTTTCATTGCATTATTGTAAAACCAAAAGAATTTTTAATGATGTGCAACTATAATGTCAGATTGTTGGAGCCTTTTTAATAGAAAAAGATTTAACAGGTAAATTAACCCAACTATACCACGCCGGAACATCATATAACACATGGGCTGAAAAGTCCCGGGCCTAACACATAGATCACGCTAGTTTTATTGCAGTCACCTTTCTCTCAGTTAGTACTAACCTTCAAAAGACAGCTCTTAAAGTTTCATGATATTCTATTCATTAGTTTGTGACTTATTGTGCTAAGAATCACGCTACTTTTGTTATTTTCAAAACAATGGATCAAAAACAATTTCGTGTTTTAATTTTACACTGCTTCTTGATGGGAAAAAATACCGTTCAAGCGAAGCAATGGCTTGAAAAGTGTTATGGGGACTCCGCTCCATCAGAAACAACAATAAAACGTTGGTTTGCTGACTTCAAACGTGGTCGTAGAGACACCGATGATGCAGAACGCCGTGGACGTCCAAATGAGGCGGTAACACCAGAAAACATCAAAAAAATCCACAAAATCGTTTTGAATGATCGAAAAGTGAAGTTGCGTGAGTTAGCTGACATCGTAAAGATATCAAAAGAACGTATTGACTTTATATTGCATGAGCATTTGACTATGAGAAAGCTCTGTTCAAAGTGGGTGCCGCGTTTGCTCACTGTTGATCAAAAACAAAAACGTGTTGATGATTCTGGGCAGTTTTTGCGTCAATATGTGACAATGAATGAAACATGGATCCATCACTTCACTCCGGAATCAAAGCGATCGTCATCTGAGTGGACAGCAACTGGTGAACCTCGTCCACAGCGCCCGAAAGCACAACAAAAGGCTGGAAAGGTTATGGCCTCGGTATTTTGGGATGTGCGTGGTGTAATATTCATCGACTATCTTGAGAAAGGAAATATCATCAACAGTGAATATTATATAGCGTTATTGGAGCGTTCGAAGGCCGAAATTGCAAAGAAACGACCGCATATGGCAACGAAAAAAATTTTGTTTCATCAAGACAACGCACCGTGTCACAAATCAATCAAAACAATGGCAAAACTACATGAATTGAACTTCGAATTGCTCCCACATCCACCGTATTCGCCAGATTTGGCTCCCAGCGACTACTGGCTGCTCGCAGACCTCAAAAAAATGCTCGCCGGTAAGAAATTTCGCACGAATGAAGAGATTATCGCTGAAACTGAGGCCTATTTTGAGGCAAAAGATAAATCGTTCCACAAAAGTGATATTGAAATGTTAGCGCGGCGCTGGAATGATTGCGTTGCTCTTGATGGAGATTACGTTGATGAATAAAGCTAATTTTGAACCAAAAAAAAACGTGTTTTCTTTGTTAGGCCCGCGACTTTTCAGCCCATGTGTTATGTATAGGAACTACACTTACCTGCAGATAAGCTTGAATAGTTTGATCAGATGGTCTGTCAGTAATCAAGAACTTGAATCCTTTGCATTGAATTTCAGAAGGTGCAGGTCGCAGATCGCGTTGACGCATATTGATGCTATTATTCATTCCACTAAAAGACACTTGTTAAAGTTTAACACCTGAAGTGTGTAGAATATATATGTATTTATATAAATATATCACTTAAGCCTTTATTGGCCCCCAAATAATAATTTTTAAAACCAATGGTTAGATTATTTATTAAGATTGAAACGGCTTTAAATTGGAGTTGGTGTTCTTATCGTTATATTATCCCCGAATTTCAGCCAGACGACGTTGTCGCTGTTACGAACATAAATTGTAACTATTAAAATAATTTAGGTATGACTTGAGAAAAGTTACGTAAAATTGTTAAATCAGTCTTTCTTGTATTAATAAATAAAAAGATAGAGTTGCTTGAACTTTTTTTGTTTGTTAGTTATGTACACTTTTATTTTTGATATGCAGTTCAGCGCTGTTGGGAAGATACTGGAAAAAAAAACAATAACGAAATCAAAAAGAAAATTAATTAACGATATAAATAATGATATACTTACTTATACGCTTATTTGGCTGCTGGTGAGGTACTTCCAAATATATATTTCAATATATTAACTATGGCAATGAAATAAAAATGACTTAGATACTTTAAATAATTGAGATTTTATTTGTGTTGAGCCTGGCAATATTCTGCGCTGTCCAAATGAAACTCCATGTATGCGAGGACAATCTCACCAAGAAACTGTAACAAAAGGAACTTTATACATCTAGATACCTTATTTTATACGTAGAGCTGCCAAATCATATCGGCAAACCAGTGTCTCCCACAGAGATCGCTCTGAGAAAATTACAATACGTGACCAATACATCTGAGTGATTTCCCTAAGAAATCGCCGCCTCATCGCTCCGCAAATTATAGCAGAGTTCAATTTACAACGATGTCAACCAACAAATGTGTCGATAGTAGAAGGGGGACTAATAATATCCGGGTCTAAGGAGTCGTATAGCGGTAAGAAAACCACAGTTAAGTTCTATACACAAACGGAAAAGACTAAATTAGGAAAAATTCAATACAAACTGGAGTGTAAATGATTTTTATTTATTTATTTATTATATAATTTTGTGTTAATGAACCTATAAAAATTTCGCTGTTGTAATTTAATGTTATTGTCCTTTGCATGTGTATGTCTTTGTAATTCAGCATCAATTACAGAAGATATTAATTAAGAAAATCAAATAATTCAATTCAAAAAAGTTCACATGAAACCATAGAAATTTCGCCAAGTGTATATTATTAGATACAACCTGCTATTGATTATTTACCACGATGCGTGTAAGTAATACGTGAATTTAAAACTTTTACCCACAACCTAAATTTCACCAGCGCTCGGAAAAGATAGGGTTACATTAATTAAACGCTAGGCTAGAGAAGAATAACCATTAAACCAACAAATTTAAATTATATTCAAGGCTCGAAGCTGTGTTACACTATGAAATATATATTACTAATAATAATTCCATCACCGCTATTCCCGAATTTTGTTTTTGGAATTAATTAATATGCTACAGTGGTGTATTATTATTATTGTATCAAATTACTTAACATATTAACTTATGTTAATATATTGAAATTTATTTTGAAAAGGTAGATAAGTAAGTTTTACAACAATGCATATTAATTTGTATATATTGATATGGTTACGCATTGGAACTCATCATTATTGATGCTAAAATAAAAACCCTGCAAGATTCCTTGTCTAATGAAGAATGGAAAATCTTTAAAGATTGCGAACTCTTTTTAAAACCATTCGAAGTTAGGACAAGTAAATTACCCCATGATATAGCAAAAAATTGTAAATAAGGAATCCAATACCAACGTAACAGTCTCACTGAAAGAAAATCTAGCGAATTTAAGCAAAAGATTAGAACGGTACTAAAAATAAAGAATAATATGAAGACATAACTTGAGACCTAACACAACACACAGCAAATGATTTGAACATTTAATTGATCCGAGTAAAGCAGCAGTTGTATGTATAAGCGATATTACATGAATACCATTATTCACCAGATTATCCAGAAATTTCATGTCGGTTACTATACATCGCTGTTTAAGAGATTGAAGTTTAATGAAGTTTAATAAAGTGGTATGATCGAAATTTCGTTGTGGATATATGCTATATTACTTAAGGTATAAATATTTTAGAAAACGTCTTTGAACTTTTTCAAATGAATCCGAATGAGTTTTATAATACGGTGACTAGATCAACGAACCTTACAGCGTTATTGTAGAATGTGTTAAAGAGAAGTGCTTTGTATTGCATATAATGAAACCTAATGATTTTAGAGATGAGAGATAATATCCTTAATATGTTCGTTGAAAATAAGTGTGTAATCGAATGTCAGTCATAAATCCATTATAGTATCACAGTGCAACATGCAACACACCACAAGAAATGAAGATCTACGCGAGTTCTTATTCTTAAAAATAATTTTAAATCATCAGCAAATAATAGTTTGCCGCTATCTAGAATTAGAGGGAGATCATTTATAAAAATTAGAAAGAATGGTGGACCCAAATTACTACCCTGCGGTAATCCAGATTTAGGAGAGAAATGAACGTTGGCCGTTATAGCTAACAAATTGTATTCTATTAGAGAGGTAGGATTTGGAAAGTGATTGCATGGCCATCATCTAAATACTCTAATAAGAACTGCATAATAACAGCAAGATTAGATACTGTGGAGCATTTGGTCGTAAAACCATGTTGATACTTGGCTAAGAAAGGTCGCAATAAGAGGTAAATACTGTAATACAAGCAGATCTCGAAGACTTTGGCAAAGTTATTAATAATTGAGAAGGGTCGTGAAAGCCTTAATTTAGAAATTAAAAATATTAAGGAGCATTCAATATCGAAAATCAATGTGTTTGTACTATTAAGCAAGTACACTAGGGTGACAGAATAAAATAGACACCAGGTAAAGCGGTATAAATATGTAAACAGCTAAATTCTAGGAACGAATTAAGAACTTTCCCTTGTCATTAGGGTAGGGGTAGATGTATCGGAAGGAATTCGTCATAGTTTAGTATCGTTACAACTATGTATCGCTTACAAGGTTCGAGTGATATTAGCGACTTCACCCGGGGTCGCATCGTTGGCCAGAGTGAACGCGGCGCTTCGCAACGTGGAATAAGTAAATTTTTAAATATTCCGTTATGATTACACAATTTAAACGCAAGGAAAAAACAACAGTGAAGCCGAGACCAGGTCGTGCCGGACCTTCTGAAAGAAGTAAAAGGGTGCTTGCGCGCGAAGTGTTAAGAGAACCGCGAAAAAGTACAGCTGAGCTTGCGGCAACTTCACAGAAAAATCAGCGCACCGTTCAGGGATACCTCCACAGTGTGGGGATGTATAAAAGGGTGGCAAAGAAAAAACCTCTCCTTACGGCGTTTCAAAAACGGCGCCGAATGGCTTGGGCAATCGAAATGCGAACGAAGTCCCGAAGAGTTTTGGCGGTCTGCCATTTTTTCAGACGAAAGCAGATACTGCCAATTCAGTGATAGTGGTTGTACGTGGGTATGGAGACGTTCGTCACAGCAACTGGACGACAAATTTTTGCATCAGACGGTGAAATACGGCGGTGTGAACATCATGGTGTAGGGCGTGATATGGTATGGTGGAAGATCGCAATTAGTCATCTGCGACGGCAATATAAATGCGGCAAAATATATCCAAATATTAACAGAAGGACTACTACCGATATTCGACAACGCCATTTTATCTAAAGAAGACGCCACTAACTAACGCAAGTTCCAAGCAAATAAACAAAATCTATACATGTTTAAATTTATGTTAAAAAATTGTAATTTGATAACATTACATAATCGTTTCATTACGAAAGTAATTTAAACAAAGAAAACATTCTACTAATCTTTATGTTTACATAGCTCTACCGATAGTACATACAGATAATTAAAACTATTCCATCACGAAAACTAATTGACGGAGCTGTTTCTTTCGAGACGCAATTATTAAAATGGGGTAAAATTATATCGATTACAAAACTCACAATTAATGTCAAACAAACAGAATAACGAAACTGAAAGAATCAACATACCTGTGGTTTTAAAACGGTAATATTATATTAATTGCGTGAACCTTGAAAATAATTCGCACATCAATACTAACATCACACACAGCGCACAATGTCATAGTGAATAGATGTTTTTCGGCTTTTAATTTGATGCAAGGTTCCTGTCTACTAGTTCATACTGGTAGAAATTTCGAACCCATTCCAGCTTTAAACATTTAACAAGCCTACATCCAATCTATTACAGATTTAATTGATTGTAGCCAGATCCGAATTTAACTTGTTTGAAGCGCTTGAGTTACCCCCTTTATTGTCAAAGAAGCGAATTTACTATATATAGATATATATACGTTTATAGCACAACAGAAACAAGATATATTCGCCGGAGAGACATTTATTTTTTTTAATAATCTTCTTAAAGCTTCACATTCCTAATATGATGCTTTTAAGGCGTTTTAGCCTCAAGGAAAAAGCAAGTCCTTAAAACTCCCATCTACAACTTCCGTGGATTTAGTGTTTTTTACCTTTCACTGGTACATGTCTACTCCAACAGAACCTTTCTTTACGGAATTCTCTTAAATAAGCAAATTTCTCACCCTACTCTTTTTCCTTTTCGAACGCAAAAACTTAGAAAGTAAAATTATTTTGATAATTTTAGCGATCAAGCGAAAGTGAACTTATATACACTCAAGGACATTTCTATAGTTCCATATGAACTTTTAAATAAAATATTTGGTTTTCTTCTTAATATCTTCGAAATATTATGTATCGAAGTTAATGCTGAACTATAAAGAAACACAAATTTAAGATAAAATAAAAATGATTACATTTTATACGAAGATTATTTGTAATATTGGTAACACAAAACAACGAAATTTACCTTTCAGTATAAAAAAGCTTCTAAACGTCTTCAAACATTTATTTATTGTTAAATATACACTACCGCTCAAAAGTGTTTAGGCACCCCTGTTTTCATGGATTATGCATATAGTATTATGTTTACCAAAAAAATAAAATTATAATAAAATGAAATACATATTTAAAATGTATCCATTATATCGCATAAGGTTTACTATCATTTACCTGCACTTGGTCGGATTACCATAAACTGTTTATTGCGCTGCAATTACAATAACAATCCCTCTGAATTTATTGGGTAAATTTAGTCATCTGTTAGATTGTAGGTAATAATGTTTAAATTACCTTCCTAGAAGATTATAGAGAAATCTATAACCTATGGTCAGTTGCAGCGTGGTATTTACTCTATTCACGTCGTGAGCGATATATCGTGTGACAATTTTTTAAAATGCCTCCGCGAAGAGAAATTAGTACGGAAACACGTGCGCTTATAATAGCTTACCATAAAAGGGGCATAAGTAATCGACAAATTGCCAAAGAAATGAAAATACACCACGCTACGGTTGACTATAACGTAAAAAAATATAGGAAAACTGGCAGTTTTCTTAATAAAAGACGGAGTGGAAGGCCAAAAGCGACAACATCTGCAGATGATCGCAGAATAGTGGTTACCAGCAAGTTAAATAGACGCAAAACAGCCCCGGAACAATTCCTGACGCAGGACTGGATATTTCAGCAAGACAATGCAGCTGTCCATAATTCCAGACAAACAAAGGAGTGGTTTCATCAAAAAGGAAATCAGTTTATTATAATGGCGTGCTAGCTCGCCCGATCTGAACCCGATCGAAAGTTTTTGAGGAATATTAGCAAGAGAGGTGTATGCCAATAATAAACAATACGATAGAGTCAAAGAACTAAAATATGCGATAACGAGGTGTTGGAATGATATTCCCATTTCAACATTGATAGACAGTATGAAGACTCCTGAAAACCAAATATTCTATTCAAAGGTTCATATGCAAGATTCAATTCCTGATGCAGATTCAGTGTTCCATGTTAATCACAAGAAAACCAAATATTCTATTCAAAAGTGGATATGGTGTTATAAAAACTTCGCTGAGTGTATTACCAAAGACGCTGGTGGTAGATGTAAAAAAAAAATGCCGGGAAACAATACGATAACGAAGTATTGGAATTATTTCAAATTTACCAAATTGATAGACAGTATGAAGACCCGGATGTTTAAAGTTAATTTAAATAGAGGATCTAACACTTACTAGTAAGTTTCGAAAGAATTATAAATTTGTTTGTATTTATTTTATTTATTAATTTTGTGTTAATAGACATTAATAGACCTATAGAAATTTCATTGTTTCGCGTTAGCACTACGGTAAATATTTTCCGTATAAAATGTAATACATTTTTTTAATGTTACTTTAAACCAAATATTTTATTCAAAAATTGATACGGAAGTATAGAAATTTATCTGAGTGTATAATTAGTTAAATACATTTGTACAATTTGGCCAATGTTACAGGAAATATCGTGTATGTTAAGTGATGGTGATGGCCAGAACAAAAATAAAACAAATTTTTCCGTCTTTCTCAACTATTATAATTATACAATTAATAATTAAAATATACTTTAAGGAATCAGTGACCTAATTAAGTATTATTAACGAATGTTATATTCTTTCGTATAAAGTTCTTTGATGAAAAATTGTAAATTTATTGCTGAAATTCAAATAATTTATTTTTAACCCGTTCCATACTATTTATGTTGTTATTATGGACCTTACACTTTCAATTTCTATAAATAATAAAACGCGAAATGTATACATAACATACTCCGAAAAATATTTTAATATCTAAATAAAAAAATGCGTGAAATATTTCCAGTGTAAACATCTCGAAAATGCTTTCAGAAGGTTTACAGTTTCTTTTCTTCCCAAATGGCAAACTGGGTCTAATTACCTTGCAAATATATAAGACATTAATAGGGCTTCTAATAATTGAAGTTGTTGGCTTCTTTCAAATTGTATATTATTTGAAGCTAGCTCAACCACTTAGCAACCGAAGATACGAAATTACATTGAGTTAAAAGTTGTTACACAAACATTCTAGTGATTCTTGGATATACGCGCATAAGCAAAGAATTAATCATACATGTCTGTAGAATTGACATATTGCCCGAAAGAATAAAGAAGTAAAAGGTATATTAGTGCATTAGCTGTGATTTAAATTGATTAATTCCTCGCATCATTCTAGACATAAATTCTATAAATATTAAGTTAGAAATGATAATGAAGATTAATATTTTGATTATGTAAAATATTTTATATTAAACATATCACCATCAAATTGACAACAGGAAAAATTTAAAGGATTTACACCAGAGCACCCTTTATGAAAACAGATATAATGGATGGTAAATAAAACATTTAAAAAATTATACGAAAATTGGAACAAGAAATGAACACAAAAATATGATAATAGTGAATGATAACATTACATTAAGCATTATAACAGTGATGTATGTATGAATGATATGGTGAAATAATTTTATCTTGAACTTAAATAATCTTTTGGAAAATTGCAATTTATTTAAAAACCTTTAAAGGTGCACAGAATAAATTTACAATTCACAAATATATAATTATCTTTCTTTCTTTTAATGAAAAGCTAATGAATGATGATTATGATGATGGAATGATGTTATTAATTATAAAATAATTTACCTTTGACTATTTCAATCTCGTCAATAAAACAATAAATCTTTTTTAAAGAGAAAAACAAATAACTATTTTCTTTTAGAAAGGTGTACGAAGTTTGAACAACTACAGTTGCGTACTTTGATAATTCTGAAACACTAATACTTCTTTAGGCGATGGAGCGCTGTTGTAATGTGCGAATGGCACTTTGGAGGTATTGAGACAGGTAGGGAGCCAGATTCTAGCGCCACGGTGCATGCGTCCTATGTTATCATTTTTTTTCCGAAGATATCATCCCTTGTTTTAAGTATATTCGCTTAAAATGATGGTATTTACAAATTGACAAGTTGTAAATCATTATAATAGATATAAATAGAACGACGTTACTGAGGGACTTCATTTAATTAAATAACAACAAGTTCCAGAAGAGCTTCATTTGAATAAAAATAAAAGCGTTGGTAGACAGTAATTACCATCTAAAGCGAATGTTTGTTGTTCTGTGAAAATATTATTATGTACAGGGTATTTATAAAATTGATTCTTTAGAAAATTGTATCTATTTTAGAATAATTTTCCGATGGTTTTTTGGATAATAATCGAAATTTCCTTGTTCCTCCAAATGAATTAGCTTTTCGTGAAATTTTTAGATAATTAAAAATTTTCTAACGTTGGAGGAACAAAGGGAATTTCAATTATCATTGAGAAAAATCAAAGAAAAATTATTGTAAATGATTTAATTTAATGATAATGCAACTTGGCATTGGTATTAAATTTCGTGTTTGCCTAGATATCAGGGCTATATCTGTAGCTAAGCTACTAGTACATCCAGGTATGAAAATTTGCCAATTTAAATTTAACAACATAAATGGCGATTTGTTCAGACGGTTCCGTGGTGTAATGGCTTAACACACCGGTCTAGCGAACGGGAGCTGTAGGTTCAAATCCTACCGGCGCGATGAAATTTTTAATTACTTAAAAATTTCACGAAGAATTTATTAATTAAATTTAACATTGAAGGAACAAAGAAATATTAATTATCAAGAATTATTATACTTTAAGACATTCAGCAGTTAGGTACAACAAATGAAAATTGAATGGAAAATAAAAATCAATGTGGGTTTGGTAGTGAACAAATATTACTCTTTTGGCCTCTTTATTGAGACAAAAGCATCATTGTTGAATCTATGAATAAAATGTATATTTATTCAACGGGAAAGGTAAAATTATTATAACAATTTCATCTAAAAATTTTCGCAAAAAGGAGTTTTGTTAGATAGAATTTTAAGTGACGTTTTAAATTTGTTTAATTGAAAATTGCAATATTTTAATAACCACTTAAATATGAGGAGAATTAGCGAATTCAAAATAAAAGAACTTCATACATACACTACCAGTCATAAGTTTAATCTCACCAAATATATTGTGTTACACTTACTCATATTAGTCTTCTTAAAATGGCATTCACAATCTAATATTGATATATATAAGAATTAAACAATGCATTCCTGTATTAAAATTTATGATAGCAATAAAGCAATATGTTAATAGTTAATTGAGGATGAGTGCGTTATGAAATAGAATTTGAGAGGGATACTGATTCATCCACCTGCCTTATAATAAACTGTACATTCAGTACGCTGCCGAGATACTGGAGACGTGCCAAGAAGAAAGGAATTGGATATTACACAAAACAAATGTTTCAAATAGAGAAATAGTAGAAGGGAGACTAATAAAAATCTAATTGTAAGTCAGGGTCAAGTTCTATACACAAACGGAAAATACTAAATTGGACAAAAGCTCATGCAAACTGGAGTGTAAATGATTGGAAAAATGTGGTCCGTCGCCGCCCTGGAGGAAGAAAGACGAGTGTATTTCAAAGCAATGAAGTATGGAGGAGGAAACATCCTGGTATGGGATTGGTTTGAAGGCGAAAAGGAAATTAATTAAAATAAATGGAAGAATGACAAAAGATCTGTATTTGAAAATCTTAGAAAACGATAAGACAAATCTTCTGAAGGAGTCCTATCCTTAACCCCTTAACGTGCACACACTCTGTTGGAGCACACACTGTTAATTTAAACACGCTAAACAGGCCAAACTGTGCAGACTCGAGAAAAAGAGAAAAATGTATTCTTTTATTTGTTAGACATCAAAAAAGATGGAGGTGAATTTCAGAAGCAAATTACTTCAGAGACTTACACAAAACTATCATAGTGACCAGTGACCTTCTGGAATTCTACGACTAACGGATTTTCTCTGTTTTGTTCCACCAACACCAAAAAAAAAAGATATTGCGCTGTGTGTTGTGCGAAAAAGGATAGCAAAGAAAACAGAATAGTTATATGTGCAATACTTAGAATATTGGGCTATATGCTGCATCTTGTTTCGAAATATATCATACAAATGAAAATTTTGAATAATTTTTTAAAAATAAATACTATTATTTCAGTTGAAAAAGTATAGATACATATTTTTACTGATGTTTTTGTCTTTTACCAAAACAATATTCTAAAATATGTTTCCTTAAATAAAAAAAATTCTTTTTGTCGATATTTAAAAAAATATATGCGTTAATGGGTTAATGGACTGGCCACCGCCGAGCCCTGGTTGCAACCCCATTAATATCTTGTGGAATCGCTTGGATCGTGAGGTCCTCTGCAGAAAATGTTAGAGCGATTTTTTCTAAAGATGCCGCGTATTTGGTAGACAAATATTAAAGAAATTTTAAGTTAATGAATGAAGATTGTTTCTTTAATAAATTGCTCACAAACATTATCTGTTTAGTTTATTTTGTTATCAAGCCTATGACGAGTAGTGCAATTTAAAATTTACAAGAAAGGAAAGGAATTTAAAAGATATTGTTTTTTTTTTATAAATAATAATGCAAAAAAATACATTATTTCAAATTTGCTATAATTATCGTAATTTTAAATGTGACTAACGCTATTAAAAGAAATCTTGCAGAAATACACTAGGATGACAGAATAAAATAGACACCAGGTAAAGCGGTATAAATATGTAAACAGCTAAACTCTAAGAACGAATTAAGAACTTTCTCTTGTCATTAGGGTAGGGGTGGATGTATCGGAAGGAATTCGTCATAGTTTAGTATCGTTACAACTATGCCTCGCTTACAAGGTTCGAGTGATATTAGCGACTTCACCCGGGGTCGCATCGTTGGCCAGAGTGAACGCGGCGCTTCGCAACGTAAAATAAGTAAATTTTTAAATATTCCGTTGTCCACAGTTAACCGTGTGATTACACAATTTAAACGCAAGAAAAAAACAACAGTGGAGCCGAGACCAGGTCGTGCCGGACCTTCTGAAAGAAGTAAAAGGGTGCTTGTGCGCGAAGTGTTACGAGAACCGCGAAAAAGTACAGCCGAGCTTGCGGCAACTTCACAGAAAAGTCAGCGCACCGTTCTGCGATACCTCCACAGTGTGGGGATGTATAAAAAGGTGGCAAAGAAAAAACCTCTCCTTACGGCGTTTCAAAAACGGCGCCGAATGGCTTGGGCAATCGTAATGCGAACGAAGCCCGAAGAGTTTTGGCGGTCTGTCATTTCTTTCAGACGAAAGTAGATACTGCCAATTCAGTGATAGTGGTCGTACGTGGGTATGGAGACGTTCGCCACAGCAACTGGACGACAAATTTTTGCATCACACGGTGAAATACGGCGGTGTGAACATCATGGTGTGGGGCGCGATATGGTATGGTGGAAGATTGCAATTAGTAATCTGCGACGGAAATATAAATGCGGCAAAATATATCCAAATATTAACAGAAGGACTACTACCGATATTCGACAACGCCATTTTATCTAAAGAAGACGCTACTTTTATGGAGGATGGAGCACCCTGCCACAAAGCAAGAACAACAACCACATGGAAAGAGGAACAGGGGATTCGAATTTTACCATGGCCAGGCCAATCACCAGCCATGAATCCGATAGAGAATGTTTGGCACATAGTCCAGACAAATATGGCGAAATGACCCCAGCAATAAGGAAGAACTCGTGGCAGCTGTTACAGAAGAGTGGTTAAATATTCCAGAAGACACCATTAATCATTTAATAGATTCTATGCCACGACGACTCGCAGCACTTCACGCAAGTAAAGGTGGATCGACAAAATATTAGTCTAATTTAAAAATTTTAAAATATTTTGTATATATAATGAGAATAGAATCTTTTTTTAATTAGTAGGTGTCTATTTTATTCTGTCACCCTAGTGTACTTCGACGGGATGCCGCTTAGGCTTCATAAAAATTTATAATACTATCACCAATATTGTGTAAAAGAAATGAATTCACTGGATGGCAGGTTTATTAATTTAAAAACAAGAATTTTTAATCCCGCTTTAGTCCCTTCATCGACTTTTTCAAATTTAAACGAGTTCAGGAACAACCTCCGTTTTAATAATTAATTCAGTTAACGATAAAAGAATAACAAATTCCTCGACATGGTTAGGGTGGGAAATGGGGTTATAGGAAATAAATTACGTTGACAAGGGTATTAAAACATTTTAAAAATTTGGATGCGATAAAAATATTTCTAAAAGAGAAAAAAAATAAGTCCCTTTTATTGCTTGTTATTGTCAATTATCTTTAATGAATAAATAGTATTGGTAAAAGCTTCTTACGGTTAACAATAAAAAAATAAGGAAAGTAACGTCGCCTATTATTCAGTTACACACTAGACAAAACGAGCAATTGTTTCAGAAGCGCTCCTTATAAAGAAGTATCCAGTTACGTTGCTTCGTTCACGCCTACCATAGACACGATAAAGTCGTGTACGTTATTATTAAATTTGATACACCCTTATCAGTTGTTGCTATTACAACTAACATCTACGTTGTTTTTATTATTGTTATCAGTAAAAGTAAACCCGGTATTGATGTAGTTTCATGTTATGAAAACATCTCACCTTACATGTTAGATGTAATAGCATCAGGTTGATTTTTATACAATTTCTGATAAAATAGATAGGTAGAGTTTTTCTAAACTCACCAAAAAAATACAGGTTTTAATTGAATTAATTCCAAAATTTAATGCGGTAATTCTGTGGAATTAACAAACCCGATTTACTTATTATATTAACGTAATAGAGATGATGAAATTAATATGAAAATTCTCTTATCAATTAAATCACAATTTTCACAATTACCAACGTTTTTAGAATTTTTTTTTTTGTTTTTTTTTTTTACATCCTCTCTCTAGTCGAGGGAGCTTCATTACCGCTAAATCACGGGACCCTATGAGTTCAAATCACTTTTAAAACCTAGATGCCAAGAGAGCCCAATTCTTATTAATAACAACTTTGCTTTAAATAATATTGTCTGCTGAGATATTACGATATCTAGGTTTTAAAAGTGTCCCGTGGTCTAGCGGCTAGAGAGGGCGTGGGTTCAAATCCTACCGACTGACTTTTACAGAAAAAAAAAAATAGAAAGCGCTAGTAATTACAAGGAAATTGTAATTTATCAAGATGATAATTGGAGATATTTTCATAGGCGTAAGCATCCAGAATAAACAAATTTGAGATATTTTCTTCGTGCGCTTCGTAACCGTGGATGAGACTCGGATCCACCACTACATACCGGAGACCAATGAACAGTCGAAGCAATGGACTTTTCTCGGGCGAATCGGCTCCAAAGCATGGCGACCATTTTTTGGGATTCCCAACGTGTGAGCCTCATCGATTATCTGCGGAAGGGAAAGACGATCACGGGACAATACTACAGCGATTTATTGACCCGATTCGATGTAGTATTGAAGGAGAAACTACCTCGTTTGCAGCGGAAAACGTGCTTTTCCATCACGACAACGCACCGGTTCATTCATCCCACATCGTCGTGTCCAAATTGAATGAGTTGCGTTACGAATTAGTCTCCCATCCTCCATATTCACCGGACCTAGCTCCCAGCGACTTTTTCCTATTCCCAAACCTGAAAAAATCAGTGGGAGGAAAAAGATTTGCCTCAAATGAGATAGCTAGTTTGCAGACCTCGAAACATCCTACTTTTTCGACGGTTTGAGGAAACTGGAGCACCATTTGAAAAAGAAATTACATCGAAAAATAAAAATAAAACATGACACCAATAATATCGTATTTTTCTTGTCGATTCCGGAAACATTTCAGCTCGCCCTTGTATATATGTTTATCTGGAAATCCCCAGACCTAAAATTCGATGGTCCTGAAGTAGTTTGTTTAGTGTGTAGCAAGTACATCGTCTATCGGAATAGGGGGCAACGAAAACATGGTCGCAAGTTCAATTTAATTGTATGTTGATATGTGATGAATATAAAAATATTGGAAAATCCGTTCAAAAATTTAAAAAAAACCGATAAACACGCATATAATTTAGAAAGCCTTTAGAACGTGTCCACCAGCTTCCTATATAAATTAAGGGTAGCCAATAAAATATAGCCAATAAGGAAATGGGAAAGTGCGAAAGAATAGAATGAAACAAAATCATGTATTCAAGAAGTAGAAAAAGAGGCTCTGGGAATAAAGGATGAACAATATACAAGCCACGAATGATGTACGAATCAAATAGAAAAATTAGTGCAACAGAAAAAAATGGTTTACCAGTATTGGATGCAAACACAAGAAGGGGAAGATAGAGCCACGTATATGTAGAAAGTAGAGAAACCAAAATAAAAACGAACTATGGGAAAGAAAGTGTGAAGAAATCGAGAGACTAATGGGTGGCACAAGAGTGTCGGAGGGATAGAAAGTAATAAAAACATTAAGAAAAAACGATGAATACGAAGAAATAACAAATTGAAACGAGTGGAAATCGAAATTCGAATTGTGGCAAAAGCCGTAGGACCTCCGCTATAATAATAAAATAATATACAATATAATAGAAGCTTTACAATTTAATTCTAAAGAAACATGAGCTTTCTATACTCCATTCACGTTAAGAATGCAGTAGATAGCGCTGCGATCGGCGGCTGTATTACACTGGTGAAATTTAACCGATGAAACTGTCACTGAACGTCGTAAATATCAAAGTTTGATTATCAAAATCTTGTATAACGAATAGCAAAGTTTTTCATATTTTATGTGCAATACATTATGGTTATATGACCTGGTAAAATAATACCACAATAATAAAGTAAAAGTAACATCGATTGCGTATGTATCCTTTCGTTGTTTCATTTATCGAAATAGTTGGAGCTTATTTAATTATGTTAGAAAGTAAACGTGATTGCATTTGGGGTTAATTGAAGAGAACATGACAAGTTTTAAAATAACAATATTGCCATGGATAAACTTGAATCGAAAATATAACTTCGACATGAATGGTTATATACACAGTGTTATACCAAGTCATATGTCATCTCTCTGTTGGTAATCTCCATCAATTTCAATGGTATGGTTGAAAGTAATCAATTCAATATATACAAGAAAAAGCCAAACAAGGAAGAATGTTGCTGATTATGAACAATACATAATGGGACTGTAGTCCATCGAGTGGCTTCAGGGTACATAGCAACACACAATATCCTTAAATCTTGCATGAATTTGGTTATTGTCAATGATGAAATTAGATGAGCTGCTCGGTGAAAAAGAAAACAGCACTCAAAGTATACACTAGGGTGACAGAATAAAATAGACACCAGGTAAAGCGGTATAAATATGTAAACAGCTAAATTCTAAGAACGAATTAAGAACTTTCTCTTGTCATTAGGATAGGGGTAGATGTATCGGAAGGAATTCGTCATAATTTAGTATCGTTACAACTATGCCTCGCTTACAAGGTTCGAGTGATATTAGCGACTTCACCCGGGGTCGCATCGTTGGCCAGATTGGCCAGAGTGAACGCGGCGCTTCGCAACGTAAAATAAGTAAATTTTTAAATATTCCGTTGTCCACAGTTAACCGTGTGATTACACAATTTAAACGCAAGAAAAAAACAACAGTGGAGCCGAGACCAGGTCGTGCCGGACCTTCTGAAAGAAGTAAAAGGGTGCTTGTGCGCGAAGTGTTAAGAAAACCGCGAGAAAGTACAGCCGAGCTTGCGGCAACTTCACAGAAAAGTCAGCGCACCGTTCTGCGATACCTCCACAGTGTGGGGATGTATAAAAAGGTGGCAAAGAAAAAACCTCTCCTTACGGCGTTTCAACAACGGCGCCGAATGGCTTGGGCAATCGAAATGCGAACGAAGCCCGAAGAGTTTTGGCGGTCTGTCATTTTTTCAGACGAAAGCAGATACTGCCAATTCAGTGATAGTGGTCGTACGTGGGTATGCAGACGTTCGTCACAGCAACTGGACGACAAATTTTTGCATCAAACGGTGAAATACGGCGGTGTGAACATCATGGTGTGGGGCGCGATATGGTATGGTGGAAGATTGCAATAGTAATCTGCATTCTTAACACGAATGGAGTATAGATACTAATTACGTGATAAGTTCAATCGCCTTTTAAATTAGATTAAATAAAAATAATTACATGCTTCTTAATATTAAAAGAAAATCCAAGAGAAACATATTTAACTAAAGGTAAAAAAGCGCAAATTGTATTATTATCTTCTCAAGACTGTAGTCAAGTAAACGCGCAAAAGAAATAAAATATCTGCGCTGCGCGGTACAGATAACATTCACAAGGCATAAAAAAACTGAGAGTTATTAGAACAAATCAAAAAATGGTAGGAAATAGATAATTTAACCGAGCCGAGATCGTTTATTGCAATAAATGTGTTAGCGAGATAGAAAAGAGAATCAAAAGAGAATAAGCAGTAAGTTATAATAGTCTGATGGTGCAAAGAAGATTAAATGAATTGGCTTTGAGAGGATGGAAGGCACACATAAAGCGAATAAGAAAAACCATTTACAGTAGATGACTAAAACATAAATACTAGACGTGTAATAATAAACTGTAAACATTAATTCATCATTAAATTAAAGTATAATATTCTCCCGCGTTACAACAAATATTTTAAAAAATTTCGAGATGCACAGATCATCCATAATATGTGCTATTTACTAGAATCCTACATCAGGTCGGGTAGCTGTGGATACCCGCGGATAACATCTTCTTTATGTGCCTACTTTCAACAAACATACGAAATTCCTGACGGTAGTAAACATTCTCACACGTACGATATATAATACAATATTCTAACATTAAGATTTTCCATTCAGAATCGAATAAAGAGTATTGCTGCATGTACCCTTTGCGCTAGTTTATGCACACCTTGTATATAATGGAATTAAATGAATGTTTTCTTTATGTTGGTAAATTGAATTAGTTACAGAAGATTCAAAAGAAAAAAATATGTTTGTCTTATTTATCGCATGTATACACATATTACTTTCTGGAAAATCATTCTAATACCCTCGAAGTATTCAGGTTTTAATACTTACTCTGTAAAATCTTAAAATTTCAAGGTAAATTCTGTATAAAATTTCAGTTATTAACATCAAATAAATATCTTTTCCTGAAAAACCTTGTCACATGTGAACTTTACCCTTGGGGAAAGGAATAAATAGATATGACAGGGAACATATTAAATTCAGTGATTTTCCTTTACGACGCTTTCAATTTCATTTTATCTCCAACATATATACATATTTCATATTTCCGTCTTCCTTGCCATATTAAAAAGTTCTTCTAAATTACCCAACTTTCCCCTCAAAGGTGGCAACCTATTTATCAATGTTATATAACAAAGAGCTACTAGCTTTGACATGGAGATACAAAGAATTTAATAGAGATAAGCTTGGAGTTGCTATACGTATGGGAGATATTAAATATCCAAGCAATTTGCGAGGAAATCACAAAGCTACTTATTATATCAAATGTTAATAGAGATGAAGCTTTTGGGGACGTATGTACATATATTGGAGATATGACATCAAAGATATAATATATGTATACACACATATGTATATAAACTGAATCAATACGATATTAGATGATTCCATTTCCATATCGTTGTACCTCTCAATACCGAAAACATTACCAAATTTAAGAAATTTCATATATAACACATGGGCTGAAAAGTCCCGGGCCTAACAAAGAAAACACGGTTTTTTTGGTTCAAAATTAGCTTTATTCATCAACGTAATCTCCATCAAGAGAAACGTAATCATTCCAGCGCCGTTCTAACATATCAATACCACTTTTGTAGAACGATTTATCTTTTGCCTCAAAATAGGCCTCAGTTTCAGCGATAACCTCTTCATTCTCCAATAACAAATATAAATAAAATTAATATTTTGCGAGCGTGAATCCCCATCCTCCCTCCCCATAACGTACATACATGGGCAATTTACAGGTTCCAACTTGGTGCATACGTGTTCGCTTTGAATATGCATATGGATGCGTTTGACCAAGTCATGCTGCCACTAGTATAAAAGAAAAGCTTGCGGTTGTACAACTTCTGTTCAGGATGAGGCATGCGTCTGGTATTTTTATTTCTACCGTAAAAAATGAATTGTTTTTTATTTAATTTCTTATGCAAACTGGATAAATTTGTGTAAAAACGATGTAAGTCCTCTACATCCAAAGAATCGGTTGATAAAAAAACAAAATTGTACAATGACAATTATTTAAACTATGGTTTTACCTCATTGAGTAAGACACAGTGTCTTGTTTGCTATTTAAATTAGCTTTGATGAAAGCATTAACAGTAGTTAAGATGTTTATAGACGTAAAAGCAAACAAAATGAAAAAAGAATCGCTTTCTAACGACGCAATATCGATGATATGGCTCCTGATATTCACGATCAGATAATTCAGCAAATGAGGTCAAGTGAATTTTTTAGTATTGAATGTGATCAGTCAATAGATGCAGGAAATATATCTCAGTTCTTATATTTTGTGAGGTATGAATCTGAGCACACTTTTTTATGTTTTTCTATGAAGCTGCTAAAAACTATACTAACATAGATTGGATAAAATCTATTGCAAATGCGATAACAGGAAAGAAACAATTTGCTTTTGTGTGTTTGCAACCATGACCAAACCTTATTGAAAATAAAATGTTTATAATAAATAATTTTTCGTCATAAAATGTTTAGCTTTTACAGGTTCATTGTAGCATGTAACCAAAGAAGGCACAAACAATATAATTTCACTCGTAAATCACAACATTAAATTCCCATACATCGTTTTCCTAATTAAGCAAGCTTCCCTTTATGAATATTGGATGCAAGTCAACCCATAGATGCCACAAATCTTGTTAATACGCTCCTGTAACATCGCATTAAGGCTGTGCCATTGGCGCAAGCTCACTCTAGACAAGGGCTGCTATAGAAGGTCATCGTCCTCAGAAAATATCGAATTCCCAAAATCTTCAAACAGAATTTCTATTTCTATTATACGTCTTACAATGGAGTAAACGAGGAATATCCTATCTCAAATGTGATTAAATGTAATGAAAGGTATTCTAAATGTTCTGAAATCAAAGTGATTGATAACAGTATAAGTTATAAGAGGTATACATCCCGATCAAATTTTAATTATAAAGTAATCTAATTGTATAATTTCAATAGGAAAAAAACAAATTGAAGGCATTTGAAAATGTCAATAACAGTTGAATCAATGTAAACCGTAACATGAGTTTCTAACTATATCGTATTTTCCCATGATTTGTACGTTGAAAATTTGACAGTTTTGTCGATGAACGAATCGTGAAACGAAGCATAAAAACAACAGAGAAATAACGTGCCTATCTCAAACAGCTTTTATCTGATTTTCAATTTGGAACAAATAACAAAGGAGAAAATTGAATCTGAACGGAATGTTCGGACAAAAGGCCGCTAAAAAGGAATTAGAAACAGCGAAAACATGTTTAAAATGCCCAGAAAACACTCAAGGGAAAATTAATTCCACGACATGCCTCTATATCTCGAAATATAATGCGTGCGAAACGCTTGTTTGTGGAAGTAAAACAGTCTGTTGCAAACCTCTTATTCGTATTTAATGGAAGAAAGAAAATAATTTCATTCTGCCCCGGAAAATCAGGTTGTTAACCTTTACATAATAAATAACAGCGATGCTATTTCGGTTACTCCAATTAATTAATGATATATCTCGTCTCCAATGGAAATATGAGCGACGAGATAAAAACATCACTTGCTTTCACTTAAATAAAACACCTTAATGAGAAACGAACACCAAACCTTGGAAAAACCATTACAGAAAACAACTGGTTGTAAAAATACAGCATTGAAATCTCCAATAACAAGGAAAAAACTTGACGTGAAAATGAAACTTGAAACTGAACAACTTGCAGGATAATGATATTAAGCACAAATTGAGAGAGCATATTAAAATTGCCTTCCCAAATTCTCAAGCTAGACTTGACTTCACTTAGGAACAGAGTTTAGTTATTGATTGCTTTAGAATTCCTTTCACTTTACTTAAGCTGGTAACTGAGTACTTTCTAAGCTTTGATATCAATCTTGAAGTCTCGGGTTCGAATCCCATGAGTTGAGAGTTATTTTCTGTGTACAAATACGAGTGAAATTTCTATAATTCCACAGAGTTAGACAGACATCCCGCGCTTTTGGGAATGGCATGGATTATTATTATTTACCAATGTCCATCACAAAGTTTCTTAAATCGATAAAATTTTGCATTCGAAAAATATTTCATTCTATTTAATGCATTATCAATGACGTAAAATCACCATTTATTTTGTCACTGAAACATTCCTAAATGCACGAAGCGAAGTTGGTAATATTTGATATCAAAAAATACGTCTCCTTTATTACGTTACCACGATAAACAGTCATCCATCATTCTGATTCTGTTCCGAAGGTTATAGTATCAGCTGTTTGTATTGTGTTAAGTTTTCTTTTGTATTTATATATATTTTTTTTTGTCATTTGTATCACGCCACGAAATACAAGAAATATCTAAGTAGATATTTTACAATGCTGGTAATGTTTGTATGTTACAATAAAAAACAAGAACGGTATAGGTGCTGGTTCTTTTAAAGGTGGTGATTTGAATGCTGCCCTTGAAAGGTGTCGTTATATATTTATTTTATATTTATAGATATTTTTTATTGTAAACATATCTAATGTCAATATTAAGACCTTATTAAATGTAATGAACGTTTAACATGTGATATTAAATTATTAATATAAATGTATTCGGGTAATGGAAAACGAAATGCTATCGGCACTCGTTTTATACTTTTGAGAAGCTAATAAAGTCTCAAGCTATTCTATATATATATCGATGATTGAAAAGTGCCGAAAGGTTGGCACTTCTATAGGACATAGTGAGAATGCTGTTGTCTATTATTCATACAGCTGTGGCCATATGTATTCGCCACTCTCGTTTTGAACGTGTTACACGAATATTATTGTATTTCTAAGAAGCAGGGTCGATGACGGACTTAACTAGGTACCTGGTAATGAGGGTTTAATGGTTTATTGTAGGCCATTCTGAGTAAGTTAGAAAATAGACGTAAAATTGTAATTTCTCAATATTTCTTCAGTCTTTCTTAAAAGTTCTAAGAGTAAGGTTGAGCTAGTTAGAGTGAAGATATTGTGTCCGTGATTTTGTCTGTGTAATACGATAGTATACAGTAAAATGTAATGCTGAAAACACGCGAATTGACGGAGGTAGAGCGAGGACAAATTGTGGTGTTAGAAAAGTAAGGGTTGTCGGTGTCTGCTATTGCCCGACAAGTGAAATGTGCGCGATCGACAGTTAGAATGACGATAAAACGATACAAAGAGAGTGGATCTTTGACAAACAAACCGAAAACTGGTCGAAAAAGGAAGACAACTAGCAGAGATGAGCGAGTCTTAGAACGGATGTCTTTGCGAGACCGGAAAAAAGGGTCTAAACAGCTTTCCAGTGAGCTTCTCCTGCTACATAATGTTGCTATTTCTCCTCGCACGGTTAGAAGACGCCTTTGTGAATTAAATTTAGGTGGATACAAAGCTCGACATAAACCACGGTTGTCTCCGCAACAAAAGAAACAGAGACTGCTGTGGGCTAAAAGTCACCGCGACTTGACCATTGACAATTGGGCCAATGTTATGTGGACGGATGAGTCAAATATTGAGGTAAGTAATACATAATTCCTGGTATCTATATTGTTTTTATTCTTTTTAATGGGTTCCAAAATGTAACAGTATTCATGTTTTTGTTGGTAGCTTTGTGCTAAACCTGGGCCTCAATACGTGCGACGCAGGCGAGGAGAGGCCTTTCATCCAGACTGTATCATCCCGACTGTCAAGTTTGGGGGTGGTAGCATAATGGTTTGGGGTTCCATGAGTGCAACAGTCGTCGGAGAACTATTCGTCTGCGAGGGCCGAATGAACAGTCGGACGTACATCGACATGTTGGAAGAAGTTCTGGAACCGTGTGTGTTAAAATTATTCGATAATGATGAGCCAGAGTATTACTTCCAACAAGATAATGCACCTTGCCATAAATCTCGCGAAGTAATGCACTGGTTCGAGGAAAATAACGCGCGGGTCCTGGAATGGCCGGCACAATCCCCGGACTTATCGCTAATTGAGCATTTATGGTACATTTTAAAGCGAAATGTAGCTAAATATTCATCTACCACAAAGCAATGCTTAAAAACAAAAACATTCGAAGAGTGGAATAAAATCACTCCCGAACAGTGCTACAACTTATTGAGCAGTATGCCCCTACGAATTCGTGCGGTGATAAAGGCCCAGGGAGGACCTACCAAATATTAAGCAATATCTGTATATATCTGTATACACTCACAATGAAACATTTTCATCGATCAATTTTCTTTTATTTCTTATATATTCGTCGGAATAAAAAACAAAAAAGGTTGGCGAATACATATGGCCACAGCTGTATTTACGTTAATGGTTTTCACGGACCAGCAAAACAAATTTATTGTTGGAGGATATTTTCGTTCGGGAATAGGGGATTATACGCATCAAAATTGCGACAAGCAATTTCAAGCAGAATTCCCCAACATAGAGTCTACGCATGATTGTTTTGTACAGCATGTTCGTCGTATAATAGACAGATTGCGCTGAACTGGTAGTGGGGTGAGAGGAAAATCTACAGGTCGTTCTACTGTTCTTACGGATAACTTGAGTCCAAATTTTTTTACCCCAAACAAACCTATCGGTTGGTACCTATCTAAAAGCTATCTCTGGATTATCCTCATCACATCCAGTACTGCGAATGGTTCAAGGGAATCTTAGACAATGACTATATACTGGACATTACTTTATTCAATGACGAAGCATGGTTTCACCTTAGTAAATATGTGAATTCACAAAATAATAGAAGATGTTAAGAAGAAACATTGGCCTTACTTTTTTTCATCAAAACATTGATACACATCTACAACACATAAATGGACTGCTGGTCACATCGATGACCATATTAGACCCCATTAAAGTATTTTATGCTTCCTTAATTAAAAAATAAACTTGATTCTAACCGTATCCATTGTTTTTTTTTTAGTTTTAAATTTGTTTATTTATATTAGGTTAATTAACGCTAAAAGTAGAATTATTCTTATTTTGTCTGCTGTTTTATTATTGCTAACAAATTCTATTCTGAAATTAAGCTACAGTGCAATTTAAAATATCACAATTAGAAGACAATTTAATTGTCTTTCAATATATATAATTTTTACAGCTTCAGGGGCGTTGACTAGCACTTAGCATCAATTTAAAGCAAAAAAATAGAAAGCGGGAAATTCAAACGGCTTTCAGTTATTTATATACATCCTGTATATTGAAACTACCATAAAATAAAAGCTTTCGATATGATTTTTACCAACCCCATCTTATAAATTAAGTTTCTCTACACAGTCAAACACTATTACATGGTGTTGGTCTCACAATCACCTTTAAATTACGTTCGAAAATAATTTAGTTTCAATATCGTTTTAAATGGTTAAAAACGCGTTTAAATTTTATGGTTTTAAGGAACTGTACGAACTTATCATTAAACTATTTACCAATCTTATTATATGGGCTCTTGCAAAAGACAGGAAAAAGGCATGCCCACATTTCCTTGACATTTACTGACATATTTCTGTTGAGCACGTTTTACAAACTTGAGTAAATATTCTTTTAAACTATTCAGTTAAGAAAGATAAAAATAAACGATTTTCCTTTCGTTATAAATAAGAACTAATCGGCAAGCTTATCAATAAATAACCGAAAAATTCATGGTGTAATCTTGTGTTAATATAATAATACATATGTGAATGGTATTGCAATAACTTTTAAAAGAAGACTCAAAGTCTAGATTGGGTGTATCTACACATTTGATTCGTATAACAAGTGAAGAAGTATTGTTTTTTTTATATATATTCCTTTCCTTTCAATTCATTTCACTCAAGCGTACTTCCGGTTAAACATACGGCAATTAACTAGTAACAGAAGAGATCTGTAAGCTGATGAATGTGAATTTAATAAAACAAATTGAATTTTACAAATTAAATTAACTTAAAATTGTGAAACGTCGAAAAACATGCTTTTGTAATTTGAAAGCATGATAATTGTATTTGCGTGTTCGGATATTCCATTCTAATCTTTTCGATCTTCACTTTGTAGCAATTAGAACGATCCTCCAGCAATAAAAAAAGTGAAATAATGCGGCTCGCATTGTGTATATAAAAGCGATCTGACCTATTTTTCCCGTAACACATTCACCCAATATTTATTTATCGGAATAAACATTTTGCGTTGGTCTTTTACAGCATAGTTTCGTCTACCAAATAAATGGTGATAAAACTGTGATACCAAAATGGAGTATCTATAAAGTAATAATAGGAAAGACGTTAGATTTTTTTATTGGAACCCATCTACAAGGCGATTTTGGCTTGTTATAAGATAAATTTTATAAATAACACTTACCACACTATCCATACACATTGAAACTAGGATTAAGTTGAAAAGCTCTTATATGAAATTCACGAAATGACACCAACGATAACCACCAGCTTCCTAACCACTAGTCGATCTCAGACTAAATTCAATTCATACCTAATACAGAAACCAGCCTGTCAGAACCGGATCGTTTTAGCTCGTACTCCGTTCAGTGAAAATCCGACTGAGCTATAATACGTAGAATTCAAAATGGTTCCTCTTGTGACGTCACGTTTTTATAGTTCACGTAAGCGGATAGTGACGACAATAAACTCAACTGGAGTGACGTCATTTGATAAGCGTATCTATTTTTTTTAATAATTACCGAAATAAATGAGCATTTGCAATAAAAACGATACGCTGAATGAAACTTCATTCATCTTCGGCATTCCACTACTATTCACTGGCTGCCTTACAGATAACAACGTTTGCTGAAGCAAACCAAAACATATGGAACGAGATTTTTTTTATTCTGAACGCTCAATTATTGACGAGATACTATTTTATCATATTATCAGTTAATGCAAATTCGAAGTTGGTAGGAGAAACTGACGTTCAGCGTATACAGGTCTTTCTCTCATTTATAAACACATCTACATTCTAGTGATTAGTTGAAATCCTATTCCTTTATAGAAACTTGTAGTATCTCGTAGTGAATAATTAAAAGAAACTCGTCTCGTAGCCATAAAATCAACTTAATTTTAACAAAATGTTTAGCAAATTATTAGCTAATGCAAAATTTGATTATGAATTATGACTTAAATCAAAGAGTTTTTATTTTTCCTTGTAGGTCAAAAAATAATGGATAAAAAGTGATAAGACGTTAAAACTTTTAAAAATTGCGTCCCCATTCTTCAACCGCATATTACGCAGAATTCTTCAAAGTGCCACAA
This sequence comes from Trypoxylus dichotomus, assembly GCA_023509865.1. Classification (NCBI taxonomy): domain Eukaryota; kingdom Metazoa; phylum Arthropoda; class Insecta; order Coleoptera; family Scarabaeidae; genus Trypoxylus; species Trypoxylus dichotomus. The sequence continues at coordinate 4,421,087 of CM042083.1, read as the reverse complement.
TGATTTTAAAAGGTCTTCAGACATTTTTTTTATTGCTGAAGCAATTTTGCAATAATTTCAACCATTAGCTGACGTATATATCTTGAAGTAGTATTAATTTCTTCTCTCCTTTCTGTTTGTACCAAGCATTAGTAGCAATTTAGTTGAGTTGCCAAATAGATCTTTACAAAATTTTGTTTTCTTCTCTTCAAATATTTAATTTAAAGGAATAATGGTGGAACATTTCCTTCCATTTCGAACTTCTTTAAGTTCAACTGACTTGAAGCTACAATTTGTTGCAGAAATCGCACTAGTTATTTGTTATACTCTATTTTTTTAATTTCGATGAATGCTTTTAAATAAGAATGCCAAATGGCCGCCATATTGTTATAACAACTGATTGACCTTTAGATCGAATATTTCTTTGTGCGTTAGCTACAACTTATGTAAAATTCTAGGTAGTTTTAAAACTGCCGCCAAAAAGGTGGCTTTGCAAAACTCAACTGCGTAAATGCATGTTTTCATTTTCACATCCTCTAATTAAAAAGTAGAGTACAATTCGGATATGTTCTAACAACAAAGCAGCTTAAAATATTACCACTGCAACGAAAACCACTAGTTTTGATAAAATGTTTGCTCTTTTACACGTTTTGTCTTGACCATTATTATTATTTGATTGAGTTTTATATTTACAAATCTCCTAATGAATTTTAAGTCTGCCAACCATACCTTACATGACTTTGCCGCACTTTATACAGATGTCGCAACATCCAAGTTTGTCAACGACACCTTCCTTAACTAAAGATCGCTAAATATCACGCGGCATTCGATTTTTATACGATCCAGTGCAATTTACAAGTTTCCACATGCTTCGACAAGCTTCAGTAAGTTCCGACAGATTTCAACACATTCACAGAAGATTGTTAATCTGTATTCTTCATCAATTTCAGATTTTTACGCAATATTTTATCAGTACTTCTTAATAAAAAATAAAATTGCACTTAAAAAAGTATCAATATTTAAAATAAATCAACGAATCGATGATTTTTGCTAATCCCACATTTGTGGCCGTATGAAATAGCCATTGCTTTAATTGGCAGAAGAAATTTGTATTCAGCATGTGTAGAGAGCTTTTTACGCCTAGAAAAATATTAAATTTAGCTATTATTTAAAAGTAGAAGGTTCTTTAAGGGTTCTTGTCGCTAAAAAGAATTGTTGAAGGGTTATCTTTAGCAGAAATTATGAATTGTAAAAGTTGTTTCAAACTAGGTGCACTTCTGCGTAATATTTATTGAAAAAAGCTTATATATTCTAAAATTTGTGCAAATAAAACGACAATTCTTATTATAAATAGTTAATAATATTTGTGGAATATTATTTATAGTTAGCTAATAGAAATTTGGCTTGATAGGAAGGAGAGATTTCCATGCAACAGATAGGGACAATTCTTTTTATATATAAAACTTTAACGAATGATTAAAAACAAGCTTTCCAAAAAATGTTTATTTGTAATTTAAATAGAAAAACCGTATTTATGAAAAATGAATCTAAAGCCTTAATACTTTAAAGACTTAGAAAGATTTTCTAGTATCTCTAGTTTCCTCTTGAAACCCTGGCATTTCAATTTGACATCCATTTATAAATGTAAATAATAATTCTTCAAAAAAAATTAATTCTCTTAGTTATGAAGTACAGTGAAATTCCCCTCTTACATGGACACCTCCCTTAAACGGACAGTTTCTCATGGTCCCGACCGGCTCCCATATAATTTCCATTGTATTAACTCTTTCTTGGACGGATATTCTCTTGAACGGACGCGGACACGAGAAAATGTTCTCTTAACCGGACAAAAAATAACGCCTTATCTTATTTTTATATCGAGAGTATTGCTATTGCATTTCTCAATCGCGCCGTGCGCCAATTTCGAGTAAACCGGAGATTTACCGACTTTAATCTTTCGGTACAAACGCAGCCTATGTCGTGCATTTCTGCCTGGCGTGAATTAGGGACTTTCCCAAGTTGGTCGGGGATTTACCGTTCTTATTCTTGGGGTGTACGCTTTAGATTGAATCTGCATGCAATATTAGTATGATGTCTATTCGGAAAAGACACAGTGGGCGATGCATTCATTGTAGAAATGGCTCCAAATGGAAAAATTCTCACGCTTAAACAAAAAAAATTGAGATTGTTGAAGTTTACAATAAAGAGAAATTAAGTATAAGGAACTTATCCAAGCGTTTTAATATTGGAAAAGCACAAGCTGCAGATATAATTAAACATAAAGAAATCCTTCTAAACGAATGGATGTCGAACTGCAATTTGAATGAAAAAGGAAGCTTTTTGACGGGTGATGGTACTAAAATTGAGAAATTGTGTTATGACTGATTTACAGCAGCTCGGCATAAGGGGATTCCTTTAACAGGTATGCATATGATTTTTTTAGATAAGGTTTTCTTGTATTAATGCGTTGATTTTCTTTTCATATTAAATTCTAAAATAAATAAAAAAAGGGAGATTACCAACAGGTTTGTCGTGACAAAAACGCAGGTCCGCTAATACGATGTAAAGCAAGAGAATGTGACATTCTACATTCAGTGCTTCTTCTGGTTGGCTCAATAAATTTAGAATCCCCAACAATATAAGTTTTAAAGCGATTTTGGGAGAAGGAGCTTCGGTTAATGCTAAAGATGTTTCATCGATTTTAAAAAATGTCCTTTGATTAAGGGATATTCACCGAGAGACATCTATAATGCCGATGAGACAGGCCTGTATTTTAGGGCTCTACCCGACAAAACGCTCACATTAAAGAAGAAAAAATGTGTTGGGGTAAGTATCCCAAAGAGATTTTTTTTGCATTATGCAAATATGGCGGGTGAAAAAGAAAAACTCCTAGTCATTGGTAGGGCAGCTAAACCCAGAGCTTTTAATAACGTTAATATAAATAACCTGCCTGTAACTTGGAAATACACTAAGAAAGCTTGGATGACAGGACAAATTATGACAGAGTTGTTGCAAGACCTAGATTGGAAAATGCCTAAAGAAAAAAGAAACATTTTGTTATTTTTAGACAATGCGGCATCTCATCCGAAAGGCGTTCGCTTAAATAATATAAAAATATTATTTTTACCCCTAATTGTACATCAGCTTGACCAGGGGATTATAAAGAATTTTAAAACTTATTACCGAAGTCTAATACTCAAACATCTGGTAATAAACATTGAAACTGCTGGTACAATTTTTGAGTTAATAAAGAAAATTGCACCACTGGATGCAGTTTATTTGGCAAAAACCGGTTGGGACCAAGTAATCAAAGAGACAGCTCAAAATTGCTTCCGCAAAGCAGGATTTAATCGTGTAAATATGCAAAGTGAAGACCAGTTAACTGAGGGCGATTCATCTGACCTAGAAGATGATTTGCCTCTTAGTGTACTTTCAGATATCCTCAAAAATAAGAATTTATTGAAATTGGCGGATAATGAAAACCTTAATGATTTTTTGAACGTAGATGAAGATTTGTATGTTGAAGATCCAGATTCAGAACAAGAAATTACAAATCCAGTTGAAATACAAGAAGTTTCGGAAGATTCTGATGTCGATGAGGTTCCAGTGCCAACAAAAGTTATTCCAAATTATGGTAAAGCTATTGCCCTGACCAAGCAGCTCAAAAGTTTTATCGAAAATCACGGAGATGCAGAGTCTTTGGAACTTCTTTCTAAATTAGAAATACGATTTCAAGACGCCATTTTAAAGAAAAAGAGAAGACAAACAACAATGTATGAATTTTTGCGTCCTTAAAGTGACTATTCATTTCATTGTTTTGTATTACATACTACATCTATGTATCTATTGTCCATATATTATACTTTATATGTATATATCTAAAGGAAATAAACTTTTTTTTCTTAAGATTAAAATTTCTTATTTATTTTAAAAATATTTATATACGTATACGATTTAAATGTCCCAGTTTCTTTAATATATTCATTTTTCGTTAAAACACGATTTTTGTTGTATCTACTACATATTTCATTTATGCGGACACCCCTCCTTAACGGACATCTTCAGTTGGGCCCGTTGGTGTCCGTTCAAGGGAGATTTCACTGTATATATAAAATACCAAAAAATTTTACATCAAAAACAAAATTGGGAACATACCTTTTGACCTAGAGTGTACTTGTTATGCACGTACAATTTGGAATGTTTAGAAAGTGTTATAAAAACAAAAACAAATAACAATAGGAACGTGTGTTAAATATGTGATAATATTTAGTAATTGACAGTTACAATTAACAATTAAACGTGAGTGTCATGGATATACAATGCGATAAAATTATCTTTTAAAATGTTTTTAATTTTGCAGTTTAAATGTAGTAGTAGTAGTAGTAAATACAAAATGTATTTATATTATTTAATTAATCACCGTGATGAAATAAGTGAATAACCCTACAACATTACTATCGCACCATTATAACTAATTGTAAAAAATAATAATAATAATAGAATGGACAACGAAGAAATACGATTTCAATTAACAAGTTAATACGCATCACCTAAATTAACTTTCATATACTTACATTACCCAAAGGCACCGATATAGAATATAAACACATTTGCACCGTAACCAAAATACTCTAGTAGCAAATCGTGCTAAATCCTTAGTTAAATAAGATGTTTTTGTTCGTGCGAAGTGTTTGCGTACTAGTCTAGAATGTAAATTGTCAATCGCAAGCTAAACTGAAAAAGGCTGCCAAGATCGTAGTATTTTTGGCGCCCACAATTTTGCTGATGAACTTTTTTCGTTTAAAAATATACATTTCAGACGTTTACTGTGTCTGCATTTTTTTCTCCAGATATACGTGTATATATAATTGTCGTTGCATAACCTTCGAAATTAAAAGGCATTAATTTCAGCTGATTCATTCTAATTCTGATGTAGGAGTATAAATACGATTATTCGGCAAAGGCACGTAAACCAGCTCCAATAGCTATTTTAATTCTATTAATAAATCAAATGGCTTAACTACTACGATTTAAATTTATTGCTCATAAACATGTAACGGTGCAAAAATCTATCAATCATGAATGAACAGATTTAGAAAAGTATTTCTTCTACAAACTAAGGGCCTGTTTCATAAAGTCTTAAATCAAGTCTAAATTATACCTTAAACATTAAATTTCTGATTAACATAGAGCACTGAATCCCCACTTCAACCATTAGTGATTAAAATTAACTTGTAATTAAAGATTTTGTATCAGAAATTCAAACTTAATTAAAGGCCATAAAATTAATTAACTTATTTGATTACACATTAACTATTAAAACTTCATCCGAATTTCGTTTATAAAGTAATAATAATATGTTAACTTTGACTTTAATTGATCAATGTTGAGAGTTTAATGCAAAATAAGTCAATTCATGTTCATTACAGTTGGACTGTCTATTAATTTAGTTATTGTTGAAACAGGAATATTATTCCAACAGCCTATTGCAGATTTTAGTTCCTTCACGCTATCATATTGTCTATTATTGGCATACACCTCCTTGCCAATATTTTCCAAAGATTTTCGATCGAGATCAGATTGGACGAACGAAGGGCCATTTTATTGATTTCCACTCCTTTGTTTGTCTGGAATTACACTAGGGTGACAGAATAAAATAGACACCTACTAATTTAAAAAAACGATTCTATTCTCGTTATATATACAAAATATTTTAAAATTTTTAAATTAGACTAATATTTTGTCGATCCACCTTTAATTGCGTGAAGTGCTGCGAGTAATCGCGGCATAGAATCTATTAAATGATTAATGGTGTCTTCTGGAATATTTAACCACTCTTCTGTAACAGCTGCCACGAGTTCTTCCTTATTGCTGGGTTTTCGGGATCGTTTCGCCATATTTGTCTGGATTATGTGCCAAACATTCTCTATCGGATTCATGTCCGGTGATTGGCATGGCCATGGTAAAATCCGAATCCCCTGTTCCTCTTTCCATGTGGTTGTTGTTCTTGCTTTGTGGCAGGGTGCTCCATCCTCCATAAAAGTGGCGTCTTCTTTAGATAAAATGGCGTTGTCGAATATCGGTAGTAGTCCTTCTGTTAATATTTGGATATATTTTGCCGCATTTATATTTCCGTCGCAGATTACTAATTGCGATCTTCAACCATACCATATCGCGCCCTACACCATGATGTTCACACCGCCGTATTTCATCGTCTGATGCAAAAATTTGTCATCCAGTTGCTGTGACGAGCGTCTCCATGCCCACGTACGACCACTATCACCGAATTGGCAGTATCTGATTTCGTCTGAAAAAATGACAGACCGCCAAAGCTCTTCGGGCTTCGTTCGCATTTCGATTGCCCAAGCCATTCGGCACCGCTTTTGAAACGCCGTAAGGAGAGGTTTTTCTTTGCCACCCTTTTATACATCCCCACACTGTGGAGGTATCACAGAACGGTGCGCTGACTTTTCTGTGAAGTTGCCGCAAGCTCGGCTGTACTTTTTCGCGGTTCTCGTAACACTTCGCGCACAAGCACCCTTTTACTTCTTTCAGAAGGTCCGGCACGACCTGGTCTCGGCTCCACTGTTGTTTTTTTCTTGCGTTTAAATTGTGTAATCACACGGTTAACTGTGGACAACGCACCAATTTTTTCACCTCATTACAACTTCAGTGCCAATAATATTTGAAACCATCGGGCCCGTTCAAGTTAAATTTCTTCTTGTCAGAAAATTGACGTTATTCTACTCGTGATCCCGTCTCATATAATCTTGCATAAATTTCAATTTTGCCTGTTTATGTGTCTCTTTTAAGTGTGGTTTTAAAACCTTTTTTAGCCACCGAAAATGTTTATTGCCGGATAAAATTTGTTGTGTCCTTATAGTTTGTTACGGAGAAATTTATATGTTACGCAGTTACATTAACAGAAGAGACTAACCGAAATATCTATGAATTAGTGTTTGGTTACTTCCCTTAGCGCGATTTTTACCGTAGGAATTGCCGAGCTTTATAAAATTGCTGTTGAGATGATGGGATTGTCCTGTTTATGACCATACATCTATATAACAATTTTATTACCTCTGGGTATTTTTATTAAGTAATATATATACTTCGATATGTATATTTAAGGGTAAATGAACTTTTAAAGATGTTTAGAGGCTTTTTTTACACTGAAAAGTAACGCTTGATATCATGATATCTGTCTAACTTGTGAAATTATAGAAATTTCGCACGTATTTATACGTTTTTACAGTAGCTGCTTTCCTTACATATCTAACAGTTGTAATATTGACAAAATAATGTCTCTGCTATTTCTATACGTTCAAAAATGTAATTCTAAGTAATTCCCAACTCATACTGTTGCTAAATGTTTATAGGGGAAATAAAAAATTATATGGAACTATAGAAATTTCGCTGACGTAGACTGTGTCACTCAGACTTCGAAGTATTGGGTTTTATGAATATCTAATGCGGTCCCCCAGCGCGACAAAAAAGAAACATATTATAATTTATCAAAACAAGTTTTCCATTATAACCTCTAACAAAAGCAAAAAAAATTCATAAATATATTATAAAACTTAAAGCTTCTGCAAGAGCCATTATAAAAGTTTCCTTCTCCATAGAAGCAGTTTCTTTCGCACCGATAGAAAAAAGGAATTTCTGATTTCATAATCGTGTTCTGCACGTCCAGAAGTATAGATGGGATGATTTTGAAGCGCATCCGAGACTGAGGAAATTCGATAAATTTTTTCGAAAAATCGATGCCCCCCGGAACATTTTCAAATACGCATTAATGCAACCATCACACACCGTAGAATGCAGAAAAGTCATCGGTTCGCCGGAAATCCTTCAAGTCAAAGAGTTATTACGAGAAATAGCGACGAAAGAAGCATCTTTTTCCAGCTTCAAATTTCATTTTCTCCTAAATTGCAAGTATTATCGCATTTCTGATTTCATAATCGTGTTCCGGAAGTATAGACAAGGCGATTTTGAAGCGCATTCGAGACCGACGAAATTCGATAAATTTTCAAAAGGGCCCCCCGGAACATTTTCAAATACGCATAAATGCAACCACCACACAGCGTAGAATCCAAAAAAATCATCGGTTCGGTGGAAATCATTATAGCAAAAATCTTATTGCGAGAAATATCGACGAAAGAGATATCTTTATTTAGTTTAATTTTGATTTAATAATTTTTAATCATCTTAAGTAATTGGTAAAGATAAAAGCAATATTATCAAAGAAATTAGATACGAAGGTATGATTTTGAATAAAAAAACTGCGGATTCTAAACTACAGCTGTGGCCATATGTATTCGCTACCCTTTTTTCTTTTTTATTCCGACGAATATATAAGAAATAAAAGAAAATTGATCGATGAAAATGTTTCATTGTGAGTGTATACAGATATATACAGATATTGCTTAATATTTGGTAGCTCCTCCCTGGGCTTTTATCACCGCACGAATTCGTCGGGGCATACTGCTCACTAAGTTGTAGCACTGTTCGGGGGTGATTTTATTCCACTCTTCGAATGTTTTTGTTTTTAAGCATTGCTTTGTGGTAGATGAGTATTTAGCTATATTTCGCTCTAAAATGTACCATAAATGCCCAATTGGCGATAAGTCCGGGGATTGTGCCGGCCATTCCAGAACCCGGACGTTATTTTCCTCGAACCAGCGCATTACTTCGCGAGATTTATGGCACGGTGCATTATCTTGTTGAAAGTAATACTCTGGCTCATCATTATCGAATGATTTTAACGCACACGGTTCCAGAACTTCTTCCAACATGTCGATGTACGTCCGACTGTTCATTCGGCCTTCGCAGACGAACAGTTCTCCGACGCCAGTTGTACTCATGGAACCCCAAACCATTATGCTACCACCCCCAAACTTGACAGTCGGGATGATACAGTCTGGATGGAAGGCCTCTCCTCGCCTGCGTCGCACGTATTGAGGCCCAGGTTTACCACAAAGCTACCAACAAAAACATGAATACTGTTACATTTTGGAACCCATTAAAAAGAATAAAAACAATATAGATACCAGGAATTATGTATTACTTACCTCAATATTTGACTCATCCGTCCACATAACATTGGCCCAATTGTCAATGGTCCAGTCGCGGTGACTTTTAGCCCACAGCAGTCTCTTTTTCTTTTGTTGCGGAGACAACCGTGGTTTATGTCGAGCTTTGTATCCAGCTAAATTTAATTCATAAAGGCGTCTTCTAACCGTGCGAGGAGAAATAGCAACATTATGTAGCCGGAAAAGCTCACTGGAAAGCTGTTTAGACCCTTTTTTCCGGTCTCGCAAAGACATCCGCTCTAAGACTCACTCATCTCTACTAGTTGTCTTCCTTTTTCAACCAGTTTTCGTTTTGTTTCTCAAAGATCCACTCTCTTTGTATCGTTTTATCGTTATTCTAACTGTCGATCGCGCACATTTCACTTGTCGGGCAATAGCAGACACCGACAACCCTTGCTTTTCTAACACCACAATTTGTCCTCGCTCTACCTCCGTCAATTCGTGTGTTTTCGGCATTACTTTTTACTGTATACTATCGTATTACACAGACAAAATCACACACACATCTTCACTCTAACTAGCTCAACCTTACTCTTACAACTTTTAAGAAAGACTGAAGAAATATTGAGAAATTACAATTTTACGTCTATTTTCTAATTTACTCAGAATGGCCTACAATAAACCATTAAACCCTCATTACCAGGTACCTAGTTAATTCCGTCATCGACCCTGCTTCTTAGAAATACAATAATATTTGTGTAACACGTTCAAATCGAGAGTGGCGAATACACATGGCCACAGCTGTATCTTTCGCTTTTTTAATTTGAAATTTTTAATAGAAATAGAGGTCAAATTCGAATTATAAGACCTATACATAAAAGCTTAAATTTACAAGTATACTTAGATTTAAAAATTGATAAATTTATTACACCTGGGAAAACTTGAAACCTGTTCTTCACTTGATTAATTACCGTATCCAATAATGAAATGTAAGTATTTACTTTAAAACTACACCCTCTCATTCAAGGAGCAAACAGGCACGTCTTACACTTTTAAGTAAAAATATTTATACATTGTGATGACGTATCAAATAATCAGATTAAATAATGTGTCAGCAGTGTTTTGATTATGGTGTGGTATAGCAAATAATGCATTTTCGGACTTTAAACTACCAAAAATAAATAGTTCAATCTGTATATATATGTATAAGTGATATCACTCTAACTTACACGGGTTACCTTATGAATATGTAACCTTCCATTAAGACTAATCCGAGAAAGATTTTTCAAATCAAACACTTTAAGAATGGCACTGCAAGTAGACTTTAAATTTTGTAGGGATGTGTGCATTGATATCCCTCAAGATTTTGCTACATCCACATAGGTAGAGAAATAACTTTCCATATGCAACCTGGGATTCTTATTTGTAACCGAAAGATTGAATAATTTTAGGAAATTTTAATAGTTGACTGTAGTGTGATGATGTTATGCTGACAGTCAAATAAAGTATTATTATACAAGTATGAATCCCCACTTCATCGCCGCTAATGAGTGGCCACACTCGCTTTCAGTGTGAACAAATGGGAAATCTTGCGATGCATGCGTTATTTATATCACATATGTGTTATGTTTTATAAATAAAACTTACCTTATTCATAGCTGTTATTTCGTAACGCAGTCAATAAGAAAAAAGTCTACAGTATGACGTAAGTTTCCATATTTGTTTTGGAGACAACATTATCTCAGGTTCTATTGATTATAGGATAAGAAATTATTGGTGAAAGTACGCTACAGATGTTACAGTTTACTGGATCGAGATAATTAACATATAAACATTTCGCTATTTCAATCCGTAAATTGTATTAAAACCAACAAACTATTTATGCATATCTAAAATAACCATTTATTATTAAAACATATCGTAAAATACATGTCATAAACAAATTTTTTTTAAAAAAGTAAACGACAAGTTTAGGATAAATAAAATATCGATTTCTGCACTATTCAGTAATAATAATTCTACGTACTATACAAAAAAATATGGCTTAAATTTTACACTATTGATAAGACACCCAATCTTGAGATAACTTTTTCCTTTTAGGTATAACAATTTTCCTTGAATAAATTTACGCTAACATAAGAAGTTATCAACTTCCTCATAAAAAAAAAAAATAAAAACCGTTCAAAGGAGAAACTATTTTCATGTTCAAACTAAAACTTTTACAAAGATACAAACTGTTGTGCTCCATTATGTGAGTATAAGTACACTAAGGTAAGATATCTCTAGTGATCATTTAAAACTAGATGATGCATTGAAAATAATTCAAGTCGGTGGGAATGTCATATGCTAGAACAAGACGACAGGAAGAACGAAAATGTCTACAGAGGATCCAAATTCGCAGGCCACCATGGGGATAGATCCAATAAAAATTTTAATTTTGCATTTCAAAATAGAAAATATCTCATTCCCTATATTACGATGCACAAAAAAAGCAGTAAACTTACCAGTTTGAACGTATATTCCATTCCCTGTAATACGACGAGCTCCTCAAAGTGGCCCGCTGATCGAGGAAAGCCTGTATACACGGTGTCTTTAAAATAAAATAAAAAAATTACGGAAAATGAAAAGGTGTAATAATTATATACAACACAAATCCAAAAATGTTTTAGATTTAAGCCTAATAAAATTATATCTTTACATTTTTCATGTTTTTTTATTTTATTTCATGTACAACCTGTATACATATATAATTCTCAAAAGGGTATTGTGTTTATGTGATGATTGGTGAATATACTACGCAATACGATGTTCGAATTTTTCTATACCTACATACCTTTTACAGTCTATTATAGCAGCCGTTTTTTTTCTATCATTTCCAATTTAAAAAAAAATTCTTAAAATTTCCCCTCTTATTGTCTCTAGACAAATTTGCTGTACCTATATAATAGGTTCTATTTTACCCTGATATAAATAAAGGATATAGTAGTATTAGAGATCAAAATACATACAGTAAAACTAGAAATACATCTATGATATAGTGTAAAAAATAAATAATCTTTTTTCTAAAAAAAAAAAACAGAACAAAAACTTTCCAATTTTGAATATTGCAAAGGATATTCAATTTGGAAAGCGCATTTTTTTTCTAGGAATTCATGGCATTGTGAAGCTAAAGTATATCTAATATCTCAATAGAGATAGGTTGTGTATTCTACTACATATCTTGGAAGCAACTTGGATGATTGGATGATAGCTAATACGTGATATAACGGAAAAAAAAAATGTTGAATATACTGCAACTTGATCGTTTGAATATGGTAGGTTGTGTTTGTTTCTTATTTTTTTGTTACTTTCATCTTTTTGTTAAAATAATTGCACTTATATCTTAAATTAATACTAAAATCCTTCATCATTCATGTCTATCATTTAGCTGAAGAGTCAAAAAATGGAAATATGTCCAAAATATAATTTTACACTTATTTCACAGCCCTAATTTTAGAACAATAGTTATACTTGTCTATAACGAACTTGTAGCGATTAAAAACAATTTCGTGTTTTTAGAGTTTTATCAACATTGTTCAAACCGAAACCCTGTATATAATAGAAAACACCTGACGTGGTTTTCTTTATTTTTGTATATCCCTCAATATGTATACAATTAATTGACCTGTGATAAGAAATGATAGACATGGGTCCACATGTTTGTTTCTTTTTGTTGTTTTTAAATACATACGAATCTTGGCTAAAATTGTTTCTATTTTAGTTTACTTGCTATTTTACCTATTAGTTTTAATTATCCATTGCCTTTTGTTTTGTGTAACTTCTACGAGATTTGCAAGCTATCACATAAGTAAAAACATTAAGTGTGTTTGTTGTTTGACTTTACCTAAGAAACGTTACTTTGTTCTACAATTAATATCATCGCTAGAAACAACATGTTGCTGTTTCTTATCTTCTAACTTCTCCTCTGAAGTTTTATTCGAGATGTATTGAGCCTTCGTGTTTTGACTAGATGGCATCGTATGAGAATAGTGTGTGTAACAGGCTTTCATTGTTGAGGGATTAGGAATTGGTGGACAAGAATACGTTGATACAGAACTTAAATTCCTACGGTGACGTTTTTCATGCGGTTTTTCCTCAAATACTACAAAAGAGGTTTATAAACAAATTTTAAGCAAACTTTCCCAAAGAAATATATAAACTTACGTTTGTCTAAACTTATTATCGAACCTACAATTTCATTTGCCGTTATCACGTCAGTCTTTTCCAACTGTTTTCTTCTTCTGACCAACCACCAGTCGATCATGAAGATTCCCAATGCCAATATCTTGATCCCCCCGCAAAGTCCCACGTAACGATACCTGAATTGCTCGATGTCGTAGAGGAGGCATCTACCACCTCTTTCATTGCAAGTGCTCTTCCATAATAGGCAAGTGGAATCGATAAGATTACCAAATAATATTGGGGCTGGTATATAACCGAATAATCGAAATATTACAAATTGCATTCCAAGTGCGAAAGATCGCTCTTCCTCATTGACAGATCTGAAATTAAAATCTAGCTAGTTTTAGGGCAAAAAAGTCGAGATATTTATGCTAGGCAGCATAAAATTCTTGTAAATTCCCCTTTCCAATAATTGGAAATTCTTTTCTGTCTCCTTTTGGCTACATAGACATAGATTAGAGAAAGTAACGTAATTATAAGCAAAGAAAAATATGAGGATATTATCAGTAATTATTCAGCCGTTAAAAAAGGTCGAATATTTTCGATTGGTAAAAAGAAACCAACCAAACCACTTACAAAAAGTCCAGACCAATGATGTTTCAAATTTAGTCCTTTGAAAAAATGTATATTCACCAATAGTAAAGTTAAAAGGTGAGATCAAATTGTAACTAATCAATGCGAGAGCAAGATTTATTTTTTCTGTTGAAGAAGCACATGGTGATTGAAGGAAAGACTCAAAATTATCATTGTATGAGATAATAAACAAATGGTGTTTAACTATTGAAGGAAATAAAGCATACATATGCAAATTTACTGATATATTACTACTATATTTTTATTTTACCTACGCTTATCGAATAATAAAATGCAACGGATCTAAAATATACTGTTGGTTGCATGTTTGGTATATACACTAGGGTGACAGAATAAAATAGACACCAGGTAAATCGGTATAAATATGTAAACAGCTAAATTCTAAGAACGAATTAAGAACTTTCTCTTGTCATTAGGGTAGGGGTACATGTATCGGAAGGAATTCGTCATAGTTTTGTATCGTTACAACTATGCCTCGCTTACAAGGTTCGAGTGATATTAGCGACTTCACCCGGGGTCGCATCGTTGGCCAGAGTGAACGCGGCGCTTCGCAACGTGAAATAAGTAAATTTTTAAATATTCCGTTGTGATTACACAATTTAAACGCAAGGAAAAAACAACAGTGGAGCCGAGACCAGGTCGTGCCGGACCTTCTGAAAGAAGTAAAAGGGTGCTTCTGCGCGAAGTGTTAAGAGAACCGCGAAAAAGTACAGCTGAGCTTGCGGCAACTTCACAGAAAAGTTAGCGCACCGTTCTGCGATACCTGCACATTGTGGGGATGTATAAAAGGGTGGCAAAGAAAACACCTCTCCTTACGGCGTTTAAAAAACGGCGCCGAATGGCTTGGGCAATCGAAATGCGAACGAAGCCCGAAGAGTTTTAGCGGTCTGTCATTTTTTCAGACGAAAGCAGATACTGCCAATTCAGTGATAGTGGTCGTACGTGGGCATGAAGACGTTCGTGACAGCAACTGGACGACAAATTTTTGCATCAGACGGTGAAATACAGCGGTGTGAACATCATGGTGTGCGGCGCGATATGGTATGGTGGAAGATCGCAATTAGTAATCTGCGACGGAAATATACCCAAATATTAACAGAAGGACTACTACCGATATTCCACAACGCCATCTTATCTAAAGAAGACGCCACTTTTATGGAGGATGGAGCACCCTGCCACAAAGCAAGAACAACAACCACATGGAAAGAGAAACAGGGGATTCGGATTTTACCATGGCCAGGCCAATCACCAGACATGAATCCGATAGAGGATGTTTGACACATAATCCAGACAAATATGGCGAAACGATCCCGAAAACCCAGCAATAAGGAATAACTCGTGGCAGCTGTTACAGAAGAGTGGTTAAATATTCCAAGACACCATTAATCATTTAATAGATTCTATGCCACGACGACTCGCAGCACTTCACGCAAGTAAAGGTGGATCGACAAAATATTAATCTAATTTAAAAATTTTAAAATATTTTGGATATATAACGAGAATTTTAATTAGTAGGTGTCTATTTTATTCTGTCATCCTAGTGTATTATATTTCAACTGAAATTATCACTCCTCTAAACAGATTTATGCAAATGCATGACTGATTTAGCGTATATAGTCCGTTTGTACCGGTTAACCTTAAAAGTTAAGCGTCACTTAAATCTTTAAGTGGATTGCACCGCAAGGAAAATACCTTAAGCGTCACTTACTGAAGCTTAATCAACTGATACTTTTAAGGTAGCGGTGCAATGCAATCTGCCGCTTAAAGTTAAGCGTGACTTACTTAAGCCGAAAGTTTAAGAGTAACCGATTTTTTTTGTCCAGAATAAAATGCTAACCGTTCAAAATTAACTCAATTTATGAAATTATAAAGCACCCTGTATACTTTACAGCAAACTTGTAATTATAACAAATTACCTTAGTACAATCATTAGTAGAGGCATCTGCGTTACTGCTACTATGAACGTCATAAAAAATAGTAGTATCAGGAAAGGATAGATGGTGTGACATGAAGAATTACAAGGTCCAGCTGTTGCAACAGGAACTACAGTTACTTCTGCGTATTCATTTTCGGTGCGAGCTAACGTTACCGCTGAATTCGTTCCACTTATGAAGCTTATATTATTGTGTATACCTTGAAAAAAGAAAAAAAAGCGATTTATACAATTATAGGTGGTAAAGAAGCGGATCATCCCTTACAGGCACAGTTGGTGTAATTTGAACGTAAGATAGATGTACAACCAGCGTGGCAAGGACTAAAATAAGTTAAGCCATTGTTACCACATACTGGTTCGACATCGTTCATGCTACATTCGCATCCGAAATTGCATGATGATGTCAAGTTGACTTGAAAAGGTTCCGCACGCGTACTGTTAAAATACGGTATCGTAGTACCGGCCATTTTTAAATTATCACAACCAAGGAAAAAAAGTGATACGTAACAAACTAGGCAGATTACGTTTGAGAATAATACGAATTGCACGGCTCCTTTCGGACGTAATTCCATTCGCTTTAAAACCCAACCACCCATGAAAATCCCAATACAAGCTCCAGGAATCGCAATGGAACCTAAAAAAAAAAATTAATCATACAACGTCATTCACATCTTACTTGTTTCCGTGTAATTACCTGTGAAAACACTTGCTTGACTTTTACCTAAACTAAATTGTGTTTCCAAATATTTCGGAAGGAACACAACGAACCCAGATACTATCACCAGCTCCATGCAAGCACCTAAGCATGTGACTATATAGATAGGATTTGAAGCTAATCTCCACATTGATTTTGGGATATCTATAAAATTAATGTTGCTATGCAATTGTTAATACGGTACACTTATCAAGTGCATGCATAAGCTTTCTCCGGTTTAACTAAGAGAAGGGGCTAGTCATTTTGTTCGTCTGACATTTAACGCATGGGCTGAAAAGTCCCGGGCCTAACACATAGATGACGCTAGTTTTATTGCAGTCACCTTTCTCTCAGATAGTACTAACCTTCAAAAGACAGCTGTTAAAATTTCATGATATTCTATTCATTAGTTTGTGAGTTATTGTGCTAAGAGTCACGCTACTTTTGTTATTTTCAAAACAATGGATCAAAAACAATTTCGTGTTTTAATTTTACATTGATGGGAAAAAATACCGTTCAAGAGAAGCAATGGCTTGAAAAGTGTCATGGGGACTCCGCTCCATCAGAAACAACAATAAAACGTTGGTTTGCTGACTTCAAACGTGGTCGTAGAGACACCGATGATGCAGAACGCAGTGGACGTCCAAATGAGGCGGTAACACCAGAACACATCAAAAAAATCCACAAAATCGTTTTGAATGATCGAAAAGTGAAGTTGCGTGAGTTAGCTGACATCGTAAAGATATCAAAAGAACGTATTGGCTTTATATTGCATGAGCATTTGACTATGAGAAAGCTCTGTTCGAAGTGGGTGCCGCGTTTGCTCACTCTCGACCAAAAAACAAGAACGTGTTGATGATTCTGAGCAGTGTTTGGCCATGTTTAAACGTAACAAACCGGAATTTTTGCGTGGGTATGTGACAATGGATGAAACATGGATCCATCACTTCACACCGGAATCAAAACGATCGTCATCTGAGTGGACAGCAACTGGTGAAGCTCGTCCAAAGCGCCCGAAAGCACAACAATCGGCTGGAAAGGTTATGGCCTCGGTATTTTGGGATGTGCGCCTTTGCGGCACGCATTACTTTTCTTATATGGTGAACACGCTCCATCGATTAGAACCTGTGAGACATGGACGTATCCTTCAACACCAAGGCCAAATCGCTTCGGCAAGAAGACCATGCTCTATGTCTGGTGCGCTATCACCAAAAAATGATTAATTTAAACCACACATTAATCAAAAGACGACCGGAATGGGACAGAAGACATGGCAATGTAATTTCTCTCACAGTAAAACCAGTGAAAGACACTTTGGATGGGACATCGCATCAATGGGACAGCAATTTTGAGGAAGTTGGAAAATGACTCGATGAATGGTGTTCCGCAAAAGGGAGCAGTTTTTTTAGCATGGTATCCATAAATTACTTAAAAGATGGGTGAAATGTGTAGAAGCTGATGACAAATAGTTTCAATAAAAAAAATAATTTCCCTTTTTAGCAAAAAACTGGAAAAAAACTTATGCATGCACCTAATAAAGAAGAATTATACCTTTTATATCTTTTCCATACCCAGAATCGTTTTTTGTAATAACTTGTACTTGAACGGTCGTTGTTGTACCAGAGGCAGTAGTGGTGATACTAGCACTGGCAGCAGCTTTCTCCATGAACCGAATCTTCTCCTTTTCAGCCGATAATACTTTAGGAAATGAGAAGAACGGTACTGATACTAGAATTAGTAGAAACCCACTTAGCAAAAATCCACCCCACCACATACCAACCCATCTGTGATCACCTGGATCTGTAATTCAGATTAGTTAATCCGTATTTAGAAGGAATTTACTTACCTCGCAAATAAATTCCTTACCAATGCTTATAAATTTCGAAAATGAATCCATGTGGAAGGAAAGTAAATAAGCACCAAGTAGAAAACCTAATACTGGTCCGAATGCTGCCATACTATACATACATCCTACGCGGAAAAAAAATTAGTCACCTGAAATATTATAGCGGAAACCAAAGACTTACCTATATAAATAGAAGAGCTATCTGATCTCACATGGTCATCGATGTAAGTCGTCCCTAAAGTGAATAATGGTGAACCACCGCAGCCCAATAAAAGTTGAGCCAAAACGAATAGTAATACAGGTCCTGTAGTTGATGGGGTTCGCTGTATACAGTTATCACGTCTTAAATTGTTATGGGGTGCTAAATTAGGAGAAGACAATCCAGGAGATAATCGACCCAAGCCAATATCCTGTTCCCTAACAGAGACCACTCTGCACATATTTTCATCGCTCGAGTTAGCTACGGTGATTCCCTGGTGTTCCTCCGCGATAAAATGAGGTACCATAAAAATTAAAGACCCTATCCCCATTATAACGGCTCCGACACCAATCCATACCGGTATATGCCTTCTACTCCCTAAATAGCTGACGAATATGACCGTTATAACATTGCCAATTTCGTACGAGGAAGCAACCAAACCAGATAAACTTGATGGAATATCGAACCGCTTTTCAATCGTTGTTATCACAGAATTTATGTAACCAGAACTAAGTGCTTGTTGTAAAGTTACAAGGAATGATAACAAAAGAACAAAAACCTAAAAATAAAGCGAAAGTGAATGTAAAGTTAGATGTACGAAATTTTGTGCCATCTACCTTAATACCAGCATATTTTTGTACAAACGAAGGCCGACACCCTAATATACCACACTCTTTTGTATCCCTTAATATCACAGCAGGTGTTTCAGCAAACGAAGTTACATGAGCAGCTTTTTCTCTGAAAAGAAAATCTAGTCAGTCCCACTTCTATTCGTACACTATTAGTTAATAGATGGAAATGTTGAAAAACATGTAATATCACAGTAATATTTATTAATTGCCATTGTAAGCTAACCAGCGTGAGGTCCATTAAGTATTCTACGTACTAGATGCAGTCCATTTCATGGTTTCCAAATAAAGTGAATAAAGAATAGCCAAATGTAGAAATTAATCGCATACTAGTATTCGTACAACTGCCGCTTTGTTAATAATTCGAGACAATAAACACATTTCTATTAGTCAAATATGAAATAGGGAACTTATCAATCGTGTGTGCATATGAACGAAACATAATACCAGGTGTATGTATAAGTTTTTTCTCGTTTTCTGCTAAAAAGGGAAATCATTTTCTTTATTATTCAAAATATATTGGCCATCAGCTTTTACTCATTTCATCCATCTTTAAGGCAATTTATAGAAACTATGCGAGAAAAACTGCTTGCCTTTTGCGGTAAATCATTGGTCGAGCCATTTTCTAACTTCCTCTGCGAGCGTGTGCCCCATTGATGGGAAGGGGTGATAGATGGCGCTAGGTCTTGACTTTGCCATATCTCCTGGCCCATTCCGGTCGTCTTTCGATTAATACGTGGTTTAAATGAATCATTTATTGACGATAACATTGTGTATTTAAATCGCGGACCCATCTATAACACATGGGCTGAAAAGTCCCGGGCCTAACACATAGATGACGCTAGTTTTATTGCAGTCACCTTTCTCTCAGTTAGTACTAACCTTCAAAAGACAGCTGTTAAAATTTCATGATATTCTATTCATTAGTTTGTGAGTTACTGTGCTAAGAGTCACGCTGCTTTTGTTATTTTCAAAACAGTGGATCAAAAACAATTTCGTGGTTTAATTTTACACTGCTTCTTGATGGAAAAAAATACCGTTCAAGCGAAGCAATGGCTTGAAAAGTGTTATGGGGACTCCGCTCCATCAGAAACAACAATAAAACATTGGTTTGCTGAATTCAAACATGGTCGTAGAGACACCGATGATGCAGAACGCAGTGGACGTCCAAATGAGGCGGTAACACCAGAAAACATCGAAAAAATCCACAAAACCGTTTTGAATGATCGAAAAGTGAAGTTGCGTGAGTTAGCCGATATCGTAAAGATATCAAAAGAACGTATTGGCTTTATATTGCATGGGCATTTGACTATGAGAAAGCTTTGTTCAAAGTGGGTGCCGCGTTTGCTCACTGTTGACCAAAAACAAGAACGTGTTGATGATTATGAGCAGTATTTGGCAATGTTTAAACGTAACAAACCGGAATTTTTGCGTCGATATGTGACAATGGATGAAACATGGATCCATCACTTCACTCCGGAATCAAAATGATCGTCATCTGAGTGGACAGCAACTGGTGAACCTCGTCCAAAGCGCCCGAAAGCACAACAATCGGCTGGAAAGGTTATGGCCTCGGTGCTTTGAGATGTGCGTCGTGTCATCGACTATCTTGAGAAAGGAAATACCATCAACAGTGAATATTATATAGCGTTATTGGAGCGTTTGAAGGCCGAAATTGCAAAGAAACGACCGCATATGGGAAAGAAAAAAATTTTGTTTCATCAAGACAACGCACCGTGTCACAAGTCAATCAAAACAATGGCAAAACTACATGAATTGAACTTCGAATTGCTCCCACATCCACCGTATTCGCCATATTTGGCTCCCAGCGACTACTGGCTGTTCGCAGACCTCAAAAAAATGCTCGCCGGTAAGAAATTTCGCACGAATGAAGAGATTATCGCTGAAACTGAGGCCTATTTTGAGGCAAAAGATAAATCGTTCTACAAAAGTGGCATCGAAATGTTAGAGCGGCGCTGAAATGATTGCGTTGCTCTTGATGGAGATTACGTTGATGAATAAAGCTAATTTTGAACCAAAAAAACCGTATTTTCTTTGTTAGGCCCAGGACTTTTCAGCCCATGAGTTATATATACATGTATGTTATACGAACAAAACGACGTATTTTTCACTGGCGCCATCTCTTTTTAAGTTAAACCGAAAAAAACTTATGCATACACCTAGTATATGTGCATTTAAAATCAACAGTTTTATTTCATCATAGTCTTGATATATGTTGTTGTATCTCAAGCGAAACCAGAGAAATCCATTAAAATCGTGCAAAAATATCTAAATCCATTTTGTTTTCTTAAAAATTAGTATAGTAAATCACGCAAAAATTTGAAATTGATACCATAGTAACTGATGCCTAAATACTACAATACACCACTATTATTCTTTGTTGAAACTGCTTAGTAGGGATTTATCTGGTTTTATTTGAACGCTTTGCAAATGAAATTAAAAACAAACACGAAATACTAATGTTAGTTCATAATGCTGTACGAATAGCAATGTGTTTTATTTTAACTAAGAGACTAAGAGATAGATGTTATACATTAATCTTAAGAATACTACAATATCATTTTGTTTTGTTACTAATAAGAATTACTAAATGTTTTTGGAAAATAATGTATTTGTTTACGTTTTTCTGTAATAACTAGTAGTGTACGAATAAATTCACAAAAGAAAATTACTTACTCCATAGTTTCAATTACAGGTACACCATGCATCAAGCAGCACGTTAAATGTGTTACTCTCGTTAGCGAAAGATTGCTGGGGTATTTAGGATAGTTCCACTGCTAATCTCGAAATATTTTCAATGAAAAATAACGAAAATATTTGGTATGCATGCAACACCTGCATTAATCGAATTTATATCAACGATTTTTATTTAGAAGTAGGAGGTTAAGGTTGATTAGTAAACACCGAAAGATCCGGAATGTCAAGGATTTTAAAATTTGAAATTCTTCAAATTGTAGGCGGTGTTGTATACAAAAAAAATCTATTGTTAGTTCCTGTAATTACTTCAAACAAAAAGAGGAAATTCCCTAAAAGAACGTTTATTATAATTAAAGTTAATTACTTACATCATTTTTAAACAAAAAAAAAAAAACAAAGGGTCAGGCGTATCACAAAAATTACACTATGCAACTAAACACAATAGATATAGATATATATAAAAGTAGAGCAGTATGACTGTTCTGTTATTGGAACACATTTTTTAAGTAGCAGCAAATTTTTTTATCACGAAATAAGGTGACGGGAGGTAGCGTCTAACATCCGAAAAGTGATGACATGTGCAGTTTTTCTTCCAATCAGCGGACGATATACAATATATAAACGGAACTAAACTTTAGAATGAATTTACAAGGACCCGTGCTTAGTATAGTAAGATGGGAGTTATTTTTATATTTGCAATCAAATGTGAGGCATTCCAGAACATCTTTACTAACTAATTTCAAATTGCCATGAAATTTATGAGACTCGTATAAATAGATTCGATATTCAAACAAATTAAGGATCGATTTGGAAAACCAAACGTTCAGATGGTAGAAAAGAGAGAATTACGGTATGGTGTTATTTACACTAAACGTTTAAACTGACTTATTTACAGACTTCTGGATAACAAATAAACTTTTCTTAATCCTACGTCAAAAATATACTTCTTCCTGCAAATTACATCTGTCCACATTTGCCTCAATTTATTGAAATTAAATTAACAGCACCAGGCGCTACCTAGATTCGAAGATACCATTATTGAAACGATGTTATATACAATTAGCAAGGATATATTTCAAAATTTGGCGTATATAATCGTGACTTTTTAAATCATCTAAATAAAGTCTAAACTATTCACATAATAACTCACATAACCTTCAGTAAAAAGAGCAAATTTACATCACCTAAAATAATTCAAAAATCAAGTCGCGATTTTAGGTTGAAATTCTTTTAATTTCAT
Source organism: Trypoxylus dichotomus (assembly GCA_023509865.1). NCBI lineage: Eukaryota > Metazoa > Arthropoda > Insecta > Coleoptera > Scarabaeidae > Trypoxylus > Trypoxylus dichotomus. The sequence goes on along the minus strand of CM042083.1, from coordinate 4,398,005 downwards.
CAGCTCTAATTTTGTACTTAAACAAACAAAAAAATTAAAATAATATTTAACAAACATAACATTCTTCCAAAAATTTTCTGATAGTAATTCTTTCTCGATTAGGTAGCCCAACAGCTGTAAAGGACAGCGTTCAATAAACAAGGCGTTTAACGTGCTAAAACGTTCAAAAGGTTAGTAAATGTTATAGTTTTTGGGCTGTAGGATGTAAATCTTTACTAGATCGCTTTCCCTTAAAATACCGAGGTTAATGCTGTGTATCTTTCTTTAATAAACCACTCTGTACAATACTACATTCTTAGAGACATCCCTTCGATTCAAATTGACTTTTTCTTACAGAAGCTATAAGAACTATAGGTTCGAATCCCACTGGGTGCCGCGAAATTTTTAAGTTCACAGATTATTTTTTTAAATGTTATTTGAACATTGAGATTACCTAATAACTTAGACAAATGTCGATGTTTCTTTAACGGTTGATATCTTAAATATTTATAATTTTTATACAGAGTGAGTTAGAATTGGTGGAGCAAATGCAGCTACACTAGGGTGACAGAATAAAATAGACACCAGGTAAAGCGGTATAAATATGTAAACAGCTGAATTCTAAGAACGAATTAAGAACTTCCTCTTGTCATTAAGGTAGGGGTAGATGTATCGGAAGGAATTCGTCATAGTTTAGTATCGTTACAACTATGCCTCGCTTACAAGGTTCGAGTGATATTAGCGACTTCACCCGGGGTCGCATCGTTGGCCAGAGTGAACGCGGCGCTTCGCAACGTGAAATAAGTAAATTTTTAAATATTCCGTTGTGATTACACAATTTAAACGCAAGGAAAAAACAACAGTGGATCCAAGACCAGGTCGTGCCCGACTTTCTGAAAGAAGTAGAAGGGCTTGTGCGCGAAGTGTTAAGAGAACGCCGAAAAAGTACAGCTGAGCTTGCGTCAACTTCACAGAAAAGTCAGCGCACCGTTCTGCGATACCTCCACAGTGTGGGGATGTATAAAAGGGTGGCAAAGAAAAAAACCTCTCCATACGGCGTTTCAAAAACGGCGCCGAATGGCTTGGGCAATCGAAATGCGAACGAACCCCGAAGAGTTTTGGCGGTCTGTCATTTTTTCAGACGAAAGCAGATACTGCTAATTCAATGATAGTGGTCGTACGTGGGTGTGGAGACGTTCGTCACAACAACTGGATGACAAATTTTTGCATCAGACGGTGAAATACGGCGGTGTGAACATCATGGTGTGGGGCGCGATATGGTATGGTGGAAGATCGCAATTAGTAATCTGCGACGGAAATATAAATGCGGCAAAATATATCCAAATATTAACAGAAGGACTACTATCGATATTCGACAACGCCATTTTATCTAAAGAAGACGCCACTTTTATGGAGTATCGAGCACCCTGCCACAAAGCAAGAACAACAACCACATGGAAAGAGGAACAGGGTATTCGGATTTTACCATGGCCAGGCCAATCACCAGACATGAATCCGATAGAGAATGTTTGACACATAATCCAGACAAATATGGAGAAACGATCCGGAAAACCCAGCAATAAGGAAGAACTCGTGGCAGCTGTTACAGAAGAGTGGTTAAATATTCCAGAAGACACCATTAATCATTTGATAGATTCTATGCCACGACGACTCGCAGCACTTCACGCAAGTAAAGGTGGATCGACAAAATATTAGTCTAATTTAAAAATTGTAAAATATTTTGTATATATAACGAGAATAGAATCTTTTTTTTAATTAGTAGGTGTCTATTTTATTCTGCCACCCTAGTGTATTACATTCTTCTTGTATAAACAAGGGTCAGAAATTGAATGAAGCGCGGGTACATTCACAAGATCCAAATCGACAAGTTTTCCTAAACACCAGTTAAAAATTGCTTCATTTACTCCCTTATCAAAAGATGGTAACTTTACAACTATGCTACGTACTACCTTGACTTGTTCCGTTAATTATGATTCCTCCTGTATACCTTCTACTATCTTCATACAACCTATTGTGCAACTAAGAATGTGGATCACTTTTAAGTAGTACTATCATATTTCGTATCTTCATTCTCTCTCTTTCAATCAATTAATTTATCAATCATAACAGATAATTATGATCTATAAAAATATGGAAATAGAATATTAATTAATCAATAAACCGTAAAAATTTGAAGCAGTTACCGTTCAATAAACAATATAGGCCGTATAAATACATTTATAGGACAATTCTTAAACCTAAAATACGATGCTGTTGAAGTAGTTTGATTTGAGATGACTACGCATTGCCAATTAACTCAGCTTTAGGAAGTTATTTACTAAAACTGAGAGTAGTACATAAGTTGTATAAGTTTTTCCAACGGACTACTACTTACTACTTTGTTATTGCAAAAATTAACTAAGTAGTGTGTTTGCAGTACTATGATATTTCCATTACCTCAAGAAGCCGCTGAAGCCAAATGTTTTTAAGATACCAACTTTAGAGTGGAAATTATGTTGCAAAACTTGGTTTGAATAAAAAATTAAAAGGCGGCTTTAAAGAATGAAATACTGTGTTAAACTGTGACTACGAATTACAAAATAGTTTCAATATTATGGTATTTTACATTAGAAGCTTTGCAATACCTTTCTCCGTCACAGTATGATACAAAGTACACCAAAAAAAATTCAATTTACATCAAACAAACTTGTGATATTTGTTACTGATGTTGACCCGTCAATACTTATATGAAACGTTCATTAACATTTACGCTAATTTAGTTTGAAGAGCCATTTTAACTACATAAATATTACATCGCTAGATGCTGAACACATTTCTACACTATGTATGTTTAGTTTAGCTGATTTCATGTTGTTAATCTAGTAAATAAAATTTAGCAACATTAATTATTAATTTATTGTACACCTATGTTATATATTACAGTTTGTATGCTATATTAATCAATAAAAAACAACTACGTCCACCTTCAGCTGATTAGTTATTTATTTGATTATCAATAATATTACATCAATACTCTGGGAATTTACCGATATTGAATATATCGTGTGGTCAATAAAAATTTAAAAGAACTTACTTGTCAAACCCTACAGCAGATGGATTTCTACTGTGACACTTGATGACAGTGTCATGACAAAAATTTCCTGTGCTATGCGAGGTTTTCTGAAGTTCAGTGGTGGTGGTTGTTGAATCTTCTTCCGGTACAGTCTCCGAATACAGTCCGGTCATAGCATACATTGACTCCTGTCTTCGATGACCTTTTCCATTTTTACTCTTATTTGCAGATGTTGCATTGCCATCGGCAGAACTTGACGGCCCCGAAGTGCCCGACGTACCAGTCATCTTTTCTCTTCACAAGCAATATAATCCCTATTTCTCGCACATCCTCACAAATTGTATAGCTGTAAAACGAGAATCTACAAATAACTATTTAATCGACGAAAAGACGGTACAAGCAGCTAGAATACCTGGGTTGGTACTAAACAGACGACCTATATTATAAAGCAAAGTATAATAGACTGTAACACGACAACTGCTCATTCAAATAACCCATAGAGATCGATTGTCCTTGAAAATGGAAATCTTTAACATAAAATATTCGATAGTAACAAATCTTATAGACAGAAGAGACTAAACTTTATCGTCGATAGGTCGAGAAATTTGAATATAATTACGGATGTTAACAAAACAGAACTCGAGATATTACGTAATACTTGAATAGAATTATTCCACAGAAATATTTACTATCTAAGAAAGTTTTGTTAGCTTAACTATAGCATTTATTAACTCCCCAAGATGTCTATAAATAATTGAGGGGGTGTACCCTAGCAAAACATTTGTTTATAAATTTTACGGTTTATATAATTTTAGCACAATACATAATTTAACAAATATCAATTATATCAATGAAACTAACACAAATACTAAAGAACTTTAATTATACGATATACTGTACGCCGCAAAACTAATGGAATAAATTCATTAATTTTAATGCAATTTGTTTTTTTTTAAATATACACTACCAGCCATAAGTTGTTTATTTACTTGCATTATTAGAGATAATTCAAAGAAACTATTGTATTATTAAACTGGAAGTACGAGACAGATTATAATTCCTCCGTAATATTCTGTGTGTACGTAATGAGCCTGCTAGCATTAAGATATCAAAAATTACCCTTTCAAGTAGACAGGCTTGATAAAGAGGAATTTTTCGGAAGTTTTTACCACGGCCATATGTCATAAAATATGAAAATAGATGACAAGGGCATTTTAATATAATGAAAAACTTAAGTTTGCATTCAGCTTTCGTATTGCAAACAATGGATAGTAAAGAATTTGTACAAAGTGTTTTAAAACAACGAATAACGTTAAAGTAATGTCGATAGGAAAAGAATTAACACATGGGCCTAAAAATGTTTAAATTACCTTCCTAGATTATAGTGAAATGTGGTATTTACTCTACGTCGTGAGCGAAATATTGTGTGTCAATTTTTTAAAATGCCTCCGCGAAAATACACCACGCTACGGTTGAGTATAACGTAAAAAAATATCGGGAAATTGGCAGTTTTCTTAATAAAAGACGGAGTGGAAGGTCAAAAGCGACAACATCTGCAGATGATCGCAGAATAGTGGTTACCAGCAAGTTAAATAGACGCAAAACAGCCCCGGAAATCACCGCAGAATTAAATGTTGGTCGCCAAAAACTAGTCAGTGTTTCTACAGTCAAACGTCGCCAACAGAAAGCCGGGCTCCATGGACGTATTGCGATGAAAAAGCCATTACTACGCAAACAAAACAAGCAAAAGCGACTTAAATGGGCTCGTGAACACCAACACTGGACCATATAAGAGTGGAACAACGTCCTATGGACGAATGAGTCCAAATTTGAGCTGTTCGGAACCCGAAGACGCATATTTGTAAGAAGATTTGTGGGTGAACGTGCCAGAGAAGAGTGTATTGCTGCTACCGTGAAGCGTGGTGGAGGTTCTATCATCATTTGGAGCTGTTTTGCTGCCACTAGTGTAGGGGACATTGTGAAAATTGACGGTATATTAAAAACAGAAGGCTACCGCGAAATTTTGGAGAACCACGCAATACCTTCCGGAATTCGACTTTTGGGTCAAAATTTTATCTTCCAGCAAGATAATGACCCAAAACAAGAGGAGGTCACATAGATGAAAGCAAAATTTAAATTAAACGTTATAATTTAATATATTTTTATTCATGTACGTGTATCTGTACATAAAAAATAAATATTAACATTTTTGCTGTTAGTGAGAGTGCCTAAACACTTTTGAGCGGTAGTGTAGCTATTACAATATTATACTAAAATACAAAATCTTCTATTTTAACAACTGCGATATTGTTAGTGCTTTCAAAATAATTTAATGCGACAAATTACCCTTAATAAAATCCCAAATTGTTGATTAGAATAAAATATTCTGTAACCTCTTTTTAAACTCATAAAAATTTGGCGGTTTGAAAATATTTGCATATAATAATAATAATAATAATAATAATAATAATAATAATAATAATAATAATAATAATAATAATAATAATAATAATAATAATAATAATAATAATAAACAGAATAATAGAATCAATATCCTTTCTAAATCGATCAAACCGTGTGGTGACATAATAACGTAATTCACAGAGCTAAGTTACACAAAAGGCCACGTTAATAATATCAATTAAACCAAATTAAGTAAGCTCAATTAATTTTTATACCGCCATTTACCACGACCTATCATCCTTGTATACATGCTTTTATGTGCTATTCTTTGCCTATGTATTGTTACATGTAGATTCGTACATTTTAATAAACAATGACATAACGTGCCATTTTACTTTAATGAGAATACAAAGTTTTTAAAATTAGTTCCTTTTTCGTTTGTCGAAACATGCGAACATATAAAGTAAAAAATGTATTAAAAAAAATAGACTTAAAAGCTTAAAATGAAACTTGCAACGGATGCAGAAACAGAAAGAAAACTTTGTAAGCTGAGATACCTGTTAAGAATCTAGGAGCTTTGATCAACCATTAATTTTCAAGGATTCAGTCAACTCTTCTACCCAGCGCAGGTTACTGATTTGAAGTCAATGAGAGAAATCAAGGGATATTGAAGCATGAGGTTCTTTTATAGACTCTGTTTTGGCGCCACCTTCCGTTACGGCAAGTTTAGATGAGTCCAGGTAAGCTCATTCAGAGATCCCCAATCTTATATAGCTTACAGGCCTACGTTTGTCAATACAGATATTTCTTTTTCTTTGACAGACGCTACCAAGATGAAATATTCATCATTTATTGCAAATGCTTTAACGCGAAATATGGAATCGACGAGATATAAAATAAAAAAACGACAAAAATACAATTTATATGTATTTCTACGAGTAAATCCGATTATATAAAATCGCATCACCGTGGAAAATTATATAAGGGATTCTAAGAAAAGAAATGCCATCTTTAGAAACCCACGCAAGAAAAAATAAATACATCGGATGTATACGTAGTGACAGTATTGAACACAGAAAAATATATTCGGATTCCTTTCCATCTCTAGGATTCCAATTAAAAGTAAAACCAACGGACTTATCTGTCAACTTAGATTTTATTGAGGAATCTGAAGAGATATTGCCAGATTACAAATAGAAGATTTTCTCGCATTAGCACTTCAGATAAAATGGTCGTATTTCCTTATTATCTCTGTATATAGACGGTGTGCAATCGCACTAATGGCATATACAAGTTAATTGATTAAAACCAATTTAGCTGTACGTTGAAAGGTTTCGAAGATTTAAATAGGTCACAGAGTCGTTAACCATTAAATTAAGACCACTTCAAATAATTTAAAAAACATGAATAAATTTTAGATACTTGTGTAAGAATTATTATTATTTACTACTAATTTGTACCATAATGAAGCCAATTTATAGCGATATACACTACTGCTAATAAACTTAAGACCACCTTGAGGAATCTGTATTAAAAATTAATTAATAAAGAAACAACGCCTAAGTAATACGAATTACCCAGATATACGAGGGGATGGAATTAAATAAAAAAAGCACACAAAATCTATATTTCTGTTGTTGTTTGTCAGTCTATAAATCGCTCTTGCAGGTGTATTTCTAGACCTATAGGGAATATATAACACATGGGCTGAAAAGTCCCGGGCGTAACAAATAAAACACGGTTTTTTTGATTCAAAATTAGCTTTATTCATCAACGTAATCTCCATCAAGAGCAACGCAATCATTCCAGTGCCGCTCTAACATTTCAATAACACTTTTGTAGAACGATTTATCTTTTGCCTCAAAATAGGCTTCAGTTTCAGCGATAACCTCTTCATTCGTGTGAAAACTCTTACCGGCGAGCATTTTTTTGAGGTCTGCGAACAGCCAGTAGTCGCTGGGAGCCAAATCTGGCGAATACGGTGGATGTGGGAGCAATTCGAAGTTCGATTCATGTAGTTTTGTCATTGTTTTGATTGACTTGTGACACGGTGCGTTGTCTTCATGAAACAAAATTTTTTTCTTTGCCATATGCGGTCGTTTCTTTGCAATTTCGGCCTTCAAACGCTCCAATAACGCTATATAATATTCACTGTTGATGGTATTTCCTTTCTCAAGATAGTCGATGAATATTACACCACGCACATCCCAAAATACCGAGACCATAACCTTTCCAGCCGATTGTTGTGCTTTCGGGCGCTTTGGACGAGGTTCACCAGTTGCTGTCCACTCAGATGACGATCGTTTTGATTCCGGAGTGAAGTGATGGATCCATGTTTCATCCATTGTCACATATCGACGCAAAAATTCCGGTTTGTTACGTTTAAACATGGCCAAACACTGCTCAGAATCATCAACACGTTCTTGTTTTTGGTCAACAGTGAGCAAACGCGGCATCCACTTTGAACAGAGCTTTCTCATAGTCAAATGCTCATGCAATATAAAGCCAATACGTTCTTTTGATATCCTTCAAAACGATTTTGTGGATTTTTTTGATATTTTCTGGTGTTACCGCCTCATTTGGACGTCCACTGCGTTCTGCATCATCGGTGTCTCAACGACCACGTTTGAAGTCAGCAAACCAACGTTTTATTGTTGTTTCTGATGGAGCGGAGTCCCCATAACACTTTTCAAGCCATTGCTTCGCTTGAACGGTATTTTTTCCCATCAAAAAGCAGTGTAAAATTAAAACACGAAATTGTTTTTGATCCATTGTTTTGAAAATAACAAAAGTAGCGTGACTCTTAGCACAATAACTCACAAACTAATGAATAGAATATCATGAAATTTAAACAGGTGTCTTTTGAAGGTTAGTACTAACCGAGAGAAAGGTGACTGCAATTAAACTAGCGTTATCTATGTCTTAGGCCCGGGACTTTTCAGCCCATGTGTTATTCTGGGTATTGATAAACGTCTTTACGATAAAGCATGATAGACACAGATATACTGAAACGAAATACATACACAGAGGCAAAAGCAATACTAACAACTCAAAATGGAAGTACAGAACGATAACCAGATATACAGGATGTCCATGAAATGAAATAAGAAGCAAGGAAAATGAGAATCGAAAATATCCATAGGCATCACATATCACAATTTCTTAGGGTCTTTTAATTCTGACGTTTGTCGTAATTCACTTAAAATTTGATTGGATTTATGTTCTATATAATTGCACCTTTTAATTTTCCATACTTTTTTATTTTATTTCAAAGACATCCTGTAGATCTACAAACGTAACTACTCCAGCGATTTATGAACTGATTAATAACAATGGATACATTTTTTAATAATATTAATAACAACCCATGACTTTGTATCCCGTAAGAGTTATTATTATTAAGACTATGGTCTATCCAATATTGTGCTAATGTACTGGGATAAACTTAAAAGAATGGCTTTGTGAAAAGAATGACGAGGATAGCAAATACTCCGTTGCATAGAGTGCAATCTGTTAAAAATTATCTAAACTCAAGGAAAATAGGATTGCTGGATTACTCTGAAAATCCTTCGAACTTAGTTCTAATAAAAAAGTAATGGAATATTTTTAAAAACATAAAAACATATTAAGGAAATATGGGAAAGTTTCAATGAAGTAATAACTAAACAAAAATCGTATTTCAAACACTTAAAAAAATATATATTTCTTTGCAATTAACAAGGTCAATTTTTACGTTGAAAACTGATACTTTAAGGCAAGCTCTAATTTTGAGCGGACGAAATATCGGATCGATACTTTTGTTTAGAAAGCTGAAAAGAGAGTTCACGCATAATTTTCAGAGATTTAGGGCCGGGCAGATCATTCATCTTCAGCATGTAACCATCATAAGGGTTTAACAATTCTACATGTCAAACACGTGTACTTCGAAAAATCAATAGCTTCGCGGAAAATGGATGACTGTTTGAACAGTAGAGTTTATAATACGAATCTAAATCGATTCTAATGTTAAAAATATCTCACTTTAATTTAGATGTATTGAAACAATATATTAACAGATAGCTAAAATGTATGTTGATTTGGTTAGCAACGACTAAAATTGGAAATGTCATGGTCACATTTTTTCATGTAAACTATCTCAAGAAAATTTCTTTAAAGGAAATACTTTATCAACCACAAAATTCATAATTCTTGTTATGACGATTACATTTGTTTTTTTTATATACATTTATCGATGATATACAGGGTCATTCGCGAGGGCCACCTGTTAGCTTGTTAGCACTAAAAGTAACGACACTATCACTTTAATTTGAATATTTTCTAAAAATAGTTTTACTTTCATAGCACACTTGATTTATTATTTTTTAAATGGCCATTTTAAAGACAGATGCACAGTTCGTTTTAAATATTTATATCTTTTATTAGGTATCAGCCACCTAAATCAATGTTGAGATATACATTTTCGATATACTGAGTATTCCAAAAATCCAGTCCAAATATGTATATATTTAACATCAAAAATTATTTACTAGTTACTTTACCACATTCCAATTTCATATAAGATTTTGGCAACAAAAGCCAAACAATTTAGCATACATACATATGGGACAGATAATCTTGGGGCTGGCAAGGACTGGATGACCAAATTCACAGACAGGACTAGCTTACGACCACTCGAAATTTGTGGTGAAAAGTTATCCTGTGATAACAGTACAATTGATTCTTTCATACCGGGTTTGGTACTGATAGGAAAAGAATAACCACGGCTCTGTTTCAAGAGGAAAGTAGTTTCATCACTCTTTTTTGAAGCAAATAAGAAGTTTCCTCAAAACTGATTTACTGATAGGTAATCCCAGTGTCCAGAGAAACTCGGAAAAACTTGTAAGCTTGTGACTTGCTATTTTGTCAACATTCTTACACTTCTCTTAAGTATGTTATAATTAAAATAAATCCGATCCAATTTACTATCGATAAACAACCGAAATTGATAAAATAGATGTTTCTCCGTTTTCGGTTTAATCGAGTGTGCGATGAAATTAAATAATTTTAGAAAATAAAACTTTTTCCATAACACTGCTCACCAAAATTTTAAAACGTAAGTTTCACTGCGCAGTTAATTGACCCTATATATTGTTTTCTTGAACTTAAACAATATTATCTACACTGATACGCTTTTTTAAGAAATAAGTTGGCCTAGATTTTTTTATATGTTTACATAAAAGATATGTTGAATACACGAATTTTGGAACAGACTTGTTTACATTATTATTTATTTATTCGTCTATTCGGTAATTCAAAGATTATACAAACAATTTATTATAAAATAAATATCCTTCACGATTTTGAAGCAATTGGCAAAAGAACGGGCGAGGGAAATAGAAAACATGAAGATGGAAGTGAAATAAGGTACTGATTACAAACGAAAACCGAGACAATAGAGTCAACAAAGAAATTAAATGTAGAAGCAGCTATACACCCAGGGACATGAATATGAGGCACCCTTTAAATGTTTTAATATAGCGGTATTAACAGGCAAATAGTCTTTACCTGCCGCTTCTTAGTAAATACCCGTAGTATAAATAGAAGGGTTTCTGGGCGAAATAGCGTTGTTAATCCATTTGTTGCTGTATTTGCGGAAAGATAAGGAGGAAGCAATTAAATTGGATATGGACACATAGTAAGGATGAAGACAGATAGGATTACAAGAAAAATAATGGAGACCGGACACCTAGAAGGAAATGGATTGAGATAAGAAAAATGTGTAGAACAAAAGGAAGAAAAATTAGAAGAAATGAAAGTAATGGCAAGAAATAGTGAAATGAGTGAATAAGAATTGAATAGAATCCCTTTTGTTCTAGCTCGAAGGAAGATGTCCAATAATTTTTAAAAATATTCATAACTACAAGTGGTGGAAAACTATATATATATATATTAGTAACATGTCATGAAGGATTAAAACAGTCATCAAACCCATTTGTACTTTAATCCTAGTAAATTCCGAGTAAATGACTAAAAATATTATGGCATTGTTCACGATTTAATTACCTGCAATTTGGAAACGCAAAAGTCCAAAGTTCCATAATAGTAATGATCACTTAAGAAATAATAAAATCGTGTAATATCACGTTAGAAAATACCTCTAATTTGTAACAATAAAATCTATTTTTAATCTATGCACAAACTCATGTCCAATGTGTGTCAACTAACTAGCATATAAACCCCAGAAAAATTAACTACCTGGTTCAATAAATTTCGACAGGCATATTTATAAGAGTATTTACGAAGTTTCGTATTAATTAAAGTAATCTTGAAACTTATACATATTAATTTAATAATGTTTGAGCAGATTTGACTGCACATTAGTATGAAACATTTGCAGTAAATGAGTTTCTGATAGGTCAGATAAGTTCTTCAGAGTTTATCAGGCATTTCATAGAACTAGCTTTCTTCTTGTATACTAAAGGGAAAGTAAAATAAATTAGGGTTCATTTTAATCTCGTTTCTCGTTAATTACGACAGCTATGTCTATTTGAATTTGTGTACAATTTCTTGTTATTAGACACCTGCGCTAATGAGAGCTTAAGTGGAGTTCAAGATTAAGATTTTAGAAATTTTACACAACATAAATAGAGAAATGTTTCATTTATAGTATACTAATAGTAGTATATGTTTTGCTTAGAAAAGTAACTACACAGAACGTCTTACCCATAAAAGTTTATAAACAATGAATATATGAGTAGATTGAGTAATTCAATCTGTACTGCTTCGACATCGCTAGGTCTTATGATTGGAAGCACTGGCGTGTCCAGACAGCAGGAAAAGACCAAAGATGGAAACAAATGGAGAAACATGCGAGAAAATATAAATTAAAGAGAATAGGGACTGATATACCCCAGAGATTTTTTAGATCTCGAAAGCTTCAGTAACGGCGATACCCCCTTAGGGTGACCAGCCACCATATACAATATGGCTGCAGAGGAGAAATTGGATTCACTGGTTATTGAAAAGGTAAAAATTCAAAATGAATATGAAACCAACGATGATATAAAAACATTTCGTAGAAGACCTAAAGATGTAAATAAAACTTTCAAATTAACTCTGCAGCTTCAAGAACATCTTACACTTAATTTTTTCCGAAATCAAGCTATTTCGTTAAATTTTTGAAAATAATCCTTATTTCTACTGTCGTGAATAACTTCTTTAGTTTATAATTTAATCAGAGCTTAAATTTTATCTAACGGAATATCCTGTTAATGTTTTGCTTAGAAAAGTAACCGCACAGTATGTCTCATCCATGAAAGTTTTGTCCAATCTACATCGCTACTTATGATGTCAATGATTTTATTGAAAAAATAAATAAATACCATACTGTTTATAGATATTTGAACCGGGTAATGTATGTAGCAAAAATTCTATATAACGCAATTTAATTCATTCCATTTTTAATAAAATTAATGGCTATATAGTGTTCCATTAAAAACTGTCAGAATTTTTTTTGAATCTCAGCAGGAGAACGATACCTTATATGTATTTTTAACAGAAAAAAATATAGTGGCGCAGTAAAGTATTGTAAACAGATTCTTTTTATATCTGGGAGATATTTATAAAGTCATTATAATTCGCATGGACTTCAGGTCGAAAGATAGAAGAAAAAACATACCTCAAATAGATAAAAACAATTTGAATTGTGAAAATTTCGAGTTATTCATAATTTTTAATATTGTGAAACGTATTCATGTAATTGGAACACATTTTGAAACTGTTTAATTAAGTAATATAATTTAAATTCTACGTAAATTTCTTGATATGATAATATAATTTTGTTATATAATTATTGCTAATGCAATATTGTTTTTTTTTTCTTAAGGATTAGTGTAGAAAGGTAAAAAAGAATCTTGTCTACTAGATAAGATTTTAGTACAATTCAGTTTACATTTGACACTAAGATATAAACAAAAGAATAAAAACGATGACTTAAACACGTAATGAAAATGTAAATGTAACATTCTAACTAGGAATTTTCACCTAAATAATAGATTGTGCAATACCCTTTGTATAAAAAGATACTTTCTATCGTAAGACGGTGAAAGAATGTAGTGATCACTTTTAAATGGATGGGTAGGTGTTGAAAATGCACTCACCTGGTTTTGTTTTCTATAGAACCAATGACTGCGTTCGGTATTAATTAATTGATGTTACACTTAACATGAGTTTTAACATTGTTTTATTCGTAAAATAATTCTAGTTTTCGTAGAAACAAAGGCGAGGGACCTTCGCAACTGGTATTAAGCACTGTTGTCGACCACCACACGGCTATACTCACATTTCCAATGTCAATGTATCATTCCCCTCTGTTTCGAGCGACTACTGAACCTTTACCAGTTTAAGAAGCATTTTAAAGAACAAAAAGTTCCTAAAACTCAATCACGCAAGAAGTTAAGATACCAAAACAGTGTGCTGATTGTTTTAAATGTAATAAGAACAAGTTGAATTGTTTTTAATGATTTGGGGAATGCATTTACAGTTTCCTACGAATCTGCAGAGTTCTTATTTTCATAGAATTTCCTTTACGCAAATTCCGACAAAGATCGAACAATCTACGATCCCTATCCCAATAAATTGTGTAAACAAAATGTTTAAGTATCCATAAAACACGGGTCAAGCGATAAGATGATATAAATTAGCATCGGACAGAGAAGCAGTGGCGTATAGTTTGGGAAAGACGATAAATGTGTCTTCCTTACATATGTAAATATCAGACTATTTTTTTTTTTTTGAGTAATATTACCAATGATTAAACCAGTTCAAATTTGTATAGGAAAAATTTAATTTCTATTTCTTAAGAAGCTTCTAGAAGAGTAATTTATATTACAATATACAAAGAATTTCTTCAAAATTAATTAGTAATCCGAAATGAACTTGCATTGCTAAATTTTCAATATCTTTTTTTAATCATTATTTACTGCACGCCACTGGAATTTAGGTCAAATTAAAAGTAAGGTAAAATATGAGTTCGGGAAATAGTAGTTTTCAAACTTTTTTTCCGTAGAAATCAAAGATAAAAATTTGGTAACAAATAATTCTAGCTTAACATTTCTTCATCCCTTTGAAGTACTATTATTATAATAAGTAACATTCTTAAGTAAAGTTTTTACTAAATAGCTATAAACTGCAGCAATTTCAATACTTATTTTTCAGGTGCGCCAACTTTCAGAACTTTTTGACTATGATGTTGAAGAAAAATCCAAAACTCTAGAATTTAAAAAATTAATTACAGTCGGTAACACGGTTGACAATGGGAGCCCACGTGCTGTCGAAACGCTGCGTTCCGCATAATTAATTAATTTGTGTGAGTGGAGTTTACTGCTATACCTGTGAATTAATTACAGTTCACTCGCATTTCAGTTCAGACATGGTTTGTAACCATATTTAGCTGTAGTTGCTAATTATAGTAAATACAGTTGATGTTTTTATTTGAATCAAATAGATAACACTGAAATTTCAATACAAAATTTCAGTTTAAATTTTTTTATCCATAAAATCGATTAAATTGCTTATAATTATTGACACAGAGCACTAACCCGTAGTGCGAATAAACTAAAACCCAGCGTAGCAACGTTTGATATTTTGTCGTACTAGCAAAGGACAAAATACTAAATACTTTTTCTTATTATTGTACAACAAAAAGATTTTTTTTCTTTTAGTGGGATATGACCTACGATTTTCATAAAACAGACGAGTTACGGTTTCAGCTCTAATGGAAAGCATTAAACACATCATTAAGAATTTTTAAAGATTTCGGATTTAAGTTGTGGATGCACACCCAATAATAGGAAAGTATTGATAGAGCCATTAGATGTATAAGCGCTAAGAATTGATTACTTGCAAAAGATTAAACATTTTTGTGAGGCAAATCAACCCATTGTATATATGGATGAGACTTACATTCACACTAACACATAGGCTGAAAAGTCCCGGGCCTAACACATAGATGACGCTAGTTTTATTGCAGTCACCTTTCTCTCAGTTAGTACTTACCTTCAAAAGACAGCTGTTAAAATTTCATGATATTCTATTCATTAGATTGTGAGTTATTGTGCTAAGTGTCACGCAACTTTTATTATTTTCAAAACAATGGATCAAAAACAATTTCGTGTTTTAATTTTACACTGCTTCTTGGCTTGAAAAGTGTTATGGGGACTCCGCTCCATCAGAAACAACAATAAAACGTTGGTTTGCTGACTTCAAACGTGGTCGTAGAGACACCGATGATGCAGAACGCAGTGGACGTCTAAATGAGGCGGTAACACCAGAAAACATCAAAAAAATCCACAAAATCGTTTTGAATAATCGAAAAGTGAAATTGCGTGAGTTAGCTGACGTAAAGATATCAAAAGAACATATTGGCTTTATATTGGATGAGCATTTAACTATGAGAAAGCTCTGTTCAAACTGGGTGCCGCGTTTGCTCACTACATGAATTGAACTTCGAATTGCTCCCACATCCACCGTATTCGCCAGATTTGGCTCCCAGCGACTACTGGCTGTTCGCAAACCTCAAAGAAATGCTCGCAGGTAAGAAATTTTGCACGAATGAAGAGATTATCGCTGAAACTAAGGCAAAAGATAAATCGTTCTACAAAAGTGGTATTGAAATGTTAGAGCGGCGCTGGAATGATTGCGTTGCTCTTGATGGAGATTACGTTGATGAATAAAGCTAATTTTGAACCAAAAAAACCATGTTTTCTTTGTTAGGCCCGGGACTTTTCAGCCCATATGTTAGTCATACGTCTTCCGAGATGTGGAATGATGAAAGTACAAATGGTCTTTTCAAGTACATATCTAAAGGATCCAGATTAATAATAGTGCACCCAGGAGGCAAAATAGGCTTTATCTTAATGCCGCAAGAAGTAATTGTAAGAAAATAAAATGATTCAATTGTTAGCGTTAAAAATATTCCTTTTGACAATAGAATATTAGAGCCACAATACCAGCTAATCGAACACTGTAAGGGTCAATATATAACGTAGAAATTCGACGAAATTCTACAACGCAATCGACACACAGTTTTGAGACTTACACTGTATCATCCCAATCTAAATTCAATTGACTTGATCTGAGTTACAATCAAAAACGTCACTGCAAGAAATGTAAATTATAAGATAGAAGGTGTTTGTAAAATAGCGGAAAAATTTGTTGGTAATATTAAAGATAAATATTTAGAATCAGAAACATTAGTTGATGAAACAACAGAAGTTTAATTATTAATGTAAATAATGAAAGTGATAGTGATGACAACTTTAGTCCCAAAGAAGATTAATTTGTTTATTTAAAACTGTAATTTACAATTACAAATATTTCTAAGAAATGTGTTCTATTATACTATTAGTAATAAAGGAATAAACCATTTATAAATTAAATATTCTAGATAGGGATGCAAGCAAATGGAATTTTGATTTGCGATTTCTTAACTACCTGTTTATAGATTAAAATCTCATTATTAGAGACCGGATTATATGCAAAATGCATATATTTTATTTTATTTATTATATTTTACGTCTATATGTAGATGTATTACACTGATTAAAGTTAATTAGCTTTAATTAACTAACTTAACTTTAATTAGTGTAAGACATCTACAAATAGACGTAAAATATAACAATAAAACAAATAAAACAATCTTATGGAGCACATATCCAGTATTTGTACATCAGCGTTGAGTATGTTAGGATTCATTATACGTGTTACACGACCATTTGCTTCTATAACAGCAATTCTTCCTCTTTATTTCGCTTTTGTTCGGTCTCGACTGTAGTATGCGTCCTTGGTCTGGTCACCTATGTACATCTATCAGATACATCTTCTAGAGCAGATTCAGAGAAGATGTTTGAAGTTCTTGTACTTTAAAAAATTTAATACTTACCCGATACAAGGATTTAGCCACAGTGCTCTGCTAGAGGCATTTAATATTGAATCATTAGAACTACGTCGAAAACAGGCTGAGTGTAAATTCCTATTTACTTTACTTCATAATGGTCTTGATGTCCCTGAGTTGTTGAGTAAAATCAACTTCATTGTACCACGTTCAGGATCTAGGCAAACAAATACTTTTTACTGTTTCGCACCTAGAACAAACATCGCCATCAGGTCCCCAATACACAGATTGTGTAGCAATTTCAACTCTGTGGAGTTTGCCGAGTTGGATATACATACCTGCACTTTACCGTCCCTTTTGACGGTATGTAGACTGCGGTGCGTTACACTTAGTTGAATACTTTTTCCGTTCTCTCTTTTTTGCTAACCACTGGTAAACTACTTTTTTTTTTTTTAATTTAAATTAAAGCAACTAGTTACTAAGTTTTCTAATTTGACATACTTTAATTTTATGTTATTTATATTTGCATGTGTACATTATTTAACATTGCCTTGTAATTGGATATTTGTATCTGTTGGGCATTAAATATTATTATTATTATTATTATAAATAAAATAAAATATATCCACTTTGCATATAATCCGATCTCTTCTCATTATACATATGTCAAATTGCTTCTGTAACGTCTAATTGATTTCACAATAAATCTACACTGTTAAAAAAATACGTTAGTATATTTCACAGTCGGTAACACGGTTGACAATGGGAGCCCACGTGCTCTAGAAACGCTGCGTTCCGCATAATTAATTAATTTGTGTGAGTGGAGTTTACTGCTATACGTGAATTGTACATCCACACAGTCCTTGCAATCGTCACGTTAGTATATATTTTACTCTAATATATGATTAATTTACTGAGTGACATTTGTATAGTTTACGCCGCCCATGGTTTCTTGCAACTTGTGTAAAACCAATTGCAAAGCTTCCCACATTTAGCGAACGCTACTGGAATTTCCTACAAATTATTAGCAAGATAAAATATGAGCTTGGGAAGAAATAATTTTTATAATTGTGTAATTAAAAAATGGTTCCTTTTTACATATAATACTCTATTATGTGCATCAATAACAGGACAATTCTATTACAAGATTTAAATTTAAAACATGAGCTTACGCAAAAACGGCAAATATTAAGACACCATTGATGAATTCACATTAGTTATTACAATTCTTTTATTCACTTCTAAAATACCAATGACTTCTAATAAGCTGAAAAAAAATCCTTTAAATTGTATTAAATGAACGTCAATGGAATTTGTAAAATCGATAATACATTTGTTTTAATATCAGATTTAAATTTACAATTACAATAGAATAAATTAATTACGAGATAATATAGAGTTTTAGGTGTAATAATACTAAAATTTGTTAGCGTAATGTTAATGTGAAGTACAAGCTAGCCTAGTTTTTTTGTCAATAGAATCAAGGACAATACTCTGGGGGGTAGAAAGTAAAACAATTCGAGGTTGGTAAAGCATTGTAGTACTATTTTTAACTTCTCAAATATACATAAACAAATAGAAAGGTACATTATATACAAACCAACAAATATATACAAATCAATGTCAGTAAAACTATATTGTCATATTATTTGAATACGGGAAAATAATATTCAAAATATACAAAAATATAATGAAATATTTTCGGATATAGTTCTGGGTGTAGGGGAAATGTTTTCCCTTACAAGTTAAGTACCGTATGTTTATACATATATGTATTTACCATATATATGTATATATGAAAAACGTGAGCATTAATTTACCGACATTTTACAGAGATCTATATTTTTGAAACAAACATAAACTTCCCATCCCCTTCATTTCCATCTCTTTCTCATCCGTTAAAATCTAACAATATTGTAAAAACGCGTCCAAAATTGCACAGTTTCTTTTCTGGCGTAATCGTAATATATACAAAAAAAAACTAAATAGCAACAATTGGTATAGTTAGCAATTTAAACAATACTAAGTAAAATCTTGCATGTATGCATTATATACAGTGTGATTTAATTATTTTATACCGTTCTAATATACAACCATGGCCTATCAAGACTCACGGCTGTACCTCATAGTGTTTAATCTATAAAAATACCATTCACATTAAATTAAATGAATTTTTTTTTATATTTATTCAATACATCTAAAATCACATGTTTTTTTCTTTCTAATTAATTAGTAGAAATGAAATCAGTTACAACTTAATTAACTAAAGAGAAGAAAGCAATTTTGAAAGAAATAAGTAAACATAAATTAGAATTACCTTCAGTGATTTTAAAGCTAAAATAAAACCATTTTAAAGAAAGACAATCTTGAGTGAGATGTTTCAATCAGCATTAAATCACACGAGTTATATAATTATCTATTAATTATAGCCTGCCTTAAAATTAATGAATATTATTGCAAGGAAAAAAAAATTATTTGATGTTCAACTCCTGCTATAAACCATCTGTTTATATTTATATATCCTTCCTTAACCCTATAATGTTTATATTTTAAAATTTGAATGATGAAACAGGTCTTATACAGAATGCTCCTTTATAGTATAATATACTATTCGTACTGAAGATATTTACCAAATTCAACATTCATTAGGTTGCACTAAATTGTCAGAAAGAACTTGTACCACTATTTTGAAATAGTGAAGATCACCAGTACGAATTCATTTCTTCACATTCATTAATCTAATTTGTCTGAATGCACAAAAGAAGCATCACCTTCTAATTTTCGCAGATTACTATTTACATTCGACACCCTGTATATTCATAACCTAACAACTAAAACAAAAGAAATCATAAACTAGTAATCGTTTTGACATTAAGATTTAATACTTAACAATAAAGATAATACTGAAAATAAATTAGTATTGCACTTCTACTTCAAAAAAAATTTAAAGTCCGTAAAAATTAAACGGACAACTTGTAATTTTAATATTTAGACACAACCATTTTCTTTCCTTACATTAACGCATGTGATGTTCAAAGTATGGCACCCAATCATTTTAATAATTTTGAATTCCCTTGTATATTAAATATACACAAATGTCCCTGGATCACAAATCTCATAAAATAATTACTACCATATTTATTATTCTATTGAAGCCAGAAATATTCTACATACAGCTACACGAACACGTTGGTTGTGTATGAAAACAAGGTCAAATATAATGCAAGCTTAATCGTAAAATAATGTCGCGAAAAATAATGCGACAATATATTTATTCCCTTGTTTTAATCAGCAACAATTAGATTATAAAATAAAAGTACGCATACACTCAGTTCTGCTGAAAAATATTTTTATAAGATTACTGTGCTATATACTATCGATATGCCAGTTTAAAAGAACTGGGAGCACAATATATTGTTTAGATAATCCTTTTACCCAACATTTTCCCAAGTAAATACGCAGCGAAAAAATTGTATAATATATGTATGTATAAAGATAGCATCCCGAAAAGTCTAATCTACTAAGAATACAGCGGGAACAATCTATTAAATTAAGAAAACAAGGTTAACGCACGTTTTACATCTGAAAACTCAGAGTTAATGCTTCAGATAAGACAAAATAATATAGAAAGAACAGCTAGTAAGTTTCAAGATAATATATTAAGTGTGAATTAGCCACAAAAAAAAACGGAACTATGTACCAAAGAAAATTGGTGGGTAGCATTTTTAACTACTTTTTCCCCTTTTTAAATGACTATGTAGTACATGATATGCCCGATTATCTCATATAAGGTTTTCGTGCATTCAAACATAAAACAATTGTTGTGCTATTATATAAGATGTAAAATGGAATAATTACTTATGCTCCTTTAAGTCGCAACTGCATCTTTCATCGGCCTTTTCCACCTTGCTATTTGTATTATCAATCTTACCACTAGTAGATGGATGTTTTTTATTTTTATTATCCGCTTTAGCAGCGACATCTTGCTTTTGCTGCTGTACTTGTTGAGGTTGCTGCTCTTTTAGTTTGGTGTCATCGATTATTTTAGCATCTAAACTAGTTTTATCACATTTTTCAGTTTTATTGTTAGGCTTCTTCTCTTGTCCATTGGTCGGTGAATCCTTCTCCTCAGCAATTCTAGGTAACAACTCTCCTGGACCAGACAAGGTTAAAGACAAACGGTTTTCATTAGTATTCGTTGTATTGCTAGCAGTGGTCGTGTCTGCCGATTGCAAAATGTTCTCTTGATGCTCGTTTTCCTTCTCACGTTCCTTCTCATGCTGCGAAACAGGTCTCCAAACAGCGCTGGTCCCTGCTCTTGCCTGATGCGCTTTTACAACCTGATTGTTACCTGAAGAACATAACGGCGATATATGAGAACATTTAGCTTCAGCGCTTCTAGGATGTAAACGATCAGGAGACAAGGCTCGTCTGAGAAGAGGTGAACCTGGTTCCGTACTTTTCGGACGCACAAAACCCTTTTTTGCCTGACTACAACTTGAAGTCACGGGAGCTGTACCAGCGCTGGGACTATACGACTGCGTAGTATTGGAACTTCCAGGCTGGTGTCCAACGGGAAACGCAAGAGGACTTGGAGATCTTGTGGGAGACGCTGGTAAAGGAGATGGGGAAGGTGTTCGTGCTAAAGGAGACAGAGGAATATGACCAACGGACTTCCTCCTATTAGTAACATTCGTGGGACACGAAGGACTTGCCGCATGCAAGGATTTACTACAAGTATTTGAATGTAATTTATGTTTTAAACCGTGAAGAGTGGAAGGTCTTTGATAATGCTGTTTACTATTGCGATTACTAGTTGCTGGCGTCGGACTGGGAGATGTAGATGGCGTTTGGGAGGAGGAGCTACTCGAATGTTGGTTGAAAGAATCTGAAGGAGATAAACTCGCTCGATTAGACGCGGAGGATCTAACTGTGGAAGGAGTGGTCTCCTGGGTCCTTGGAAATGTCGAGAAACTCCTGCTAGGCGTAACGGAAAGTGGGGATTGGATACCTGCTGCCATCTTGGAACAAAATAAGATATAACTCCGCTAAATCTAAATGTAAAATTAAAATACCTGTTGCATTTCAGCGCTAGCACGCTTAGTACTGATCTTTCGGAACAAAGACGTTTTCCTTCGTTTATCATTGCTCTTTTGCTTCCGTTGGCGATTCAAACTACGCCTTGCAAGCTTGCTTTGACCTGGCTCCCTCTTACGGCCGCCGCTTTGAATAGACGTTTGATCCAAGGGCGTTGCTCGTAAACTTACATGTTCTGCTCCACCTAGAAGTAACTGTAGCACTTGGGTATGATATAATCCCTGTACAGCTTCTCCATTTACATGAGTTATCAAATCCGCTGGTCTTAGACCAGCTTCAAAAGCAGGGCTACCTTCATCCACAGCCTGTTAAAGAAATGCGCAAGAAAAAACTCAAGATCACTTCAGTTTTAAAAGAGAATAAATTACCATTACTAAGTGATGCATTGTATAGAAGTCAGTATCACCATAATAAACCCGTATTGTATGAACAGTGAATCCAAAGCCCTTAGGACCTCGCCTAATGATTACAGGGGGCTTCAAATTCGTTACAAGAGGTGATAGTTCGCGACATGGTGACGTATCCCTTGAACTAGCTGTACTGGATCCACCACCACCGCCTGGGGAGTGAATACCAATAGAAGCGGTTTGAAATTCATCTATAAGATACGGTTAAATTATTTATAAGCAAAAATAACATTGAAATCACTATGCTAACAAACCTATTATCTATAAAGAACATACCTCCAGAGGGTATTATCAATGATAATCCAGAAGCAGAAGCGCTCTTAACAACAGCCCTAGATTTAGTTTTACTAGTAGGCGTGGCACAGAACGGACCTTTAGGACACAATTCACGGATGTTCTCACTAGATTCTCCGATATTTCTATAAAAACAAAGACTGATGAGAAGCTACAATACGAACAACAGTAACGTCAGCTAAAACCTACCTACTCTGCTCATCTTCGACGGATATAGAAAATTTAGGTAGCATATCACGAGCGTGACCAGTTTTACGTCGTCTTTGTATTTGAGGCGACACATCATCGCTATCCGTCTGAGAAGATTCCGGCGTACTAACGGTTTTACTCAACGAAAAAGCAATCTGAAAGTATTGAGTTGGTGAGAAATCGCTTCCAGTGATGAGATTCGAACTGTTAGGATCGCAGTTTAAGCGTTGCTAAATGTTAACTAAGGATTAGGGATACATAGGGAGATAACAAAAACACTAAAACGAAGCAATAAACTCCCTATATACACTACCGTTCATAAGTTTGTCTTCGTATGCTAGAATAGGCATTTTACATGAAGCAACTGTTTCAAATAGAGAAATTGCCCAACAATTAAGTATTTCTGAATGCTGTACGAGTAGGACAACTAAAAGAAAGGAAGAGACCAGTAAGCTTCACAGCGGAAAGCGAAGTGGAAGTCATAGGAAACCAATACATCGAATGATTTCGCCCTAAGTTAAGTTCTATACACAAATGGAAAAGACTAAATTAGACAAAAGCTCACGCAAATTGGAATGTAAACATGGAGGAGGAAATATTATTGTATGAGATTACTTTAAGGTACAGGCGAAAAGATTGGAAAATTATTAAGAATCCCAGAAATTGGATGTGAATTAATTGACCCGAAATACACTAGGGTAACAGAATAAAATAGACACCAGGTAAAGCGGTATAAATATGTAAACAGCTAAATTCTAAGAACGAATAAAGAACTTTCTCTTGTCATTAGGGTAGGGGTAGATGTATCGGAAGGAATTCGTCATAGTTTAGTATCGTTACAACTATGCCTCGCTTACAAAGTTCGAGTGATATTAGCGACTTCACCCGGGGTCGCATCGTTGGCCAGAGTGAACGCGGCGCTTCGCAACGTGAAATAAGAAACTTTTTAAATATTCCGTTGTCCACAATTAACCGTGTGATTACACAATTTAAACGCAAGAAAAAAACAGCAGTGGAGCCGAGACCAGGTCGTGCCGGACCTTCTGAAAGAAGTAAAAGGGTGCTTGTGCGCGAAGTATTAACAGAAGCGCGAAAAGGTACAGCAGAGCTTACGGCAACTTCACAGAAAAGTCAGCGCACCGTTCTGCGATACCTCCACAGTGTGGGGATGTATAAAAGGGTGGCAAAGAAAAAACCTCTCCTTACGGCGTTTCAAAAACGGCAGCGAATAGCTTGGGCAATCGAAATGCGAACGAAGCCCGAAGAGTTTTGGCGGTCTGTCATTTTTTCAGACGAAAGCAGATACTGCCAATTCAGTGATAGAGGTCGTACGTGGGTATGGAGAGGTTCGTCACAGCAACTGGACGACAAATTTTTGCATCAGACGGTGAAATACAGCGGTGTGAACATCATGGTGTGCGGCGCGATATGGTATGGTGGAAGATCGCAATTAGTAATCTGCGACGGAAATATAAATGGGGCAAAATATATCCAAATATTAACAGAAGGACTACTACTGATATTCCACAATGCCATCTTATCTAAAGAAGACGCCACTTTTATGGAGGATGGAGCACCCTGCCACAAAGCAAGAACAACAACCACATGGAAAGAGGAACAGGGGATTCGGATTTTACCATGGTCAGGCCAATCACCAGACATGAATCCGATAGAGAATGTTTGGCACATAACTCGTGGCAGCTGTTACAGAAGAGTGGTAAAATATTCCAGAAGACACCATTAATCATTTGATAGATTCTATGCCACGACGACTCGCATAATAAATATTAGTCTAATTTAAAAATTTTAAAATATTTTGTATATATAACGAGAATAGAATCTTTCTTTTAATTAGTAGGTGTCTATTTTATTCTGTCACCCTAGTGTATACAGTAAAGGTGGTTAAAGCTCATTTTCAATAGAAATCATCTGAAGGAGTCTTATCCTTAAAGGAGTGGTCGTCACAAAGCCCTGGTTGCAACTCCATTGAATTCTTTTGTGGGATCACGTGGATCGTGAGGTCGAGAATAAATCTTATTAGAAACAATTAGTTCTAAGGATGCCGCGTATCTGTCAGGCAATTAAAAACATTTTAAGTTAACCAATAAAGTTTCTTTAATCATCAAACTTATGAACGGTAATGTAAGTGTATAATAAAGTACCTTTTTATGTTCAATAGGAACTATGTCACTATAGTCCTTATCAATTATGTTAGTTCGTAACCTAACCTTTAAGTCAGGATTTTCTGGTGTATCTGGCGTGGTCGTAACTGAAGTTGTAATTCGGATAGAATCAGCACTAGTGTCCTGATCCGTCGTAGAGGTCAACCGAGAACTGTGTACCTTTTTATACTGAGGGGAACAAGATGAAAACAGTCCGAAAACCGGTGAATCGTCAGTATCATCTGTATCATCCTCGAGATCGTGGTTATAACGATCGATTCTACTATCAAAATAACTAGTATCCTCGTCATTATCTAACCGAGGTACGAATTCAGCTTTCTGCCGAAGGAGGGAGTTCCAATCCAGACCGTTGAAGTACACATGCTCCTTCACCTCTTGAGCTCCACCTGTCCCTAATCGATCTCGAGGTGTGTGGTTTAATAGAGCAGTAATGAGATCCTTCGCTTCATCTTGCACCGTCCAATCTTCAGAATCAGGCCATTCTATATCATCTATATTTATAGAAAAATATAAACTGAATAAGATTTTACAAGGAATAAAATGTAAGCATATACCATTAACTGTGTGTGCGAATAATTCTTCAGGTGTTTCCCCGAAAAAAGGCACACAACCGATTAAAAATTCGTATAAAATTATCCCCATCGACCACCAGTCTACAGGTTTGCCATAGCCCTGACGTAAGATCACTTCTGGCGCGATATATTCTGGTGTTCCAAATACTTGTTTGTCGGAAAACTGTCTCGTTTCACAATCTATGTATCCTTCGTACAAATTGGTAGCAACTGAAAGTAATTTAAAAATTAACGCGAAGGAATTTTAGTTAATCGGAATCAATTACGCGACATTAATCCCATCTTGCTCAGTCCAAAGTCGGTGAGTTTGATGTGACCCAGCGCAGTTATAAGTAAGCTAAAAATGAGTTCCTTTGTAATATTTTTCGGTAATAAATTTATGAAAGACGACTTACTTATCTGGTTTTAGATCTCTATGTACAATACCGTATCTGTGTAAATATTCTACAGCTAAAACGGTCTCCGCAAAGTAAAATCTCGACATATCCGGCGGTAATGGTCCGATATTCTTCAATAAATTAGCACAGTCCCCACCTTCAACGTATTCCATCACCAAGCATAAATGCTTCTTCGTTTCAAAACTGCAATACATGCTAACAACAAATGGGTTATCAGCAAAACTCAAAATATCTCTCTCAGCAAAAACCTGCTCAACCTGATTCCTCAACATTAGATTATTCTTGTTGATCTTTTTCATAGCGAAACGCTGCCTACTTTGTTTATGTTTAACCAAATAAACAGCCCCATAGGCACCGTTGGATATATGTTTGACGATGTCGAAATCTTGTTCGCCAGGATTCGTCGAACCCCATTTCTTGCAGTTTGGCGTCGATTGTACCGGCGGAAGGCAGACCGAAGAACGATTAGATTGATTATTGGACGGCCAATTCGAATCACGCAATTCTTGCTGTAATTCGGCTATCGGATCACGATTTAAGCCGAGTTTCTGTATGATATATTGAGAGATATCGGCTTTGATACCTTGAAGGTCTTTCGCTTGACCTTCGGCGGCTTCTAAGAAATGGTAAAATTCCTCAGGGTCGAATTCTAAACATTCCAGTAATCTGGCAGGGCGCGATATTATTAAAAGCAATTTCTTTATGATTCCAGTAACTTGCGCCGCAGCTTCTTCAGATTTATCTTTCGTCTGGAATTGAGATGATTCGAATCGTTTGAATACAATTAAAATTATGACTTAATTAATTAGATTAACATATTAGTTTTTTAGTGTAAAAAAATTGTTTTAATCGTACGAGGCAATAATAATAATTGTCTAACAGAACACAATACATAGAATATTTTAGCTTGGAGTACGGAAGAAGAGATTTTCAAGCCGTCAGTAAACGCACATTTCAATACCTCCAAACTGTCTAGCCGAAGGACCATACTGATTACTCCAGTAGGTTCCAAGAGCCAAAGCCGTTTTAATTTCCCTGGAATTATCTATACTATAGATAAGTGCAGGAAAATTTAAATTGCAGATTCTATAGAATACACAATCGTTTATAAAACTCAACACAAGTAATATTAATATCGTAAATAGACAATAAGAGCATTCCAGTTTTCAGTTTCATCATTTTTTTGAATTCCCTAGTTCGAGACCGTCCCTGGAATTGGCAACAATGGTGGTTATAGGCGCTATCTAACATATACATCGCAAAGTTTGACATTATTTGACTGTATACACATACTCAGAACGTTTTGTCATACGGATGCTATTGGTATTGTTTAGTGACTTGACAATTTTACCTCACTGAGGTCACAAAGTCGTCCAAAATCGATTTTTGTGTCAGAAAAGATCGATGCTGTGCACGAAATGCTAAAGCAAAATCGTCATGTGACGTACCATAAGATTGCATTTACACTTACTCGTGAAAAAAACTTGCGCCGGGTTGGATTTCGCATAATTTGACAATCGTTCAAAAAAACGCTCGCGTCGATTGGTGCAAAGGAATGCTTTAAAAATACATTTACACAAGCTCCGAATCTTGGATGTATGCATATGAGTCCGAAAGTAAACAGCAATCGATTGTATGGATCTTCCAAGATACCCAAACCTAACACGGTGGCCTATTTTTCTTTTAGATAAAAGGGCATGTGGCTACAGTGCCACTAGAGAATCGAACGGTCAATTGTGAACCATGACAACGCGAGCTCTCACACATCGATCCAAACAACTCAAAACATCGAATTAACGAGTGATCTGCCATACAGTCCTGATTTGACACCCAATGATTTTCAGCACTAGAGAAAGCTGTTGATGCGTTCAAAATGTTATGTTTTGGAGATACCTCAATCCAAACGGAAAAAGTATTATGAAAATTGATGATCGCGAAGAATATTTTAAAAAACAATAAAACCATTGTCAATGACAAATATTTATTTTTATTTATTATTCCGCATGCATAAATAACAAGCATTGTACACTAAAGACATTAACATGAATACAACTTAACGGTTATTTTCACAACAAGCATTCTCATAAATTTGATTGCATGTGCACTAGTTTGCATCTATTTACAAATAGATGGGTATCACATTCACACAATACCGAGTTATCGACATGATACGGTTATCAAAACAGGAAATTAACCAAAGTATATCTGTACCCAGTTAAAAATATTTACAAATATATCTTTTGGTTATCAAGTTCCCTTCATGATGCTCATTCTTCATTTTTATGTCTTCTAGTACATGTGATTGAATGTTACATTTTAAAAGAGTCATCAGTTGCATAATTAGCAAAGGTAAATGAAAACAAATTTTGTGGCAACTTTTCTTTGGTAAGTGATTCAGCGTATCCCTGTGCATAACAGCCGATCACACCATTCATGTAAGATTTTATAATTACCTAAAAAAGCGACTTATTTATAATATTAATAGGGAACTACTATTTTAGAAACAGAGGGCCCAGCACTAAATATTCCCCTGTTAGTTCTGCGCAATAATTTATCAGACACTTATAAAATACCAACGTTCAAAATAAATTTTTCATTTTATTTAACTTTGGTTTAGCAAATAATTTCTCACCTCCATAATAAGCCGTTCCAAATTCTCAGACATTTCATAAAAGTACGGTGATGTAATCAATTTATTTTGTGATTTGCTCAAACAATCCCTAGCCATTTCCAAGACCTGATGATGAACGAATCTAAGTATTGGTAAAAAATCACAGTTTTCATCAGCTTCTAAGGTTTTATTTTCATTAACGAATTGCGTTAAACGTTCCTCCATCTGCTGGGTAGCTTTCGGAAATCTCTCCTTGTACAAGACGTTCATCATTGATATTTCGTTATCGATGACTGGTGAGCGACTTGGACTGCTATAATTATATAAAAAAGGAAGCGACTTGAGATAGCCTGCGAGAATGATAGAGAAGTTTGGTGTTGTACCTGAGACTTCTAGATCTTGGTCTATGTAATGGTGACCTATTCGTAGCAGTTGATTCATCGTAATTGATTGCTGATAGAGACGCGTTACTTTCATTGCTTGAGAAATGGTGTGTTAATATTCTCATATCGTCGGATGTTGGAATATGAGGTAGCTGGTGTAGTTTTTCATGGCTCGAACATTTTGACTGAGGAAAAAGCAGTTGACAGCCAAGATACGTGCATGGTTGTTTAACCTCACACTGCGCGTTGCGTTAAATATAATTCATATTTTCAACAACGATATGCAATTTTAATTAATCTTACACCACATTTTCAACAAGTTTAATGCGTTGTTTTATGTTTTAGTCTGTCAATGTAGATGCCTCAGAAAAAGTGAAGAACATTTCTTACTCAAAAATAACTAGTTTATCGCTCAATTATCAGATAGTGACAGTGTTACGAGTTGAACGTGAACGTGGCTAATTTTTGCTAAGTAATTTAGAAAAGTTCTCTGTAATTGTTGCTTTTCATCAAGAAGGTTATTCAATGGGTCAAATTTCCGAAAAGCTACATATTAATAAATCGACTATTAGTATTATCATTCGAAGACCTCAACGCACAAGCAGTTTAAGAGATCGAGCACGTTCAGATCGTAAGAGATCGGAAGAGAACTTACACTTACAATGAGCGTATAAAATTGCTGAGCAAACGAAATAGGAATCGCCGCCGAAATAAAATCTACTTGAAAATACTTGGGACGGGGAAACAAGCATAAACGGCTAGTGGGCAAAAACACATAGAAATTAGGCAGTGGATGATTGGAAAAGGGTGCTATGAACTGATGAGTCAAAGCTTGAGGTGTTAGGACAATCAAGGCGGGCTTTTGTAAGAAGAGCGAAAGGCCAAAGAATATTGCAGGATTGTATAGTGTCAACTGCTAAGCAAGGAAGAAGTTTTGTGCTTGTTTGGGAGACTTGAAGCGAAACGAAGGTATTTTACGAAAAGAGGGTTATTTAGAAATACTGCAAGAAAATGCAATACCATCGAGTCAACGTCTAATCGGCGAAAATTTTGTATTCATGCAGGACAACGACCCCAAACACTTAGCAGTGATATGTAAAAGTTTCTTAAATGAAGACAAAGATAATCACATGTTTTCAAATCTTTAGAAATGAATACCGTCCAGATTAGTCCTCTTGTTTGGTTTTAGAATCTTATTCTTGAAAGAAATACAAGATGAGCGAAATTTTTGTCTTCATGCAGGACAACGACCCCAAGCAGTGATATGTAAACATTTCTTAAATGAGGAACAAGATAATGGCACTTTACAAATAATTATATGGCCGCCGCAAAGCCCCGTGCTAAATTCTAATTCGGTTATTGAGCGAGTATCCGTTTGGTCTTCCCAAATGATATTTTCATTCACCAGTTCCAAGCGACCATCATCTGAGTGGTCCACTCAGAAAGCATGTTGGCTGCAAATATTTCGAGGGTGATAACGATGTTCAATGAGAATTCACAGGTATAGCAGTAAACTCCACTCACACAAATTAATTAATTATGCGGAACGCAGCGTTTCGAGAGCACGTGGGCTCCCATTGTCAACCGTGTTACCGACTGAAGTATATTCTCCGAAGAATTTTAAGGATAAGCTGGTGAAGAAGGTCATTAATGAAAATAATAAGTAGGAGAGGTCCAAAAACAGAGCCCTGTGGCGCCCCGAACACCACAGTATTTAACGTAATTTGTCGGTAACACGGTTGACAATGGGAGCCCACGTGCTCTCGAAACGCTGCGTTCCGCATAATTAATTAATTTGTATGAGTGGAATTTACTGCTATACCTGTGAATTGTACATCCACACAGTCCTTGCAATCGTCATATGTTCAATGAGAGATACGCACGTAGTTCAGACGGGAACCCAAACATTTTTATGATAAAGTGATAGAATAAGTGTATATCGTAAATAGAGTTGAAAAATAAAACTTGTTTTTGGTTAAATATTTCTCTATTATTTCTATAATCGAATAATTTTTAATATATCACTAAGAAATTGCGCAGTGAAAGGTTAATAATCCACTCACCGACATGTTAGAACTTCCCGGAGTAGTGCCGTACCCGGAAGATGGTAAAGAAGCAACTGACCAACGTCTACCATCACCCCTATATCCAACAGCAATTCTAAAAATTAGCGAAAAAATTAAAATGAAAATCATCCAAACGAGAGTTTACCTTTTGATAGGGGCAAAGAAATTGGGAAAGCCGGAATGGGTACGGGGACTATCTATTGGGCTACCACATATTGGGGAGTGAGATCTAGGTAAGGTAGGAGAAGTATTAGCAACAAAACTTAACCGGTGGACAGCCGCTGGTCTGCTATTTCTACGTCCAAGCCATCCATCTTTCTGGAAAGGAGAAAAGAAAGTATATATTAATTTGTCTTGCTTACAAGGTTTTCTTCAAAGTATTCGCATTAGTAGTTAATAATTAAATACTAATACCAATAACTTTTAAAATGCCAATACCATGTTAGCTGATAAAGACGGTGCAGATTTTCCAAGCGTTGACCCACGAAACCGAACCAAGTTTGATAACGCAGAGGATTGGGTATCTGAAATTTTTCGATAATTTAGCGCTATCAGGTCAAATATTTTTCTTCGTATATCGTTACATGATGGTATTGTTTATTGATAGGTTTACAATTGTTATCAATCAAATAGGGGATCGTTAAATATTTGTTTGCTCTATTAGCATTATCTTCGATTATATACACAGCGTTAATATTCGGATTACTTCCATTGTTGTAATTTACGACTAATGCAATGTGTAATGTGAAAAGGCAAATGAGTCATTCCACTTATGAATGAGGAACAAGAGTAATTTCTTAAACAGAGTGTAATTGTTTACCTGAGGAGAGACAACAAAACCTAATTCATTTAAAAGTCATTAGCCAAATGAAAAGAGAATGTTCCCTCCCAAAGCGAGTATGATTTGAATTAAAATACAAATACCATTTTATTCGATTTTGTTTCCACATAGGGATGAAATTGCATGACCCAGATGTGTCCCAATTAAACTAAATTGGATTGGGAGTAATACCAGAATCTCATTGATTGGTATTACCACATTTTTTAACAAAAAAATTATATTCTATAAAGAATAAAATAACATTTTGCAGGTTTCAAGCAAGAGATTTTTATTAAGGGTAAAAAAATTGAATTGATAAAGCAGATGTCATACGTTGTTTGTAATGTAAATAATAATAATATAACCGTTAAGTTTATGAGGTGCAATTATAATGTAACATACTGATGATGTTTTGGTTGGGTTAATCATTGAAAAAACCCACTTTCTAAGTCCACCAAAATGTAACAAAGGAAACACGCTGATGTTTTTGGAAGGTGTTCATGTGCGTTCCAAAACGGGAAGATGTGTTATCTATTCGATATTTTAACGAAATTAGATGCTAATCGCATTGTATACATGTACGATCTCAATGATTTCCTAAACGGTTCGAATGTAATTAACGTATAAAGTAGATACCTGGAACGTGAATCGGTTTCGTGGCTGATGCTGTAGCTGTACATTTTGGACGTTGGAGTAGCGTTGCTTGGGGTTCATCGAATAACAAAACCCTTGCAGAGTTTGATCTACCTCTATGTTTAACCCCGTTGTCGTCCTCCATATATATATAAGTATCATAACCCACTCTAACTGCCGTCTACGTGAAACAGCATTCGTTACGATTTTTTTTTTAATGCGATTCGTAAACCGTGCACGGTCCGCTTTTAGGTGATTAAATAATTTCTATCGTTTTTCGTAGTTCTAATATCCATAATTGCATATTTACTTCAGCATTTTACCGATGAAAATAAAAATACTTCGACGTAACCCGACAGTACACTACAAACAGCTGCGATTGACGCTGGCGCACGCGCACACACAACTAGGCATGCTCGGTAAATAAAATTTGTGTTCATTGATATTGCAAAATGCAAAGACTAGCCGCTAGCCCTGACATCCTTTGCACCACTACGAATGCGAACTAAAATGTGTACTTATAGCGACGGCCACATAACCGGGCATAGTGAATATATATTTTCTGCTTCATTTATTGTTCCTTTTCGGGGGGGATATTTTACTTTACTTTTACTTCGTCATTGCAATGTTATAAAAGAACGATGATGACTAATGTTTTAAGACTCCAGCGCCGTTTTCGTATTTGTATACACAAATAAATCTATTTTTTACCGGTTTTGTGAGACATTTTAAACCCACACTTTACAGTAGATATTTTTGATTTTTTTTTTAACATTAATCAAATTTATAATGATATCCCAACAATTCAATTAAACCTTTTTCATTTAGACGTTTTAAACAAAAATAAATAAATAAAAAAAAATAATAACAATCACCATTTTTTATTGTCCAACAGCACCAATTACAAGACAAATTTATAAAGATTATTGTTTAAAATTCTCACAAGACTCACAAAAATGGGTCACGATCCATTTATACGTGTTCTTCATCCATCATGTGGCTAATAGGTGTCTTAAGCAAGGTGTATTACCTCCAAGATACTTTGAAAAATATTAAAGAATCTAATATGACGAGTAGATACCGCAAAATTTATTCACTCCAAAAGAGCTGGTGATCTTGCAGAGCAACTCCACACTATGGTGCTCACGACACTCAGAAAGGTACAAGAAATTGTGTTTCGAAAGTAGGCTATGAGCTATAACATTCAGTGCATCTATGAAATTTTGGATAATCAACGAGATTTTAGAATTATTAGAACAAAGACGTAAAAAGAAGTATGACACCATCGAGTATAACAGATTAAACCAAATCATCAAGAGAAAGATCAAAGAAGCTAAGGAGGTAGATATTAATGAAAATTTTAAGATACACCGAAAACTTAAGGCATTTATCCAGACTAGCCTACACCGAAGGTATACGGTAATAAATACAGCTGAATTGAAGGATATATGGAAAACATATATTGAAAAATAGTTCTACGACACAAGACTTGAACTACCTGAAGTAGTTGATGATATGGGGCCATATATTCTCATTGATGCAGTCACAGAAGCAATAAAATCTATGAAAGAAGGAAGATCGCCAAAGTTCTTAAAACTTTTGGATGATGACAGCATAAGATTCAATAGAATATATACATCCGGATAGATTCCGCATGATTGACTTAGATCAGGATTTATCACCTTGCTGAAAGGAACCAGGAGCAAAACAATGTGATTAATCTGGTAGTTGTAGTGTATGACAAAGAAATATTGTGGACTCAGTGTGAGTTCATATCAAACACATCTGCATACCATCAGGCCAGGACAAACTTTAGAAAGAAACACAAATTGAAATTTTACAAGGACGTACACAACAAATTAAAATGCCAAAAGGTGGCAAGTCAACAAAAAGGTTTTTCCATTTTGACTAATAAAGATGACGGGGAATTTAAATCTTGTGCTCTTATATTTTCACCAACACCTCGTTGATTATTATCTCGTTGATTTTTATTTTTACAGGTTTCTAATAATTTTTCAGCTTGTCAATCAACCCCTGCATGAGTTTGTTGCGTTTTTTACAAATAATACAACGTACCTTTGAAACCTTACTATAAATGGAAGCGAATAAAATGCAAACTTTAAATACGTTGAATTAACGTCGCAAATTGGAATGTGCAGTTTTTATTGTTACGGTCGAAATTTGCCTAATTCATAAGGAAATAATAAAATAATAATAAATAATTGATTACATTTTATTAACACAAAAATATATAATATACATTCATCATCTATACCACCAGAAAATTTACTATACCTAACTAAATCTTATCTTTTACCTCCTACAAAACCTTAATAACACTCATTATAGAGTATAATTCTTATAATCGTGTAAACAATTGAGGAACGTATTTTCAACAGTAGAAGGTCCATCTGTTAGGAAAAGAATTTGAATTATTACACACGAATCTTATATCTAGAAAGCCTCTTACCTACTGGATACCACTTTTCAATATTTTCTCCAAGTTCTCTACGTGCAGAAGCTACGGCATTCCTTATTGCAAACGGTATACAACACGTTAAACAAAGTGGAGGCTCGGCAGTGGCTAATGAGGAAGATCTTTGATTATTTGAACCTTTTTGTGACTGGAATCCTTACCTTTAGAATTCAAAACACCCAAAGGGTTAGGATTGTTTTTAGGAAACTGTACGCGAAAATCTATTGGAATATCTTTAATTCCAGGTGGTTTATAGGTCCAAGTTCTATTTGTTACTATTTGACCTTCATTGTCTATAATGATTTCTTCTGTTGTCCAAAGGCCTTGGCCCATAATAAAAGCTCCTTCAACTTGGCCAATGTCTACTAATGGACTCATACTTTCGCCAGTATCTTCCATCAAATCGACCCTAGTTAATTGGTATAACCCAGTTAAAATATCGACTTCAACCTCAGTAGCAACCACTGCGTATATTGTATATTCATCCACTTCTTTAGGATCAAATCTAAGTCAGATAGAATTGATTAAATTTATAACAATTTCGACTAAGATGGATCAGATATCATACTTATAACTTGAGTTCAAATTGATCCCTTCCTTATGACATTCCTGTACAACCTGCAACCAGGTTGGATCAACCAGTTTAGCTTTGACTGGCATCATTCTCTTGTTCAATATATCGGCTGCTTTTAGTAATGCCTGTTTTAAAAATGATGCGAGTTAAGTAGTCATGGTGAAAAGTATAGACTTACAAAGCAAACACTTTCACTTGTAACACTTCCACCGGTTGGTAATGTATTGGGAGATATTAAATTATTACTTGGTTTGACGTTAACCTTGTCTAGAGGTATCCCAAAGACATGCGCACAAACTTGCGCAACCTAAAAGAATTGGAGGTGAATCTAGTTTATTTTATGATAATTTATACTTTGGTGTTAATTCCTTGACCCATTTCAACTCCTCCATGAGATATAGAAACTGTACCATCGATTTGGTAGATTGAAACTAAGACGTAATAATTTCCAAATGGTGTGAAGGGGTAAGCCATTGGAACAACAGCTATCCCCTTCTTCCTCCAACGATTTTCCTAAATTAGTAAAAGTAAAAGGATTTGCAAATCATAAGATCGATAAGATATAACATTATACCGTATTAAAGGTCTGTATTTCCATCTTCCGTCCATTTACATCAGCCCACTTGATCATATCATCGCAAAATTTAATCAGTTTTGGATGCTGGTTGACATCCATGTTAGAAGTACGTAACTTCATACCATCGATGTTTGTAATATAAGAAGCGTGTTCGAAAATGGTTTCTATAAGTCCTAAACCCTCTGTAGTACCTACACCGATTAATGTCATTTAAATGAGTTATGGTGGATTGTCGTTGTTTAATTACCTGGAGCTCTGCACCAAGTGTTAGTGTGCATATCGGTTTTTACACTGAATGGTGTTACCTTAAAGGTATCTACTAGGTAGCCACTTCTCACTAATTCTACGATTTCGTTTAACATATCCTCGTTACCTCCCATTGTACCATAGTCTGAATACAACGTTATCATTAAATACTGTACAATTCCATTGTCATCTACAGCTATTTCATAATCAGCTGCCAAAGGACATCGTTTCCCTATGATCTTCATATTCGTGGAAAATGGTAACCAAAGCTTAACTGGTTTTTGTGTTTTGTAGGCCGCCAAAGCTGCTGCACAATTGACTATATTACCTCTAGTGATCTTAGCACCATAAGCTCCACCTAGTCTTCTTATCGCGATATTAATCCTGAAAAGGACAAAATCATATTTGTCAGAGAAGACTATATTATTCCTTAATACTTGTTAGCATCCATATTAAGGTTTGCTGCAATTGCTGCTTGTGTCAAATCCATCCATTGGGCTCCTGGGAATACATCTAATCCATCTTCAGTCGGAACTACTGAACAGCACAGGGTCTCCATGTGATAGTGATATTGCATGCCGCTTTGATAACTTCCTTTTATCACATGTTTAACATCAGTCCCTAATATGAAAAAAAAACTCTCGAAAGAATTTCATAAACAATCTAATCTAGGTTACCTTTTCTAGTTGGTTCAAGTACTTTCCCAATAGTTAATCTAGATTGATCATTTTTCTTTAAAACCTCTCTTATTGTATATAAAGGTTCTGTACCGCTTGGTGTATAAGATATCTTAATTAACTCAGCTGCTTTTTCAGCAAGCGCTTGACTTTCTGCTATAATAATTCCAACAGGTTGATTGTAATATTTTACGGTTCCATCGCAGAATAACTCCTCTACTACAGGTAAAAACCCAGAAAATGCATTCTTACCAGGAATATCACTTTTATCAAAAAATGCCACAACCCCGGGAAGTTTCTAAATACACATTTAATATCAATAACTGTCCAATTACCTATTAGAAACCTACCAAAGCCTCCTCTTTATCAATAGAAGTTATACTTGAATATGCTTTAGCCTTGGCTAATACTAGAGCACCATAAAGTTGGTCAGGTCTATCAGGCATGTCCATAATGTATTCAGCACGACCTGAAATTGAAAAATATAATTTGCTGCGATGAATTTTCTGAATGACATACCGGAGACTTGAGCATACGCTTCTAATTTAGGAATTGGCTGCGTTAACGGATATAAAGATTGATTTGTGTCGAAATCCTGAGTTCCTTTAGAAATTGGTCTAGTTAATTTCTGCCCTCCTGATCTATTTCGAGGATTTATCTGGTCATCTTTGGATATGCTCAATATATACTAGTAAATATGAAAAAAAAAAATAAAAGGGAAAAAATAATTCCCAGTGGAAAATTACCTTGAAAAACAATGAGATTGCCAGCTTTTTCCGGAATGTTGGACTTGGATCTGGTAAAACATGATCAGGATTCAATTCACTATCCAAAGTTTTTAAAGCTTCTTGTAGAATCGCGTTGTCGAAGATATTTTTGTCTTTGAGGTAATTTTCGGTTTTGGAAGCATGTATGAAACTTGGATTAATACAACCATAGACTATTCGAGCAGACGTAACCTTTTCATCGTCACCAAATTGCAGAAGAAAACCGGCATTAACTAATGCATGAGCATTTTGGGCTCTTGGCATAATCTAGATATGAAAGAAATTGTTAGAGATAGGAAATTTTAACAAAACCCTTGTAAACCTTGTAACTTTCGTATTTATATTTGTCATCTAGAGGCTTCAAACTAATCTTTGTCATGACTTTTTGATACATATCCGTGTTGACGTAGTCAGCCACCGACAATGTGGCTTCTTTCATTTGGCTATCAACTAAAATTAATTAAGCATGGCGTGATATGCTTGTAGATTGAAAATTAAATTACCTATAGTTATAACAGCTCCAACTGTTTCTAAAATTAGAAATACATCTGATGGAAATTCGTGGTGTTCATGTTTTGTTGATAAATTCCCAGCTAAACTTCCAATCTGTAATTTTAAATTATTACAAGAAAATATAGTGATTTATTATGAATTATGGCATACATTTCGCACAGGAACTGTTGCAATTAGATCAATATGATCAGCCATCTTAGTTAGATAAGAAAATGATTTATTTTCACCTCCAATTTTATAGAATAATTCCATTACTTCAGTTAGAGACATATTAGCACCTAATTCTAATTTATCATTGGTTAATGTATGCGTTAAAAGTTCCTCAATACTAGTTATATCTATATAAAGATCCTTGTCAGGTGGATCTGGGTAAACACCTGCAAAATATATAGGTGGTCATTTATTTTAATTCGTAATATGCTATAAAACCTTTAGCTGTATTGCCAGAAACAAGCATATATGTGGAACTGGGATACATCTTAAATAATTGGGTAATTTCGCTGATTTTATAAACTTTATACCATTTTCCTGCACCATAATCTAAGCAAAATGAAATGTTTTCGCCTATTTGGCAGCCATTTTGGCATTCATTTTTGCAATCTTCTTTTAATTTACAGGGGATGGTGTCCTCAATATCTGGGTAATCTCCTATTAGAGATTTATCGGCGTCAGATGCTAGGGATTTGAACGCTGCCAAAATTGGCCGATAACCTGTGCAACGGCAGATATTTCCTCCGAAGGAATTCTCAATTTCTTTCATTGTTACATTGCTTTTCTCGTTTAGCATCGTATACATCGAGACAATCATACCAGACGAACAAAATCCGCATTGGGTACCGCTAAATTGTACCAAAGCGTCTTGAACTTTGTGGTAAATTGGTACGTCTGGTTTGTCAGGATTTTTTGAGCTCACACCCTCTACTGTTGTTATTTTCCAATCATGGCAGGAGAATAGAGATACCAAACACTAAAATATTATGATTCAAAATTTGCAGCTTACACAACTGAAATATAATCGCTGTCCATTGTATTAGGGCCACCTTATAAATTTATAAATAAATAAAATTTATGAACAGGGTTTACAATACCTATCTAAATATTTTCACTAAGTATCTGGTATCTCAACAAGGAGTGCTAATATCCACGCATACAGTACGATGATGAATAGAGCACGTTATGAATGGACAAAACTACATCAACATTACACAATTGAAAATTGGCGAAAGGTAAGATTAATGATTTAGGCCTGAATGAAAGCCCTTACACATTCATGCATGATAAGGTACCATAACACATGGCCAAATCCATCCAAAGTTTTTTGGAAGCGCACACTCTGCCAATGTTACCTTGGCCACCAAATTCTCCCCATCTCAATGCAATTGAGAACGTGTGGAGTGTTCTAAAATCACGCGTGTATTCGAGATGAAACTCTACAAAAGACCAATTAGTAATAAATATTGAGGATGTGAGGAGAAATGACGCTCTAATTAGACGTACCATTAACGCTTGCATAGACAGTATACCAAAAAGAATAAGAGCAATTATAAAAGCTAAAGGACGTAATGACGATGTCTATAAACAGTTCTGAATAAACTTATCGCTGTTTTAGCAAGTAGCCCTAATAAATTGGACAGGGACTATATTTAGTTATACATACCGAATTTACTGTGAATGTAACTAATTTCTTTGTAACTGGATGTTTAGCCGTTGCTGCGACTATACAAACACCACAACCACCTTCACGGCACATTTCCTTAGTGCCTGTTAGATATAAAGTCTTTCTAATATACTCATTTAGAGTAGTTCGTGGACTAAATTCGCCGACTTTCACTAGAAAAACCATATTGATATTGATAACTACGTAGCTAATTTTACAAAATATTAACGTACGACTTCTTAAATCTATCAATATACTATACATGACTTGTATCAAAATAACTTGACTAGGATCACTCATCCAAAAATATTTTATATACAGCTTAGAATTAGTTCTAGTTTACTACGGCCAAAAACGGCACTGTGCAGTATTGTATATGCTAGTTACAATTTAATTAATTTGTCGACGCTGGTAACGTGCTTAGAATATTTGAATACCTAGCTTCTATTATGACTTAATTTACATAACGTACAATGTAATTGCGTTCATATAAAGGATGCTTCAATTTGAAATGATTTCTTTTAAATTTATCGCTGTGTATATTTTCTGTGCTAAAATACCGTATGTTACTTTAGAGACGAAAAAAAATATTTTTGTCCCAAATATGGTTGCGTTTCTTACTTAATTTCTAATTGTATCAAATTTAGGTAACTCTTATTGATATAATAATTGTATCAGTCCAGTAATAGCCTTTTATATTTGTTTTCGGAAGGAAGAATATTATCAAAAATATTTTTTAAACACAAAAGAAAAAGTAAATGAACCTAACAAAACGATATGCACCACACCGCTCATAAAAGAATGGACACTCAATTTTAACATTAAACGTCATTACGAAACGAAACATTTTCAAAATTTACAGCCATGAAGGCCGAATTGAAATCGTAGCAATCTTTGTTTACGAAAGTCAATACTGAACTGTTGCAACTGGGGCCAGCTTTCGTGTGCCTCTTGAAATCGCAAAACGTGGAAAACTATTCACCGATGAAGAAATGAACAAAGAATACGTAGCAATAGACGAAGATATGTACCCCGAAATGGTAAATTTATTTAAACATCTTTAGTGGTTTTTCTCTGAATAGATAAAAGCTATAAATTGCATGAAGAACTTCTTGATATTGATAGTATTCATGGCACAACTACCGGGGAAAATATTTTTAAGGGAGTTGAAAATGCCATTAAAGAAAAGAACCTTACCCATTGCACCTGATGGAGGTAAAAATATGTGTTGTAAAAATAAAGGAGTGGTTGCATTTGTATTAAAGCCTGTAGAAAATGATGGTGGTTCAAAACCATTAGTCTCTACATTCTATCATTCATCAACAGTTCTTATCCGGAAAAAGTTCTAAAACCAGTCATATCAGTTGTTAATTTCATCAGATCCACTGAGCTGAATCCCCGACAATACCGCGAACTTTTTGAAGAGATTGGAGCAAATGACTTACCATATCACACTGCGCAAAAGTCCTTCGGAGCTTTTTCTTTCGAACTTCGAGCAGGCATCGAATTCTTTTTACCGAATTACAAGTTGTACTAGTTTTAATGTGAGTAAGTTTTACCTAGCAAGTAAATAACACAGAGTTATTATCATTCTTTTTTTTTATCCATCTTATCACAGCAACAATAACAAGTCACTAGCTGTTGGGGGTCGTAGTTTGGAGACCCCTGCTCTAGACAGTGGAATACACGAACACATCAATTCAATGGGTAGAAGAATATGGATTTAGTTTGAAATATATTCAAATATTAAAAGAAATAAATGAGTAAATAATTATTGACTTCCGCCCTGGTTAGTCATATACCCTAGCGTCTTTTAACCGGAGATCAATGCGATTGGAAGATGTACTCAATTGAACCTTGATAGGCATTGCAATTTTCTCCTATAGTCTAGCAGCCATAATGGCGTTGAGTTCTAACACCATGAGCTCGAAATACCTAGAAAAACTAAACAACCTAGGCAAAGAAAACAGTGTTGCACTATGCTGGGTACCAGGACACACTGGAATCAGCGCCAATGAGAAAGCTAACCTATTAGCAAAAAAGGCCGCTACAACTTCGTTTGTGGGACCGGAGACGTTCCACGGTATAGAGATGAGCACCTATAAAAAAGAACTTAAAGATAGAGAGGAGAGGACATTCCAAGGTATCCCTTAGAAACTTCAATAAGCAAAGAACAAAGACTATGCTAGAACTTAGTAGAAACAGACTACGTGTCCTCACAGGTTTTTTTACAGGGAATTGTCACCTTGGGGAAAACATGACAAGGATAGATCTGAAACAGAATAGCGACTACATGTAACTGCACTGCCATTATAGAGACCCGTGCCAAAGACGTCATAGACGAGGTGGAAATGCCTTCTCTGAAACGATCGCAGTTTATTAAAGCTCTTGGACTGGATGAGAAGTTATAAGTATGGGCAAACCCTTGCAGCTGATATGAGGGGGCGCAATAGATCAATAGATCTCAGTGCAGGTTATTTGATAAAACCTATACCTATTATTTAATGCACGTTTTATTAAATATGTAAACCATGCTGAAAAACATACAAAAAATTTAGATACACGTCGATCAAGTTTAAAATAATTATGACGTCATGACAACTCAGAAAAAGAAGTTTACGATTACGATGAGCCTTTGGTCATCTAATGCCTTTGAGGTATTGCAAATAAATTTTATATCTTAAGCCGAAAATTATGTTTAAAACAATATGAGTACCAATTACAAAAACCATTTCATAAACCATAAAACTTTCAAAATAATCATCTTATTTTAGATTTAAAAAAAAAAATTCGCGATACTATTACTTCACGTCGCCTAAATATAGACAAGTAAATAATTATTTAGATGTAAATTCTTATCACTAAAAGATGTAAAACTTGTAAATTTTAAAATTCACTAGCGCAAAAAAAAACAAATTTTAATTGCCGATAAAAAAACATCAATTACCTGAGTCGTGACAGTAATTTTCGCTTTATATAATCATACCTTACAATGTATGGAGAATATATACGCACATACTTGAAGAGCTGATGTATGTACAATTTCAGCTATTAATTTTGCTATGTATTCAAAAAAAAAACCTGTAATTCTATTAAGGTACACAAGGTGAATTGATCCTTGAATTCTTTTTTGAATCATCTATTACAAGACTATTGTTTATAAATTGTTAAAACGTTATTGTTATTTCTTTTATTAAATAAAAATATATTTTACCCCCTAATTTTTTAAACAAATAATTTAACTTACAGAT
Organism: Trypoxylus dichotomus; assembly: GCA_023509865.1. Taxonomy (NCBI): domain Eukaryota; kingdom Metazoa; phylum Arthropoda; class Insecta; order Coleoptera; family Scarabaeidae; genus Trypoxylus; species Trypoxylus dichotomus. The sequence goes on along the minus strand of CM042083.1, from coordinate 4,354,287 downwards.
GTGTAGTTTGTTATGGATGTAAAACTTAATTTCTTTCCTTCTGGAAAATAAAAAAACAAATATAATTTAATTAAATAAATATCAATACTTATAACACAATTATCTAACATCTTTACTTACGATTTAATATCGGGGACAGAAGGTGAAAATAGATATTGATAGAAAGTCTCCATAGTTCGAAGCAGCAATCTCCGTATCGAATTCAAACTAAAGTTTATATTCAACGCTCTTACAACTTGGGAAAAGAGACGGCTTGTTAAAAGTTTTATACTATTCCGCAATTGCTATCAAACTGGTTTTCATTAAATAATGTAAAATTTACCAAGTACAGATACACTTGATTAAAATGGGTATTGATTTATAAAAATGCTGCTATTACACAAACAAGAAACACACGTGTAATGCTGATCAGTGCACCGATACTATACATACTGATACGTATATAAACTTTTAAAACAACTCTTCGATCTCATCAGTTTCGCATGTTCTACAAGAGGTACCATTCATTTTGAATGTCAAGGCGTATCTACCGTGTTTGATATTAACCCTTAAAAAACACTTTATTTTTTTTCCTAAAAATTTTTTTTGTATCAAATATCTTTCGATATTGCCGTTAGTAAAATTGTAACAGTTGTTGACACAATTTTTGGCAAATTGCTTTTCCGTTTCCGCTCTCTAAATGTCCTTTAATGCTGCTATTATTGCGATCATATGATCGTTTATTGTCGTAAAACATGTTTCATTGCAAGAGAAACCCTAATATATAAAAAATATTTCAAATAATTTATGACGCTCATAGACATGAGAAATTTTAATAAAATTAAAACAAATGAAAACAAAATAAGTAGTAAAAAAATCGAAGATGCTTAGTTCTGTTCTTATATCTACATTTCTTAATCTATTAGATCTTGTGTAACTTTTCACTTTTTTTTAAATATCATCTCTTGTTCATGTTTCACTACCGTATAAGAAGCTTAGCACTACTATTGTCTTTATTATATTGTGTTCCTAATTGGATATTTACGCAGGAAACCCATGGTTTTGGCTTATTTGCCGATATTTTCATTTCATGACTATAATGTAAAAAAATATCGGGAAACTGGCAGTTTTCTTAATAAAAGACGGAGTGGAAGGCCAAAAGCGACAACATCTGCAGATGATTGCAGAATGGTGGTTACCAGCAAGTTGAATAGACGCAAAATAGCCCCGGAAATCACCGCAGAATTAAATGTTGGTCGCCAAAAACTAGTTAGTGTTTCTACAGTCAAACGTCGCCTACAGAACGCCGGGCTCCATGGACGTATTGCGATAAAAAAAACCATTACTACGCAAACAAAACAAGCAAAAGCGACTAAAATGGGCTCGTGAATACCAATGAGTCCAAATTTGAGCTGTTCGGAACCCGAAGACGCGTATTCGTAAGAAGATGTGTGGGTGAACGTGCCAGAGAAGAGTGTATTGCTGCTACCGTGAAGCATGGTGGAGGTTCTATCATCATTTGGGGCTGTTTTGCTGGCACTAGTGTAGAGGACATTGTGAAAATTGACGGTGTAATAAAAAAAGAAGGCTACCGCGAAATTTCGGAGAACCACGCAATACCTTCCGGAATTCGACTTTTGATCCAAAATTTTATCTTCCAGCAAGATAATGACCCAAACCATTCCTCTAAATTATGTAAAGACTATTTACGCCATTTAGAAGAGGAAAGAACTCCCAAAATTATGGAATGGCCTCCCCAGAGCCCCGGCTTGAATCCAATCGAGTTACTATGGGAAGAACTAGATCGGGAAGTACGGAAATCGGCTCCGACATCAGCTACTGACGTGTGGAACAAATTGCAATCGAGTTGGACCTCAATAACACAAGAAACTCTGGCAAAACTTATTGCGAGAATGCCTCGATTGTTTGCTGCAATTATTAAATCAAGAGGAGGTCACATAGATGAAAGCAAAATTTAAATTAAACGTTTTAATTTTCACATTTATTTAATATATTTTTATTCATGTACGTGTATCTGTACATAAAAAATAAATATTATTAACATTTTTGCTGATTTTTTATACATCTTTGCTGTCAGTGAGAGTGCATAAACACTTTTAAGCGGTAGTGTATATACAGTAAACGCTCGCTCATACAAATACCTGGTAGTGGAAACGTCGCAGTCATGTAAACAGAAAATTGTTACTATAGGATCAAATGGAACGCCCGATACTGTAAACAAGCTTATCGAAAATTTCTACTTTCGTCTGCGTTATCAAAAAATCCTAAAAACATTTTTAAATCCTTAAAGCAAGTAAGTTTACGTGAAGCAATTTTATACTTAGATATGGCGTGTAATGTCCTTAACCGGCAAACACGATCCTCCGATTGAAAGAAAAAATAAAACGGGAGAAATCTTGGTGTATCTCAAACATTTTAGGGAGTTGCTTTAAATGCAAACTGGGTCTGTTTTCACTTAGAAATGTGTAAAACTTTACAAACGATTATGTTAAAAAATAAAATTTTTAATATCTATAATTTCGGTGATATGCCTAAAAATTAAAAAATCGCGCAAACTTTCGAGGGTGCTGTAACCCTAAATCAACCGTGTCCTCCGAAAAGAAAACTGAGTAGTGCTTCTATCAGCCTACCCTTTCAGTCTATAAAGTTTCATAGCAGTCTGAATACGCCCGTTGCCTTATTAGTAAATTGGCGTAAGAGCTTTTATATCTGGATGGAGTGTTCAGTTAAAAGATCACTTTAACTACGTAAATACACAAGGGTGACAGAATAGAATAGACACCTACTAATTAAAAAAAAGATTCTATTCTCGTTATATATACAAAATATTTTAAAATTTTTAAATTAGACTAATATTTTGTCGATCCACCTTTACTTGCGTGAAGTGCTGCGAGTCGTCGTGGCATAGAATCTATTAAATGATTAATGGTGTCTTCTGGAATATTTAACCACTCTTCTGTAACAGCTGCCACGAGTTCTTCCTTATTGCTGGGTTTTCGGGGTCGTTTCGCCATATTTGTCTGGATTATATGCCAAACATTCCCTATCGGAATCATGTCTGGTGATTGGCCTGGCCATGGTAAAATCCGAATCCCTGTTCCTCTTTCCATGTGGTTGTTGTTCTTGCTTTGTGGCAGGGTGCTCCATCCTCCATAAAAGTGGCGTCTTCTTTAGATAAAATGGCGTTGTCGAATATCGGTAGTAGTCCTTCTGTTAATATTTGGGTATATTTCCGTCGCAGATTACTAATTGCGATCTTCCACCATACCATGATCTTCACACCGCCGTATTTTACCGTGCGATGCAAAAATTTGTCGTCCAGTTGCTGTGACGAACGTCTCCATACCCACGTACGACCACTATCACTGAATTGGCGGTATCTGCTTTCGTCTGAAAAAATGACAGAGCGCCAAAACTCTTCGGGCTTCGTTCGCATTTCGATTGCCCAAGCCATTCGGCGCCGTTTTTGAAACGCCGTAAGGAGAGGTTTTTTCTTTGCCACCCTTTTATACATCCCCACATTGTGGAGGTATCGCAGAACGGTGCGCTGACTTTTCTGTGAAATTGCTGCAAGCTCAGCTGTACTTTTTCGCGGTTCTCTTAACACTTCGCGCACAAGCACCCTTTTACTTCTTTCAGAAGGTCCGACACGACCTGGTCTCGGCTTTACTGTTGTTTTTTCCTTGCGTTTAAATTGTGTAATCACACGGTTAACTGTGGACAACGGAACATTTAAAAATTTACTTATTTCACGTTGCGAAGCGCCGCGTTCACTCTGGCCAATCTGGACAACGATGCGACCCCGGGTGAAGTCGCTAATATCACTCGAACCTTGTAAGCGAGGCATAGTTGTAACGATACTAAACTATGAGGAATTCTTTCCGATACATCTACCCCTACCCTAATGACAAGAGAAAGTTCTTAATTCGTTCTTAGAATTTAGCTGTTTACATATTTATACCGCTTTACCTGGTGTCTATTTTATTCTGTCACCCTAGTGTATTACATCACGGTCATTACGCAGTCTGTAAGATTTTCTACATCTTCAGTGCATTAATTCTAAAAAAAAACTGTCAGAGGTATCCAGGTGTGATCCAAGTATGCGGCAGTTATTTTTTTCTTTAAAGGAACATTTCGAAATGGTCGGATGAGGTTGGATTGATAAAAACACAAATTCAAGACAGAAATTTATTAATGTTAAATGTTTCGAATATATACACAAACTAGGTACATACTTTAAAAAAATAAAACTTTCACAGCCGTTATATATACATCACACTACATCACCATATGCTGAACAAGAAATTGAATTATTGAACGGAGTAGTAAGTACCATATTGCACAAATTAAAAATGGAAAATAACAGCGTTTTGAAAGTGTACCTAAATTTGTTTATCCAATAATTTGAATTGAATTACACTGATTCTTACGTATAATACAAAGTGCGCGATAACTTTTAAGTAATTATAACCTACCATTTTCTATATCGAGTTCCCCAAGGTTAATAAAAAAAAAATATGGACTATTGTTAAATTAAAAGTTGAGATTTCATCATACTACATATATGGTTTTACAAACACTCATTTGAAAGGAATCTTTAATTATTAAGTACATTTATGAAAGTAATAGCTGATGAAACAAATTACGTTAATATATAGGGATACTACTCAACTTTTACAGCTTCCAAAAAAAAAATAAAAATAAAATAAAAATAAAACATTTAAACAAACAAAGAAAATGGAAGTATTTAATATCAAACAAACAAATTAGTAAATTCGAAGCAAAATGGCAAGCTGTCTCGTCGTAATACCATCTTCAATACATTACAATTAAAATACAGCACTGGAGGGGGGAAATTATCAGGACCGCATTTAGGAAGCCCTGGAACCGGGAACAAATGCGACCCTGCCTTCCATGTCGACAATGTCAATCATCTAATATTAGGAAATTATTTTCAACTATCACTCATTTCATATTGTATATAATATATATAAAAAAGCGTATTCGTGATAAATCGATTGTTTAGAGATAGATTTCAAGCACTTTTGTTTTTAAATATAAATATACAAGTGTTTCAAATTAAATGCCAACCATCGCTTCGACAATGCAGAAAATAGTGAACTAGTGTTTTTAATACTGGTTAATATGATTAACAAGAAAAAAAAAACAATTGCATAACACAGTAATCACAACGATTGAAAGGATAATTACAGATATCGCACTCCACACATATTAATAAACTAATTAAACTAGTCGATAACATCGTTGACAATGCGTTCCGAATAGACACCACTCCACACAAATTAATAGTTTATTCTGAACGCAGTGTTTCAAGAGCACGTGGCCTCCCATTGTCAATTGTACTACCCACTGGTAACACCATTGCCCTCAGACAACCCTGTTACCAGTTGGTAATACAGTTGAGGATGAGTAGAAGTTGTTAGTTTGTTTTTCCAGTCGATCTACCCCTTGTTCTACCCTCTATTATTGATGAAAACAAGACAGTTTATTTGCAAACTAACAGTGCAAAAGTAATCTGTAGAAGATCAATTTTTTTCATTATCTTTTTAAATTACTACGTTATTCCTTTTAAAACTATGCCAATATGATCTCATTTATAAATTAAAAATTAATGCAAGTATACAGTCAAATTGAAGGAGATATATTGCTTGGAAGTACACGAAATTGTTGAGTAATTGCAAAAGCATACATAAGAAACGCCATTCTAGCTTTCGTCTTTAGTTATCAGCAATCTCCCAGACAAACAACTCGTATTCAATAAAGCTATGAGAGGTCCAAGTAAGCTAACTTGAGAAAATATTTAATATGGATAAATAGTGCAAATGAACTAAGCTAACTAATAAAAACGGCTTTCATGTTTTACACTCAAGAGCGTTCAAAAATTGTGAGAAAGTTTCTGTCATATGGTAAGCACACTACACATCATGTCCTTTATTCTCGAACGCATCCCTGATATCTCTAGATCTCCTTCGCTTCAGTTAATTCCATTTTCAATTATATTTGATGGAGTTTTGTGATTTAAATTTATTCCCAGAAAAACCTGTCCTTATTTCTACAGAACAATACGCCCGAATAGATATATATATATACCGGGTATTTGAATAGTATTCGCCATGAAACATTTTTGCACTACTTAAAGCTAGTATTTGCATATTTTAAGTCGGTAAATCATTTGTAAGTTTATTTGTCCAGTTGCGATAGCCAATTACAGAAGAATTTAGTAGAACAGTAAATACAAGACTTTTAAACTACATAAAAAAAATAAAAATACAAATGAAATGATTATGTGATTGACTACCTTTGCTCAATATAAAGGAATAACTGGTAAACAAATAAAATAATAAAAGAATAACCGTACACAAAATAAAACATATTTGTCAAGCTGTATATTTTCAAAAAAAGATTTTGCAATGGATCATGCAATTGTTTTTCTCCTATTAATTTCGTTTTAATTGGAATTATTAATACTACTAATTTACCAATTTAACCTACATTGTATCGGGTTGGTGTATAAATTCGTAGCATTTATAGTTATTAAGTGCCTTGGGAAATAAGTTAAGTATATGTTAGACTATAATTTAATTGAATAGCCTTGTGCAAAGATTATATAAATTATTTTCAAAAGAAAATAAAGCATTTCCAACATATTTTTAGCTAGAATCGTTTGCACCGTATACAGAGAGATCCCAATTAGGGAAACTATAGCACGAAAGTGCTTTTCCCGTTTTAAAGAGGGCTATTTAGATGTGAACGTTTCTCCATGTCCTAAAAGATCGTTTAAACTCAAGAATTGAGCATTATGGTAGCCATAATAGGCAAAAATTGAAAAACTGCCGGATGTTTTAAGCCAGAAGCACAACAACCAGCTTATCATGATTTGTGTCTCTTTGTGAGCTTGTCATCGTTTAGATCATCGAACCGTTTATTTTGCTCCACGTCATTACTTGTGACGTAAAATGATACCTTTACCTTAACATTAAAAAGGCAATTCTCCGAGCAAAACAGATTATTAAAATCTAATGGGACAAGGTAGATGTGTCTATTATAAATTGTTTTCGACCAATGTGTTGTCTTTCAGGCCGTAATTTAAGAAAAAATACCGGGAAGACATCAATAAGTGATTTTGCTGTACGATAAGATGACTTTCGCCCTCAATTAATAGCATAACAAATAGCAGATATTCAGGGATTCGATCTCGTTTTAATAACGACGTTGAGTTTTGAAAATTCAACGGATATCTTCTCTGAAATTGCCAAATCGTTTGGGAGATAACCATAGATAATGGAGAAGAATATTTTCGTTAAATAAATTTTGAATTCAATGAAAACACCACGAATTTATACACCAACCTGATAGCAATGGCACGCACTTAATTTGCATCCACTTCTATAGTACATTAAATATACCATACAGGCTGAACTGGCATGAGAGATTTCTCAAATCTGATAAGAGACTATAGAGATTACAAACTTTTTTACTTCAATATTTAAAATTTAATTATAAATTTTTTATCAACAATATACAGAGTTTCCTTAGACACATAGGCCATCTCCTATTTTTACTAGTTCTATGTGTATACTCGATGTATTAAAAGATACTTTGTATATAATTTTTTGATATTTGATTTATATATGAGTTAGTTTATACTCGACGAAGTTTTGCGAGTTTATTTTTTTAATATGCCAGACACTATACACTTCTAATTGCGTAAATTTAGAATTTATCTAGAAATATACAAGATGTCTTTGAAATAAAATAAAAAACTACGGATATTGAAAAGGTGTAATTATATAGAACATAAATCCAACAGTCAGAATTAAAAAAAAAAAAGAACCTAGTAACATGTGCATAATGAATAATGAAGACATTTTTATTTTAAATATCTCTATCATTTATTCTCACACCTGCGAAGGAAATTCCGCAAAATATTTTGGATTTACGCCTAATAATATGAGAGCTTTCCATTTTTCATATTTTTTTATTTTATTTCATGGACACCCTGTATGCATGGACTTTCTCCTTTGAAAAAAACTATATAAATCATTCTGTTTTGTAAAATATATACAACTACAGCCACATTTTATAGGTGCGGTAGTAAATCAACATCATCATAAAACTATTAAGAAATTAAGTTCAAATTTTTGAAGCCTTATAAGGTTAGATGATTTTATTACATGTACAACAATTATTGCATCCAAAACACTGTTAAACCTATATCCCATGCAAAATGTTCATTTCATGAAGATCCAAAGGCGTAAATTACTTTAACTCAAGAACTCAAATCGAACGATCATTTGCTACATTGCCTGTGCCTTGGGTTTTAAGGGAGCAGCTTGGAAAAGATGCGATTTCAACGCTTATGGCACAGCAGATCAAATCAAACGATTAATTCAGAATAAGAACTCATTTACAAAAATGTAATTTAAACCCTTAAACTTCTTTCTTTGAGGTTATATTAAAACGTTAATTACGCCAATAAACCAGTAACATTACACAAATTGCAAACCAGAATTGAATACGTAATTGCCGACTTTCAATCCAATTTATATGAAAAAGTCATGGAAAATTGGGTTCCACATTGGAATGATGCTGTGTTCCATTAATATTGGTCTAGTCTATTGGTTAAGTCTAAACCGAAATAAAAATGATCTTTACGTGGTACATTGTGTTGAAAGTACTATGGTCTGGAGGTGGATGGATAGTGTGCCATACATCAAAGTTGTCACTAACTGAAAATCTGTCGCACATCACAACACAAACAAAACAGATTTAAATAATAATTCTGTAAGAGAAGGCACCCATATACTCAAACATACAATAGAATATGACTGTAGCTGTATATAAAACAACCTACAATTTTAATTTGAATTAAATCTCATTAAGATTGACGACAGTACATTGAAAATTATGCCTGGCATTGCTGAATAGATTCTACACCACAAAAAAACCATAAAATAATTATTTCTTTAAATGTATAGATATATATACAATAAGTTATATAATATAGATTCTAATTCGCTATTATAATATTTAGAATTTTCTAAGGTGTTAAACATCCGTGTATATAGTACTTTATTATTTACAGAGAAATATTAAAAAATTTAGAATTTAACTTGGAGTTTACAATATCATTATTTAGATATAGTGTGTTGTAGTGTAACACGTTTTAGTTCACTAGTTCTCCGTTTAACGCTATTAAACAAACTCCTACAACACACTAACCCTATATAAGGCAAATTTGTTCACATTCAGTTCTTGGAAGTAATTTTCTTCAAACTCTGTTAAATAATTATATACACAGAGATTTAATGTAATATATTTTTTAAATACTAAGTGAAGCGTAATTCATTAATTATTATATATATAATACTAATACAGATTTTTTTTTGACTTAGTTATACATGAAAATTAACAAAGTATTTGTAAAGAATTACAAGTAAATTTGTTAAATGATTATTTATACCTGATGTCCACTGATTGAATGTATTTGCTAGTTGAAAAAAGTGTTTTCTTTATGGCAAACTTTGTTTTCCTCTAAAAAAACCATAGGCGTTCCAATATACAGAGCAGTTTGTCATTTAGTTGTTATAATTTGGCACTATCCTACATTGTCCTAAAGATTTAAATCATTAAAGGCTTAAATCTAAATCACAAAATAAATTTTGGTTTACGCTATAATTAAAACATTTTCCCTGCTCTCATATATTTCCGCCTACTCAAACACATTTTTCATGCAATGCTAGTCAATGCTTACCCTTGCAAGAGATGAACGACGTTCCCTAATAGAGTCTGATTCATTTATGCAAAGGTCTGAATCAGAATCTCTTATCCCATGTCTATTACTCTCCTGTTAAAAATAGGAAAGTTAAAAGTGAAACACTTTCCACGATTTCACATACCTGGGTCATCTGCTCTGTGGTAGTCAAGAGTCTAGCAATTGGATTACAACAAACTGGAAGTGTCTCCAATAAGGTTGGTCGCGAGTGCGTTAATAAAGGTTTCATGTATCTAGTATCAAAGGAACCCCATATTCGGGCCAGTAACCCCTTTTCATTTGGTTTAGGCACATCTGGACCAAGGACATAGTTCCAATCTTGGCTGTGTGGTGTACCATTTCCCTAGATTACACAAGAAAACGAGATGCAACATTGGAAATTGATTTTTTTAAGCTGGCAATTGTACATGTTGAGGCTATAACGTAGTTGTAGTAGTATTACCAACAAAATACCTACCACTGGTGTATTTCCTGTGGAATTGTACATCTACCAACCCAAGAAGTGTTAATAAAATTTCAAATTTTTTCTTACGACATTTGACAATAATAAAGAGAATAAATTGAAAAGAAAAAGGACAATACTCACACTTCTGCTACCTTGTGATGACAACGCTTCCGTTTCCTCATCAATACCAACCCTAAAATTTCGGAGAATATTAGAAACAACAACAATAACACATGGGCTGAAAAGTCCCGGGCCTAACACATAGATGACGCTAGTTTTATTGCAGTCACCTTTCTCTCAGTTAGTACTAACCTTCAAAAGACAGCTGTTAAAATTTCATGATATTCTATTCATTAGTTTGTGTGTTATTGTGCTAAGAGTCACGCTACTTTTGTTATTTTCAAAACAATGGATCAAAAACAATTTCGTGTTTTAATTTTACACTGCTCCTTGATGGGAAAAAATACCGTTCAAGCGAAGCAATGGCTTGAAAAGTGTTATGGGGACTCCGCTCCATCAGAAACAACAATAAAACGTTGGTTTGCTGACTTCAAACGTGGTCGTAGAGACACCGATGATGCAGAACGCAGTGGACGTCCAAATGAGGCGGTAACACCAGAAAACATCAAAAGAAATCCACAAAATCGTTTTGAATGATCGAAAAGTGAAGTTGCGTGAGTTAGCTGACATCGTAAAGTTATCAAAAGAACGTATTGGCTTCGTACTGCATGAGCATTTGACTATGAGAAAGCTCTGTTCGAAGTGGGTGCCGCGTTTGCTCACTGTTGACCAAAAACAAGAACGTATTGATGATTCTGAGCAGTGTTTGGCCATGTTTAAACGTAACAAACCGGAATTTTTGCGTCGATATGTGACAATGGATGAAACATGGATCCATCACTTCACTCCGGAATCAAAACGATCGTCATCTGAGTGGACAGCAACTGGTGAACCTCGTCCAAAGCGCCCGAAAGCACAACAATCGCCTGGAAAGGTTATGGCCTCGGTATTTTGGGATGTGCGTGGTGTAATATTCATCGACTATCTTGAGAAAGGAAATACCATCAACAGTGAATATTATATAGCGTTATTGGAGCGTTTGAAGGCCGAAATTGCAAAGAAACGACCGCATATGGCAAAGAAAAAAATTTTGTTTCATCAAGACAACGCACCGTGTCACAAGTCAATCAAAACAATGGCAAAACTACATGAATTGAACTTCGAATTGCTCCCACATCCACCGTATTCGCCAGATTTGGCTACCAGCGACTACTGGATGTTCGCAGACCTCAAAAAAATGCTCGCCGGTAAGAAATTTCGCACGAATGAAGAGGTTATCGTTGAAACTGAGGCCTATTTTGAAGCAAAAGATAAATCGTTCTACAAAAGTGGTATTGAAATGTTAGAGCGGCGCTGGAATGATTGCGTTGCTCTTGATGGAGATTACGTTGATGCATAAAGCTAATTTTGAACCAAAAAAACCGTGTTTTCTTTGTTAGGCCCGGGACGTTTCAGCCCGTGTGTTATATTTCCCTAAGAAATTTACGGTATCTGGAACCAATACAGCAGGTGCAGAGCAGCTCCACCTTGTATTATAACAGTGATTATCACTATTAAGGATGTAGTTGTCAGCATAGTTTGCCTAGCTTCTGATAATGTGTTCCTTATAGCTAAAGCAAAGGACATTGCGCCACGTAATCCTTAAACCAAAAACAGGTTATTCTATTCGCAAGCAGATAAAACAAAATGGTGTAAAATTACCTGAAAAGAACAGCATGTGTTGGAAATTTGATGGTATCTTTGGATTCCTTGCGACATTTAAAATATACGACAAAGGGTAGATATTTGCAGCCCTTCCTATAGCAGCGCAAGTCTATAGTGGCGTTAAAGAAAATACAAATGTCATAGAAGTAATAAATTGCAACAAACTAAAGGAAAAGGATACAAATCCTGCTAAAATGAACAAAGGATCGAAATGATGTTTAGGAAACGTGAACATTGAAACACCAATATATGAGAAAATAAAATTTTCAGCAAGGAAATTCAACAACTCAAATATCTGCTTGGTTCTAATCCTAGAGTCGTCGGAAAGATTGTTGTAAGTGTAATGTGCTTGGCACATACCACAAAATAGCACAGAAACGACACCTAAAAAAAATTAAACGTTCTTCCTCTCAATGGATGACATCCCATACTATCATTACCTGTCAACTCAGATGCCTCCGCTATCAAAAATGTACTATACGACATCAAGACGAATAAAGCCGATTCTAAAAGAGGGAAATCCCGAACTCTAGTAAATTTAGTAAGGTGAGAATAGTTAAGGAAACATTTCGAAACAAATCAAAAATTTATATATAAAAAAAATTGTAAGAGAAAGGATATCAAAGCAGTAAAACATCCCATAACAGCTCCTATTAAAAGGGATAGCATGAATATGCCGAAAAAGTCCCCAACGGCTTTGAAAAACGCCACAGTCTCAAAGCCACCTGACCCTGAATAAAGTTCTTCATAATTCTGTATCGATCTAAAACAATCCCACATATTAATCCATTCCATAAACCTTAGTAAGCACATTTGGGCGTTTTATACGAAAGCAACCTGAAATGTTTCCAGAATCGGTAAGGGAAGGCGCACGAAGGTTGAAGTGAATTCATTGGTCGGCAAAGGCAATGTTTTATATGGCGACTGTCAAAATTTCAGACGTCTACTGTTAATAGTTGTAGTTTAAGGGTGTGTTATGTAGCAACTCGGGCGGTTTGGTAAAAATGAAGATAAAATAGACTTTCGTGAAGTGATAAAACACTTCTGAATGACTGGGAAAACGGCCACTCTATCACTTTCGACCATCAGTTTCTGGGTGAGCGACAGATGGCCACTTTGCAGACCTCGAAACATCGTACTTTTCCGACGGCTTAAAGAGACTGCAGCACCATTTGAAGACTACAAAAATAAAAATAGAAAACCACACCAATACCGTGCTTTTCTTGTCGATTCCGGAAACATTTCAGGTCGCCCTCGTAAACGTTAGTAATGCTATATGTACAAACTTACCCGCTCAAAACAATTGATACAGCATCGTTAAGTACACTTTCTCCAAAAACAAGAGCGTACAGATTAACATCAACCCGCAAGTCGTTAAATATAGCAAGAACAGTTAGAGGATCTGTTGATGATATCAACGCTCCGAAATACAGGGTGTCTAAGAATGTGAAACTACTGGCCAAATGTGCCGGCATCAGTTGAACGCATCCATACATCAGTGCCCCCACCAAAAAGGAAGATATGGCAGTACCAATTATTGCAAATGTTAGTATAGCCCCGAGATTACGAAAAAAATATTTCTGAAATTTGCTTCAATTAGTTTAGTAGTTTGGTTATATGTCAATATATGTACAAATCTTATATCTACAGTACAAGTAAATTGCAGTAAATGAAACGGAGTTAAATGATTAAAATTTAGTTTTGGTTTACGTAGAACGTGCAAAAAGAATCTGTTTTCTTCAAATTAGGTAGTCCTACCATCTTCTTATGTCGTTTGATACCTGCTTCTATCAACCTACAGCTCCTGTCCACAAGACAAGCGCAACCAAAAGAAGTTACTTTAAAGAATAACAAGTGGCATTGATATTAAATATTGTGTCTACATTGTCTATATCTGCAACCAACAATACACCAAGGTATCTATAGCCATTTAAAATTCAGCGATTTAAATGACGATTTATCCATGCGTTATGCGTGGCAAAGTATTCCTTGGAAACTTCAATAAGCAAAGGGTAAAGACTATGCTAGAATTTAGTAGAAACAGACTACGTATCCTTACAGGTTTTCTTACAGGGCATTGTCACCTTGGGAGCACATTACAAGGATAGGTCTGAAACAGAATAGCGACTGAGAAAGTCCGGAACACCTAACATCTAACTGCACTGAAATTATAGAAACCCGTGCCAACCATCATGGCGAAGACGTCATAGGCGAGGTGCAAATACGTTCTCTGAAACCATCACAGCTATTGCAATTTATTAAAGCTCTTGGACTGGATGGGGGGATATAAGTGCGGGCAAACGCTAGCAGCTTGCAGTTCATATAAGGAGGCACAATAGATCAATAGGTCGCAGTGCAAGATCACCCTTAATTAATCTAATCTAATCTAATCGTACGGTGTTCGTAGGGTAATTGGAAAAGGCGCCTGTCTAGCCAACAGAAGCTGTAGGTTCAAATCTTACGGGAACCATGAAATTTTTAATTTCACAAATTAATTAAATTATAATTTAATATTGGTAATACCAACACACATTTTTTAATAACCACTTTAATCTATAATTTGATAAGTTCCAATCAGTGTATCATTGTTAATATGAATACCATAGTACATATAACTTGGATTGAGTTCAAAGTACACCTAAACATTTTTATCTACAAGAATGCCATTCACAGGTGAAACAAATGATAAATTTTAAAATTGATATATAATGGAATGCTGATTATACAAGATATAGGCAAGTGCTTTCAATAAAATAATTAATTCCTTAATATTAAAGCAACTGGTATTAATCCTAAATTTAATTATTCCACATTAAACCAACTCACCCGCTTCAAAGAGTATCCTGCATGAAATATAATAGGTGGTAGTATGATATTAAAGAATATTTCAGGATCAAAAGTTGCTTTTAAATCGATCTCATTGTCACGTAACTGTATTTCACCCCGAAATGTATACTCGTATGTCTTATTCTTAAGGGAGGAGCTACTCTTTACAGGGAAATTTAGAGATAGAGCATCTGGAGGTAAGCTAGAATTGTAATTCTGGTCATTTGAGACCACAGACATATGTAGAACCTCCCCAGTACTCCCGGCATATCGAATGATAGCACCTACTATTAGCCCTGGAATAAAATATGATACTTTTTCGATGTAATCGTATAAATTGGGATCTCACCATATATAACTGCTAGACCTGTTTCGTGTAGGAAACTCACTCTACGATGCTTAAACAACCATATAGTCAGTACTGTTAATATTAACAGGAATGTATACGATAGTAAATTGAGTGTATCTAGTCTATGCGTTGATTGAGCTTTAGCATCAAGCACAATATCAGTCGCAGCACAATTAGAGACATCGAAGAAATCTGATAATATTAATAAATAGAGTGTTCCAATACATACAGTAAGTCTAGTCATTTTATTCTAATTTTATGTTTTCTTTAATCCGTTAAATTCAGTCTATAATTTCAATCACAACTGTTTTTTTTCACATGTGTAACTTTAAATTATTGGCTAATAACTAACACCACTCAAAAGAAATTATCTACTTAAAAATACATATCATACCACTGAGGATGGCAATGGATGTTTAATCAATCAGCACATTTGTCCTAAAGCTATTAAATATCCCGTATTGCCAATTGAAATTGTTTTATTGTTATAAACTTGATTATGTTATTGATTTAAGCGGATTAATACAAAAAAAAAGTAAACAGGATTAATATGAATTTATGGAGTGATTAACAGAGTCGGATTTAAATATATTAACAGCAATTTCAAGGCAACTTATTTAATCAAGCGCCGCTTTACCTCAACCGGTAAGAGGCAAAGTATCAGAAATAAAAGCTTTACTACTAATCTAGGTTTCTCTAAGAAATGTATTTTAGACCCTGTAGATTTATAAAAACGATACAATATCAAGGCATAGTTAATCTGTATCTGAGTGCAATCTCAATTTTCATGAGCTTTCATATTGTAATTTGATTTAAAGTCCACTCCTCTTATTACATTTAAGTAGAATTAGGGTTTTATACTTTAATAGATTCGAAATAAAGCGATTAGATATCTAAAACCCTACTTCTAACAGTGAATTACAGTTTTTTAAATATAATGATTAGGACATTTGTTAGATTAGATCTTTTGTCTCCAATGTAAAATGTTAGGGGCCAAGATGGAGCTTGCGTACTTCTAAAGCAGCGTGAGCAGTTTATAGGTGTGGAAGTTATGGATCGAACATCGAAGACTTCTAATCTAGACGCTGTCCGGGTCAGACGTCCGCTATAGTAATTGAAACGAAAAATCAGTATATTCGATAGTGAGTGATCAATAAATCAAAGCTAGTGCGAGAGAAAGGTACTACAATGACAAGTGAAACAAAATTTTACACGATTAATCATTTTTAAACGATTTCATTCACAGACCCCTCCGGTTGCGGGGCTCCACCACTTTGAGTGGTGGCCATGTCACCGAAGCTGCCGCGAAGGGTGGAAGGTTCTTATCCACCTCATTTGAGAAGATACATCTCACAATTGAACCAGGCCGAACAACATAGAGCCGCGATGACTCCAGGTCTGAGAAACCAATCCCATCAGTACTACTTGAGGTCATCGGTTCCATCCAATACAACTCCACCGGCAAGGGTAAGTTTTTCAAAATAAACAAGATACAAAAGAATAATTTGACATTGAAATTCTACCAAATCATTTTTCATTTAAAACGTACATCATAATAGTGGTTTACAGGTGGCTTATCAATTACAATTCTGCATATATTCTTTTTTTTATTCGATTAATGCGTATTGATATATAAAAGGGGTGGAGAGAAAGGCGGCGGGGGAGGGGGATAGCGTTCGTGACGTAAGAGGGTAGGCGGAGTATCCCTGGAAACGAGCTGTGTGGGCTTATTTTCCAGGGATCCTATTTATCACGTATTGATGATATAAAAGAGGTGGAGAGAAAGGAGGTGGCGGAGTAGAGGGTTTACTGGTAGGCGGAGCATCCCGGGAATGAGCTGTGCGAGCTTATTTTCCAGGCACCCCGTTTATCAAGGTGACTTTGTTGCTTTGTAGACAGGGTGTTAGTCCAGTAAAGCTTGCCTACGCAATTACGAATTCTTATTCAACTTCAATACAACTTTAGAATTGGAACCTCTAATTATGAGTAAATATGTGCTCTAATTTGCAACGTATTTCACCAGGTTCGAGGTACAAATTTATTATTCCGACAACCATTCTCTTTCAAGGTGAACATAATTAAGCTTGGGGTTTGTTCCCGGGAAGCAGCTATAAGGGTTCAAGTTCCGGGAACCTTGGTATACAAGGTCACCTTGCAATTTTAATAACTTTTTTAAAGCCTTTTAAAGCTTTCTCGTATGATTACCAAAATGTTTATTTTCTATTACAGCCAAGACCTCGTACTACAGTCTCCCAACTACGACATTCTCCCATAAATTTACTTTTGGAAGGGACTAATCGAAATCCTCTAAGACGCAACAATTTCAGAAGCACTTTACCAGGAACTCCACGAAACGAACCTTTGGAAGAAGAGAGTAGTCGCAATCGGCGAAGAATTGGAACTGATAACATCCCGGGTTTTCTCGATATTGACGATGATGATGACGACGACGATGATGATTACTATGGACCTCATGTCCATCTTCCAGCATTGATCCCAAACTTTAATCTGTTCATTCCACCACCGAATAGTGAACAGTTTCGTGAGCAGTTGCCGTTAGATTTGATGGCGCTTCACGCTCAATTTGAAAACGAAATGGCACGACGACATCCTCCTAGTGAAACTACAGATGAAACATCACAGAATGAAATTTTGGATGTAATCACTCCGCCTCCAAGTCCACCGGTTAATTCTACAGTGATTTCCAGTACTATACTTGATCCAAATACATTAGAATCTCAGCATGTAGAGTATAATCAAGCAGGAAGTAAGGGATACGATCCATGTGAAGAATCTACTCCTCCTTTGAAGGATCCACATACAGGCAAGGAATCTAATCCAGGCGCAGGTAAGAGATCTAATCAGTTTTCGAAAAGATGTAAACCTCCTTCAAACGATCCATGTGAAAATCAGGGACCTGACCCTATTGCAGTCGGTTCATGTACAAATAGTAATGTGTCTAATCCTCCTTCATACAAACAACATACCACAACAACTAAGGCTTCTAATCCTCCTTCAAACGATCCGCGTGCTAGGCCATATTGTTGCCTTGCTATGGAAGAAAACGCTTATGACTTAGAAACTATCAGAAGATATTATACTGAACCCCTCATAACACCTCCAATGAGTTATGTAGGTTATGAAGCTTACAATCGCGGTACGCCGGGTTATACACGCATGTATCGTCCCGATGTTGAGCAAGTATCTGAAGCGAAACGTAGGAGAGTTGAAACGATCGTAGCTGATGTGCCAGGTCGCGGTTGCACCACAACTATCGCTATCGCTACAGGAGACCTTCCAGTTCAAGCCATTAAAATGCCCCTTATAAATGGAAGAGAAATGACAGAGGAAGAATTCAGAGAGATAAGAGTACAACGGCTTTCAGACAAGATCAATAAGATGCCCTTGGAACAACGTAATAGGGTAGTACGTGCTTTGAAAGCGGCTCGGGCCATAACCGCCACAACCAGTGCTAAAATCTTCATCGCTGGTTATGAATCTGAGACACCACAGTTTCTAGATATGCCAGAACTTAATGATCCTGCTGATGTTGATGATGAAAAGCCAGGTGGTAGCGGAGATAACGGTGAAAACGGCGGTGGAGATAGTGATGCTGATGATCCAGAAGTTATCCGTTGCTGCTCTTATCATCCACCAATAACAGCTGATGCTGAACCGTTACCCGAAGATCGTCCACCACCGTCAGTTGCTGCTACAGTTGCTGCTGTTTATCGCAGCGAAGAAGAACAAGGTAGAATTCCATTTATTCACGTTGATGAGGCAGATCCTAATGATGTAGAATTGCAAGCGATTCAAGCCATTCAAAGATTCCAAGTCCACGTACACAGGTTGATCCAACGCAATATGTACCCACAACAAGCACCAGCCGGCCATTTAACTCCCGTTGATTTTCTATTCGTCAATGCAATGAGATACATTTTCCCCGCTTTCCTCATGTTCCCAGATCTACTGAGCGAATCGCAGCATAGAGTTATGGATGAAATATCTGAACGCAGATTGGAAGTGTTGAATAGAATTTGCGCTGTTCGTGATGTACGTTATAGAGATATCGGTGATAGATGTGTTATATGCCAGTGCGAATTCGAAAGCACTCAAATGCTACGTACATTGCTTTGCGGACATAAATACCATCTCATTTGCATAGATACATGGTGCAGAACCGCTTTAACATGCCCAGTATGCCGTAGGGGAGTTGATGGACAAATAGTATCCGAAGAAACTATACGTAGAAGTCCCCCATTCGCTACGTTGAGGAGCTTGGAATTTATACGCTCTTTCTTGGTCATGCGTCGTTATTCTTATCACGACAATACCTTACTAAGTGACGATACCGATACCGATGAAGATCATCCAGAGCTAGAAGATAACGCGGAAGAGGATACTCAGGATGCTCAGAATTAAAGGGGGAAGATGGAAGAACTAGATGTTCTATAACTAACTTAAAGTGATATAGTCATATTACAGGAACAATTTTAGGTTTTAAATTCTCATTCAATACTCCTGTAATTTGACTACATCGTAGTAGTCTTCGAGCTATCGCGACGATAGTGTTGCTGCTTGCTCTTCAATTTTCGGGTTCTCTGCTGTGTTAGAAATTTTAAAGTACTTGATGACAAGGTAATGGAAATGTTAAAATCTGAAAACCGAAGAGCAGTTGACTACATCGCTTTAAATGATGGGATTCTTTATTTTAATTATTCCAAAGCGGATTAATTTTTAACTTTACAACATTTAAAGGCTAATCCATCGAGAAAATTTATGGGACGTATTTTGGTTTCTACGTTATATTTTCGAAATTATGCAGTGAACACGGTTATTTCTTCTTCAGTATATGAGATTAGCCTTACCACACGTTTATATTTCAGTTGAAAGTATTATATGGCAGGTACTTCAATACCAACAAATGCGACGGTATCCACGTTTTTTCTTAGGCCTAAGAGAATGTAATGGTAGGTCCCTGATAGCACATACATCGGTCCCGATATTGCTTGCCCATTCCCAAAAGTACAAATTTTCTAACAAACTCTGATCCCTAACATAAATTGTTCAATTAAACGGATCGAATTTTGCTTCATTATTAACTGGCAAAGGAAGATTAGTATAACTGTATATATTTAATGTGCCATATATATATAATAGATTAAAAATTAAAATACATATTTATTGGATGTAGATGTAAGAGAATTCAATGTACAAAGCTATATTAATCGTATTATATATGCATATATAAACCTATATATAAACCTGTATATATATATTAATATACATATACATATATATATATATATACAAGCGCTTATTTATTGGTTTTTGGTAGACGACTTGCTTGTATGCGCATGGTCGTTTACGCGCAAACCTATAGATTCGCGCATCATAATATTTACTAGATGTTAACGTTCAAATTAGCTAGTTTCAATTGCACAATTATATAATCTCCATAAATCTTCCCTTGCCAGTTTAATGATCGATTGCATGCAAAGGAATTAGATCCGTTCCGTGAATTTAAAGTCTGTGACCTCATCGCACCAAAGTTAAATGATGCGAGAGAACAGATTCCCCCTACCTAGCAATTGCTAATGAAAAAAAATATTACCTTTTACCTCAGAAACGAGAAAAGTTATTGAAAACAGTATCGTTGAATGTAGAATGCTATTGCAACTGGAAAAAAAAAGTAACGTATCTCTGCATCTAAAGTAGATGGAGCGGTACGTTTTTTTAGGACTGTGATTTGTATTTTATTTTTTATGGGTGCGTTTAGTATACGTGGACCTCTAGTCGATATAGGTGCATGTATATTCGATTTCGAAATGTAAGAGTTCTGATTGGTATTGGAAGGGTACCAAATTTTAAGTTCATAAGACCTACATGTACCTATTAATAATTCACAAACCGAGTTTTCTTTATATAAATAACAATGGAAATATTTTATTTTTAAATATGATAGTATTGAAACAAAAAGAAAACAATAGCTTGGAAAAAAAAATAGCCTATGGAATTTTAATATTCTTTCGTCATTAAATTTGTTTCATTCATCCAAATAACTCAACGACTTCATATAAGAATTTTAAAGAATAGATGTCTACGTGTTAATCTACAGGATGCGATAAAGGCTTACCATGTTTAAATAAACATTAGTTTCTTTCCGAATCATTCTCAATTTGGTAACTAAAAAATACATCAAAATATCAAAATATTTTTGCGAAAATAGAAAATATAGAACAATCCAAATTATGGAAACGACTAAGCTTTTATCGCAACTGTATTCAATGTTACTAGATGTTCCTTAATGTCTATCTTAATTATCAATATTATATTACTTATTGCGTTATTCTAGATTTATATTAAAAAACTTAATTTTTTCATTCGAATTCGTTTTTTGTCGATCTAATAGAATAGGTGTTAATAAATATATAAATATAAAAATCTATGAATTATAAATATATATATATATATACGTACATTCTATGTATACGTGTGTAAATGTTCAAGATTCGTGTTTAACTAAGTGTTTTAAAATTTTTGAAATACCACTTACTATGTTGTTGTAATATTCTTCAAAAGTTGAAGCTTATAGATTGTACAAAAACAAGCATTGAAAAGCGCTATAGTTTAAAACCGATTTGAACTATAATGATTAGTGTTGGCACAGAATTAATAAACACGTTCAAGTATATGTTCGTCCTGATTAACGATAGCTGACTGAAGGCCTCCTCATTAAATTACAATTGATATGTGGTACATAAAAAAAAGCTTGAAGGATTATGCGTTTTATAACAACAGCCTTGCAAACCTATATGAACCATAATGATTAGTGTTGGCACTTTGAATATTCAATCGATAAAGCGCGTTTAGAAAACAACGTTCATAACAGGAACATTATAAAATTAATACAGTAAACACATTGATACAAATAATACTGACAGTCTCCCTACTAAAAAAAATTGGTTCTACTCTTTCAAAACACGCGCTACTGAATGAACATTCGCAGTGCCATCATATTGTTAGATACATCAGTTGAAGCTTATAGATTGTACAAAAACAAGCATTGAAAAGCTCTATAGTTTAAAACCGATTTGAACTATAATGATTAGTGTTGGCACAGAATTAATAAACACGTTCTAGTATATGTTCGTCCTGATTAACGATAGCTGACTGAAAGCCTCCTCATTAAATAAAAAGATTTCACTTTTTCGGAACAAGTTAATTATTACAATTGATATGTGGTACATCAAAAAAAGAAGCTTGAAGGATTATGCGTTTTATAACAACGGCCTTGCAAACCTATATGAACCATAATGATTAGTGTTGGCACTTTGAATATTCAATCGATAAAGCGCGTTTAGAAAACAACGTTCATAACAGGAACATTATAAAATTAATACAGTAAACACATTGATACAAATAATACTGACAGTCTCCCTACTAAAAAAAAATTTGTTCTACTCTTTCAAAAGACGCGCTACTGAATGAACATTCGTAGCGCCATCATATTGTTAGATACATCAAAAGAAACCTTGAAGCTTAAGTGTAATTTTAAATCTATTTATACCATAATTAGTACCAGCACCGCTAATATTCGATCAGTAAAATACATGGTTAGAAAAGGACGTTCATAATTACGATGTTATCAAATGAAATCATAAAATTCCTGACATAATAAAAACATTCGTACAAATGGTGGTAACTAACTGTGAATCTCTATTAAAAATAAAAACCGATGTCACTTTATTGTCCGAACGTTTGCACTTCTTTGAAGCTATAACAATTAATAAGTGGTATATCAAAAAAGAAACTTCAAGACTTATGCGTTGTTCAACAAAAAAAAATGGTTCCACTCTTTCGAAGGGCGTTCTACTAACCAAAAGTTTGCAGTACCATTAATAACTGATACATCAAAAAAAAACCTGAAGCTTACGCATTTGTACAATGGCCTTGGAAACCTATACAATTTTAAATCTATTTGTACCATAATTAGTGTTGGCACTGCTAACATTCTATCAATAATGCCTGGTTAGAAAACAACTTACAAAATTAATATAGCAGACACATTCATACAAATAATACTGATGGTCTCTCTACTAAAAAGAAAATAGTTCTACTCTTTCAAAATACGCGCTACTGAGTGAACATTCATCATAAAAATAACTTTGAAGCTTATGTACAATAGCTTTGGAAACGTGTATAACTTGACGGTCCCCTTATTAAAAATAAAAACCGATTTCACTTTATTGTCGGAACCTTTACAATTTCTTGAAGCTATAACAATTAATAAGTGGTATATCAAAAAACTTCAAGGCTTATGCGTTGTACAACAACACCTTTGGAAACTTTTATCAGTCATAATAATTAGTGTTGGCACTTTGATCATTCGATAGGTAGAGTTTCGAAAACAACATTCGTAATAGCGACATTATAAAATTACAAAATTAATACAGTAGACACAATCATACGAACAATATTGATAGTCTACCTACTAAAAAAAGAAGTGATTCCACGCTTACCATTGACACTCTACTAATCGAAAGTTCGCAGTACCATCAATTTATTAGAATTAATAATTGATACATCAAAAAGAAAAAAAACCCTGAAGCTTACGCATTGTACAATAGCCTTGTAAACCTGTACAATTTTAAATCTATTCGTATCATAACTAGTGTTTGGCACTGCTAACATTCTCTCAGTAATATGTGGTTAGCAGACGACGTTCGTAATCGTGACATTATTAAACCAAATCATAAAATGTAATGGCGGTCTCTCTATTAAAAATAAAAGCGATTCCACTTTATTGTCCGAATGTTTGCAGTTTCTTTTAAGCTATAACGTTTAATAGATGTTGCATCAAAAAGGAAACTTTAAGGCTTATGCGTTGTGCAACAACAGCCTCGGAAACCTATGCGCTCCGTAATAGCGACATCATAAAATTAATACAGTAGACACATTCATGCAAACAATGCGGATAGTCTCTCTAATAAAAAGAAAACTGGTTCCAAAAGCTTACGCATTGTACAACCATAGCCTTGGAAACCTATAAAAATTTTAAATAATCTGTACCATGATTAGTGTTGGCACTGCTAACATTCGATTAGTAATACGCGCTTAAAAAACGACATTGAAATCGTATAAAATTCTTAACACATTCGTACAAACGAGGTATATACTCATCCCGATTAGCGATGTTTTAGCTGATTGTCAGTCTCTCTACTGAAAATAAAAACCGATTTCAGTTTTTCGAAGCACATGTTACTGATCGAAAATTCGCAATGCCAACCTTAATAATGATGTAGCAGATATATTGAATCTTATCTAGTTGTAATTGTTAGTGAAAAAAAATACAAAAAAAAGAAGTGTTGTAGTCCTCTTGCCGTAGTAAGTATTCTGTCCATTAGATTTTAAGTTTTTTTAAAATTTAATTATTGCAGTTTATTATATTCTAGATTTTTATGTTAAATATTGTAGTTTTATTATTAATATTATTATCATTATTATTGTTTTAATAAAGGTGTATATTGCACATCTGTTGTTTGTTTTGAGACTTTACCTATGATGTTAACACGGAAAAAAGAAGTTCTAAAAATATAACACGTCAGCTTTTTATATATTTTATATTGATTCAGTATTATTCTTAGTCGAATTTATTTGTACACATATTAATATTTCATCACGATATCAGAGAAGTACTACCACGTCTACAATGTTATAATTCTACCTTATAAAATAACTCTGTAATTGAAGTTAATATTACGTGAATAAGCAAAAATTTTCAGAGAAAATATGGAGTTTGAAGCGAAACAATCATTAACGTATTATGCTTCATAATGGTCCATTATTTATATTCGTATATCTACCTTGCATTCCACAAGAAAACGTTCGTACTATACAAGTTCTTCGAACATGGTAGAAGTTGTATCGAAGTGTTGTAGTGTAGACGATTTTAAACAGGGTAAGTAAAATTTGCCTTTTTTACTGTAATCGTTTAATTATTCGTATTTATTTAGATTAGTTCAATATTTAATATACTGTAACGCCCTTCAATAGATTCTTTGAGTTATTAAATCACCAAAAAGGCCCATAATTATCCTGCATGAATATCTTTTTCTTGCAAATAAGAATTCTCTATGGCAGTTTAAATTTTAAATTGTATCCATATCTTGATCAAGATATAAAGTACATGTGGCTATGTGTTTAATTTGTATCCCATTGATTGGAAAATGACACAATTTTTGAAACGATGCAGCCAGTTCTTCCGAAAATTTTATTAACAACATTCACTGTTTACAAGAACAATAACTACTAAATTCAAATTCTATATTCAATATTATTCTCTTTATATTACAATTATGGTCTTTTAATGGACACACAGGGAAAGTAGTTCTGATATTCTGTTTCTCATAAGCGGACACATTAATTAAGACCACCACCTGTACATATTACATACTATCCATGTATAAAAGCAGTTGCATCTGTCGCGGATGTCGTTGAAGCGCTAGGTTTTGTGCTGATACTATTTTTAGTATTCTTCGATCCGTCCAACAGCTTACTAATTATTTGGTATTATGTCCACTGTTATATAACTAAGTAATAAAAATAATTCAAATTTGTAATAATTAAAAATTCGAATTACATCTCTAATAAAATAGACACCTACTAATTAAAAAAAAAATTCTATCTCTTTATATATACAAAATATTTTAAAATTTTTAAATTAGACTAATGTTTTGTCGATCCACCTTTACTTGCGTGAAGTGCTGCGATCGTCGTGGCATAGAATCTATTAAATGATTAATGGTGTCTTCTGGAATATTTAACCACTCCTCTGTAACAGCTGCCAAGAGTTCTTCCTTATTGCTGGGTTTTCGGGGTCGTTTCGCCATATTTGTCTGGATTATGTACTAAACATTCTCTATCGGATTCATGTCTGGTGATTGGCCTGACCATGGTAAAATCGGAATCTCCTGTTCCTCTTTCCATGTGGTTGTTGTTCTTGCTTTGTGGCAGGGTGCTCCATCCTCCATAAAAGTGGCGTTTTCTTTAGATAAAATGGCGTTGTTGAATATCGGTAGTAGTCCTTCTGTTAATATTTGGATATATTTTGCCGCATTTATATTTCCGTTGCAGATTACTAATTGCGATCTTCTACCATACCATATCGCGCCCCACACCGCCGTATTTTACCGTCCGATGCAAAAATTTGTCGTCCAGTTGCTGTGACGAATGTCTCCATACCCACGTACGGCCACTATCACTGAATTGGCGGTATCTGCTTTCGTCTGAAAAAATGACAGACCGCCAAAACTCTTCGGGCTTCGTTCGCATTTCGATTGCCCAAGCCATTCGGCGCCGTTTTTGAAACGAAGTAAGGAGAGGTTTTTTCTTTTCCACCCTTTTATACATCCCCACACTGTGGAGGTGTCGCAGAACGGTGCGCTGACTTTTCTGTGAAGTTACCGCAAGCTCAGCTGTACTTTTTCGGGGTTCTCTTAACACTTCGCGCACAAGCACCCTTTTACTTCTTTCAGAAGGTCCGGCACGACCTGGTCTCGGCTCCACCGTTGTTTCTCCTTGCGTTTAAATTGTGTAATCACACGGTTAACTGTGGACAACGGAATATTTAAAAATTTACTTATTTCACGTTGCGAAGCGCCGCATTCACTCTGGCCAACGATGCGACCCCGGGTGAAGTCGCTAATATCACTCGAACCTTGTAAGCCAGGCATAGTTGTAACGATACTAAACTGGAATTCTTTCCGATACATCTACCCCTAGCCTAATGACAAGAGAAAGTTCTTAATTCGTTCTTAGAATTTAGCTGTTTACATATTTATAGAGCTTTACCTGGTGCCTATTTTATTCTGTCACCCTAGTGTATTTTCTCTTAACTTTCGCCAATTAGTAGTATTGAGCTACCAGCCGCAGCCCCTCGAATATTATGTAATATACATATACGTTCAATATTACTGCTGAGTTTTGATTATTACTCAGTGTCAATATCAGCTAGATATTGTCATATCTTTCGAATTCCGATATATAGAACCAATACTCTCTGCAAACCACCTTTTGTGCACTTTGTAACAAACGCCAATTTAATGTGTTATGTTTATTTATAATATGTATGTATATCTGTATGTATTATTATTATTTTCCTACTTCCTGTACGGGATCTTGCAACTTCTACATAACTCCCACTAAATTCAAAATAATATTTAATAATTAAGACGCGTTGTTCAATCGTACACTTTTCTAGTTTGATTACCCGCAACCTCATCTATCAAATAACATGGTAATTATATGTTATCCGGCAGATTCATTAAGGAGGGATCTCTAATTTCTGTAGGCATCAAATTATTTCCTTATTTTCTTTGTTCTGATAACATCTCCGATGACATTGTTAACTTGCGTAATCAGAAAAAGAAACAGTACGAAATTAATTTGGCTCCCTCAGACTTAAAGAACTCATCTCGTTTCAGTTCGGTATTACTGCTGGAGCTGAAACCACAGCTGTCGAAACGTGCGTCCGGTACTAGTGAAGTGTTGTGTCAGAAATTATGATGCGTTTCAATTCATCTTATTTACTTAAGGCAAGTCTTTTATCAGTTATACAAAATGACTAGTTAATTGAACGCCTTTTCCTACATTCGCCTAAGAATACCCCATATCAGGTATAATTGGATAACTAAAAGTTTTCTATCAAAAGCCGATAATCACGTGACAAAATAAGATTGATTACCTCACTAAAACTCTTATTAACAACTTATTAACATAGAAAATCTATGATATTTTTTTTGGCAATAGTCCATTAATGCTGGATAACGAAGGGATATATTTTTTTGAAGCCGGAACTAGCGATTTCTAGCGTGGTATTTTCATAGCCAAAATATCCTTAGACCTGGTCTTGAATGTAAAGGGAAAATTTCTTTCATTAAATTAATTCTGGCAAGGAAGGTTGCAACGATGGTTTTTTTATTAAATTGAGAATCACCTTGTAACCAAGTTAACATTGCTAAATTTAGTAAATGAATTTGTTAAATAGGGAATATACGACTTAATTACAACTTCAAAATGGTCTAAAAAGTGAAAGAACTGTTATCAAACTTAAGCTTTTCGACAGGTAACTGTGCAAGTAATCTAAAATTCTTATTTACTTCTCGTTATGATAATTGGAAAGGTTCATACAGTCTGGGACTGAAATTAGATGTCCGTAAATGACAGTGAATTGCAAATACCCCGGGCATTTTATTACTATTATCATTATCATTACCACTATCATTATTATTAAATTTTTCTTCAATGAACACCCTTTCTGTGTTAAACAGGCAGCAAAAGAATCTCTTTTAAATAAGCAGTACATTATATCCGACAGCCAACATGGATTTAGACAAGGCAAATCACACATCAACGCGTTTTTTCGAAAGTCCCGAAACTTCAAACGCCCGTATCTCTTAAACGGTTAATAATAATTCTTGTTCGGCGCGTAAAAATCTACCGGATAGGATGATACAAACGGTCATTTTGGGACTTCGATATTTCACCGAAATTTCTCGACCGAATCTCCGTATCTCGGTTATGCGTGGTCGCAGCGCGACCGTTCGGTGCTCATTTGAAAGATCTCGACGTGTACTTTCGAACGGCGCAAACCGGGATCCTCTATCTACAACCGTTTAGGAGTTACGGCGCTTCAAAGTTTCGGAGTTAAGAATTTTTGGAAATTTCGAAACTTTAAACGCGATTTTCTCCTTAACGGTTAGAGATAGAGAGGCAAACTTTTTTTTATCGTAATCTACGCGAAAATACGCGTCTTTTGATATATCACTCAACCCGGTACCGTGGTACATTGATGCTTGAACTGATAAATTTATTAGTTTACAACAGTTAAAAAACACTACGGAACTTATCAAGTTTATTAACAATTGGTCCCTTTCATTTTTAATCTACGTACACTACCGCTCAAAAGCGTTTACGCACTCTCACTGACAGCAAAAATGTATAAAAACTCAGCAAAAATGTTAATCATATTTATTTTTTATGTACAGATACACGTACATGAATAAAAAAATGTGAAAATTAAAACGTTTAATTTAAATTTTGCTTTCATCTATGTGACCTCCTCTTGATTTAATAATTGCAGCACACAATCGAGGCATTCTCGCAATAAGTTTTGCCAGAGTTTCTTGTGTTATTGAGGTCCAACTCGATTGCAATTTGTTCCACACGTCAGTAGCTGATGTCGGAGCCGATTTCCGTACTTCCTGATCTAGTTCTTCCCACAGTAACTCGATTGGATTCAAGTCGGGGCTCTTGGGAGGCCATTCCATAATTTTGAGAGTTCCTTCCTCTTCTAAATGGCGTAAATAGTCTTTACATCATTTAGAGGAATATTTTGGGTCATTATCTTGCTGGAAGATAAAATTTTGACCCAAAAGTCGAATCCCGGAAGGTATTGCGTGGTTCTCCAAAATTTCGCGGTAGCCTTCTTTTTTTAATATACCGTCAATTTTCACAATGTCCCCTACACTAGTGCCAGCAAAACAGCCCCAAATGATGATAGAACCTCCACCATGCTTCACGGTAGTAGCAATACGAATATGCGTCTTCGGGTTCCGAACAGCTCAAATTTGGACTCATCCGTCCATAGGACGTTGCTCCACTCTTCTATGGTCCAGTGTTGGTGTTCACGAGCCCATTTAAGTCGCTTTTGCTTGTTTTGTTTGCGTAGTAATGGCTTTCTTATCGCAATACGTCCATGGAGCCCGGCTTTCTGTAGGCGACGTTTGACTGTAGAAACACTGACTAGTTTTTGGCGACCAACATTTAATTCTGCGGTGATTTCCGGGGCTGTTTTGCGTCTATTTAACTTGCAGATAACCACTATTCTGCGATCATCTGCAGATGTTGTCGCTTTTGGCCTTCCACTCCGTCTTTTATTAAGAAAACTGCCAGTTTCCCGATATTTTTTTACGTTATAGTCAACCGTAGCGTGGTGTATTTTCATTTTTTTTGCAATCTGTCGATTACTTATGCCACTTTTATGGTAAGCTATTATAGGCGCACGTGTTTCCGTACTAATTTCTCTTCGTAGAGGCATTTTAAAAAATTGTCACACGATATTTCGCTCACGACGTGAATAGAATAAATACCACACTGCAACTGACCATAGGTTACAGATTTCACTATAATCTTCTTGGAAGGTGATTTAAACATGATTACCTACAATCTAACAGATGACAAAATTTACCCAGTAAATTCAGAGGTATTGTTATTGTAATTGCACCGCAATAAACAGTTTTTGGTAATCCGACCAAGTGCAGGTAAATGATAGTAAATCTTATGCGATATAATGGATGTTTATCTTACGGAACTACATTTTAAATACGTATTTCATTTTATTATAATGTTTTTTTGGTAATACTTGAGCGGTAGTGTATGTTACGTGTAAAGAATAGTTTCTTAAGCGAAGTATAGATGGCGAAAAAGGTACCTTAGTACTCTGTATACTCTGCCAATCGAATGACGTCTTTGTAGGTAAATTTTGCGCTCTCAATTTAAAATAACCTTCGGGTTTGTTAAACATTTGATGAGATTGTATTAATGAACTTATTTAGATATAATCATATTAAAACCACTTTATATAATACGGACAATAGCAGACTAAAGTTATTGTACAGAGTGATTTTATATGTTTGAGGACAGTTTAAATTTCGCGCGGTGGATTCTAAGGGATTTGACATGTTAAGAGTGGCCATTGTGAGTATCGGTCCTGTCAACTGCCTGTGCGACACGTTATTTATTATTCGTTATTTATATTCATTTTATTCGTTATTATTTGCTTCATTTTTACTTGTATTCTATTCTTCTTAGAGCTACTGTTTATCAGTGTTATTTTCCATTTTGCTTAGAAAATTAATATGAAATTGATTTTTTGAAGATCTGTTGTCAATATTTTATCACCCATCCAAAATCTATTTGATACGCTACTGGTTACGAATTCAAAACCAAATCGCCAACGTGATTTAGCAAGGCGCGAAATTTAAACTGTCCTCAAACATTTAAAATCACTCCGTATAATTTTACTCTCATATTGTATAACAAATTAATAGCCAGGAGAAAAATTTATGCATAATTATTATTATTTATTATATTTAATAATCATTTTAAAAACATCATCCACCATATACTACGCTCATTTCTCAATGAATTTCAGCTACACTACTCCCTTCTACTTGAAGGAATCGAATTACACTACATCACTCGCACTTGGCGGGAGAATCAATATCTAGCAGCCATGTTTACGTGCCTGCGACTCAGCTGAAAATGGCGTAATGCCATATCAAGTGGCAGATATTATAGTGGGAGAGATGCGCAGTCACCTTCTGGGCATTCTCGTCTTCCACTGTTGAAAGGTATTTTACATACCTTCCTAGTGGATTTTAGATATTTATTTATTTTTTCCAATAACAAAAAAATAAACTATTTGGTGCTTGAAACACACCTCATTGTTAATACGTTTTTGAATGAAGTAATTAGATTTAACATTTTGCGTAGGATTGAAATAAAGATGTTGATTGGACGATTTTATTGTTAATTCAACTATTTTTTTCGAAACCGGTATTTCATTTCACAGAAATATTATCAAGAAGCCGCATATTTATTGGGAAAGATGTGTTGGTTGTATACCGAAAAGTTCTCAAAATCTGTAAATGTAATGTAATTCAAGTTGCCTATACAAATAAATTTTTAAAAGC
Source organism: Trypoxylus dichotomus (assembly GCA_023509865.1). Classification (NCBI taxonomy): domain Eukaryota; kingdom Metazoa; phylum Arthropoda; class Insecta; order Coleoptera; family Scarabaeidae; genus Trypoxylus; species Trypoxylus dichotomus. The sequence goes on along the minus strand of CM042083.1, from coordinate 4,322,350 downwards.
GCTAAATGATAAGTTGTTAGTAAATAATACAGTTACAAACTTCTATAGTATTGAATCTTACTCTAGAAAAATTAAATAACGTTAGATAATACAGTAAAGAATGATATAAAATACCGTAGCGTTTTTAAAGTAGAGGACAATCAACAATTTGCCAATATAAAAATTAACGTTAGTATTCACTTTAGCGCTGATTTAGATTGGTGTGTCTTTTTTGATTCGAATCAATCTGACAATCTTTATAAATGTAATACCATGCAGTTCCAATCTACACGGCCAGATAAGCAAACTCTACAATAAACAAACTGAATCATTATATATAAAATGGTGTAATAGATAATACACACGTCTCGGAAAGGTGAGCTATTTTCTATTTACCTAATTATTCTTTTATGTTAAAAACTAAGAAACATAGATAATCGTTTTCTGCGAAAATGATTACAGGATTTATTTTTAAAAAAAGATACCTATAGTTGATAATGCAGTTGTAGATTATGCATATCTTGTAGAATGCCGGTAAACTAAATTGTGTGAGGTGACTGTGATAAAATATTAATTAATATTAATATTAATTTCTTTATATATTATACGCTGAAGACATTAATATTTCATATCTATACGTACGCAAAATTTTTAACATTTTAATTAGATTAGTAAATCTACGAACTGTTATTAACGTTTTGATTTATTATTAATATAGATAGGATATATAAATTGATATATCGAATAAAATACCTGATATTTTCTATTTACTTTTAAAAAACACTTCAAAATTAATAACAATTCGTATCGTATTATTTATCTGCGCTAGTTCTCTTTTAAAAGTCGTCTTTTTTTTTAATAGGAAAAAAGTAACTCACATAATCGTTAATTATAGAAAAATCAAAGAGCGAATCCATGACCTTTGGCTTGTAAAATTAAGGTATCATAGTATTATCAATTGTAACTAAAATAGAGACTTTAATGTCATATATACATAACTATGTACATTCGTAGAAAATTAAAATAAGTATTTTTCAATACCATCACATAGTACAACAAGAGTTCCTCAACTGTCTATTCTGGGACCTAGTTCATTTGTAACGTATATACGTATACTATTGTGGAAAATAAAGACACATAGGTGTTTTTTTAAAAGTTTATGTAATGGTCAAGATTCTGGATATTTCTTAACATGTTTTTAATTGTACTGATGTTTACGATTTACTTAAATCTGGTAAACGCTATACAAACACATAAATGGAAAAGGATACTTAGAAATCGTAATCCTGTTGTTTTCAAGAATGCGATAAATAATAGTTGGGTCTGTTTTTCGGTGTTTATTGTTCATTGCAGTCCTGGAATGTAAAGAGTTTTATGTTATATTCCTAACAGAAATATAATAGTGTAGAAGAGATTATAACTGTGAAAACTGGTGCTGCAAGTTGTGATACAGTGGGTACATGTGGAAAAAAAAATAGCGAAAATATCGTTATTAAATAGAAATAAAGTTGTTTCACGTCTAAAAGGTTGTAGCCAAGCTGAAATTGCAAGGCATATGAATTGTTCTCAGTGTAGTGTACCAAAATTTCTTAAAAACTAACGGAACAGGCGATGCGCTGGATGAAGCTTGAATGACCGAAAAAACTTACCAGAACGAATGAACTCTTGTTGAAAGTAACATTCTTAAATAACAGAAGAAAAGTAAGCATGAAACTGGAAAAACGCGGAAGTTAGAAACTACTTTGAAGAAATCGAGATTACGTAGTCATGTAGCTGGTAGGAAACTTCTTTTGCAACAAGGCAATGAAGCAAAAAAGCTCAAATATGCTAAATATTATGGACCAATGAGTCTAAATTTCAATTACTTGGATCGAACGTCAAACGTGGGGATGGCAATTTCCAGGTTTGGGGCTACATTTCATCGCAATGAGTTGGTGACGTTATTGGAACAACATGCTATAACTTCTGGGCATCGTTTAATTGGCTAGATAACGATCTCGAACACGCTTCTCAATTGGTCAAGAACTATTTAAGTCACTAAGTTAGTACTATGGTCTGGCCGTCACAAAGTCCGGACTTAAATATTATCGAACACTTTAAATGAATTGTGGTGTCGTATTCCGGACGATTACATCAGAATACTGCATAATAGTCCCCAGGCAATTATAAGATGCGCTATCAAAAATAAGGGTAGCTATACCAAAGATATTCAGTATACTATTTACTGATATAATTATTGTAAACATTTATGGAACAATATAGTTACTTACATTACGGTAACACATTTTCTCTTAAATTTCCTTTATATAAAATTTATTTAGGTGCCTCTTTCTTTTGCACAATAGTGTATATAAATGATTTTCGATTCATCTGTGATAATTGTTTAGAGCTAGTTATACACGGTATATGAATAGATAAATAAACGAAACATGATTATTTAAATACTATTAATATAGTATTTTACCAATACAAATGACATAAAACACTTAAAAGGTTATCCACTACCATTAATAAGGATTGAATAACTTTCAATGTGTAAGACGATATTTTAATAGTAAGTAATCGGAACAATTAACGTAATAATAGGTATAATTTCGATAATACTGACAATTTGTGCATAAAAGCTAACAATTTTAGGCTAGATTTACCAGTTCATCGCATAATTTCCCAAGTAAAACATCATCTCTTTCAGGAGCCCCTTTAAAAGAAGTTATTCTTTTCTTCAATGAATCCCTTTTAGCTTCACTTTAAGAGCAAGGTTTTGTTAAGTTAACAGCCGCATTATACAGTATTTATTCTAACTAAAACTAATCTGAACTTGATAAGCGAAGTTCAAGGTTCAATTGTATAGGATGTCCGAAATTCGCGATTCAGTTTGACGATATTTCGTAAGAATTATGAACATAGCCTGCTTAATAGTTTATAAACTTATATTTATTTAATACGAAAGCTGATAGATATATTTAAATAAAGTATAGAGACAGAGAGTGGTTTATGAGGTTGACACCCATCAACTATTAAATGAATCAAGACTATATATGTTCCACGCTGAGATTGGGTAGAGGTTGCTCCTAAAGAGGAATATTTTCACCTCGTCTTTGTTGTGGATTACACAAAGAACTCTCAACACTATCCATGCATGATATCACAATCATTGCATGTCGATAATATTTGTATAAGGAAAGAGACAATTAGTTTTAACAATGCAGCTAAATATTTGACCACTTGACAAAAAGGTAAATTGGAACTACCAGCTGATGGGATTCCTTTTATTTTAATTATTTTAATAGGAAACTACAAAATTGATCATACAGCTTCATATTGTAATAAATAATAAAACATTTTTCCTTGGTAGTATATATCATTTCCTTCACAACGACTACAAACATTTCAGGAAAGATATTGGTAAAAGTTAATTTAAGACAATTTACATATGAAATTTAGTATTGCCGTTAGGATCCAACACATTTTCACATCCATATGCACAAGAATATTTCATCATTTTCTTACTTATGCATTAAATAAACTACAAAAAGTTTTTAACAACAATTAACACACCATATAAACAGGTACAACTGACAAAGAAAAGAATACCTAACACTGCAGTCACACTGTTCTAACATGTAACACCAAAAATTTTAGAATTGGCCCTATTCCGTGAGCATTCCAATAGTATATTTACTTCAATGCGAACCAATCATTAAACTTGATAATTTAACAACTTCTTCCGTTCCAAATTTTCCTTTGGTTTTTTTTTTTTTAGCAGTATAAGCAATGGTGATATCTGATGCAGATATTATTAGTGACGAATTGAACTACAGCCTCAACTTTCTTTGTGTATGTATCTATAGACTGAAAACACTTTCATCCGCGGGTGTAATATTTCCTTTTATAACTGAATAGCCATGTTCTCGAAGCTATGAAGTTTCCTAATTTAATCATTGGCTTTAACTTAAGTATATCTATATCATGTATTATAGTGTTAGCAATCGTATAAATTTTCTAGCACATATTGAGAAATAGTCATAATTTTCATAGTTTCTGCCCAAGGATACAGTTGTCGTGTTCTGCACCATTCCAAGAGAGAGCCATTTTTTCCAATCATCTAGTAATCCATGAAATCTTGTTCATACGCCACATCTACTATACTCTCTTTTTGGGATGTATAGGGTCCCGACAAAACTGCGATTTTCTAACAAATTAGCGTTTTTAAATTTCAAAAAAATATCAGTCTAGGTAGGATTTGAATCTACATCCTCTCTTTTACTGAGGGAACATTATACCAACTAGACCACGAACTCATAAATAGTCCCGTTGTTGACTGATATTTTTTTAAAAATTTAAAAGCAAAAAATAGTAATTTTATCATTACTAATACCATCGAGAATTTTCATATTTATTTTAGAAAAAGGTCAATTAGTATCTTGCTGACTTCTTTTAATGTAACGTGTAATTCTATTTCGTTCCGATTTATCTCTGTTAGTAGCATTAAACAATTCTATTAATAACTTAATGATATTAACTTCATTTATTATTGCCATTTGACAGTGTTAAATAATGAATTAAAATTTCGTAAAAATATAACTTATTTTCGTTCCAATTTATTTAACGAATAAAGTAAAAAATTTGTTTTGATTATTTACATATCAAGGAAAACAGATGACTGTATAGGTGCATATCTGGATATCCGTATGATAAGATTCTACTTGAATCAAGGAAATATAAACAAAAACAAAAATACGAAGAACGAGGCAGTTGAAACAGGATCATTTATTCAAATCATAGTTTCTTTGTGTCTATGTGTTCGATGTTTACGTACACCTCATTAAATAAGCTGATAATAAATCAATACTTGCAACACTTTTTAAATGGAAAATTGTATTAAAATATTTTGATTACGATCAACCAGAATGTTGATTAAGATTTAAAGGAGTCTGTATTAATCTCTTGTACATCCTGCAGAGATATAACACTAACAGATTTAAAGGATAAACAATCTTTGCTTACAAAATTTTACCATTGTTCGGACATTAGCCGAACAATTAGATCTTAAGATACATTATTTGTCGTTTCCTCTGTGTATTCAATTATATCTTATTATTATACGTTTAATATTCCATATTCACGTAGATACCCTGACGTAGTGGTCTAGGTATTAATTGCTTTACAGTTCTCTGGTTGTACTTGCAATTAGTCTAACAGTTTACGTATTTTCCAATTAAGTGTATTCCTGATTTAAACATTAGTTTAGCAAAATTATTTATCTTAGGATTCTCAACTTTTATCACTTTAGAAACTGTCTGCTATTAGTAATCTAACGTATATTATTACATTTTAATCATTACAATTTTACAATATTAAACACTGCAAACAGATCTTTCTGGAATTTTCTACAGATCTAATTAGAGTCAGATATTTCTAATCAATTAACAAATTAAAGTATATAGAGGGAAAGCGTCAGACCAGATTTAGAACTTGAATTTATCTTGTTAAATAAAAATAAATCATTATACAGTAGTATTCAATACACTATTGGAGAAGAATCTTTGCTAACGTGAAATTCCTTAGTTTTAAGTGTTATTATTAAACGTATGAAGTGTTGATAAGAAATATTTAATTCAATTACACCTTATAACTAATAGTTATATGGGTCTACGATCCTCAGAACATTAGATGTTTCACCAGTAAACGGATCGATACCGTCAGTCGCAACAACCATATTCTTACAAATACGGACATAGTTAAAAAAATTATGTTACTTGCTCCTGAGAAATACACTACCGCTCAAAAGTGTTTAGGCACCCTTGTTTTCATGGATTATTCATATAGTATTATGTTTACCAGAAAAATGAAATACGTATTTAAAATGTAGTTTAGTAAGATAAACACCCATTATATCGCATAAGGTTTAGTATCATTTACCTGCACTTGGTAGGATTACCAAAAACTGTTTATTGCGGTGCAGTTACAATAACAATCCCTCTGAATTCACTGGGTAAATTTAGTCATCTGTTAGATTGTAGGTAATAATGTTTAAATTATCTTCCTAGAAGATTATAGTGAAATCTGTAAACTATGGTCAGTTGCAGTGTGGTATTTACTCTATTCACGTCGTGAGCGAAATATCGTGTGACAATTTTTTAAAATGCCTCCGCGAAGAGAAATTAGTACGGAAACACGTGCGCTTTTATAATAGCTTACCATAAAAGTGGCATAAGTAATCGACAAATTGCCAAAAAAATGAAAATACACCACGCTACAGTTGGCTATAATGTAAAAAAATATCGGGAAACTGGCAGTTTTCTTAATAAAAGACGGAGTGGAAGGCCAAAAGCGACAACATCTGCAGATGATCGCAGAATAGTGGTTACCAGCAAGTTAAATAGACGCAAAGTAGCCCCGAAAATCACCGCAGAATTAAATGTAGGTTGCCAAAAACTAGTCAGTGTTTCTACAGTCAAACGTCGCCTATAGAAAGCCGGGTTCCATGGACGTATTGCGATGAAAAAGCCATTACTACGCAAACAAAACAAGCAAAAGCGACTGAAATGGGCTCGTCAACACCAATACTGGACCATAGAAGAGTGGAACAACGTCCTATGGACGGATGAGTCCAAATTTGAGCTGTTCGGAACCCGAAGACGCGTATTCGTAAGGAGATCTGTGGGTGAACGTGCCAGAGAAGAGTGTATTGCTGCTACCGTGAAGCATGGTGGAGGTTCTATCATCATTTGGGGATGTTTTGCTGGCACTAGTGTAGGGGACATTGTGAAAATTGACGGTATATTAAAAAAAATTTGGAGAACCACGCAATACCTTCCGGAATTCGACTTTTGGGTCAAAATTTTATCTTCCAGCAAGATAATGACCCAAAACATTCCTCTAAATTATGTAAAGACTATTTACGCCATTTAGAAGAGGAAGGAACCCTCAAAATTATGGAATGGCCTCCCTAGAGCCCCGACTTGAATCCAATCGAGTTACTATGGGAACAACTAGATCGAGGAAGTACGGAAATCGGCTGCGACATCAGCTACTGACGTGTGGAACAAATTGCAATCGAGTTGGACCTCAATAACACAAGAAACTCTGGCTAAACTTGCGAGAATGCCTCGATTATGTGCTGCAATTATTAAATCAAGAGGAGGTCACATAGACGAAAACAAAATTTAAATTAAACGTCTTAATTTTCACATTTATTTAATATATTTTTATTCATGTCCAAAAAATAATTATTAACATTTTTGCTGAGTTTTTATACATTTTTGCTGTCAGTGAGAGTGCCTAAACACTTTTGAGCGGTGGTGTACATATACGATCTTAAGTAGATTTCAACAGCAAACAATTTTTATCTAACATTTAAACGCAATACTATATATTCTGCAATACCATGTTACTAAGGGACATTCGATATCAAGTAACTCTTACGTTTAAGCATTACCTCTGTGTCTCACCGTTTGAGAATTATATAAAAAAAAATTGAAAATTGATCTCTATCAATTTTCGTTGGTAAAAAAATTCTTTGCATATCTGAACATGTTCTACATCGCTTCATTTCAGTATTCAATTTTTGTCTTGTAATTGGATATTTATTCTGTTGGACATAAAAAATATTATTATTATTTATATTAAAAAAGCTGCCATAATAATATGTACTGTCTGTTTCAAGATATGGTGTGGAATGCAAGGTTTTACAGTAGCACGAGCATAGCAGGTGAAATGCAATAGCACTTAATCTTCGGAATATTCTTAATCTGACAGAGAAATTTTGAGGATTATTATTTACCATCAAGGATTGATGAGAAAATTATCGCAATAAATCAGTAATGGCTTTGTTTATAATTGCACATTATAAATTGAAACGGACAGTGCAATTTAAAAGTGTTAAATAATGAAATAAAAAATTACAAAAAAAATGTCGACGCAAATATTGGTACCCTTTCATATCACCGGATATAACTTATTTTCGTTCCAATTTATTTATTAACAGATAAAATTAAATTTTTTTTTGATTATGTACATATCAAAGAAAATAGATGACTGTATAGGTGCATATCTGGATATCCGTGTGATAAGATTCTACTTGAATCAAGGAAATGTAAACAAAAACAAAAATACTAAGAACGAAGCAGTTGAAACAGGATCATTTATTCAAATCATAGTTTCTTTGTGTCTATGTGTTCGATGTTTACGTACACCTCATTAAATAAGCTGATAATAAATCAATACTTGCAACACTTATTAAATGAAAAATTGTATTAAAATATTTTGATTACAATCAACCAGAATGTTGATTAAGATTTAATGGAGTCTGTATTATTTATCTCTTGTACATCCTGTAGATATATAACACCAACAGATTTAAAGGATAAACAATCTTTGCTTACAAAGTTTTGTAATTGGATGTTTATCCTGTTGGGCACAAGAAATATTATTATTGTTATTATAAAAACTTGAAAAAGCTGGAATACATAATGTTTTATATTAAAAAAGCTGTCATAATAATATGTAGTGTCTGAAATGCAAGGTTGTTTTACAGTAACAGGAGCACAGCTGGTGGAATGCAATAACGAAACAAAGCTCAGAATATCCTTAATCTGGCATAGAAACTTTGAAGATTTCTGTATACCATCAAAGGATGCAGAGAAAATTATCGGAGTAAATAAGTAATAATAAACGAAAACTGTTATGATCTGCAAATTTAGGACACCTATACATACACTACTAAAATATTATTTTTGCGTAAACAAAGTAACCATATGCGTTCAAAATATACAGCTGTGGCCATATGTATTCGCCACCCTTTTTTGTTTTTTATTCCGACGAATATATAAGAAATAAAAGAAAATTGATCGATGAAAATGTTTCATTGTGAGTGTATGCAGATATATACAGATATTGCTTAATATTTGGTAGCTCCTCCCTGGGCTTTTATCACCGCACGAATTCGTCGGGGCATACTGCTCACTAAGTTGTAGCACTGTTCGGGGGTGATTTTATTCCACTCTTCGAATGTTTTTGTTTTTAAGTATTGCTTTGTGGTAGATGAGTATTTAGCTACATTTCGCTTTGAAATGTACCATAAATGCTCAATTGGCGATAAGTCCGGGGATTGTGCCGGCCATTCCAGGACCCGCACGTTATTTTCATCGAACCAGCGCATTACTTCGCGAGATTTATGGCACGGTGCATTATCTTGTTGGAAGTAATACTCTGGCTCATTGTTATCGAATAATTTTAACGCACACGTCCGACTGTTCATTCGGCCCTCGCAGACGAACAGTTCTCCGACGCCCGTTGCACTCATGGAACCCCAAACCATTATGCTATCACCCCCAAACTTGACGGTCGGGATGATACAGTCTGGATGGAAGGCCTCTCCTCGCCTGCGTCGCACGTATTGAGGCCCAGGTTTAGCACAAAGCTACCAACAAAAACATGAATACTGTTACATTTTGGAACCCATTAAAAAGAATAAAAACACTGTAGATACCAGGAATTGAAAACAGAATACCGCAAATACAATAATTATGTATTACTTACCTCAATATTTGACTCATCCGTCCATATAACATTGGCCCAATTGCCAATGGTCCAGTCGCGGTGACTTTTAGCCCACAGCAGTCTCTTTTTCTTTTGTTGCGGAGACAACCGTGGTTTATGTCGAGCTTTGTATCCACCTAAATTTAATTCACAAAGGCGTCTTCTAACCGTGCGAGGAGAAATAGCAACATTATGTAGCCGGAAAAGCTCACTGGAAAGCCTTTTTTCCGGTCTCGCAAAGACATCCGCTCTAAGACTCGCTCATCTCTGCTAGTTGTCTTCCTTTTTCGACCAGTTTTCGGTTTATTTGTCAAAGATCCACTCTCTTTGTATCGTTTTATCGTCATTCTAACTGTCGATCGCGCACATTTCACTTGTCGGGCAATAGTAGACACCGACAACCCTTGCTTTTCTATCACCACAATTTGTACTCGCTCTACCTCCGTCAATTCGCGTGTTTTCGGCATTACTTTTTACTGTATACTATCGTATTACACAGACAAAATCACAGACACAATATCTTCACTCTAACTAGCTCAACCTTACTCTTACAACTTTTAAGAAAGATTGAAGAAATATTCAGAAATTACAATTTTACGTCTATTTTCTAATTTACTCAGAATGGCCTACAATAAACCATTAAACCCTCATTACCAGGTACCTAGTTAAGTCCGTCATCGACCCTGCTTCTTAGAAATACAATAATATTCGTGTAACACGTTCAAAACGAGAGTGGCGAATACATATGGCCACAGCTGTAATTGCGTGCATCCGATAAACCATAAAATTTGATGTTTTCAAATAGAGCTTATCTATAACTTCTAAATTAAATTGAGTTTAACATGAGTTTTGTAACAGTACAAGTAGAGGTCATAGAGATTCTTCACGGACGAATCTTATACTAATTCAGATAATTTCGGCAGAAAGGATAAACAGCGAGAGAGGTTATCAATTCAACGCGGATTATATACCCAATTTCTCGACTCTGTCATTCTATCGAATTAGTTCCCTAATTTTCTTTCAATTGTTTCGTACATTATTTGATAGGTAATATGATTAAAATAAAAATATTCACGAAATTATTATGGAATGACACCGTGTCGCAATTTAGTAGATGCCATATATTCCGTAACAAAGTTGCATCAAGGTGACCAAATAGCTTCACACGTATTAAATTTGTATTTAAGAACGTTGAATTACTTATATTCCAGTTTTTAACACTGGCAGTCATTAAAATCTGCATATTCCATTATTTTTAATCAGTAGTTAAGGTACGTGGAATCCTGATTTATTTTTAATGTTCTTTACACAGCTTTGACTGTACGATTATTATTACAATTGTACTGGTAAGAATTTTTTTATAAAAGTATATCTGTATAATATGCCATTAATAAAACACATGCAATTCTTTGCCTTGAAAACCTCTTTTGTTATAATTAATACTACGTAGTATTTAGAAAATGTAAATATTGTAATTATAACTACGATTATTTATAATTAACACATCGAAAGATCAAGAATTAGTATTTTTAGTGAAATAATGTTTAAATTTTTCGAGTTTGTGATGAATTTCCATTCGAAATATATATATATATGTACATATATCCACGCTAGTTTCAATTATGAGGTACATATAAATGGTGTTTTAATTTAAGCTTCCTTTTTAAATTCTAACAGAATACAAATTATTTAAAACGAGACAATACAGAAATAATCTTTTAAGTGCTTCCGTAAATTTTAACTACAACTACAACTGAATTTCACCAACACAATCGATAATGTTCTTCTTAAAATCATCAATTGTTTCTGAATTATTACAGGCGTTAGATTGGATGACCTAGACGTCCAATTGAGAAATTATTCCATTATCAAACCGTTGACGTAAAACGTTTATTGTTTATGCGACTGTACGAGGTGTGATATTGTCGTGTTAAAACCGCATGCTTTCGACATTTGTACTTCTTAATTCGTCAAATAACGAACCTCCACCCCCAGAAACCACACCAAACGGATGCAATGGTTTTTCCAATATTTCTCGTGGACTTTCTTCGGTCTAGATTTGACGGTTTTGTTTGTAATTCAATATTCAATACTTTTATTTCTTGAGTTATCTGAGTAAGCCTTTCAGTAAAGAACTTTGTGCAGAATTCTAGCGAAATTTGGATAAATTTTCAAATCCTCCAAATGTTTCTATTTATCATCCATTAAATAACGTGATATTCTAATACAAAAAATATGAATGGCTATAAATCTAAAAAGTAATCTCAAATTAGAACAGCTTCACAATCTGCTAGACGTGAAAATATTTTTTTTTTAAGTTGTCGAGCGATAAGAGACAACCTTGAACTTGATAGATGATAGAGGCAACGATTTGATTATTTAAATAAGCTCTTGTTCAATTATTTTTCTTATTTGTTAAGTAGCTAGAACATACACAAAATAATAGGAACAATAATTACCAATTCGCTATGTGCATTATTGTCTATTTGCATATTGTATGTACATAACTGAACACTCGCACATATAGAAGACGTATCGTGTACAAATTAAGGCAATCTCAAGTGGAAGAACCATTTTATTCTAATCCATCAAATCATGCCACTACTTTGATGATACGTATTATAGATTATTGGTACACAATTTATAATTTATAAACGTCATGCCATTATTGCTTTTTTGTTTTTTAAAATTTAAAATTGTAACCTCAATTACCACAAATAAAGTAATTTGACAGACAGAAACATATAAGCTAAAATAATCAAAGCTTGACCACAATTGCATGTCCTTGATTCAAGTTTAATTATATCAGTCTGTATACTTTCTTCTTTCCGGATCCTTTAGCTCTACAGAGTTCCCTAAAAGTTATTTTTTTCTAAACGAAAACTGTAACTTTTTATGTTTCTTTACTAAGTAGATATAATTTTATTTTGTAAATAATACAATTTTCTTGAATGACGTTTAAATTAATTAAATCGTGAATTAAATCGTAGTATCCGGTGGGATTCGAACCCACAACTTCTGTTATCTAAATAAGTACATTGCCATTTAGGTTGTGGAGACCGCAGAAACGAATCACTTTTAATACATTGAACTATCCACAGATATATCGTAATATCTAGACAGATAATATTTTAGACTAAGTGTAGAACTAATTAAATTAAATTAATAATAATCCAATTTCTGTTGGTTTCAAACAATAAATTCCAATTTCCTTAATTTTACTATCATCTAAAATAAGTTATTCGTGAATTAACATTTTTTTCACTGTATTTGGTGAGATTCGAACCCACAACTCCTATTCTCTAGTTAAGTACGTTGCCATTTACGCTGTAGAGATCCCAGGAATTAATATTTTAATACCTTGATCTAGCAATGTCCGCAGATGTATCGTAATATCTGAACAGACATATTTTATGCCAAAAACATGGTTAATTAAATCAATTTAATAAACAAATTGCAATTTCCTTGGTTAATTCGCGAATTAAAATTTTTCCACGGTATTCGGTAGGATTCGAACCCACAGCTTCCAACCTCTAGACGTGTGTGTTGCCGTTTATGCCACGGAATCCGTGTGTATCGTAATATCGAGACAGACATTATATTTTGTGCTGAAAATTATTAATTCATGAATTAACTAATTTAAACGTTGGTACAGCGAAGTAAATTAATTCTATTTCTGTTCTTCCTTTGCTTGATGTAAATCCATGATCTTTAAAGGAATAGAACGCACGATTTACGATTTACACTTTAATAATTAAATATAAGAATTGTTTTGCCACATTACCATTATATTTGAATAAGCTATTGTGGGGTGAAGGAATTGCTATATTTAGTTATTAAAGTGTAAATCATAAAATGCGTGTTTCTTTAAATTAAATCTTTGTTTCATGGATCTAGAAGAAGGTAAATTAAATAATTAATTACATAACTATGTACTCCATATTTTAGTGTTTAAGCAAACATCACCAAATTATGAAGTGATGGAGAAATTTTTAAAGCAGTTTCATAATCAGCAAAAAACATAAGAAGACGCGTGTTAATGTATAAGAAAAAAACGTGTTGTTCTTAGCTTTATCAAAATTGAGATAGTCAGATGTTCCGAGTTAATAGTAATTTTCTTACCCTAGCATTAAGCATGAATAATAAATTGACGTAATTTCTCAAAAATATGATAAACATAATACATGCTAATTTATAATCTAGAGATTTAGGAGCATAAACGTGACATTATACCAAGAAGAGTTTGGATTATAACGGTTTAAACTTTTATAGCAGTTTTAAAATATTTCTTATTTATTTTTGCGTAAACAAAATTTTGCTCTCACCTTTACTTTATTATTTACGAGATTAGTGCAATGATGTAAAACGTATTGTGCGTCAATACAGGCTTTACTCAGTTTTTAAATTGAATCCCTATAATTTTTCATCGATAAAATTTATAAAACTTTTTAAATATTTTTTGTGTACCAATCAATACATTTTTGTCCTTTTCTATGAACCCCATTAATCACAACAAATGTTACGATGTCATTTGAAGATCCTATAACGAAGGAAATTAGATTTAAAGATGTCAGAGCTTTTCAAAAATTGAAAATTCCTGGAAATTAGTCAAATGAAATGTTAATATGTTTTATTTGATTCAACTGTTTATGGTACCATAAAATTTAAAACAGTTGAGTTAATTGCCTAAAGTTTATTTAAACAATGATTTACTTGTGTAATTAAAAGAAAATTAAAAAGATTACCATATCCAGATAATCCTTATACCAGGAACAATAGATTTTGTTTCCCGTAAAAGTAAATAATCACTATTATATGTTCGGAGCAATTTTTCTATCTCAAATCTAGGGGTGGGGGTTAGTTAGATGTTTCGAACTTTGTATTTAAAATCACGTAATAGATAAATGGAATAAGTGTATACAATGAATTGCATGCATATCAACATTATCTGATGTAGATAGAAATCGTAAATATATTTTTCTCCAAACTCACACTGACTTGGTATTTAAATCCATGTCTAGCTTGGAACTGTCAGTTTTGTTTTGTCGAGATTCTAACTTGCACTAGCACGCGTTCTGTTTATCGAAGTAAGTAGCCGAACGTAATTTTGATGCATTTTATCTTGGCACGTTTAAAATTGCGGTGCATACTCTTCAAGATTTTTTAAATATTTAATCGTCATTTTATATCACAACAGTAAGTGATGCCGGTTGATTTTTAATAGAAAATTGTTTGGAATTTCTTCGAAGTGTAGTACAACGATACTATCCACAACTGATGCTAGTTGTTTGTTTCGAAAGGTAAGGCTGAATTTCCTTTATAACATTTATAATAAATTTCTTATTTAATTTTATTTTTATCGCGTAATTTACATTTTCATTTAGTACTACATTAGCTACCGATACATATATGATACGCAATAAATTTATGTTTTATCATCATTAAATAATAAAAAAAAAAGCTTTGTGTTTAAAACTGTCCGAGTTTGTTACAGATATCTCCAAAACAAAACACGCAAAATGATAAAAAATTGATTAAAATACATTTAAAAATGAACCCAATCTCTTTACATATTCTTAGAAGCTTCAAAAAATAACTAAAATGTTAGATCTTTTATTGTCTTTTTTTAAATGCTATTTTAAATATTGACCGAGATGCACATACTTTCGAAATTACAATAATTACAATGGGGTTTCGATTTACGTCGACTCGAATTACGGTGTTTCGATTTACGTTGTATTTAAAAGTAATATAAGCCTAAAAATTGATTTGCATCAGTATGATTTAGAGTTATGTTTTAATAGCTGTAACATTTATAAGGTGATTAAAATTGTGGATGTAGAAACGTTAATGATAATCGATATAAATTCAAATAAATTATTTTAGAATAACTTCCATTGGTTTTTCAATAATAATCTTAATTTACTAGGTATTACCAACGTTAAGTGAACGGGAGCTATAGGTTCAAATCTTACCGGAGACCGTGAAATTTTTAATCAATTACAACTTTCGCAAACACGAATTAAATCAAATTTAACGTTGGTAATAACGATGCCCCCTGTAATTGGCAATAGTTATAACCAGCCTTCGCAACCCCCAACAACTTTCGCCAATTACACCTGCTTCTGTGGTACGTCTTAAGATATTCATTCTCAGCATTCACCATAGAATGAGGAAAACTACAGAAAAGTCTGAGCCCTAAGAAACAGATCTGGGATTCGAACCCACGACCCCGAGACTGATATTATTTTACTTAGGTTTTTAATTTTAAATTATTATACATATTAAATTAATAAAGAGGAAAGGTTTTTAATTAACAATATTTTATACGTTATTGAATTTGTATAATACTTAAAAATGGAAGAAAAAGAATTACATGTGCCCTATTTGCGCAAAAGTATTTATTATACGGTTGTGTTAAAAAAAAAAATGTCGAGGTTGTAATAAATAACTTATTTAAACTGTTACTTTTTCATTGGCTGTAGTAATTAAACCTAACTTAATGTTTACGTAAATTTTAATAATGTTTCTATTACCATTATTATCTTGTAAAAGGGGTCATGACCTGACTAAAAATTCCCCATTCAAGAAAGAAAAGAAATACTAATAAAAATAATTGTTGTTTTAATTATATGTATTTTTTTAAATTAGAAAATAATTTGGTTTATTCTAAACTTGCTCATACTTTTTCTCCAATAATTTGAGATAATTTATGGAAACTCCATGAAGGTTTCTAATGCGCATTTTTAATGGATAAAAAAATGTAATGATATTCAATGATTGTGGAAGTGGAAAAACAGATATCAAAAAATGACTAATTGATATAGAAAACCTATAAATTGCTTAATACTTATTTAATTAACATATGTGATATATTATATGCAATGTTTTGCAAACTACTAAATTATCTTCGTTTAAATTGAATTTATGTGTTATACCACTTTGTTTTTAAAATAAATTGCAAAGGGTCAAGGTTGATAACTTACAAGAATATTTCCTTAGGTATAAAGTGAGAATTCTTTTAAGTTTCAGTTAGGCTGCTAGTATTTGTGACGTTGTATCCCTCTTGAGATTTTTGAAACGTGATAGAGAAAAAAGGAAACGTATTTAGAACTAAAGGATATTTAATATTACAGGTGTTCAAGCGCAGTTGGACCTTATGTATAAAAATACAGCTATGTCTGAATTTGTTAATGGCACAGATAGCTATAGAAATGGTAAGTATACAATGAGTTTATCTTTTAATCATTTAATTCCGATTTATCACGTTTAACACATTGGAATTCAATTCCAGGCCCAAATCAGATAATTCCAACGGATAATATATATACAATCGAACCTCATGGGAAAGTAAAGCTACGTATACCAGAACATGGTAAAGCTATCGAAAAAAATCCACCGATTTCGGTACCGGGTTTACTTAGCAGGACAGTACAAAAGCATCCAGATACCATTGCCCTCTGCAACAAACTACCAAACGGAAAATGGAATAAGATAACATACAGGTAAGAAAAATTTCTCCCTACTTTCTTAATAGACATAAAAATTATACAGAACGGGATTATCTCAAAAGAAAAATACGAGAAAGCATGACTAATGCGATAAGGAAAGTATTAAATTACTTTAAAGCTCTGAGGGTATTAATTCTCAGTTGGAGTCTTAAGCAGTATTAACGTAATTCGCGATTTTTACCATGGAAAGATTAGAGAACGTATCTTAAAACCGCGCATAATATATTGATCTAAGGTCAAGGATTCCGAGGAGAATATTCTCAAAAAGTTTGCGCTCACATGAGCGCCTAATCGCAACTGGTCTTTTTTTTCGTTGTCGGGGCACAAACACATGATCAAAATATCACGTTCCGTATTTTTTATTAGCATGCAGTAAAGATTACGCATTCAATATGTATTACATACAAACTCATAAACGTAAAATAACATTAACATATTGCATGAAAATTCTTTAGTGTTATAATTTTGAAAGCGTTGATATAAAAACCGAGACAACGCTTTTGAATTAATTCAAATACGAGGTTATTCACAAAAATTGCTAAATAGAAAGCCATACTGAAGGGAAAAAGTTTCATAATAACTGAGATATTACGAGTGCCAATTTTATTTCAAAGCTATAAGGGTACTGGTATACATTTGCGTAATAAATAAGGAGTATTATCGTATCTGTTATCGATCGGTACCAGCTGCTAATGTCAATGCATTGTTGTAATTCATACGTCACCTGAAATCGGGTGATTCTATAAAATATGCAAAACCTAACAATTTCTTATGATTATTCATTAGATACGAGAAATTGTATACAGGAAATGTATACTTTTTACACGAATCTCATCCTGTTTTATGAAGATATAACGAATCGACAGATATACGGTAACAAGACTCAAGATGAATCATAAACCGGCTAAAAAATTGATGCAGCAGCATTTACATGTACTAAATATTTCTACACAAATTAACCATTTATTACGAATAACTAACTCATTGATTTGCGTGGTGTCAAGTAATACTTGTGAATTATACAACCATACAGTCTTTGAAAGTTTACACAAATAAAAATCAATTGATAACACAAAAAAGTAACTAAAGTATCGAGTCAATTGTAATGAGTCTGAAGCACATCTAAAGAAATGCTTAGAAAATAACACCAAAGATCAAGGCGCTGTGAAATACACCTTTTCTCATGGTATTGGTGAAATCATTCACGAAAAAGGCAATGTGAGGAGACATAAAACGAATTGAATGATATCAATACCATGAGAAAAGCTGTATTTAACAGCGCCTTTATCTCTGGTGTTATATTCTAGGCATTCCTTTAGATGTGTTTTAAATACGTGATGGTAAGCCTGAGAAACCATTCACATGTGCAGTTTTCCCTATGCACTGCCCTTGGTGCGAGCCCCCTCTCGGGACTAGTAATCCATATGTCCGTGTGTTAGCGTTTTATGTCTCTCCACATTGTGGAATAATTTCACCAATACCATAAGAAAATCTGTATTTAACAGCGCCTTTATCTTTGGAGTAGTATCGAGTATTCACAAGGACGATCGCCATTTGCGTGATATAATTTTTAAAACAAATTAAAAAAACTATATTTTATGTTCTTTTCAAAAATATATTTAGTTTTTTTCTAGTTAAATTTCTTTTACACCACTGTAAATATATAAACCATTCAAAAATTTTGATCCTACATAATCTTATTCGTTTTTATTCCTCTAGGGAATATCAGCAACAAGTACGTACGGTTGCCAAAGCTTTTATACATTTAGGTTTAGAAAGGTATCACTCAGTGTGTATAATTGGTTTCAACAGTCCAGAATGGTTCATAGCAGATTTAGCAGCAATTCATGCAGGGTAAGTTGTATATTTATAACACCAAATTGGAATCGTCATATACAATAGATATTCAGTGGTTTTGCAGCGGGAATCTACACCACCAACTCATCAGAAGCTTGCCTACACTGCGCGTTAAGTAGCAGGGCAAATATAATTGTCGTGCAAGATGACAAGCAATTGGAAAAAATTCTATCAATTCGCGACCAGCTTCCCGATCTTAAAATGATAGTTCAATATGAAGATTATAAGCAATCATCAGATGAAGGTGTTATTAGCGTAAGTTCATTTGAAATTATAGTCAATTTTGTATTAACCTTTCGAATAATTTTAGTGGAGTAGGTTGCTTCAAATAGGTAGGGAACAAAGTGACGCTAAATTAGATGACATTCTAAAAAATATAGCCGTTAACGAATGTTGTACCTTAGTATACACAGTAAGCATCAACAACTTCTGCAATTTGATCTTTACGAAATTGTCTTTAATATTTTAGTCTGGAACAGTTGGCAATCCAAAAGCCGTGATGTTAAGCCATGATAATCTAACTTGGGATGCTATAGCAATAAGTGAAAGACTCGATTTGAAAGAAGGTGCCGAGGTACTAGTCAGTTATCTTCCACTAAGCCACGTCGCTGCCCAAGTCGTCGATATTTACATCACCATGTTAGTCGCTTGCACCGTATATTTTGCTGACGCGAATGCCCTAAAAGGTAGTTTGATAAATACCCTGAAGGAAGTTCACCCAACGAGATTCTTAGGAGTTCCAAGAGTTTGGGAGAAAATGCACGAGAAAATGATGCAAGTTGCTGCTAGTGGAGGACCTCTAAGAAAAGCTATTGCTAGTTGGGCTAAGAATAATAGCTTGCAGCATTACATGGATAAAATGAATGGGTAATTAACATCGGAAGATCGGAATTTTTGTAGAACAAAACAAAATTTAACTTGAAAGTTAAATGCAGTTTGACATGCATTTAGATCAATAGTAATAAAAGAAAACAAAAAAGTTTCTTAAGAATATTTCGTTTATGCAAAAAGGTTCCCATTTACTTAATGAAACAAAAATATTACTTTGAACATCTTCTTGAAACTGTAGAGTTTATCTAATGGCTTTGAAAGCTTGATCTTCTTTAGATCTTCATTTTGATTTTTAGTAATAACACTAGCGATTCTATAATTGCGATTTCACTGTCCACTTCTACAGAATTTTGTAAGGTTATAGTGGTACTAATAGAATTGTTTACCGTAAGGTATCCCCAAAAACTTTTAACCCTAAAAGTTACTATGTATTTTCTTTGTCCCACGTGGAAAAAATTGCGTTTGAAAATTGTTTTATTCCTGATTCCCGTACATTTTGTATATTGCACCACATAAGCTAAGTTAGTAAGTGAAATGGATATTTCAAAATCCCTTATATATCATCAGCATTCCTTCGCAAAAGTTCATGTTACTAGTCTTTACTTTTACTAGTCTAAGATAATTAGAACATTTGTTCTGCATTGTTTTTGTCAAAGGACTTGTCCAACCCAAGCAGACATTTCTTAAAAAATTTGGATCGTCATAGAGGTGTTTTCATTAAACTTATACGCAATATTTTGGATTTTTGCTTTTGTTGCAGCCACATTAGAACTTAACATAATAGTTATCCTTTCTCTGCTATGTTTGTATTCGAAACATTTATCATCTCAAAAAATTCTTGTTTTGTTTGGCAAACACTTAAAGGACTTCGTCTTGATCAAAATTAAAAACGTCTTTAAACTGATACCGTAAAATGAGACGAATCACAATACTTTTTTGCTTCATTGTGATTTGTCTTCCAATTGGAGTGAAATGCAACGCAGATCTTTAGCAAAAGCAGAAGACACAGGTACTTAAAAATGAAAGGAAGAAGAAAATCTCAAAAATGCATTTATTTAATACAAAGAAACGAAATAACAGTTATTCGATAAGTAATTGCAAATACAAAAGGAAGCTATTTGTACCACCGAAACCCATCTGGTTATGATCGAAAATCCCAAACCCTAGTTAATCCCTTAATATGCAGTTCGTAAAATCGATATTGGTCACAAAGCTTCGAATGTATTACTTGTTTTCCTATTCAAACTAACTTTCCACTATTTCTAGAATAAATTCCAATTCGTGGGGATACTCGGTTGCAAGCTCAGTGATCTTCAAGAAAGTAAAGGACGCTATCGGCCTGACTAAATGTAAGACCTTCGTGTCAGCTGCAGCTCCTCTCTCGGCAGATATCAAAAAGTACTTCTTTAGCATCGATTTACCGATAATGGAAGCGTTTGGTATGTCAGAAGCTTCAGGTGCGCATACCCTAGGCGTATTAGAAGCTTTTGGTTTTGATACAATTGGACCTACAATTCCCGGAATGCAGACCAAAATACTCCAACCCGATCAAGATGGAAATGGTGAAATCTGCATGTATGGAAGGCATGTTTTCATGGGATATTTAAATGAGGAGGAGAAAACTGTAGATGCTCTAGATAAAGATGGCTGGTTACATTCCGGCGATATAGGACGTATTGACGATAAGGGATTGGTATATATCACTGGTAGATTGAAAGAGCTATTGATCACCGCTGGCGGTGAGAATATACCGCCAGTTCCGATTGAACAAGCTGTCAAAACGGAGCTGATGAATATTAGTAACTGTGTTCTAATTGGAGATAAGAAGAAATTCTTATCATTGCTTGTTACGTTAAAGACAGATGTTGATTTGAATACTGGTATGCCATTAGATACTTTAACCGATGACGTTAAAACGTGGCTAAAACATTTGGGATGTCCAGCTACAACTGTCACAGAAGTTTTAAACGCTGGGCCTGATCCTAAACTATTAAAAGGCATCCAAGAAGGAATAAATCGTGTTAACAAAACCGCCACATCAAACGCACAGAAGATTCAAAAGTTTTCTATACTCCCATGTGATTTTTCTATACCCACTGGCGAATTAGGTAATAGCATCTTTCTTTTTTTTTTAAGATTACAATATATATAGCAAAAAAAAAGCTGGGATAAGCTACTCAATAACAATCACTAATCAGTTTAATTTAATACCAGTTTAAATATCAACAGGAAATTCATAAAGGATATCGAATTTCACAGCTTATCAAAAACAGAATCAGATGGTTTTTGATAGTGGTTTCGTTATAGATAAAGGCATAAATGTTGGATATAGTTAAGCCGATACTTACTTATAAAAAGTATTTAAGATTTAGATGACAAATACTTATCTCGATGAATGCATGAACAATTTTTACGCCATATTTTTATCTTAAAGAAGCATATTATCTAAGGGCCATGATTAAAGGATTAAATTTACATGTTGAGAATCTCCCTAATTAAAATAGCTATCGAACAATGGCAAATTTATTAAGTAATATTGTCTTGTTTTAGGTCCCACATTAAAACTGAAAAGGAGCGTTATAACGACAAAATATGCAGATGTTATAGACCAACTATACGCCTAATTACTTTTTACCTTGTTATTTTTATTAGATAAGTTCTTGTTGTAAAAGAATTAAAAGATCTTCCGAAATGGCATTTACTTAATGTACAAATAAAATTATTGTTGTGTTTGTAGTGAAATATGATTTTTTAAATAAAGAAAAGAACGTTAAATATTGTAGAATAAAGCATGTAAGCTTACTTTTGTTTAGTTTTCATATTTATACCTCTTTAAAATATAAATTGCACAAATTTGAAAAACATGTAGAAGACATTTCGATTGAGATACGCGGCTGCTTTTCTTGGTTTAAAAGCACAACAATAATGACATTACCTCCTTAAACCCCATAGAATTCTTATGCGAATAAGTGTAGACACTAGAACGAGAATAGAGGAATATTCATTACAAGTTTCATTTTTATTGTATTGTAGTATGTTTCCACAATTTTTATAATTTTTTTTTGTCTTCAAATTAATTGACCTTCGCTTTGAAAACAATCCGTGCCCAAACTTTGCTGAGTAGCAGTGTACATAAATAATCTCTAAATAATTTGAATATATTTGAAGCTTTATAAGAATTAGATTAGATTAATAGTAGTTTTCAAAAAAACTGTTTTATCAGTTATATAGAAACAAATAATCATATATTATGCATAACATAATACGTACAAATAACTAAAAAAATATATACATATATAACATTAACGCAGAAAAACCAGATACTCTTCAAAAGGTGAAGTATAACACTAATCTCGTTTCTAATAAATTAGATATAGATTCTTTGAGATATCATAAATAAAATAAACTTTTCGTGCATTTTATTGTAATATTTTTAAATAATATCTGCTTCATTTAATATAGGGAACTTTAGGCAGATAGATAAATTTGACATCCGGTTTTGGCTCATCGTTAAACTCAATTTTTCTTCCAACTTGCTGCACGAAGTACTTGGTTATGATTTTTCAGGAGTTTTCTCAAAAACCTGAAAAAAATCTGTAATAAAGAAAATCTTTTATCTACTGAAACCTGTATAGCAGTAAGCTCCACTCACACAAATTTATTAATTATGCGGAACGCAGCGTTTCGAGAGCACAGTGAACAGTCGGTAACATGGTTGACAATGAGAGCCCACGTGCTCTCGAAACGCTTCGTTCCGCATAATTAATTTGTGTGAGTGGAGTTTACTGCTATACCTGTGAATTGTACATCGACACAGTCCTTGCAATCGTCATTACTGAAACCTGGTTCGTGGATGTCTTTACCAACGCTGTTACTATTTAAAAATTAAACTCCATATCTAACTTTTCTGCCATTTCTTTTGCTGTGTTAATAACTTAATTAACTTTAGGATTTCTCAAGATTTGCTTCAGTTCTTGTAAGGCCTCCGGAGCTAACTACATATTCATAGTTTTTGATTGCAAGATCTTGTTAAGGAAGCTGACTTTCGTTAAAATACATCAGATTTAAACTGAATATGTAAACATAAGTATGAATATTTTATCGTTTAAATACGATAAGTTTCTGGTAAACTTTTACACAGTGGTTTATAGCATCAAGTCTAGGCCATCGTATATCAGACAAAGGTTTTAAAGTTAAATTTGGAATATGCTGTTTTATGATGTTTGTTAGAAGATGCTGAAAAATATTTATACAATCCTTAGACAATATCGGAGAAACTAAATGTTTCGTAATTAACTCTTGTGGTATCATTAAATGCTAAATTTGAAGTATAAGTATCACATGGCATTTAAAAGCTTCGTGGATCCAGATCTAAAAGATGTTTCTGCAAACCGGTGAAGCATAGTACCATGAAAGGTTTGCAACAAGAAAAGAACTATAAATTAATTTGTTTGAGCTTAGAAATGACGAGTAAATCACTTACACTAAAACTAAACAGAGATGTTAGCACAGTATTATGAAAGTCGAGTATACGACTATAATTACATAAGATTCCGTAAATCGACAACTGGGCAACTGTGGCTAATATAAATCTTTTCAAAGTGTAACGGCTTCAATTCGAGATCTTGCATGAATCTAATGAAGAGTTTGTTTATATTGCGTATTTTAAAAAGTGAATTTTATTTTATTGATGGTAGTAAAATCACATTTCATGATAAAGCATTTAATTCATTACAACAATATGCGAAAAAATTATAAATCAAGTACTAATCCATAATGAAAGTTATGAATTTTGTAGTTTTAGAGATGAATTTTCTTGAAAAACTTACTCAATTTTAAAGTAGGTACCAAATTGATTCGAGTAATGCATATATCTACAGTGAGGAACTTTAATATTCGGTTTTTGTAATGTATCATGTAATATTTATATATTTATTAAAAAAGCTATTTCTTTCTTTCAAATAATAAGCATAATACTGCATATTAAAGAAATGTAACGTTGTTTTATCCAAAATAAAAAACGAATTAAAAAAATGCGTGCATTCATAATAAAGGCGTAACTTTAATAATCGGTGTTTGATAAAGAACAGCACTTTATGCGGTTTTATATTGTCTTCTGGTACATAACACTCAGTATTTGCAGTACATTATTTGGCCCTGTATATGTATTAGAAATCAGAATGCTAGATATTCAAATTGGAACGCTGTGTGTAAACAGATAATTTTCGTAAAAGATTTTTAATTGCGTTTTTTAAATTTCAAATATACAGGGTGACTCATTAATATGCTTTTTAAATCGAATACCGCGCATATTTTTCAGTACTAAACTTTTCCATATCATATCAAGTGGTTGTAATATATACAGGATGGTCAAAAATGTTAGAAAAACATGATTATTTTCAATTAATTCTTTTCTTGTTTTAGGACTTTTATTGAAAATGATTTTATCTTTTCGTGTTTTAAACTATTAAAAAATGGTAAATTAAGAATAAAAATTGACCTAATTTAGAGTTTTCCTTGAAAATTGATTGTATATTAATTTTTCTGTGGTAATTGGAACTGAAAAAAAAAGAATAGAGAAAACGAAAAAGGAAAGAAAATATATTTTTACAGTATTTGTCTTTTTTGCAATAATAAATAAAAAATGGTATACAATATAAACATTATTTTACAAGTATCAAAAAAGGTACTTCCAGGATTATATAATTAGCCTCTGGTAACAATATGCTAGCTATTCGGACAGGTCTCAGTTTCCACACTGCTGTCACTACTTTCCGAGTCCTGTTTACAACATTTACACTGCTGTTGGCGTCTACTACACTTAGTTCTATGACACTTTGAACTACATTTACTCGATCTATACACTGGTGTTACAAGTTCGACCTTTATATTAGCGGTGGCAGTCACTTTAGTCGTGTAAGGTCCGCAAGGTCCGCTTGAACTCGATTCGGGACTAGTGTACTCGACGGTAACCTGAGGCTCGACGACTATGCTTTGGTTACAACTTTCCTCGGTTATGGTCGTCAAGCTTGGCTCGCGAGTAGTTTTCGAATTCATGCTTCTCCTTTGCGTCCTTGGATAAGTCTGCGCCTTCGCTGGCGGTGGAGGCATTGGCGGAGGTGGCGGCGTTGATATCCTGTCGTTATGTTCTAACGATTGTAACTCTTCTTTAGGACCGAATAGAGCTAACAAGACAGGAAAAAATATCAGGGAACTCGCGACAGAACCGCAAACCGATATCAACACCATGGTGAATATATCATACTGGATAAATTCGAATTGAGAAGTAGCTAAGACGGAAGCGCAAATTAATAAACCTATATCACCTTTTAATATCGAATCGGCGTTGACTTCCAGCGACATCTTGACTCGTTTCTCTTTGTTTCCTAAAGCGCATAGGAATCCACTAAGTACTAAAGTTATATTTCTACTAATTACGATAAAATGGAATGCTCCCATTGTCCCAGTCATGGCGCTGATGTTCAGAAACCCTATTAGTAAGAAACAGGCGAGTATACTAAAAAGGGAACACCACAATTTCGTCCATTTGATCAAAACTGCTGCTATCAAGTTCGATACTAAGAGAGTCGTGGCTAATTGGGCCAATAGTAACCTATCTATTACTAGGAATTGGTTGAAATACGCAAATATCAACCCAACCGGGTAATTCTTAAGTCCCTTGCTGTTATAAGAGTCCGATATCTCTTTGATCTCTTTAAGGGTTTCCATGATCTTACTCGTGGTACGTAGGTTTTTTAAGTAGAAAGGCATCTGGGTGTAGATAAGAGGCTGCGACTTTGGTATCTTAAGGTCATTTTCAGACTTAGAACTGTAATACTGAAACGGTTTCGGCCATAAATTAGCGCGTGAGCTAGAATAAGACATTTGATCGTTAGAACTCCAAACGGATAGGTAGTTATAGAAAGCTTTGCGATCAATAACATTGTTAACTACCAACTTCTTATTGAAGATCTGACTTTTATCAACTGGGAATTCAACAACGCCCGTTTGAGCTAGAAGTTTAATAGCTAATACTGCCTTCTCAGTGGCGTTCGGGTACCACTTTCCATCTCTGCTAACGCAATTATTGCTCTTATTCTGGTCAAATTCTTCTTGGAGATCCGTTAAAAAATCTCGAAAATTTGCTAACCAGAAATCGTTCATATTCAAACCGCCATTAGAATCTTTTAGGACGTGCGGTACGTTGCTTAAAGACCTATGATATTCATACAATAATGGTTGATTTAATGGATATTCCAATTCCCTGGTAACCAAGAAAAAATTATAGAAACCGAAATACTCGTTTTGAGCTTCTAAATAACGATGCTCCTGTGTACTTTTCGGAAGGAAAGACGAAAGACGGACGTCATATTGTAATTTTAAACCGTTAAATATACAAAACGCTATCAACACGAGATACACGACACATAACAACATTTTAATCACTGGTTGAAAAATCAATTTCACTAGGTAATGGTTCACGAATAAGGATAGGATGCTCTTCTTCTGCTGGCAGATGATTTCCGCTGTCAGTAAATTTGCACCAAGTTCCTGAAACAAACGAGACCGTTAAATTTCTAAATCGCGAGAATCGAAGAAGCTACTTACAGGATCGTTATTATTATTGTTATTATTATTATTTTGTGGTTGGGCTGTTTTACTTTCGTTGCGAAAACAAGGTACGGCTGCTTTACGGCATCTAACTTGCAACGCAATCAACGTTGGGAATATCAATAATATTGCCGCCGCGTGAAATATCGATAAAATCGAGCATTGCAAGCAAAATATCCTTAAAGCTGGTATCGGAACTACGGCAGCTATCAAGAATGTCGCCGATTGCATCAAAGCCGCCGTCAAAATCGAAGGCCCGACTCGCTGAAGTATTTCGGACGGTGTTAAATTACGATTTTGCATGGATAGTATCATGAACATCTCCCTCATTGCCAGACCGACGCTTAAGAACGGTAAAACGTGTGTGCTTAAGAGATTCATTGGAAGCCCAAGAAGACTGCACACGCCTAATCCAGCTGCCGTCGAACTCGCTAGTAATAACACGCCCAAAGTTGCAAGACCCGATTGAATTACCCACCCGTAAATTCCAACCACAACTAAAACGATACGCAATTTAAAATAATCGATCTTAGAATGTTCCACTAGCCCTTTATTTAAAGTAGCAGTCGAAAACGTATTAAATAAATACGATGAGGACGTATTGCTTTTCACTAAGCGTTCAACTTCCTGAAATTAAAAAAGAAAGCATCGTTTAAGCAAAGAGAAAAATCTATGATCGAATCTAAAGTACCTGAGCAAACCGTTTTTGCCAGGAGTGCAAAATCAACGAAGCCTTTTCTTGGCTCCAACCGATATGATGGATTTTGTAGGTATTCGCCCAAAATTCATGTAATTCGTGCTTATCCATTAGTTGTACTACACTTTGTAAAGCTTTGGCATGTTTGATGTGGCCCAATTTGTTTTTGGAAACACCCCCAACTATCAATTCTTCCGGCCAATGCATATATTTCGCCGCGAAACCGTAACAACCGCTAGTTAGGTACGCACCAACATCCAACGGTTGTGTAGAATTATAGTTCGGAGCTGATTCCGGACATTCTGGATCACGCGGGTTTAGGCACGGCTTCTCTTGGTAACCAGACGTAATTCCACCACGATGGAAGTAATCTTCAAGGGAATAGTAATCGAAATTCGCTTGTTTTTGCTTCATATTATTTACAAGTTGATTTGGATTAAGATTAGTCCATTTTACATGATTTGGTCCACCTCCACTGGAAGAAAATTTAATAAAAAGAATATACGCAGTAATTAACGTAATAAATACTAATAGAACCGATTATGATTACATATACGCGTTTGGTACGATAAAAATGTACGGCACTGTATATCGGGAGTTTACTAATTAAGAATAGAAAGTAGTATATACACTGTGGACCAAAATTATGTACCATACTGACATGCATGTAATAGAACTAATGTATAAGTAAAAAACTGTTAATGTGTGAAATTGCACATTTATATATATGTATATGGGCTGAAAAGTCCCGGTCCTAACACATAGATGACGCCAGTTCAAAAGACAGCTGTTAAAATTTCATGATATTCTATTCATTAGTTTGTGAGTCATTGTGCTAAGAGGCATGCTACTTTTGTTATTTTCAAAACAATGGATCAAAAACAATTTCGTGTTTTAATTTTACACTGCTTCTTGATGGGAAAAAATACCGTTCAAGCGAAGCAATGGCTTGAAAAGTGTTATGGGGACTCCGCTCCATCAGAAACAACAATAAAACGTTGGTTTGCTGACTTCAAACGTGATCGTAGAGACACCGATGATGCAGAACGCAGTGGACGTCCAAATGAGGCGGTAACACCAGAAAACATCAAAAAATCCACAAAATCGTTTTGAATGATCGAAAAGTGAAGTTGTGTGAGTTAGCTGACATCGTAAAGATATCAAAAGAACGTATTGGCTTTATATTGCATGAGCATTTGACTATGAGAAAGCACTGTTCAAAGTGGGTGTCGCGTTTGCTCACAGTTGACCAAAAACAAGAACGTGTTGATGATTCTGAGCAGTGTTTGGACATGTTTAAACGTAACAAACCAGAATTTTTGCGTCGATATGTGACAATGGATGAAACATGGATCCATCACTTCACTCCAGAATCAATACGATCGTCATCTGAGTGGACAGCAACTGGTGAACCTCGTCCAAAGCGCCCGAAAGCACAACAATCGGCTGGAAAGGTTATGGCCTCGGTATTTTGGGATGTGCGTGGTGTAATATTCATCGACTATATTGAGAAAGAAAATACCATCAACAGTGAATATTATATAGCGTTATTGGAGCGTTTGAAGGCCGAAATTGCAAAGAAACGACCACATATGGCAAAGAAAAAAAAATTGTTTCATCAAGACAACGCACCGTGTCACAACTCAATCAAAAGAATGGCAAAACTACATGAATGGAACTACGAATTGCTCCCAGATCCACCGTATTCGCCAATTTTGGCTCCCAGCGACTACTGGCTGTTCGCAGACCTCAAAAAAATGCTCGCCGATAAGAAATTTCGCACGAATGAAGAGGTTATTGCTGAAACTGAGGCCTATTTTGAGGCAAAAGATAAATCGTTCTACAAAAGTGGTATTGAAATTGGATTGCGTTGCTGTTGATGGAGATTACGTTGATGAATAAAGCTAATTTTAAACCAAAAAAAACGTGTTTTCTTTGTTAGGCCCGGGACTTTTCAGCCCATGTGTTATATATATTTTTTATTTCATTATACGAATTTTTTGAATTTTCTCATTAATTTCGCGTATTAATAATCTGGAAAAAAATTATAGTGATAAATAAAAAAACATTTTATATGCTATTTTTAAGTGATAATTGCTTTGTCATCAAAAACATTAATTTGTCAGGTACGCGAAACCATTACAATTGCAGACAAGAACATTTTTACACTGCAACAAATATAATAATAACATGCGATTTATTAGCATAAAATACAGAACAAATATAAAAGATAAACATAAATAGAAATGTGCCAATAGGTTCAAGATCAACGACTTGGAAATAAGCGGCTGTTCTTCCTCCCAAACACGGAGATGGCCTACATAATAAATACATATATAATAAAAGTATTGCTACAACGGTTTAACTAACATTTAAAATTAAAATGGGAATGAAAAACAATATATAAATAAAGAGGGCACAAGGAAAAGAAAAGAAAATGCTAATGTGTAAAAATAAATAAATAATATTGGCTTTAAGAAGCGACGCTTCAATGGGATTGCGTTAAAGTACATCTTTTAAAGATCATATCATATAATTACCCTTGCAGCAACTAATTCAGACTAATATAAAATATATTGCTCATTGCTATTTATTGCGGTATTTGTGTGCTCTAGTGATTGTCATTTAAGTTGGCGCTTATTTTCGTATATACGAAAAGTATGTGCTGTCCAAAATCGATTGGTGAAAAAGAAATAGATCTATTTATTTATTTTCTTTCTTTGGTAAAGCTCAATTCATATAGCTACTAACTATTAAAACTCCACCTTTTTTCTGTAATTTAATTAATAAACAGCGTGAATAATTATTGGTTAAAAAAAACAATAATTCTTATTTTTTTTATTTCTTTCTTTTATTTAAAAAAATTGGACAAACATAACTTTGACCGTGAGTAATTATTCGATATAGTGATCCTTTTTTCTTGTATTAATGTGATGGACATATAATTTAAAAAAAATCTCGTTTTGATCTGTATATACAGGGTGTCTCAAGGAGCGTGTCCTCATATCATAGATAACTTTTTTATTGGGTTAAAGGAAAGAAATGAAATTCGTTGTTTTTTTCATTCCAGTAACAAATTTTTAATGAAAGTCCATTATTTTTTACTGTGGTTAACTTATAAATGTGTTTACTTTATTAATGTTATTCACTGTTCATTTAAATTTTGTGCAATTCAACTACAACAAACGGCATCTCAAATAAATTATGCAATTTATTATTTCAAAAGTCGATCGTCGAGATATATTTGAAATCACAGTTTTTAATTACCCTGGAATATAAATGAAAAAGCAAGCGAATTTCCAATAATAAAAAAGTAACTCATGATAGGATGTGTTACTTGGAGTACCTGTATATAATTTCAAACATATAGATATGCAAATTCCCGAAAGTAATTTACAATCAACAAATAACAACATATTATCAAAGAGGAATCTTCTATACAAAGCGAAGAATATAGGGTTTAAAATAGAGTATTGAGGGACTCCCGATATATGTAATTAACTTCGATAAATATTCGACTTACGGTATGTGAACAGCGTAATCTGGGCCTAACAACTTCGATCCTTCCCAAAAACAATCGAGAGGTGTTGCTATGGAACAAGGTATAATATTCTCGAAGATCTTTTCAATATATTGGATCTCAAAATTTGGAACGCTAGCCGATTGACAGATATCTTTTAAACGCCACGTGATATCGAACATGGTAATAGTAACTTGCGTTGCCTGCTGAAGCAAAGCTAAATGCTCCAGTAGCGCATTAGTGTGTAATAGACTAGAATCTGGATCAACTGCCGTTTGAACGATCATCTGATGCGTGGACAATATCTCTGAAGGTGGGATATCTTCGTGATATTGCGGTTCGGCCCACAATTGTTCGATGTCCGAGTGGAATGTAGAGCTTTTAAGACCGACGCAAAACGTCGCTATTACTAGTAAACCGACGAATAGGACTTTTCCAGCATGCGTATCCACGAAATTGCCTAGGTAAAGGAGTTGACGCTGTATCTTACTACGGACCCAAAGTATACCTCGATCACCAATTGCCTTGCCCTGTAAAAGAATATAACATGTTGTAAAGTCTGAAGACCACCCAAGATGTTATATGACGTCACGCGGGCCACCCAAGTGTAGCAAACAACAGTTCCCCACCTATCCTTCTAGGAAGGACCATTCAGCCATTGGACCAACTACATATACTTTATACTATATATTATCCCATATGGTTGTGTACTTTTGTAATACCTACTAAATGAGACTGCAAGGTATATATCAACTTCAAGCTCTGGTAATTTTCAAATTTCACCCGATCAAATCTCCGTCAAAGATCTTTATCTCAAATTGACGTAATTAAAAACGATCCCAAGGCTAACACGATTAATATTCAGCTGAATACTGAAGATAATTTAAATTCGGTGCAAAAAAACAAATTATAAAACAATACGATTACCTGCATATGATGAATTAAACATAATGCAATCGCGGATCGTATAGAAAATTTGAACGCACGTATATTTTTCTGAATGAGCATAATAATTGCAAATAATATGTTAATTTAAGCAAATTAGACCACCATGGATTTTATTCTTTTTAATAACATTTAAATTATATTCTATTTTAATAAATTATTATTTATACTTTTTATCAAAAAGAAATATTCGTACATGTTTGTTTACTTAAATGATTGGTAGCAGCTTTCGTGGTTGTTATTTTTTCAGGGGGTGCACATACGCTGCTTATTCCGGAAATGAAAAGCAGGGAGTGGGTGTATATAGGCATCGGGTCTTCGCATTGCCGGCTTGAGCCTTTGGAATATGGACAAGACGTCGTGAGAGGGGTACCAGGTAACTTTAGCTAGAGGGACCACACACGATGCATAGCCGGTGGTCTCACCAAGGCTAACGTAACACAGCATATCGCCCACCAGACGGCAATCAGGTCTGGCTTTAAACAATCTATCACACCTGATTCAATTGCAAACATCATAATCGCAGAATTTGATCATCTTTCTAAGACCACACCGCAAGGGTCTAATGGACCTGATTAGTTGATCGTGCGGATATTAGAGTGTTTAAAAGAAAGAAAAAAAAAGGAAGGACCTTTAAGGAAATGATTAGCGAATAATGAATTAGATAAATTCGTATGATTATGAGTTTTGGTGGTATTTCGGTTATTTGCAACAGAATCTAATTAATTTTACGGATACGGAAGTGAAGAATAAAATGCGGAAGTAACGTGTATGATGTATATATTACCTGTTCCAATTGTCCTAAGGCAATGGATGCATTTACCCAGCCAGTACGTGTGTAAAGATCGGAACAGTGTCTTTCTGGGTCGCCTTGAGTTTCAGCTGTTGCCATCCTAGACGTGCCCCAAGCACGTGCATTAGCACCTCTCTTCGCTAAAACTAACAATAAATTCGAACACCTTCTTCTTCTTGTCGAACAAACACCGCCACTTCACCAACAACCATAATGAAAACGATCATCTCGTCCTCGATTACGTGATCGTCCTGTGCACCTACGTTTCGTGTTTAAATCGCTCATCGGTAGAATGTCATTTAAAAAACCTATCCGGAAAAAGTAAACATACGAAAATCTCTACATTTTTCACGGCTTAATCGTCCGTTAACGGAGACGAAACGTAAACCGTTTAAGAAATCGCACGCTTATCTAGAATCGGACGTAGTTTAATTAATAAATAGCGTTTCTACGATGTTTACAAACTTCATGAATGGGTGAAAAAAACAACAACAAACATGTTTCGATACTCCACAAACGGATAGCACGACCACTTCTTTCGTAAGACTGTGCTGCTTCACGCTCATGCACAACAGTCCGTCTGCTCTCTAAAATACGAGCCGTTGCGAGCTGTTACGATCTACCTAACGAAGCTGGACCACACACGGTGTATGTTTAGAATGTAAATTCTCTAAATTACATTACTTACATTTTTTTTTCGTCACTATTACCATATTCAACTTCTATCTTGCCATTAGTAGGGGACGTAGATTTGATGTTCGATCTTCGTAAACTCGATCATTAACTTTCAAACTGTTACGCACACTATACCGCACGTATTCACTTCCCTTTCAATCCGTTTATTTTCTTCGTTACGCCGGAAAAAGCATCACTTGTCGATCGAACAATTAAAATTAATAATACGTAATATACTAATGCGATCATCAACTCTTACCACTATACTCCTTATTAAAAGACAATCAAACTGACGCAAGTGAACCGACATCGGTTCAATAAAAACTATACACAAACGCATTATATATATATATGATTGCTTTAAACCTTTTCTCCTATTCATACATAACGCAAGTACATATATTGCGCTGCACGCTTTACTACAATGCGACATTAGAATTAGACTTCGATTAAAGAAATTGTAATTCATGGTGGAACCGTGCTGTCTTCTTTTTGTAATCGTACCACACAAGACGCTTTAACCGCATCGATATATTGCAATTATACAGTAGAATTTCACATAAAACTATTTAAATGAAAACTTATAAGATCTAAAAGTAAATTATATACAATAATGGACAAAAATTAAACAAAAAAATTTAACTTTTTAGAGAATTAACAAAGATATCAAAATAAAATCAATAAATATCATTTTATGCATTTCAAACATTATTATTCTCATGTGAAGACTTCCTTTTTATAACTACAACGTAATTACCTTACAAAAAATCGAAAATATACGTGATAAAAGTTAAGCAACCTGATATGTTGCACTTTTGGGAACCCCCTATTTGTAACACATGGGCTGAAAAGTCCCGGGCCTAACACATAGATGACGCTAGTTTTATTGCAGTCACCTTTCTCTCAGTTAGTACTAACCTTCGAAAGACAGCTGTTAAAATTTCATGATATTCTATTCATTAGTTTGTGAGTTATTGTGCTAAGAGTCACGCTACTTTTGTTATTTTCAAAACAATGGATCAAAAACAATTTCGTCGTATAAAATTTTACACTGCTTCTTGATGGGAAAAAATACCGTTCAAGCAAAGCAATGGCTTGAAAAGTGTTATGGGGACTCCGCTCCATCAGAAAGAACAATAAAACGTTGGTTTGCTGACTTCAAACGTGGTCGTAGAGACACCGATGATGCAGAACGCAGTGGACGTCCAAATGAGGCGGTAACACCAGAAAACATAAAAAAAATCCACAAAATCGTTTTGAATGATCGAAAAGTGAAGTTGCGTGAGTTAGCTGACATCGTAAAGATATCAAAAGAACGTATTGGCTTTATATTGCATGAGCGTTTGACTATGAGAAAGCTCTGTTCAAAGTGGGTACCGCGTTTGCTCACTGTTGACCAAAAACAAGAACATGTTGATGATTCTGAGCAGTGTTTGGCCATGTTTGCGTCGATATGTGACAATGGATTAAACATGGATCCATCACTTCACTCCGGAATCAAAACGATCTCCATCTGAGTGGACAGCAACTGGTGAACCTCGTCCAAAATGCCCGAAAGCACAACAATCCGCTGGAAAGGTTATGGCCTCGGTATTTTGGGATGTGCGTGGTGTAATATTCATCGACTATCTTGAGAAAGGAAATACCATCAACAGTGAATATTATATAGCGTTATTGGAGCGTTTGAAGGCCGAAATTGCAAAGAAACGACTGCATATGGCAAAGAAAAAAGTTTTGTTTCATCAAGACAACGCACCGTGTCACAAGTCAATCAAAACAATGGCAAAACTATATGAATTGAACTTCGAATCGCTCCCACATCCACTGTATTCGCCAGATTTGGCTCCCAGCGAGTACTGGCTGTTCGCAGACCTCAAAAAAATGCTCGCCGGTAAGAAATTTTGCACGAATGAAGAGGTTATCGCTGAAACTGAGGCCTATTGTGTTATATTTAATGCTTGCATGCTAACTCATTACCTATACTTCAGTCCAAAGAGAAGAAAAAAATTCTGAACAGACAGAACTGACTCCCAGCCCAAATTACAACCTATAAATTTGTGGTATCAATCGGTAAATTTAAATTTGAGGATCTGCATGAAATATTAAGTCTGTACCAAATAAAATTGTAGATGGATCCTTCAGATAATTCTACAATTAAAATAATAGAATTCAAATAGTACATGTCATTATGTAGATAACAGAGTATATATAGCAACACATAATAAGTAATGGAGTTGAAAATAGCTTAAATTTTACAACGATAACAATGCATGACAATTATTTAAAATTAGAACTGACCAAGTTAATAACAACATTTAATTGTCTCCAACAAAAATTATAAATGGTGCTATAACTTCATTGATAACTCCACCAAGATCTTTCCGATAACATGATTTATTCAGCTCTACCAAGTTGTTACAATTACTTTATTGATGGCATTATATAAATATTGTTTAACTTCGTCTAATTTTGAAAGTTCTGTTGTGTGCAGAAACCTCATTTTTTATTTGTGCCAATATAAATTCAATTGGATTCAGCTCACAGTGGTATGGTGGTAAAACCAGTCGTGTTCTTTGACTTTACAATTTCATCAATTATATATGAATTGTATTTATTTATTTTGACCATGTTTACCAAATTCAACAATTCTGCTCAAACCATATCCTCTTCATACTCTATCACCTTACTTTGTAACGAATATTGTATATCCGTTCTTCTCCATTTTGTTGTTGCTGTTCTTCCAACCTTCCGGCTATGATATCGCGCATTATCCATTACTACGATAGAATTATCTGGTAAATATTGTAATATTTTAGTAAACCACTCTATAAAAAACATATACAACTGTGAATGGTGCATATTATGCGTCTTTATTGCATAAATTAAGGGACAGTATTCGTGCAAAACGTCGTGGAAAATTGACAAAAGGTGTGCGATTATCGCACGACAATGCTCTCGTCCATACTACCATCCACGAATGTGACTTTCAAGAATTGGAACTTCCACCGTATTGTCCGGATATGACTCCTTGTGATTTTTATTTGTTTTCTTTAAAAGGAGACCTTAGGGGACGACGTTTTAAGGACGACAGTAAGTTCCAAGCAGCTGTTACAACACATGGGCTGAAAAGTTCCGGGCCTCACAAAGAAAACACGGTTTATTTGCTTCAAAATAAGCTTTATTCATCAACGTAATCTCCATCAAGAGCAACGCAATCATTCCAGCGCCGCTCTAACATTTCAATACCACTTTTGTAGAACGATTTATCTTTTGCCTCAAAATAGGCCTCAGTTTCAGCGATAATCTCTTTATTCGTGCGAAATTTCTTACCGGCGAGCATTTTTTTGAGGCCTGCGAATAGCCAGTAGTCGCTGGGAGCCAAATCTGGCGAATACGGTGGATGTGGGAGCAATTCGATGTTCAAGTCATGTAGTTTTGCCATTGTTTTGATTGACTTGTGACACGGTGCGTTGTCTTGATGAAACAAAACTTTTTCCTTTGCCATATGCGGTCGTTTCTTTGCAATTTCGGCTTTCAAACGCTCTAATAACGCTATATAATATTCACTGTTGATGGTATTTCCTTTCTCAAGATAGTCGATGAATATTACACCACGCACATCCCAAAATACCGAGGCCATAACCTTTCCAGCCAATTGTTGTGCTTTCGGGCGCTTTGGACGAGGTTCACCAGTTGCTGTCCACTCAGATGACGATCGTTTTGATTCTGGAGTGAAGAGATGGATCCATGTTTCATCCATTGTCACATATCGACGCAAAAATTCCGGTTTGTTACGTTTAAACATGGCCAAACACTGCTCAAAATCATCAACACGTTCTTGTTTTTGGTCAACAGTGAGCAAACGCGGCACCCACTTTGAACAGAGCTTTCTCATAGTCAAATGCTCATGCAATATAAAGCCAATACGTTCTTTTGATATCTTTACGATGTCAGCTTACTCACGCAACTTCACTTTTCGATCATTCAAAACGATTTTGTGGATTTTTTTTATGTTTTCTGGTGTTACCGCCTCATTTGGACGTCCACTGCGTTCTGCATCATCGGTGTCTCTACGACCACGTTTGAAGTCAGCAAACCAACGTTTTATTGTTGTTTCTGATGGAGCGGAGTCCCCATAACACTTTTCAAGCCATTGCTTCGCTTGAACGTTTTTTTTTTCCCATCAAGACGCAGTGTAAAATTAAAACACGAAATTGTTTTTGATCCATTGTTTTGAAAATAACAAAAGTAGCGTGACTCTTAGTATAATAACTCACAAACTAATAAATAGAATATCATGAAATTTTAACAGCTGTCTTTTGAAGGTTAGCACTAACTGAGAGAAAGGTGACTGCAATAAATCTAGCGTCATCTGTGTGTTAGGCCCATGTGTTAGAACATTTTGTCGGAAAAACTTGAAATTATTTTTACAAGGGCATCGAATTATTAATTAATCATTATAATAAACGTATAGAAGTTAGGGGAGATTACACTGAAAAATAAAATATCTTATATTGTTCCAAATTTCTTTTTTCTATGTCAGGCCGAGAATTTATAGCGCCTACCTCTGGTAAATACGAGCGAATTATGAATTTTTTATGTATTTATTTTATTTATTAACATGGTGTTAATGGACCTATATAAATATTCTTTTTATATAATGCAGTAAAATTATTGTTATTTTCTGTTGTATTTGTGTTTCTTTGTAGCTCAGCATTAATGAGGTAATTAATGACTTCTGTATTATTAACTAATTTTCTAATCTAACTAATAAATATGGCAAAATATATGAGACGTGCCATAATAGAGAAAAATAATTAATTTCAAACAAGTTAATAGGTATTTTAGTTTAGTAAGTTCATGGAAATCTATAAAGAAATATATTCATTCGTAGTTAAAAGCAACATTATTATTTGAGTGTTTGTGTAACCAATTCTCTGTTTATCCTTTGTTTGAAACCACATGTGGGTTCCTTTCTCCAGTGGTTCTGTTTTGTTTGTGTTATTTAAAAATGCCCTGATGAACCCCTGGGTGAGAAGTGTGTGTTGCTGTATAATCCATAGTATACGTGTATAAGATATGAATGAGAGTTGCTGGTCATGGCAATAGGAATAGAAATAGAACTTTTATTTAAATAGAGCAAATAAGTAAATACGTATAAGATCGCGGGTTGTCAATATTAAGATTGATAACATTGAATAATAA
Organism: Trypoxylus dichotomus; assembly: GCA_023509865.1. Lineage (NCBI taxonomy): Eukaryota > Metazoa > Arthropoda > Insecta > Coleoptera > Scarabaeidae > Trypoxylus > Trypoxylus dichotomus. Next base: position 4,283,183 of record CM042083.1, on the reverse strand, counting down.
ATAGTACTATCGGGGACGTCTACTTTGACCAAATTTACAATAGTTAAATTAACTACACAATATCTACTAATAGTGTCTTTATAAAGATAAATTTCAAAAAATATATGAGGATAAAACAGAAATAAAATCCAAATTAAAAGTGATAATTTAGTAACAAGTCAAAGCAACATCTGTAAAAAAAAGAAATTAATACTAAAATTCAAAAACTCTTGTGTTAATACCCAATAACATATAGAAGAAATAATAAATTTTTTGGTACAGAAAAAATCGCTTTAGCATTAAACAATGCGAATAAATAATAAATTACTACTTATATTTAGCCGGCCCTGTATGTGCCGATGTTTTACGTGCAGGCAAGCTTGTGGATGGCTTGCTCGAGAATATTCGCGGCCTTTTTAGAACCGCCTGCCTTTCGAACGTTCAACACGCCTTTCAGTCATTCTCGATCCCGTGTTCTCAATGCATTGTCATCTGCAGTTGTTACTTACCTCTCTAGAATGTCCTAGCGGTTTCACTGAATGTATTCATCTTTCTGGATATCTGTAAAAGAAAGAAAGAAACATTTTATAAATAAGAAAATATTTTTTAATATTGGTAGATTGGTAAATTTATATACACTGTATTTATTTCAAAATCTTCCGCATTAAATTTCTGGAAATTTAGAAATTTATGATAAATTTCTTGAAATACGTAAGAAGTTTTATCGAGAGAAATAACTTTTTATGCAAAAGTCGACTCACCCACTTCCCACTTCCTGCCTCTGGAAATTGATCAATTCATAATTTTTAGAAAATCGTTTGGTTTGTATTTCTAACTAGTCAATCAATTTTAGAAGCATCAGAACAAAAACCAATAGTAAAGTCTTCAATAAGATGGAATTCCTGCTCACTATGTTCTTCCAATACGAAGAAGACCTGATTTAGCACCACTAGACTTACTTCTACTGGGTTATTTAAAATCTATCGTGTTGACCCCTCAACCTCAAAATTTAGAAGAACATCATCAGAGGATTACTGCAACCTGTCGTAGAATTCAAAGCGATGTTTTAAACAACGGCTATCCCATTGTTTATCGAACAATGGATAACATTTTGAACAATTGTTTGATTAGAATTCTTAGTTAACTTTAATAACAAACATAAAACATTATAAGCAGTTATAATGTATTTAAGTAATAACACATGGGCTGAAAAGTCCCGGGCCTAACACATATATGACGCTAGTTTTATTGCAGTCACCTTTCTCTCAGTTAGTACTAACCTTCAAAAGACAGCTGTTAAAATTTCATCATATTCTATTCATTAGTTTGTGAGTTATTGTGCTAAGAGTCACGCTACTTTTGTTATTTTCAAAACAATGGATCAAAAACAATTTCGTGTTTTAATTTTACACTGCTTGTTGATGGGATAAAATACCGTTCAAGCGAAGCAATGGCTTGAAAAGTGTTATGGGGACTCCGCTCCATCATAAACAACAATAAAACGTTGTTTTGCTGACTTCAAACATGGTCGTAGAGACACCGATGATGCAGAACGCAGTGGATGTCCAAATGAGGCGGTAACACCAGAAAACATCAAAAAAATCCACAAAATCGTTTTGAATGATCGAAAAGTGAAGTTGTGTGAGTTAGCTGACATTGTAAAGGTATCAAAAGAACGTATTGGCTTTATATTGCATGAGCATTTAACTATGAGAAAACTCTGTTCAAAGTGGGTGCCGCGTTTGCTCACTGTTGACCAAAAACAAGAACGTGTTGATGATTCTGAGCAGTGTTTGGCCATGTTCAAACGTAACAAACCGGAATGTTTGCGTCGATATGTGACAATGGATGAAACATGGATCCATCACTTCACTCCGGAATCAAAACGATCGTTATCTGAGTGGACAGCAACTGGTGAACGTCGTCCAAAGCGCCCGAAAACACAACAATCGGTTGGAAAGGTTATGGCCTCGGTATTTTGGGATGTGCGTGGTGTAATATTCATCGACTATCTTGAGAAAGGAAATACCATCAACAGTGAATATTATATAGCGTTATTGGAGCGTTTGAAGGCCGAAATTGCAAAGAAACGACCGCATATGGCAAAGAAAAAAATTTTGTTTCATCAAGACAACGCACCGTGTCACAAGTTAATCAAAACAATGGCAAAACTACATGAATTGAACTTCGAATTGCTCCCACATCCACCGTACTCGCCAGATTTGGCTCCCAGCGACTACTGGCTGTTCGCAGACCTCAAAAAAAAGCTCGCCGGTAAGAAATTTCGCACGAATGAAGAAGTTATCGTTGAAACTGAAGCCTATTTTGAGGCAAAAGATAAATCGTTCTACAAAAGTGGTATTGAAATATTAAAGCGGCACTGGAATGATTGCGTTGCTCTTGATGGAGATTACGTTGATGAATAAAGCTAATTTTGAACCAAAAAAAACGTGTTTTCTTTGTTAGGCCCGGGACTTTTCAGCCCATGTGTTAGATATTTATGCCTAAAACAAAAAATTAAAAAAAGTCCGAAACGTATTTAAAAATGTACTGTTACAAAAGACCATTAAAATGAGGTACTATTCGGTACCCCTTTCCATTTAACGTTTTTAAGGGGGCAACCCCCGGTGACAGGAGGATCACGCGCACTTTTAACGTATCGATGGGCGTAACTGTGATAAAAGGAGGATAAAATAAGATTTTTATAAGATAACAATGTAGAGAAATACGAATTCTATTCTGCATGGGGATTGTGTGTCAGCATGCTAGCTCGGCCTAACGGTATTCTCTACCCTTGTTTAATTACTACTACAAAATCCTATCCTCACATCGATCCAATGAAGCCGTCGTTCAGTATTACTGCGAGGTGAGGGGGACAAATCGCCACACATACGTAATTCATTGTAAGTGCTCGATTCATTTCGTTAATTTTTTAACAAGGAGTCGCTGGATATTTGGATGAGGTTCTCTAGTTTTATAAACGGTGGCAATTCAGCAGAAGAAGAATGAGAAATATTCGTCGCAATTTTTATGACCAGATGGGTTACTGCTCATACCAAAGGCGACAGTTATTCGAACATTTTGTTGTGTACCTAACTATAATTTAATATAAAATTCAATTATTTCTTTGTTTTGTTCTAGAATAGCAATATGTATACGTGCATTTGATATTCTTATTCCTAGTAATCAGGCTTTCACGTCAAAACGTCTGATTATATATTATATTTATTTTGTTATCTAAAGTTGTATACAATTGGGCCTCCTTCCGAACACCCAGTTTAGTTACTTTCTGACAATTAGATAGACAATTCTCATATAATTAGTTTACGATTATCATTGTTATGCAATTGATTCCCTCAGTAGTTGAGTTCAGTTCAGCAGTTCAGAAGATCTCAAGCAACCCGCTCTAGGCCATATATTATTTATACCATATTGTAATCCATTGTTAAATTAGACTTAAGTTTTAACCCTTAGCCACCGCAGTGCGGTCTCATTGACCGCAGCGGATTTTTGTTTTTGTTTATCTTATCCTCACACATATTGCCAGTATGTTGCAAAAAGTTGAAGTCGATATTTGTTTCGGTGCGCAATAAAAACACGGCTAAAGTTATGAAGCGAACACAGGGACCAGTCTACGGTGTTAACGTTAGTATTTGAGTTGTGCTTTTTGCACAAAATAATGAGTAAAATTCCTACCACATCCAAAACGATTCGGTGAGGCGATCCTGATAATGAAAGCACTTTATTAGCATGGTATGAAGAGGCATAAGGTGAAGATATTAGTGACCAAAAAAAGTATAAATGAGGACAGTTATGAAGAAAGTGAACATGAAACAGACTCAGAAATTGTACTTAGTGAGGGAGAAGAAACAGAAGAAAATAATGAAATTGAATCTAGCGGCGGCATTTCTCAAAAACAATGTAAAATTCTTTTATGGGAGAAATTGCTATAAGTACGTAGTCATTGAAAAGTTTTGTTTCTCGCGCGAGAACCTAGAAGCACAATATCGCTGTACACCTTCCAGGGTTGCGACGATCAACCAGATTAGGAAATATAGCTGATGCAATTACTTGCTGGAATCTCTTATTTACGGGAGATCTGCTACAAGTTGTATTGCAGTGGACAAATGTAATATTATACACCATCAGAACGAAATATACATATAAAAGTACTCAAATATGAAAGTAGGAAACTGGAAAATGAATGCAATTAACGTACAGGAACTAATGTTTGCAGATGATATGGTATTGATGGCACACTCGGAAGAGACATTACAGCAAAACTTGAAGATATACCAAGAAGAACTAACAAAGATAAACACGAGGAAAACAAACACAATGATAATAGCAGCAGAAGAAAGAAAACATAGCATCAAAATCGGGGAAAAAGCATTGGAACAAGTTAAAAGTTACAACTACTTAGGAACAATCATTGAAGACAATGGGAGAATAGAGAAACAGCTAAATGAGAGGATAGGGAAATCCGCAAAAATATATAACATATTGAGAAATTCGTTTCTGGATAAAAAAGAAATACCAAAAAAGATAAAGACAGAGGTGTATAAAATAGTGGTCAGACCAACATTAACATATGGTAGTGAGTCATGGATAACCACGAATAGAATCAAAAGCAGAGTTACGACCATGGAAATGAGATTCCTAAGAAGAATAGAAGAAGTAACTAGAAGAGACAGAATCAGAAACACGACAATCACTAATAGTCTGAGTATCAAACCAGTAGAAGTGGTCATAGAAGAGAGACAACTGGGATGGCTTGAACATCTATACAGAATGGAAGAAGATCGAATCACAAAGAGGATATTTGAAGCCAAAACAGAGAGCAAAAACAGAATAGGTAGACCTCGAAACACCTGGAAGGAGCAGGTGTATAGAACTTTGGAAAAGAGAAGTATGTGATGGATTGAAGCCAAACAACTGACTCAGAACAGGAACCTGTGGAAGATAAAAATAAGAAATAAATAGTCCGACACTGCAAGGTATAAAGGACATAGGATTAAAAAAAAAGTACTCAAAGATCTGAATTGCGGAATTTAGATATGATTGAGGGGAAGTTCTAGAAGAAAAACTGGGAAAACGAAAAACGTGTTGCACTTGTTCTTCTAGAATTAAAAGAAAACCTTTTATGTGTGTAAAATTTGCCATATGCCTACATGTTTAGCATGTGCGTCAAAAATTTGTAAAAATTGTAAACACACTCCAGAATTTTTTTATTTGTTTTAAGTTATTTCTATTATTGTTTTTAAGTTTGTTATGTTTACTAATTCTTTATTTATTCTAATAAAAGTTTGAGAATTTTATTTATGTTTATCACTTTTATTCAATTTAGAAAGTTTAATATTATTTTATTATATCCGTTATCAGTTACATTATTTGATGCTTCGATATACATACCTAGAAATAAGTATGAATAAAAACAAATCAGTGCTACACATCGTAGTTTATTGTGTTTTTTTAGATATCAAACGAGTTTTGTCTTATTTTCCTTTACACTAATACAAATATAACGTTGGATTTAAATATTAGTTTTAGAAATTTCGTAAAACGTGTTTACAACAGATCGCTTAGAAAATTGCTTATAAATTTGTTATTTATATCATTAATAGCGATATACGAGTGAGCTTTAGCGAGAAAACGAATATCACGCTCATTTTATTTCCGCTGAGCTATGACGTGTCGCCGAATGTAAACAAATCTTATGTACGCTTATACCTAGAGTCATTTCAATTTCCAGTCGCCCAGAATGCAAACGACACCTTGCAGCTTTTCACCCGATATATGTTTGTATATGGGATACACTTTATTATGGATATAACAGCGCCTTATACCGAGCAACCCGTATACCTCAAGCATGTAATTGGTAAGAGTGAAATAAAAACAATTTTCTTAAAGTTCCCATATATTTAACAAACAATAAAAGTACATAACAACATGTAGTTTAATAATCAATTATATTTATAACAATTTAAGGTTCATTTGGCAATGCCTTAAGTTCTAATTTAACAAATACTTACACACTTTAATTGCAATAGTTATATTCCATATATTATTCCTCTTATATTAAGCTATAATTTTATCATGACAACCATATGCAACCGATATTACACGTACACACTGTATATCTCCTAATTTATACTATTGTATTATCAATACACTCGAAACAAGCATATACATTTCAAGCACATATTGGTAATTATACAGTCGTTATGCGTTATTTTGAGTTAATAATCCGAAAATTATGTAGAACATGCATATAACAAGATAATCAAAATAATTGGGAAAATTTACTAAAGAATAAATAATTTATTTTTTAACGTAATATCCGTAATAACATTTTATTTTTCCTTTCTTTTTTTTTGGGTAAATTACATGACGAGGGAAACCTTATTTTTTTACTTCGTATATACTTGGGATCAACACAATTCGACATAATACATGTGAATGGTACAATGGCAGAGAACAAATCGTGGAATTATGCTAAATTGAGTCGACGCATTTCCTTTAACAGCTCGTTACCCATTTGTGCTGGGGATTTGGTTACTATCACCCCCGCCTAAAAATATTAAAAATTAACAACACGAATCATACAAAATCATTTTTCGTCGGTATACTTTTTCTAAAGCGTTGATCTTATCTTGAGCACCTCCTTTTCCTCCGGAAATTATAGCTCCAGCGTGTCCCATTCTTCTTCCGGGTGGGGCCGATAGCCCAGCAATAAATGAAACTACGGGTTTAGCATTTGCTCCCTAAAAATAAAGATGTTAATTTTCAAGAATTTTTCAAAGTAATCCAATCAAGTTCTACAGTATTATTCTTCATCAAAAACTCTGCAGCGTTCTCTTCGGCAACACCACCAATTTCACCAATGAGAATGATTCCCTTGGTATCTGGATCGTTCAAAAACACCTCTAGGCAGTCAATGAAGTCAGTACCATTGAACGGATCACCTCCAATACCAACGCAGAGTGTTTGGCCTAAACCTACTTGAGTAGTTTGGTGTACAGCTTCGTATGTTAGAGTGCCAGATCTGGAGACTACACCAATTTTGCCTCTTTGGTGAATATGCCCAGGCATAATACCAATTTTGCACTGGAAATTTAGCGCGGGTTAAAAACGATTTTCAGTATAATTTGAGTTTGGTACTAACTTGCTCTGGTGCAATAATACCAGGACAATTTGGACCAACTAATCGAGATTTGTTTTGACGCACCAATCTATGCTTAACCTTAACCATATCTTGTTGGGGTATACCCTCTGTAATGCAGACTATCAAAGGAATTTCAGCATCAATAGCTTCGAGGATCGCAGCAGCTGCCCCAGGTGGTGGGACGTAAATTACAGTAGCGTCACATCCTGTCGCATCCCTCGCCTATAATAAAAAATTATCCAGAACATGTTACTTATTATACAACAATTTCTAATCTTTATTTTAATGAAGCGTTGATAATTTTTTATAAACATTTCATAAAGACCTTGACATGACACTTTTTGCTATGATTAACATTGTTGATTAGCCTCTTGTGATAACAAATATTTAAAAAAGGAAGATGGTACGAAATCTTTTGTGGAAAATTTTAAAATCAATACTGACATTGACTTAATAGGTTTGTGGGAATTTCCTGAATCCTTACCTCCTTAACTGAGCTAAATACTGGCAGATCAAGATGTTTTTTACCACCTTTCCCAGGTGATACCCCGCCAACTAGATTAGTACCATATTCAATAGCCTGTTTGCTGTGAAATGTACCCTGCTTTCCAGTAAACCCTTGGCAGATTACTTTTGTGTTACCATTCAATTTTAAATTTGCTCTTGTAGCATTATAGCTCTTATATCTCACCAATTTGATCCCGTCTAAAATAACCAAAATAAATTATAGAATTCGTTTGTAAACATGTACTTTGAGCTAGATTATGAGAATGGTAAAGTTGACAAACGAGTACTAAGGTCAACTCAATAGCAATCGTTATAACTAAGTGCATTTAATGCCATAAATAACACTATAATTAATCAAAATAGTATGACAATTTTGTTATGCATTATATAATTTTACTTACTGTATGCATTTGCCAATATCCTTGATGGTACTGCCATTTCTTTGATTACTAAGCACTGCACGTATTTTTGAGTAAAAACCAATCAAGTTCTTTTAAGAAAGCGCACGAATATTTTCAACGTACCGTCTGTTAAATTTACCCAGTATTTCTGAGTGATCTCCGAATCTACTGGTGGTTATAACCCAGAAATTATAGCCAAGCTACAACCCATTCGATCGCATGCTTACTACTAAATGGCTGAGGCACTTACAACGATATAAAAGAAAAAAATTGCACATAGATAATACTGATTAAAAGTAATTACGAAGTACTTTCTTAAAAGGAAAAGTAAGAGATGTCGTTATTGGGAACTGAATTAATTAATATTAATATTATTATTTCTCCTCCGCAAGGTCAATATTTCACACCATCTGTTAACCAGAACCCAAATCTACAGCACGGTTTATAATATCTTTCCTCGAACGGTATCTTTATATCGCTTTTTATAAAGGAATCACATTTATAGAGACCTGGAGCTTTAAGTGTATATGCTACAAAAGAAACTGTATCTTTTGCAGAAATCGCTTTACATATAGTTATTGGAGTCGTAATAATACTGAATTGTTTTAGATTGGTCAAAGAATATGGCTTGTTTTTTGATCCAATTTATGGCAAAGAAGTGTAGGTGAAAATTTGTCAGAATTTTAAAATTTCTTCGTAAAAGCATTAATAACTTCCTTAGCAACGTTGCAAAATGTTGGTCTTTTTTTATTTGTAAAGCATTTTGCTGTGGAAACATTAGCAGATGTTAGAAGCCAAAAATTCTGTCAAAATAGAATATATGTACATACATTACCGGCCATAGGTGTTTACCCAGCTTTAAAATATTATAAAAACAAGTCAAAAACTAATTATAAACCATTATTCTGTAGTATTCTATGTAGTTATTCTCTTCCTTTATAGTTTTCTTTACTATGTTTCTCCTCCTACTGTAATCTTCTTTATTTTCTGTTATCTTTGTTTGTATGTATCTTTTCCAAGCATTTATTCTCCTTTATTTTATCGTTCCACTAATTCGTTCTCTTTATATGTTTATTAATCTTTCTTTTTCCGGATATTTTTTCTGATATTGTTGACACTGTCTCTTTAAAGGCCATCCATCTCTCTTCTATGGTCCATTCTGTTTTTTTTTTCAATGTCTAGTCTCCTAAATTCTTGGTTTGTTTTCTATTCATATTTATCCTTACTTGCTTTCATGTTAAGTTTATGTATTGCTAAGCTGTTGTACTCTTTTGTCTCTTCTTTCCAGTCAATTTCTACTAAGCAACTTGCTACTATTAATCTATGATTTGTCCTTGCTTCCGCATCTTTCCTTGTTTCTATATTTTGTATTGTTCCGGTTTGATATTCCGTTCTATATACGAATATTTGCCTGCTAAAAAAGTCAATCCGGAAGAAAACTGAAACTATGGAGGAAATTGAACACCGTGCTATGATAAAGTTCCTTACAAAGCAAGGAAAGAATGCTTAAACCATATTGAATGAAATGGAAACCGTTTATGGGGAACAGTGCCCTAGTAAATCAATGATTTATAAGTGGCATGGTCTTTTTAAATATGGTCGGGAGTCGATTGAAGACGACCACTGCTCAGGACGGCCAGTTGAGGCCACCACATCAGACATCGTCGAAAAAGTGCAAAAATTTGTACTGCAAGATGTCCGTTTGAAGAAAAAACAATTATCTGCATTAGTTGGAGTATCAGATACCACCATTTTGCGTATCCTACATGACTACCTGGGTATGACAAAAGTCAGTGCAAGATGGGTACCGAGAATGCTCACGCCGCTCAGAAACAGCAGCGCGTCTCTGCGTCCAAACAATTTTTGAAGCTGTATGGAAACAAACCCGCACAGATTTTGGAGCGGATTGTTACCGGAGATGAAACATGGGTTCATCACTTTGAGCCTGAATCCAAACAAGAGTCCATGCAATGGTATAAAAAGGGGACACCACCGCCAAAGAAATTCAAAGTGTCAGAATCGGCTGGAAAGTTGATGGTTACTGTTTTTTGGGATTATGAGGGGATATTATTGATTGATTACAAAGAAAAAGGTAGGAGCATAACCGGAGAATATTACGCAGCGATATTAGAAAAATTAAAGGAGGCCATCATGGAAAAACGTCAAGGAAAATTGACAATGCGCCGGTTCACGAGAGCAAAGTTGTAATAGCTGCTCTGCACAAGCATGGCTTTCAATCAATATCCACCCTACAGTCCAGACCTGGCACCTAGTGATTTTTATTTGTTCCCCAATTTAAAAAAAGACTTACGTGGAAGAAAATTTTCCGACGACAATGAGGTAAAGGAGGCAATTTTTGTAGTTTGTTGTTTCATAGATCTAATAAATGTATTGTGCTTAAGGGTGATTATAATGAAAAGAAAAAATAGATTTATTGTTTTATTTTATTTAAAACTCTTTCATTCCACGAACTTCTGGACCTCCCCTCGTATATGCGACATTTTCTAAGTACGTGTGTACTGACAAGCACTCACAATAACCAATCGAATAATACTAAACAAGCGTGCTTTGATACGGGTACTCGATTCACCGTGCCGCGCGCTTTACCCCTCCATATTGTTCTCCGCACGGCATTGAAGCTTGCTCCTCTTTGCCGAAACTAGAAAATAGTGTATACAAAATATCTGTCTATAAACGCCTTTTCGTAGAATATGCGGTACTTCTTTGGTTTAAATTTGATTTAAATCTAATAAAATTGGGCGTTTTCTTCATACTTTTTTATTTTATTTCATGGATATCTTGTACGTTATTCCGTAATTATGTTAAACATTTCGCAAAAAAGGTCGATGTTTTATGCAACCACGAACGCTTCTGAAGTAATTGTGTAAAATAGAAAGCGCACATCCAGTTAAAGTAATGAGTATGCGATAAAAAAAAATGAATAATTTGTTATACCTATTCGATGCAATTCAATTGAATTATCGTGAAAATTTTTAAGAAACACTTATGGTTACTAACTTTTAACGTGACAGTGTCGTTATAAATTCGCTATTTCGTATTCTTTTACGGAGGTTTTAAGTCGGAATAAAGATATACGAAAAGATGTTAATATGGTGCAGTTAAACATTAGTTAATACCTATTGACTTGAAAGTATAATTAGATTACAGATTGGAACGCAGATAACGATTTCGAAGCACAAGGTTAGCAAATGTGTTTTTAAAATCATCACACTATTGTTCTGTTTAGAGTATTTCTTTATAGTGTTGTGTCGAACGTGGAAAATTTAATTTTATTTTATGCGTACATGACGAAAAGTGTGAATAATAGACATAAAGGATTCCATTAAAAGATCTTACGGACGTATATTCGAAATTTTCATCCCATATTTTGTACCTATATGTGGTTGTTAGTAATATAATTTACGCCTGCGCAAGAAGTACTTGTCACAGAGTCTGAAAGTGCAGATTACAGTAGCACGGTGTAGTACGGTTCGAGTGAAAAACGGCCATTGTTATTAAACGAATACGTTAGTGAAGTTAATTATTAGTGTTGTATATTGTCTGAATGTTAATAGTTTTATGACGTAATATGTCTTCACCAAGTGCTGGAAAGCGAAGAATGGACACTGATGTGATAAAATTGTATCCTTTGTGCCATAGTAAAACGAAAATGTAAACAATAACACACAGGATCTTTTATATCAGCTGATCGCAGATGCCTTTATAACTTAATATCGTCTTTATTAATTAGGTATTAATTGTCATTCGTTTAAAATTGTACGCAATTTCAAACCACTCCCAACAGATCACATATTATTAATTGTAACTATTTTCTATATCAAATCAATAGCTTTGTTTCATAGTTTTAATGTCCTTGTATATAACTATGTTTTCCTTAATCATCTTTGACAGGATTGAAAGCAAACATGAAGTCACAATATTAGGAGGACTAAATGAATTCTGTGTTAAATTTTATGGACCTCGAGGCAGTAAGTATTACCAATTCATTAATATATATTCAAAAAACAAAATTATCACATCCATTTCGAAACAGAAAAACAAAAATATATGCAACCGATAAATCTATCACCTATAAAATAAAGTTATCATTAAGACAAGAGCTTCAGCGAATAATTATCAGTGGCTCCACTTGTAAAAAGAAGTAATAAATATAACCAAAACAATACTGATTAAGTTTTATATAAATCAAAATCCTTCCCTTTTTCAAACATATTTTAGGTAAATAGTATTGGATAAATTCCAAACAAAATTCCTAAAATTTTCATTTTCTTCTTGTATTATAATTACTTAATAATATACAAATTGATTTGGCTCCTATCAGTTTTGTGTATTCATAAATAAAATTGTGTTGACAGGATATTTATAGGTCATTTGCAAATAAATTTATTTTTCATCAATATTAAACTGGTTGCATAGAACTTCATTTTAACGTACCTTATCCGAAGGTCTTCCAAATACACCGTCGTTCAAAATTATAGATATTTTTCTTATACATGCATAAGAATTATTTGCGAACAAATACTTCTTAATGGAGGTATATATTTTCTATTATCAAATTCAAATGAATCTTATCAAAATTCGCGAAAATTTAAAGTATATTTCGATTTTAAATAAGTGTATTTGAAATATTTAGCAAGTATGTCAATATATTCTTATGTTAATTCTGTAAATTAGCAAGCAACGCTATAGTATCTTTCCGTATTACCATTCTAAAGGTAATTTTCGTTAATCTATTCTAATTGTATTCTCATCTCTTTGTGAGTAACGACTTCCATATTTCTACGTAATTTATTTTTGTTTCAAGTGTACTAAAAAATAGGAATATTTTTAGGATCTCTATTTTTATCTAGCAAAAAAATTTTATCTAACGATAATATAGATTTTGCGGTAAATCTAATTAACGTTGTAATGTTTGCTTTTAAAAAAAAATTCCATGCAAGCGATTTTCGTCAGAACTCCGTTGGCAGTTTTAGATATCATTGTTATTGTTTTAAATTGCTGTAATCGTATTGTTAAACAATGTTTTCCTTTTACTCGATTTTTCAACAAACATGCACTGTTATCAAAAGTAAAATGTAACAGCATTTACTCACGTTGAAAAAATGAATATATTATCGCGAAAGGAATAATTGCAAACAATGTACATGCATGAACATGATAAAACGTACGCTTAGTCAAACTGCATCTAATAAGTCGGTTATCGTTTGGCAGAATTCCATCGAAACAATGTGCATTCAATTTAATATCGCAAATTCTAAAATGATAATTTCTCAATCGATATATTCCAGACAACTCGAACTCCTTCTTCAACTAAATTAATTCACCCTCAACCCTTGATTAAAACGGATAACCCGTATTGAAAACAATCGAGGCGCTCTCCTGAATACATGAATACCTTGAAGTTTCTGCTAAATTCTAATACAAACAAGCTTCTATCGGCCTAGACCTTCATCTAAAAACGTTGGCATAACTACGTACGACTTATAAGTTATAAAGCGATAAAGCGAAATCTTAAATTAAAATTCTTGGCGCTAAATGCGTATATTATTATTAAATAAAATTAATTAATTTTTCAGCACCTTATGAAGGTGGTGTATGGAAGGTACGGGTGCATTTACCGGAACATTATCCATTCAAATCACCTAGTATAGGTTTCATGAATAGAGTATATCACCCTAATATAGATGAAGTATCTGGAACAGTGTGTTTAGATGTAATAAATCAAGCATGGACTGCTTTATATGGTATGAATTCTTTGATCTATACCGAACAGAGTTAATGAAATCCTGTCTTTTATTTTGGATAGATCTATCAAATATTTTCGAATCTTTTCTACCACAACTTCTGACTTATCCAAATCCAATAGATCCCTTAAATGGGGATGCAGCTGCGATGTATCTGCACAAACCCGAGGAGTATAAGAAAAAGGTATCAGGTAAGTATGGTAGATATATATCATAAACCTCGAACACTGTGAGTCTGGTACATTGAAACATTTCACTGTCTCCATATCAATAGTTCTTCACTAAAGAAAACTAGACGTACTGTATTTCAGTATTACTGCTAAAGATGATAGATTAGCTGTCGAAACGTACGTCCAATTTTTTAGTGAAGAGGTCATACATTTAAAAATATATGTACTATAATAATACTCCTTATTTATACTTCAGTCTATCAAATTTTTCATTATATTCTTATTAAACTTTTATGTAGTTATTTTTTTATATATAAAATAGAGTCCCATCAGTTACGTGTATGGTAGAAACGTCAATTCCATTATCGTATTGTTATATATATCGTTCTTAAAGGATATTTTTTGAATTATTTTTAAGAACATATATAAATATTCTAAATTTTCGTAAACATGGAATGGTTAATACGACTGGTAGCTTTATTTACAATATCTTAAATCATCAAGAGAATTTGCTGCATGAGGGTGCCACCACCGTGCTGTACTATAGGTTCAATACAATCAGGACTGAATGCTTTTCTTGGTCTACAGTACACAAACTGTACTCAAGACTTTCCAAAAAGAAAGAAACACTTATTATTTGTTCTTATGAATAAATACAAATGAACAACATAACACATGGGCTGAAAAGTCGCGGGCTTAACACATAGATGACGCTAGTTTTATTGCAGTCACCTTTCTCTCAGTTAGTACTAACCTTCAAAAGACAGCCGTTAAAATTTCATGATATTCTATTCATTAGTTTGCGAGTTATTGTGCTAAGAGTCACGCTACTTTTGTTATTTTCAAAACAATGGATCAAAAACAATTTCGTGTTTTAATTTTACACTGCTTCTTGATGGGAAAAAATACCGTTCAAGCGAAGCAATGGCTTGAAAAGTGTTATGGGGACTCCGCTCCATCAGAAACAACAATAAAACGTTGGTTTGCTGACTTCAAACGTGGTCGTAGAGACACCGATGATGCAGAACGCAATGGACGTCCAAATGAGGCGGTAACACCAGAAAACATCAAAAAAATCCACAAAATCGTTTTGAATGATCGAAAAGTGAAGTTGTGTAAGTTAGCTGACATCGTAAAGATATCAAAACAACGTATTGGCTTTATATTGCATGAGCATTTGACTATGAGAAAGCTCTGTTCAAAGTGGGTGCCGCGTTTGCTCACTGTTGACCAAAAACAAGAACGTGTTGATGATTCTGACCAGTGTTTGGCCATGTTTAAACGTAACAAACCGGAATTTGCGTCGATATGTGACAATGGATGAAAGATGGATCCATCACTTCACTCCGGAATCAAAACGATCGTCATCTGAGTGGACAGCAACTGGTGAACCTCGTCCAAAGCGCCCGAAAGCACAACAATCGGTTGGAAAGGTTATGGCCTCGGTATTTTCATCAATATTCATCGACTATCTTGAGAAAGGAAATACCATCAACAGTGAATATTATTATTAGCATTATTGGAGCGTTTGTAGGCCGAAATTGCAAAGACACGACCGCATATGGCAAAGAAAAAAATTTTGTTTCATCAAGACAACGGCACCGTGTCACAAGTCACTCAAAACAATGGCAAAACTACATGAATTGAACTTCGAATTGCTCCCACATCCACCGTATTCGCCAGATTTGGCTCCCAGCGACTACTGGCTGTTCGCAGACCTCAAAAAAATGCTCGCCGGTAAGAAATTTCGCACGAATGAAGAGGTTATCGCTGAAACTGAGGCCTATTTTGAGGCAAAAGATAAATCGTTCTACAAAAGTGGTATTGAAATGTTAGAGCGGCGTTGGAATGATTGCGTTGCTCTTGATGGAGGTTACGTTGATGAATAAAGCTATTTTTTAACCAAAGAAAACCGTGTTTTCTTTGTTAGGCCCGGGACTTTTCAGCCCATGTGTTAGACGAGGATTTAACAGAACTGGCAGAAGCCTTCGGGGTTACTAAAAACAGAAAAGCGAAAGTGGTTTCGTTGTTTATAAAAGGCTATTAAAATTTACCCCGGAATATTAAACATGTTGAAAATCATAGCAGAACATCATTCATTCATTTGTATAATTGTTTAATAAAATATAAATGGGGAATATATAATAATACCTTTATAAAATTAAATAAAATAATTTAAGACAAGCTTCAAATTCCTTTGTTGAAGATTAAGTTAAGGAATTAATTATTCCAATAACTTCTTTTACATTTTATTTTCCAGAGTATGTAAGGAAATATGCGACAGAAGAAGCTCTTCGGGGACAGGAGAACAACGTGAGTTCTGACAGTGAATCGAGTATGTCGGATTTTTCAGAGAATGAAGCGGAGGACATGGAATTATAACCCAAGCTGAACGCACAGAGATGCTCAATTCTGTCTATTTTTTAAATTGCTTCATCTAAGAGAAAAAGAGATAATGAGTAAAAGAGAAGCCGTTTTATATCTTCAGTTTTTTTTCCATAGCTATATTATGCTTAAAAGAGTGCTTATTCAGTTGTTGGATTGTTGTTTTTTTTTTTTTTAGTTTATTAGTTATTTATTTTCCCCTCCCTTATCCTATTTGTTTATTTTTAAATTTTCGTTTCCCATTTGTTTATTCGAAGGGTAAGGCATTTGTAGCCAAATAATCATAATGTTTCATTCGTATATATATATTTTTTTATAATAAGGATAGTAAAGATATAAAAAATATATAAATATATATTAATGATAATATACTTTTTGGATATCATTCGCTTATATATAACATATATTTAAAACAAAAAAAAAAAGATTAACTGATATATCCGAGAATCTAACTTTTTTATTACAAAATAAAAACTAGTTATTTAAATCACAAGTAACGTTTTAATCCAGAATTAGATTCTTATTTATTACAGATGTCCTTTTCTTCTGATTTAAACAATTATCTGTGTTAGTTAAGGTTTGCTGAATAAATATAGAACGTGTAATAGGAATAATAACCATATAACTATTATGAAAGATGTAAGCTCTGAACATCCTTAAAAGTAAGTTAATCCATAGTTCGTATTCGCATCCGATGAGCTTGACTAGTTAAATGATCTCCTTTTTTTTGCTGTTAGTCACGTATGGCTACGATAGATTGAAAGTTCCCAAATTGAATGTAGAATTTATTCCAAAGATACTTCTTCAATGCAACTAATAGAAATTAAGAACAAACAAAAGCAGCTGTGTTTAAATATCAGCTTTTGCTATTGGAAACCACAATTTGGAAGCTTCCGATCTACACTGCTGGTTAGATTTTGAATGCTAACAGTACAAAATACTTATAGTCCTCCTCACTAGTCGATGTCGTGTTAGATACTTACCTGGAATATACACTCACGCCCTCAAAATACCTTTTAAATGTTCTAGTTTAAATATTTCTTCCTTGCTTAAAGCTTAAATTGTGAAAATTGTTTATTATTATCACTACTATTTGTAAGGAGTTATATATTTAAATATTGTAGGTTGTTATCATAAATAGCGGCCAACATCATTCATAATAGTTTCTTAACAAATATTATTTATATTACCTAAGCAGCACTTTCGTTTTTTTTTAATAATTTATGTCTACGGCTTTTTTATATTAAAGACAAAAAGATTTCGTTACACAATATTTTTGTTAGTAATCTATTACAAAGGTCCTTAACCACATTTCACTTGAAAAAACGAGAAATATATTCGTAATGTTATTACCTGAATTTATTTTCTTAGACAACTCAAATATATTTTTGACTCAACAAATTTTACAATATTCATAGTTTAAAGTGAAGACACCAATTGTAATAGATTTAAAAAGTAAAACGTTATCTTTCTTTCATTCGTTTATAAATGTTTACTTAAAAAACAAAACTATTAGTAGTGCAATAGGATATATTTGATAAGGAAGAAGAAGTTGTTGATGTATTGATTGTATAAAGTTTTTATGTATTATAATGATTATTATTACGACATAAGATTTTTAGTAACAAATTTTAAATTTAAATTAAAAATTTTCTTTAAAAAAAAGTTTACATTTCTTTTTCCAATCAGGACACCTCAAAAATGATATATATCACGTCAACCAAATACGAATTGTAAATAATTTAGTACCAATTTTTTTTATGGTCTCAAAGTTAATAATAATGTTATCGTATACTAAAAAAAAAAGAAAAAAATAAAAATAAAAATTGAAAATTACTTTTGTTGTTAGCCATCTTATTGGCCATATACTGCATGACTATAGTAATTCTTAAATTTTAACTGTATTTGTGAACAAAAAAAATGTACGTGAAAAGGTTGTGTAAAACAAATTAAAATTTTACATCTAAAACATCATTATATGTACTTTCTAATTAATAAGGTCTAAATGTAGGTATGGAGTGTCATCTTTAGTAGTATAACAATAAAGGTAACATTTGAATTTAGTAATAAACGCAATTTCATTTCACTTCCTATCCCAAACATAATTAATTTAAATTTCCCGCGTAAATTTAATGAAACTAGACTTATCGCGCCATCTAAGTAGAAAGTAGTGAACTATGTCACACTATCCACCAATACCTATCCACGTCAAATTCCATGAACTGCAGGGAGCGGTAAAATCAAAATAAAGTCCCTAAACTCTTTTTATTAACATAATTTACACGTAATTTAGTTCGATAATATGTAAAATTTTATCAATATAATATTCATAAAAAGGATATTCGATATTTATGGGCATTTTTTTATTAAAATACAATGTATTTGATTAAAAAGAATTATCCCCAAGTCATATGATGCTGTTAAAAATAACTATGGAAACCTAGCCAGCGTTACTTTCAAGTCATTTTGAGCTCTAATAGCAGTAAGTGGCTGTGATATTTTCTTAATTTACCTCCATATAGTTTAATAAACAATCCCGAAAAAAGGGGGCCTTCAAGAAGGATGCATACTGATCTATCACCACATCTACATACTGAAGAATGTAATAAATGGATACAAATGCTAGAAGATTGTCATAAAGAGGTTAGTTATATTCCAGTACCTTCAATTTTTAATCCTTTAAATACCCCTTTTTATTTTTTTTAAAGCACCCATTTAGAAAATTCATTGGTATATGCAATTCTATCGATACTCAGATGACCAAATGCCTGAAACAAGAAAGGCTAGCCAGGCGACAGAGAAATTTCGAGAAATCTAAGGAAATAAAAGAAAAGCTTCGAAGATTAGCACAAGAGGAACGAGAACGTGAACAGAATAGTGCTTAAAACTATATATTATTAGTCATAGTTAAATTCGTATATATTCCTCTAGAAAATATAGTATAACGATGGAAAACGATCCTACTGTTGTTAAAAAACAAGACTCGGACATTCAAATGACTTTGACTAAACCATTACATCAGCAAAGTATATTAGAATCAATTTCTAGTAACATAGTAGACAATGAGACTTTCTTAAGTGTAAGTGAACGGTACTATGAACATAAATATTGTAATAGGTTACCGAATATTTCGGGAAATATACATCAAAAAATTAATTTCCATTCAAACCGCATTTGTTTACTTTCATTAGCTGAAAATCATCCTGTTATAAAAGAAAACAAAGAGATCGCTAGAGTTAATTTTAAAATATCAGAAAAATTAGATCGATTACAAAATAAAGTCTCTGGTAAATCTAAACGCGGGGCTCAAAAGTTGCATAAAGATTCGATAGTATGTTACATAGAATGTAATGATGATACAAAGTATCCAGTGTATAGTTGTGTTGAAGGCAAACTCCTTGAAATTAATGAGAAATTAACAACAAATCCAAATTTATTGAAAACGAGACCCGATTGTGAAGGGTACATTGGTTTACTGTTACCGATACTTAGCTTGTATAACGAATTGAAAAGTAATATGTTAACAAAAGAAGAGTATTTTTGTTTAAGTAGCTCAAATTAGTATATTTTTAGAATAAACGACTTGAGTAATGTTTTGTCTTTCTTAAAACTTAAAAATTCAGAATCCTACCTTTGGAACTAGGTTGGCTCGAGTAGTCCTGCAGCAACTACAAATTCTGGAGGCCCTGCTTCTATTGAAAATCTTCACAAACGTTGTGTATACACCCACAGTGTCACTCACAGTTCACAATTTTATGCAGCAACAACACATAGGAAACTTTCTACACAAGTTTGTACATATCCACTAACAAAATTTATTGAAGTATCATATCTTAAGAGAAATGTAAACAAATTAATGTTATTGTAATTCAAGTTCGTACTTTAAGTTAATTCGAATTCAAAATTCGCAACAAATTTTGCATGACAACTTACTAAAAATGGCGCTTTTGACTGTGGTGGCAGTTGAAAATTCTTGTAAATGCAACTGTTGCATTTATTAAACTTGGGGTAAATTGCTAATTATATGACAACAAATAACTCATAGTAATCAAATTCGAGCATCTCCATATATAAATTGCAATAGAAAGGTCCCCTGTAAAGGAGATATTTGAAATTTCTTCTAGAAACTTTTCTGATTCGCCATTTTAATTTCAGTATCCGTTTCCGCCAATCAAAATTGCGACTTTGTGTACGTCACAAAACAGCCACCAAATTCATTCATAAATAACCCAAATTTCTTGGAAATTGGCGACCTTGTAAGGAATTTATACTAATACGTAAAAGATGTAATAAAACGTAGTATCTTAGTTTTTATTCTTAACTATGAATGTACCTAAGAATATTGTTTTTAAGGCTATTTACATGAAATATCAAATAAATGGGTTTGGATGAATTTTTTTATGAGTTCTATTAACGTTATTCTTTTGTAAAAAACAATAGAAATTTTGCATATTTGGATTTCTACATGCTATATTAGGGGCACCCAAATTTTCTCAGTCTGTGGCACCTTTGTCTAAATATATGTATAATGATATAAATCACGTAGAGAAGTGAAAACTCTCAATACAGATATAAAATATAGTTTTTTTTAATGTTTTTTGAAAATTATATGAAGTTTACTATCAGTCAACGCGTTAGTTGAGGCGGAATAGTGCGATTTCCTGTCGGATATTTTCCTCGGGAGATGAAGGTCGACGTTGAGAAACCTTTTCCTGTAGGTATCCTCAAAGGAGAAAGTCATAGGGCTTTAAATGTGGTGACCGTGCAGGGTTCTCCACGTCTCTTCATAATCTGATCAAAATCGGCAATTGCATACCAAATAGATACGAGAGATGTTCTGCTTATTTATGCGTCCACAGAAGTGGAAGTGAGCTTCATCACTACCAAGGACAATAGCATCACCTATTCAAGAATTTCAGTACTTACGATTCTACGGTTGCTACGATCTATTTCACATAGTTCTTGATCCAACACCATCTTGTAATAATGAATTTTAAGTCGGCATGGAGAATCCTCCTCAAACTGCGATTTGATACACCCAGTATTGTAGCAAGCTTAGGGATGGAACGCTTTGACGATTGCTGAATGGCTGGTTTTACTGCATCCACATTGTCTGGTCTTCTAACGGTCCTAGGTCTACCTGATGATTTCCTTTTCAATGTGGATGCGGTTGCTTAAATATTAGAAACCCAGTTTTTCGATCTTTGAACCAAACACGAAATGTCTACAGAACGTTCTCTACCTCGCTATTACAAAGCAGTTATTCTCATTGTATGCTTCTGCAATGACGCCTCGATGTTTACAGGTCCGACCCATGATTAGTATCGTAAACATTAGGGACTAACTAACCAAATGAGACCCACTTCCTTGCTATACTCCAACAACAACTCGCACAGTGGCTCAACAAAATGTGGGAGATCTTACTGCCCCACACTGTATAAGCCTCACATTAATTTAAATCACTAGAAACCATTAAACCAAAACATGAAAATACAAAGAAAATATGAAAAGGATAGTGAAAACCATCAGAGGCAAGTAAGTGCGAGGTGAATTCTGGTGGAGCTTGAGCTTGGAAAGAATCTTGGATCCACGCAAATTTCTGAATTAATATCGGCGTTGACTTCGAGAGATGTTCCTGTCTAATTCTAAAGAATTGTGGTCTTTCCAAAGCAGATATTTCTATGGTCTCTTCATCTGACGAATTGAATGAAAAATTACAGAGAAATCGCTCCAACCTTTTATTACTCCATATTTAAAACATTGTCAAACTTTGGAAAAAGTAACCAAATGAATTTTTTTATGAAAGCCACGTATTTGTGCAATTTACAACTGGAACTTTTCTTAAATATCGCAACCTTCCTTAAAAGTTTTAAAATATGCATGTTATTGCCTCAAGGCATTCAACTTGTCAAATATATCGCACAAATACCCTAGCTTCAGCATAAAGTCAAGTTCGACAGAGTACTTGGAATTTTCATGACTTTCTTCTTCTAGAAAAATGTGAATTTCTTAACGTAACTCATCGCTACGTAAGAGTCATTGTGAACTGCAGTAATATAATAGTCTTAATATTGATGCAAAGGCTTTTCTATGGATGATGTAAGGGGTCCATTTATCGAATAAGCATCTGCAATCCTTCATAGCACCGAACTCCATCAGTACACATGTCGATGCAGTTTTTTCAATCTAAATCGTTTTCGGGAAACATTTACAACAAATAGGGTGTGCGTCTTTGTTAGTGTCAGTAGCCTCATTAAGTTTTCTGTATTAATTTATCAATGAAATCCTGAGCTATATGATGGATTGTTTCGACTAACAGTGTTTTTGGGTAAAGGTACATTTGAAATTACACAAGTAGCTGCCTGGTTGGCCGAAAATATATAAGAAATTTATCACATAGTTATTTTCCTTTGAACTGAAAGCAATACCTATCATTAGAGCAAATTCTTCTAATTTAATAATGACTGTTGTATACTTCAAAGGTAATTGTTTTCTTTTAACGAATTTCCAGGTTGAAACTGCGTCATAATTGCATGAGTCTCCTCTTCCCAAAGGAGCTTTATAATATGCAACAGCCTAGAAGAAGCTCAGGGGCTCAGCTAAATTAGGGGGCCATTTTAGACACGGCAAATCGTGATCTTTCCGTTAGACTTCATTAAAAACGCTAACTTGATGCCCCTTCTACGGAACTCTTACCGTATTTTTTTTACTTTTATATTGGTCGATAAAATTTGCACGTTACTGTATACAAACTTCTTCCTACAAAGTTAATTGATTAAGAAAAATGTTATAGTTTTAAAAAAGCTTCTCTAAAAGGTTTTGTAAGATGTAGGAGGTCTACATTCTTAGTCATCTCGGAGTAAAGCGTAGAATTTTAAGTAATCTAAGCTGTAATACTTGCACCAACAAACATCTACGCCACTGAAGAACAACATCTTGTAGAAGATAGCACAGCCATAATTCTCTCAGTAGAGTACCATGTTTCAAACCACGTGGGTATGCGCGATAGCAACTATCGCTCTCGTTTTAACACATGTTACGTCGGAAGTGAAAAATACAAGCGAGACCTGCGGGGTGTTATATGAGAAGGGTGTCGAAGCGTATTTGGAAAATAATTTCAAAGGTTGCGTAAAATATTTCGAAGCAGCCGTCGAGAAATACCGACTTTACATTGAAACTTTGCGGAATTGCCGAATACAATGTAAAGAAAATGTTTCTGAAAGTCAGCCCTTATATGCCGAGGACATAGAAGACCTGCATTTTTTTGAAAAAACCTTAAAAAACACGTTATGCATCTTAAAATGTAGACGTGAATATCGAAACGTCTTCGGACTGTATAACATTAATAAAGAGACGGAGAAATTGTTTGAAGATCGGAAACCTTATGAATACTTGCATATATGTTATTTTCAGGTAAATAATTTATTCATATAAGATTAGTTTATTGCGCTAAAACAGACTAGAATCAATTACTTATATTATTTAAATATAGATGAGATAAGTTATATTTAGCAATTTATACACCAAAATTCAGTATCCTAAATTACAATTTATGTGCTTATAAACATGGTATTTAAAGCACTATTAATAATTAAGCATGCAACGGTTAAAAAATAGCATCGCAATTCTAATGTAATTTAAATCTTCAATATTTCATTATTGATATCTAGTATGTATTACACTTTTGTAATCAATGTATTTGACCTATACCAAAAAATGACAAATAGATCTTTTTTTATCAACATATGACCTCAAATATAAAAATAAACATTGGGTACATTCAATAATTACGTGTTCCTATACAGTATGATCAAAAAAAAAACAAAAAAGATTAAATGTTTTGCATTTTATGTAGCAATTAAGTAATTGAACGATTAAAGCAATTAACTTAGCAAAAGCTTTTTTAAAATCTCGTACAGTTGTAAGAACATCGCTTTTGCGATAATGTAACATGAAACCATAGTATAGCGTTACCAGGCAACAGATGCATGCATTAGTGTTATTCTGACTTTACTTCCCAATTTGGGTCGCGTTTACAGCTGGTATTAATACTTGTTTACTTAATTTATCGAGATTATTATGTACGCAGTATGCTTTAAATGGTTTTAAAGATGATGTACAGGCAGTCACGAAAGTTAAATACACCTACCAAATATTAAAGAACATAAAATCTTAACATTGTATAATGATTAAAGACTGGATTTTATGCAAAATATTTGTTTTCTCAATTTAAATTAGATTAATTAAGGATGATGTTGCACTATTGTGCCCCGTTGTATGCGCTGCAAACTGCTAGAGTTTGCCCGCACTTATAGCTCCCAATCCAGTGCAAGAGCTTTAATAAATTGCAATAGCTGGTTTTCAGAGAAGGTATTTCCACCTCGTCTATGACGTCTTTGCCAAGACGGTTGGCACGGGTCTCTACAATGGCAGTGCAATTAGATGCAGTCACTATTCTGCTTCAGACCTATTTATGTATTCCCCAACTTGACAATGCCCTGTAAAAAACCTGTGAGGACACATAGTCCGTTTCTACTAAGTTCTAGCATAGTCTTTGCTCTTTGCTTATTAAAGTTAAAGTTAAAATCGAGGAAATACTAGAATGGAATGCTATACCGTCAGAACTTTGATTAGTTAGAAGCAGCTTGGAGCTTGTGTATAACAATTAACCAAAACACACGTCTTTGTAGTGCAGAAACTTCTTAAACCAGCAAAGAGAACAAAACATGTTAAAAGTTATGTAGCAGCGTCTCCAAAGTCCTGATTCCAATTTAGTTGAAAAATTATACGATGATATATATAGGAGAATAAGGAAGTGCTATCCTACTTCGAAATTAACTTTGGATAACACTGACGAAGGAGTGAATAGTATCCCAATAGTTATGCAAGTCCAGATGTACATATGTGCAAAAGCAAATGGTGCAATGTGTAATAGTTTTATTCGAATAACCTCTTATATTTCTTATATTTTAACTTGGTAAATGAAAATAGAACCCACGATACACATGTTTAATGGAGATGTACTTTTTCTACCAAGTATTACATATTGACAAAATAAAAATATATTACATGAATATGGAAAAACTTTACAAAGTTAATTTCCCTAACACTATGAGTGGTAGTGTATTTATATTTATTCTCATCCTTTTGAATACTCTTAATTTAGCTCACTTATAAGATTATTACAAGTAAATAATTAAATAAAATTGTTATCTATTTGATAGTAATTAAAAGTATACTTATTAAATGCGAACATAATATTTCCAATAGCTTTTATTTATATATGTTAATATATTTCTAAAGTAAATTCTCTACTCAATAGTAAAATAAATTGATGAATATTAAATGCAAATAATCCTTGCTTTATTACGCCTAGCGTAATAAAGCAGGTACCTATCTAGAAAGCCGGTATTTTCAATAAATCCCAACAAAATCAGTCCACTTTCTTTCCTCACAAGAACCACGGTTACTTTATTCTCCTGCTGTACCTACGTAACTGCATTCACCATCCCAATCACCGGATTTATTAAGCATGTTTGGGATTACATAGAAAGATTAGGCATCATCACATAACCAATAAAAAGAAGCTCTGAAAGCAGTATTACAAGAGGAATCGCAAAATATTCCTGCAAGTTTTACAGAAAAGAAAGTTAGAAGAGGTCCAGCAAAGTATTAGATAACATTCAATTAATGCTTAAATTGGTATTTGCTCTGTGTATACAAACTTTCTTAACACCCAGTTTTATAACATTTATTTTATTGCTTTTATGATGTAATAAGTGTGTTCTAACTTTATTACAAAGAAATAAAAATACTGCATCATTATATTTTGAATAATTGCCATGGTGTTAGTAAATGCATTTTTCAATGATGCTATAAAATACTTTAAGATGGGAAATTAATTCCTTTTGCAGACATTAGACTATCAAAAGGCGGCATCATCAGCTTTTACGTATTTAGTCGCGCATCCGGATGATAAATCAAGTTTAGCCAGTTTAAAACATTATACATCTTTTCCCGAAGCAGCTCCAAATGAGGTCATCAATTACGAAGCTAAAGTGAGTTATGCATGGGTATTAATCATAAACCGCAAATACTATTTTTATATCTTTGCAACGTATAAAGTAAAATAAAAAAAGTTTTATTAGGAATACGTCTATCTCTATGTTCATGGATCGGATGCTTACGATAAAGGGAATTGGGAAAGGGTAATCCAGAATATGGAGGAATCTTTGATTCTGTACTTGCACGCAGAGGAAGAATGCAGAGCACAGTGTGAAGGTCCTTACGACCCTGGATGGTATCCTGATTTCATACCATCTATAGCTAGTGAGATTAACTTTTTTTAATTGGATGAAAACAAAAATCGTTTTGATGTGATTTTTTAGATCATTTTACATATTGTTTACAATGTAAGAGAAAATGTAGGGATAAATTATCGTCTTTGAATGGAGAGAAATATGACGATCTAGTACCAAGTCATTACCATTATTTGCAATATGCTTATTACAAAGGTAAGCTTAAGACATTCAAAAAATTAGTTTCTTTTAAATATCAACAACCTATGTATACATTATAGTTAATACTTAATTACAAATATAGGCAAATTCTTAGATGTACATATTTACCCAGTTACGGGAATGACGATTGCAAGGACTGTGTGGATGTACAATTCACAGGTATAACAGTAAACTCCACTCACACAAATTAATTAATTATGCGGAACGTAGCGTTTCGAGAGCACGTGGGCTCCCATTGTCAACCGTGTTACAGACATGGGTCGGTAACACTGTGAATCAGTTACGGGAAATATTGCAAATGAACACAGGATGTTTTTGAAATAAAATAAAAAAAATACGGAAAATGAAAAGGTGATTATACAGAATATAAATCTAAAACACGAACATCAGAATTAAAAAAAAACCCTACAAAATTCTAATGTGTAAAGCCAGAATCATAACAGAAGAGCCCTGCATCATAAATTACCACGTTTAGTAACGACACAGATTTGTAAAGTTATTAGTGAAGATACTTTAAAAGATAAAGATAAAAATATAAACGTATGTTATAACTATATGTTTAGCACAAACAAGCTATAAACTATAAACAAGAATACTGGAAAAACGACTAAGAGTTTATGTGGAACAAAGACTAGAGGAAGAACAGGCAGCTTTCTAGCCAGAGAAACAAACTAACGACAATATCTATATAATGAAGAACCTAATAGAAAGAAAAATTGAAGAAAGAGAAGAAATGTTTCTAATGTTCATCGATCTGAAAGCAGCTTTTGGTACGATGGACGATCGACAGTAAGATTCAGGATACAAATTACAGGGCGAAAATCAGAAAAATTCCAAGTTATTCGTACTAATGATGAACAGAGCAGTCAAACGAATAAAAGTACAAACCGAACAGCACAGTACAATAATAGGGTACAGAAATCTAGAACCTGTGAGTGTGTAACTTACTACATGCAAATGATGTGGTCCTGATTGTAAACGAAAATCAAGACAATAGAGTCAACAAAGAAATTAAGTGTAGAGGCAATACATTGGAGAGGGTAACCACATATGACTGTATACAATGGAGGCAGGACACCTAAAAAAGAAAAGAAGAGGCAAATAAATAGAAAAGAGTGGAAAAAATGGGCACAAAAAGAACTGGTGTAAGAAAGGTGTAACGTTAAGAAGAAAAAGTTCTTGTCCTCACACCTTGCGAATTTTCACAAAATATTTTGGATTTAAGTCTGATAGAATTAGATCTTTCCATTTTTCATACTTTTTAATTTAACTAAATGGACACCCCCTGTATAATTATGAAGACCAATGGTTCTCTTCTAATGTTGTATAAAAATAAAATTAATTGTGATAATTCAAAGCCATCTTTTTCAGTGGGTAAATTAAAATCTGCCTGCCAAGCTGTAGCAAGTTTTTTGTTACTCTATCCTGACCACCATGACATGAAGCGTAACGTTCAATATTATAAATCATTACCTGAAGTCACTGAAGAATACTTTACTCCAAGGAAGGTAAATCTTATTCATTATAACAACATCTATTTATGTTGGTTTAATTAATTTATAATTTCGTTCTTTTTTCAGGAAGCTATTCGTTACATGAAACGAGAAGCTTATGAAACTAAATTATTAAAATTTATCGACGAAGAATTCAATAACATTAGCAAAACTGGATACTCCGGAGAAAAAGAGGTACATATTTTTTTTAATCACCTTATTTTACATATGCACAATGTCGAACCTCTAACCAATTTCTTATATTCGGGATAGCATGTGGTGTTGTTGACACTCAGTTTAACTTACAGGAACCTCCTTCATCAACTGCCTACTGATTATTTGAATATAGCCTATTCGCTTGTCTAAAATAAAAAAAAAATCGCTATCTTGGAAACATAATTAACAGTCGTCTTTTTGTATTATTTATACATTTGTATATTTTAATAAACGTTTTATAAACGTATGTCTTTTTGATTTTTTTTTTCTAGTGCCATGTGCTTCATATTATCAGTTACCAGCTTTCGAGTAGGAAGATATAACTGCTTACGTTTTAAAAATTTGTACATATATCCTTATAGTAACTACTTCCCATTGGAGAAAATAAAATTTCTTACGTACTTCACTACAAAAAAAATAATTTTCCGAACATCTCACCAATGCTTTCATCATTTGAACAAGAAATACCGCATACTTTACTATCTTCGTTAAAAATTCGCCGCTTTTATAAAATATTGTTACTAAAAATTTTAAATGGTACTAAATTTCAAAGACTAACTTACACCATGCTTTCTATTTCTCGCTTAACAAGGTACCTACCATGTTTCTCATCAATTTTTTCCAAAACAGGAAAATAATTTAAAGGTAGAAATCATCAAAAGTCCCAAAGAACTCAACGGAACCCAAAGATATATCGCAGAAAGTTTTCTAACACAAAATCAATGCAATTCTTTAATTGATGTAATAAAATTATTCGCTATAATAGGTGACGGTTATACTGATAATAAAACACCTCACTCAGCGAAAGAACTATTTGGTGGTATATCCTTTACCAGACTTACATTTGTAGCAAGTTTAGGATTAGTAAACATAACGCATTTGAAGACTGTTGTTGAGGTTAGTGAAAAGGCAAAATCTCACATCGAAAACTATTTTAGAGTTAAAAATTTGTACTATTCTTACACGCATCTGGTGTGTAGATCCGCCATTCCAGGTATTTTAATGTGTTTAATTTTGAAGCAATGATCATATCAAATTTTGTTGTTAGGTTCCCAAAATAATAGAACAGATTTCAGTCATAGCGTTCATGCTGACAATTGCAACCTCAAAAGAGATGGAAGTTGTATCAAAGCTTTTCCATCTTACACTTCGAGAGATTACAGTGCCATCATATATTTAAACGATGATATTAGTGGGGGTGATTTTGTTTTTGTATCTGATTACGATGGAAAACAAGTACAGGTATGATACTGTCTAAAAGAAACAAATCAATCTAATGCAAGTGTATCTAGAGCTCAGTTCAGCCAAAATGTGGAAGAATGGTGGCATTCTCGTCTGGTGCTGAAAATTTGCATGGAGTGAAAGCTGTCACTAAAGGTACAAGATGCGCGATAGCTATTTGGTTTACTTCTAATTCCTCCAAAACTGAAGATAGGATGTATGCTTATAAAATGATCGAAAATCAATTTTAATTTGTCAAAGTGTATTTGTTTTCTTGCACAGGCTGGTTTTGTATATGTAAAAGATTTTTTTTCTTTCTGAAGGATTTATATTGAGAGATGTTTATTGTTTAGTTTTGTGAAATAAAAAAAATATATAAGATTTTTTTGTAGTTTACAATTCAAATTCTAATTCCTAGTAGTGGCACTTTCCTCTATTGTTAAAGAAATTACTGTGACATGCTATAAATAAATCTGTTTTTCATGGCTAGAAAATTTTTCTTATTAAATACTGTATAAACAAAAATTAATTACAAAACTGAAATATTAGCTTGCAGAATTATTTCCAAATGCCTTTGTAACAGATGAGGATAACCAAAGCCTTATATTTAACTAATTATAGCAAATTTGGCAACAAATCTTAAAAAATGTGTTAAATTGTATATAAAAATAAAGGTTTGCTTATTGTATCTGATTATAGCAAATTCATCAATGGTTATAGCAGTCTTTTTCACCTTTGCAATTTTGACCATAAAATCGTAATCTAGCTATTGGATATTATTAACCAGGAGCATTTACGTCAAATCTAAAGACAGTGAATCTTCATTTACCCAGTCTGGCACTAATCCAGGCATCGCAGCTTTGGTTGAAGTCTTAAACAAAAAGGAAACTCATTTTACGTCATTTAGTACCATTCGTTGATGACGATGTTAGAAGTCACGAAAATTTCTTATTCGACATCTTCCTTCTCATATCATTAAAGATCGCCGGTTTCAATGGGGAAGGAAGCCTTGGAAGATAATGCTAGAACAGGAAGGCGGTGGAGGTGAAAGAAACACCAAAAGATCTCCAAGCGATTCGATCTTTCTTAGAGCTTTTTGAAGAACATCCTGCGTATTGTAGATAATTGTAACAAGGAAAAAACTACGATTTTCTACTCTAATCCTTTGTCCAAAAAGGAAATTCAAAAGGCTCTGTTAGTTGTTAAAGAAGCTAATGGCTACAATTCTTTGGGATTGTAGGGAATTCTGTTTATGTGCTCTAAAAAGATAACACAATAGGCTACACCAATTACGACAAATTATTTAGGAGAAAAGACGTGGGAAGATATGGCTCCTACTGAGTATTATCTATCTGGAAATTTGAAAAAGGACATTTGCAAGTACCGTTTCAGTAATAACGAAGAAGTGAGAAGAGTGAAAGTGAGAATAGTGAAATCATTCACGAGAAAGACAATGTGAGAAGACAAAAAACGCTAATGTACGGGCATGTTTCTGTCTATCCAGCGTCATCAGCGTAAGTAATTTTTTGTTCAACACATTGAAATTCTCTCTCTGCTACTATCACCATATCTACACTTGCAGCTCAACTAGTACCAAAAGAATAAACCACTCGTCAGCCAGTTCAAACACAGCGAAAACGAATGGATATAGTTTCCCAACCCTTCTCACACATGCGTATTAATAGCGTAAGTGTTCTTAATACGTCACGGTAAGCCTCAGAAATAATACACATATAGCACACCATACCTAAGTGTTTTATACTTTTAGCACTAGTTAGCGCCAAGAATATTCAATTGAGTTGTAATTTTTCACACGGACGCAAGATGGTTGAATCACAGAAAATTCCTAGAAAGGTTCAAGAATTATTGTCCAAAATTATTGCTTTTCTACACGAAAGGGGTGATAATACTCAGATGCTTAAAAGGGAAAATGAAACGCAATAAACGCATTTAAAAGTAAATTGTAATTAATGATAGATCAACTTAAAAGAAAGAATCTGAAACATTTTCCGTCTTTGAAAGTAAGGATTCCTCAGTTGAATTGGGAATTAATAAATATTTTGAGTGAATTTGAAAGATGAAGGAATTATCCTTTTTCTTGTAAACACATTGAGAAATCTTCTACTGAAATAGTAAGTCAGTTTAATATGGACTCATCTTCTATTCAAAATGAGGTAGTGCAGATTATCCCAGATACACATCAGAAAGCCACAGCATCTGATACAAAATCCTGGTCTTTTATATCTGAAGTATAATTAAGTCAATCGACTAACTGATGAACATATGTCATTATGCTTACGATTAGCACTTAGTAACTAAGTACCATTAAGATTTATAATCCTTTAGTTTATTAACTAAAACAACGTTTTGTGAAAACCAATAAACACGCATTTTTGGGCATCGGTTTTCTAATCCTGTATCATACATACTTGCAGCATTTACAGAGTCGATCGTATGTAGTCTAAAAATTTTCAGATAGATCGTCAGCAGTTCAAGTTTGAGCACCCGTGACCTAAATATTTGGTAGAAATTGTAGTTTTTGTACAAACTTGTGATATACTGCTAAAAACTAATTTTGATTACCTCCATACAATATTTTGGAAACCAACAGAGTTCAAATCAGAAATTAGAACACGCTGTATAGTCAGCTATTCCGTTTACTTATTTTTGATTTAGTTATTTTTGATTTCATTATATGAAAAACGTCAATTTTTAGATACCGACTTCACATCTAGAAAGGATCTATTCATAAAATAAAAAATTTCGCCCAAAACAAGTATTAAAAAGTTATTCAAAAATCGCCAATTTTCATGCGAAAATCAAATCCGAAAACGATAGGGTAAAATAAAAATAACCCGTATTTGAATGAATATTAGAAAGTATAACTTGTACAAGGTCGACCCGACGCTACTGTATAGCGTCCTGGCGCAATGAAACTGCCTCGTGATCCAGACAGTCAGTGCGAGTTTATGTGACTGGTGTAGTGAAGAGAAGCCATGGAGGTCTACCGGATATCCTCTAGGCTGCTTCTGCTACTGGGAATATTATGTCTCTCCACAACCTTGCAGGGTAGGTTTTTTTTTCTTTCAAACAAACGTTCAATTAGAAAAAATTCACCGGCCAAAGCTTATCACCTAAATCGCGAAAAAATTCCACAAATTAATTTTGCAAATAAGAAATTTATTGCAGTAGCTGACTTGTGCGTGGGTTGAGGTTATGTTGTGTTAAGCAGCAACCACTTTCTGCAGATGATCCTCGCCATTTTAGCGAAGATTTCGAATTCTAAGCAATCACAAATAAATATATTTATTATATAATTTTAAAGTATGCCAAAATTATTATACACGCCGTTTTTTTTTGAGCTTATTATACGACTGTTATTTTTGGAATACGGTATATATCTGGTAACGCGAGCATTACTTCGGATTCTGTTAAAAATTCGACTTGTTTCTAAGTTTATTACAAATCGGATAAATACGAATCATTTAACTGTAAATTCGAATCGAAAAGTAAGTTTAACGCTGTTAGAAAATAATTTTGTAAATGAAATATAATTTTTTAAGTGTTATCCATGAAAAAATTCGTGAAATTTTCGCAAAATCCGTAGAATTTTTATCCAAAAATTTATAACTAATTTACTACTTTTTTTCTTTTTCTCGATCTAAAACGAGGTATATATATCTACTGCAATTGACGAAAGCATCGGCATTTGGCCAGAAACAGATTCCCTAGACTCTGTGTTTAAATTTAGAATCAACATATAGATATTTCACGCAGAAGCAAAATCTATCGTTTCAATTGCAATTTTTTCTTACAGAATTTTATTTCGCTTGTAATTTAAGCGATTGTCAATATTTCATCCAATTTTACATGATAGTAGATCGAAATTATGATAATAAAAATAATTTTCAAATATTAGAATTCCTTTTGAAAAAAATATTAACCAAGGTTTATTTTTGATCAAGGACTATTTTTGATTCTAATTTATTCAGGGTAACTAAATTAAAGTTTATGATTCTAAAATAAGATCTAGCTGGATATGGAAATATGGATAATTGGTCCTTATCCGGAGATACTTACATGTATTAGTTCTTTTTTTTTTTAATTACAATTATCACGTTACTTTTACGTTTATAAAGACTGATCTGAATTAATTGCGCAATAAAAATCTTTAAATTCTAATTGGTAAACCATAAACCATTTATTTACGTGTAAAAGCTCTATTTAGTACTCGTAAATAAATTTTATGTTTCCTCCTCAAATTGCTGGCGAAATTGAATTTAAAAATATAGGTGTTCTAATAATAATTGAATTTTCTTGTTATTACCAATATTAAATTTGTACGGCACTAACTAGAGCTGTTGGTAATAACAAGGAAATTGAATTATCACTGAGAAACTAACGGAACCAATTCAAATAATTTATGGGTTTTCCAATTTGTTACTATAAAAATTGTAATTTAATAATGAAAAATTTTCAATTACATTTTGATATAGTGAATACTGAATTTCACCAATACCATTAACACTATTTTCCTTGAAATTACCAATAGTTTCAGGATTGTTAGCGTTAACTTTTTGCTTTAATAAATATACCTAAAGGAAAAAATCCAAAGATATTAAATTGCATGATTTAGTATGCGAGAAATTATTTAAATACATTCCAATGCGTAAAACAGGTTTGTCTTCATGTTTCAATATCGAGCTCTAGTAACAATAATAGTATTGCTGTTGCAATTTTCAGTTATCTGGTAGATTCTATTAGCCCTAGATTCTACAATTTTGTTTGTTTATAAAATCACTTACCTCAAAATTAATATCATTCATTTTTATTTTTTTATTTATAATTTATATTGCTTGTTAATTAACCTGCTTGTAACAATTCATGCTTGTCATCATGAAGAGGTTTTCTTTAAAATAAGACCCGTAGAATGGTGGAGATCCTGGTAAATTTTGATCAGCAAAAATTGTATTTAAAAGCAAAATGTCCCATGAGTTAAGCAAAGTAAGCATTGCATACGGTATGCAATTAAATTCTAGTCAAAATATCTTTGTGAATATCTACATCTTGTTCTTGGCAGCAAGGCAAGATTTTATTTGTTGCTATGTACTGGGGTAACTACTCTTTGACATCTTTGAGTGTGATAGTGTATTAATGTCATTTTTATGTCATAAAACAACAGGAAACTGCAGTTACTGATTATAATATAACTAGTGGTGTATCAATAAATTTAATGTTGTTTTAAATTGTTCTTTCTTATTGATATACAATAGCAAAAATGTTGGCAATATTTCAAAGTATCATTTACGTGAGGACAGTTACGACCATATAGTGGAACTAATGTAATACATAGTAGGTTTCTTTTCATTTCAAAATTTATTTCTAAAACGATTATGTAAAACTAATGAAGCGCAGCTTAAAGAACTACAGTAACACTCCGCAATGTCTGTTAATAAATTGCTAACAAAATAGATTCAATGTAGGATATTTATGACAACACAGCTTTTTCTGAAGTTCCAAAAATACAGTTGCCGAATATCGTTTAGAAAATATACAACCTCGTAATACATCATCAGCTCAAATTGATTTTAAAATTGCCCAACGAGAAACCCAATACACAACTTCAGACGAAACTAATTTGCTTTTTTACATATTTTGGGCCTGCTTCATGCATTTAAAATTAAAAATTAACACCGGCGTTACGAAAGGAAGAAAAAAAAAAGAAGAAAAATCCGACACTTATTACAACCCAAGTTGGCACTGATTCAAAAATGTAATTGATGCATGGTAAAAATTTACGATTTTCGAAAAGTTTGCAATCTGATGACAAAATAACACAGTTTGTATTTTCGCCAGAAATAGAGCGAAAACTTTATTGCATAATGACGGCAATATTTTTGTTGCGAAATATTACAGAGAGAACAATTTGATTCTGGTTTTTTTTTTTGCAAAAATCTTAACCGTGG
The DNA here is from genome assembly GCA_023509865.1 of Trypoxylus dichotomus. Classification (NCBI taxonomy): domain Eukaryota; kingdom Metazoa; phylum Arthropoda; class Insecta; order Coleoptera; family Scarabaeidae; genus Trypoxylus; species Trypoxylus dichotomus. The sequence goes on along the minus strand of CM042083.1, from coordinate 4,247,395 downwards.
TTGTGTGAGGAAATATAGGGGTGGATCAAATTTTCGATCTTACTTTTATAGGTGTGCAAGGTGGAGCAGAGTCAGAAGGTCCTTCCGAATCTGAGTGTCGACCTTACATCGAAAAAGCTCTAAAGGAATTAGAAACAGCGGAAGCAGCGTCCTCCGAGCCGATAACTCCTGGCGATAGTGGAGGCGACAGCAAAGAAGAGGACTCCACAGTTGAAATCACTACCAACGACTCCGATCACGAAGGTGACGGAGATAACGATGACGAAGCTGAAGAGAGCAAAGAGAGCGCTGAAGGTGTTGACGTTGATCAGGCGGATGAAGCTACCAGTTCCAAAGAGGTAAAATTTTCTAATTTTCCATCGGGAAATACAAAAGAAAAAACTGAAATTCATACAAGAATAATTTTAGGAGGCTGACGATGATCGTTCTGAAGAAGAGAAGGATCAAGATGCTAGTGCCGAAGATGAAGTAAGTATTCACTTCAAAACAACACATTTTTTAATTTTTCTTCCAATATCCAGAAAGTAGTTAGTGAAGAACAGAGCACGGAAGATACTACTGACGAAGAAAAAAGTAAAGAAGACGAAGATAAAAGTGGAGAAGGTGAAGAAGCCCCGGATAGAGGGAAAAGCGCTGAAGAATCTACAGAGGAAGCAGCAAGCGCAGAACAAGCAGAATCAGCTGAAGAAGCTGGGAGTGATGAAGCGGATGATAAAAGGGAACGGCGTGAAGTTGACCAATCCGCTGAAGATAAAACCGATGAAGATGAGCGTCCTAAAGAGTCTAAAGAATCAGAAGAAGATGATAAAAGCGCCGAAGCAGGTGATACCGGCGATGAATCTCGAGAATCCACCGAAATTGAACCTCCATCTGCTGAAGAAACCCCAGGTTCAGACGAAGCCCAACAAGATAAATCAGGTGAAGCAGACGCATCTGCAGAAGACCAGGAAAGAGTTGACGATAAATCCGAAGAAGGAGCTGATGATCAATCCATCGAAGCCGATCAACCGTCTGCTGAAGAAGGAGAGTCTACTGAGGATGCAGCATCTCATGGGGTCGATGAAGACGATGCTGGAGAATCTGAAGGGGACGATTCTAAAGAAACGGAAGCAGGAGTCGAAACAACTAGCGCCGAGGAAGAAAGCGAAGAAGGCGGCGCCTCTAAAGAGGACGACGGGGTTGGAGATCAGAGCGCAGACGATGAACGAGATAGTGACGTTAACGTTTCAAAAGACGCTGAAGCCTCTCAACAAGCTTCCGCGGAAAGTGAAGAGGAAGTAGTTATTGAAAGGCTAAAACGTGAATTACCAGAGGAGGAACCGTCTGCGGAAAAAGAATCTGAGGAACAGCAGCAAACTGAAGAAGAAGAACAAAAAGAATCTAAAAGTGAAGGTAAATTATATTTTTAATCGTAATATTGCATTTTAATCTTTTTTATGATCAGAGGACACTGGCAGTGACAAGGAGGCTCTAGAAGAAACTGTAGCTGACGAAGAATCTGAAGGCAAAGATAGCGAAGAGGAAGAAGAAACGACACCAGAAGAAGACTTAATCAACGAGGGTGAAATCCCTGATGAATTAAGACCAACAGATCATATATGGCAGCTACTGAAATTGGACAATGAGCATCTACAAACGGAAAAAATTATTAATAATATTGCTGAAATTACGTTACGAGACTTAAAAAGATTATATGAGAACGCCATAAAACCTTTAGAAACCTTATATAAATACAGAGATCTCAGCAATAGGCATTTCGGAGATTCGGAAATTTTCTCGAAGCCTCTAGTCCTCTTCATGGGTCCATGGAGTGGTGGAAAATCATCAATTATTAATTACTTAGCTAACAATGAGTATAACGAGACTTCTTTAAGAACAGGTGAGTCGATTTCGCTGACAAATTTCTTAAAATAATTCAAAGAATTTAGGTGCAGAACCTTCACCTGCCTACTTCAACATCCTTATGTACGGTGACGAACCGGAAGTGTTGGATGGAACCCAATTGGCAGCTGATTTTACATTCTCTGGCCTGCAAAAGTTTGGTCAAGGTTTAGAGGAAAGGCTACGTGGATTGAAATTACCACAAAAACTATTACAGAAGGTAAATTAATGTATTATTATAGAGAAGGTTCTATAGCCTTTGCAGCATCTCGCATTTCGATATCCTCTTGTCTCCTTCTATTTTGTGGTGTATAATTTAGTGTCCTCTTTGGCCTTATTATTTGTACATATTCATACCATATAAACTGTCTTGTTTCGATTCGATCCGCTTTATATATTTTTATTTCCAGTCTTAATCCGTTAGACCACAGCGAGGAATTTAAGTCCTGGGTTGCTTTCCCCTATTTTCGATGTACCTTAAACACGTTCATATATTCAGTCTTTGTCATGCTTATTTCTAGTCTCCAATGTTCGTATTCTTGTCTCAGTCTATATCATCTTCAATTTTTTTTCTCCAATTACTTAAAGCATCCTGAATATAAATTTTAAATAATGTAAGGGAAAACCTTGTTTCAATCCCTTATTTATGGGAAATGGTTTTTTTGATCATGCTCTGTGTATCTTTATATAACATTCATGGTCAATTAATTTGAAATCTTATTTCGTGTCATCTATGTTATACTTTTAGATAAATATCGTTGAAATCCCGGGCATATTAGAGGTTAGAAAACAAATTTCTAGAGTATTCCCATTCAATGACGCTTGCCAATGGTTTATTGATAGAGCTGATATCATCTATTTGGTGTATGACCCATCGAAACTCGATGTTGGTCCGGAAACTGAAGCCATCCTCGATCAGTTAAAAGGAAGGGAACATCAGGTATAATAAATTTAAAACCTTATTTATTATTTTAAACTATTTTTTTATTTATAGACGAGGATAATTTTAAATAAAGCCGATCAAGTTAAACCTGAAGAACTGATGAGGGTTCAAGGAGCATTAATTTGGAATATATCGCCGTTAATGTCATCAGCTCAACCACCTTTGATGTACACGACATCTTTATGGTCTAGGCCATACGAAATAGGTGCCCCAGTTAGATTATTGCAGGCACAGGAGAGAGCATTTTTAAGAGATTTGAGAGGTGCTATTGATAAACGCATAGAAAATAAGATAGCTAGCGCACGAAGGTTTGCGGTAAGTATTTGAGGAATCGTATTAAATTCTGCGGTGTTAAAAAATAATTTCTCTTAAAGGTACGCGTTAGAAACCACGCGAAAATGGTCGATTGTTATTTAACCACATACTACAACCATAAATCAGTGTTTGGTAATAGAAAGCAAGTATCCGATGCGATCATAGAACATCCACAAGATTATCACATCTATGAAGGTCTATCTACGTTAACTAACATATCAAGGTATGACCTTCCAGACCCAGATGTCTACCGTGATTTCTTCAGACTGAATCCTTTATACGATTTCCAACAACTATCGGCGACCTGTACTTATTTCCGAGGATGTCCGATAAATAGATTAGACGTAGCGATCGCTTACGATCTTCCTGAACTTGTGGGCAAACACAAGCGTATGGTGGAAGCGGCCCTAGCTCAAGCTAATCTTTCCCAGACCCCCGGTAGTTGAGTGACATCCAGCTACTGAGGATTTAGCGTTTTTTCGCTGGTGAATAAAAAAAATGAAAGGCCATATCTCAGAGACGTTTTTATTTATGGATAGTGTAAATTTTGACTGATCATAGCTTCTGAGATAATAGGATAAATGGGATGCTGCAGAATAATGCGGTTAAGGTTTAAGAAAAATATAAATAGATAATAAAAAGGACATGATAATGAAAAGTGCACAAACTATCAGCTTCTAGTTACCTGCCATGTGTTTTCATCGCATTTAAAAGTTTTTGCAATCGGAGTGTTTTTTTTTTTTGCGAAACCAACCTAAGTTCCAAGAGAGTGAAGATTATATGTATAAATATATAAATACATAATACAACGAACAACATAGATGTACAATTCCTTGTTAGTTATACGTTTTCTTTCGGGATATTTTACTCTATTATTATTATTATTTTCTTTGATGTCGTAGCGTATAAATATGTATTAAATGTTGAAAAGTGAAAATTCCATCTTCATATACCAAAGACGATTACATTGTTAGCCCAAACGTTTATATTTTTTATATATTAGCGTAGAAATAACGTATATGTATGTAGAATATGCTTGTAAATACATTATCAATGTAAACGTGTATAATATAGAAAAAACAAAAATCCAGGACCGGGCTAACAATTTTAACGTCTTTCGTACGTAAACATGTGACTTATTATTGTAATTCATAGTCATCAATGCAATATCATTAGTGGTAATCACGATTTACATTTAAAGAGAAGAAGACATAGTTTAAGAGAAAAAAAAAACAATAGAATATATACACTTAATTTATTTTATTTCCCCCTGTATCTTTTTTTTTCCTAGGTAATTTTCAGTTTTTTGATTTAATTCTCCAACGGAGAGATAGATAGAATAAAAACTTAAATGCAAATGTTGTATCTTATCGAAAGATCTTTGAGGAAACGTGAATGTGGTATATATACACAGTGTTGCATTTAAGCGTCACCCTTTTATGTTAGTGCTGATTATAGTAATATGGAAAAGAAATTAACGCAAGTTGTTCGATTGCAAGAACTACGTTGCTATATAATTCACAGGTATTGCAGTGTCACCGACAGAATGTAAAAAATTATCGCACATGCATTTCCTATGCAAGCTCTAAAAGTTTTTAAAATATATAATTTTTTGCAACCTATTGGGTGGTCCCGGATATCTAGTATTTTTTCGGGAAAGGAAAGAACGAAAACGAACCGTACCGTTAACGATGCATTCAGGCCAAGTATGTATCCTTAACATGTGGTGTTATAAAGCTGTTATGTTAAGATGTATATGTTATGTTACGCAAATTACTATTCCAAAACCAAAATTGGCATAAGGGGACTAATCTAGACGGTATTAATTTCTAAAGATTTGAAAACATGTGAAAAGTGTAATAGCTACATTAGGGTGACAGAATATAGACACCTACTAATTAAAAAAAAGATTCTATTCTCGTTATATATACAAAATATTTTAAAATTTTTAAATTAGACTAATATTTTGTCGATCCACCTTTACTTGCGTGAAGTGCTGCGAGTCGTCGTGGCATAGAATCTATTAAATGATTAATGGTGTCTTCTGGAATATTTAACCACTCCTCTCTAACAGCTGCCAAGAGTTCTTCCTTATTGCTGGGTTTTCGGGGTCGTTTCGCCATATTTGTCTGGATTATGTGCCAAACATTCTCTGTCGGTTTCATGTCTGGTGATTGGCCTGGCCATAGTAAAATCCGAATCCCCTGTTCCTCGTTCCATGTGGTTGTTGTTCTTGCTTTGTGGCAGGGTGGCGTCTTCTTTAGATAAAATGGCGTTGTCGAATATCGGTAGTAGTCCTTCTGTTAATATTTGGATATATTTTGCCGCATTTATATTTCCGTCGCAGATTACTAATTGCGATCTTCCATCATACCATATCGCGCCCCACACCATGATGTTCACACCGCCGTATTTCACCGTCTGACGCAAAAATTTGTCGTCCAGTTGCTGTGATGAACGTCTCCACACCCACGTACGACCACTATCACTGAATTGGCAGTATCTGCTTTCGTCTGAAAACATGATAGACCGCCAAAACTCTTCGGGCTTCGTTCGCATTTCGATTGCCCAAGCCATTCGGCGCCGTTTTTTGAAACGCCGTAAGGAGAGGTTTTTTCTTTGCCACCCTTTTATACATCCCCACACTGTGGAGATATCGCAGAACGGTGCGCTGACTTTTCTGTGAAGTTGTCGCAAGCTCAGCTGTACTTTTTCGCGGTTCTCTTAACACTTCGCGCACAAGCACCCTTTTACTTCTTTCAGAAGGTCCGGCACGACCTGGTCTCGGCTCCACTGTTGTTTTTTCCTTGCGTTTAAATTGTGTAATCACACGGTTAACTGTGGACAACCGAATATTTAAAAATTTACTTATTTCACTTTGCGAAGCGCCGCGTTCACTCTGGTCAACGATGCAACCCCGGGTGAAGTAAGCGAGGCATAGTTGTAACGATACTAAACTATGACGAATTCCTTCCGATACATCTACCCCTACCCTAATGACAAGAGAAAGTTCTTAATTCGTTCTTAGAATTTAGCTTTTTACATATTTATACCGCTTTACCTGGTGTCTATTTCATTCTGTCACGCTAGTGTATTGCTACATCCTTCTCTAATTTTAGAATATTAAGTATTTCGCCATGATGGATAATTTTCCTACAATCTAATCATCAAAATCTTCAATTACATACGCATTTTGACATATTTTAGATGACATTAATTTTTCGAAAGAAATGTAAGTTCAAGGCTTAAGGAATGCTATGTATCAGTCATACAGAATGCGATTCTAAAACCAAAATTGACACAAAAGGACTAATCCAGACGGTATTCGTTCCTAAAGAGTTGAATTTAAGACTGCAATATCTCTAAATAAATTTGTACGTAGACACACGTGTAATTATAAAACACAACCACAATCACGTTTAATAACAAGAAAATAATTGCTGACAAATTTGAGTCGAATACAGTCACACACTCCGATATACGAACATATGTATAAAACTATAATAACATAACAAGGGCTTTTTTAAAATACGGTTAATATCCGTAGAAGAATAGCCCAAGTTAATTCTCTATATAATCAAACTTGTATCAGACATCTACAAATAAATATTTATCTGTTGGCTTCTTAGTATTGTTAGTATTTAAACATCTTTGTTGGATAGGACCTCTTTCTTCGAGTATATCACTGCTTGGCACTGTTAAATAAATCAGTGGTTAATTTAAGATGAGGCTTGAATAACAACATCTGCAGGTCGAAATAGGATTTATTGTACTTGGAACCCAGGTTATTTTAGTAGATGCAAATATTGGGAGAATAGCATAACTGTGGATTGTTGCTTGTATAGACTGAATAACAACTTCAACTTGGTTCGTATCTTGGAATGCTAATGAACGTCCAAAATGCCGAGAATCTCCAAGTTGAAACCGGTTTCATCCACATTATATACATGCTCGGGACCATCTGGCAAATCTGGATTACTGACTAACTTAATTAATAAAATCAGTAACAATCTTTTCTAATTGCAGAGTATCTGATCCATATAGTGATTTTGCGCGAAACAATTCTATGTGTTCTTTTGAAATGCAGTATTCACTTTTGAAGCTTCGAAATTAATTAAAAATTACAGGTAGTGTAATTTTTTTTTTCCAAATAGATCTTGCTACCCTATCATAGATGCCGCTTAGATTAACTCTTCAAATTACAAAAGAAAAAAAAAAGCAAATTTAGCATTACTAGACGAAAATATGGTCTCTATCGCATAAAATCTGCAAACATTTTAATTTGAAATCCCAACAACGCATATAAATCATTAAAAATTTACTTTCATTCGTTATTCATGTTATTCCTAAAGTCTGTAATAAAAATAGAGCTTTTTGGGACCATGACCGAGCTATTGCCGTCATAGATCAAAATATGCCTTCTAATCTACGCAATACCCGAATATTGTTGGAAATGCGTGTACTTTAAGGCTATTATTAGCCAAATTTATGTAGTAAAAGTCGTTGACCGCGTACCGCTCGAATCTATACGGTCTTTGCAGTACGAAAATAGTCCGTAGCGAATTTTGTCAGCTATAAAAATTGTCGAAAAGCGCAGGTTAATTTAAATATGGAACGTAGAATGTTAATAGAACAGTAAAAAAGATACTAAGACACTTCAAAGATCACATGCATTTAGGTAGTTTTAAGCCAACTATGTCATTGTGACCCATTTAAAAACTTTCTTGAATAGCCATCGCGTGGTAATAACAAAAATTATTTACTTAAGTTTACTTTAAGTTATTTACTTAAAAGCTTTTCTGTGATTTTCAAAACAGTTAACAAAGCATTTCTAGATAAAACAGATGCTTAGAGTCGGTGTTGTATTTTCCATGTAACTATCTGTTTTATTTTACCAGATTTTGATCTGTTGAATATATTTTTTTACTCTATTTAACAATACATCTTTCTTAGAAAAACTTCATTACTTCTTTGTCGTGGTATTAGTTTTTTTTTTTTTATTCACAATTGTATATATTAAACAAGATAGGACTTAGCACAAGTAATGTATTATTTGCTATTCATATGGCAGCCATACAACTGTCTAAATTCAGCACTTATAGAGATTTTTGGTACAAATTAGTCAAAACATAAACCACGAAAGGTGAAATACCTAATTTGATAACCTTACTGTTTATAATTGATAAGTAATAATTATTTGATTGACCAACTGTATATCATATAATAATAGATACTGAGATAGTGCATCTACAATTTCTTAAATGTAAACTATTTGTTCCTCGATAGTTGATCAAAGATTTTAAACTACTAGTCTAATCATGATTTAATCATTCTTTCAAAAAGCAAGGCAAAAGAGAGATAGGACGGTATAAGTCTGTCAAATTCGGATTTTTACTGGATTTAAGAATTAGCATAATCACAGTTTTCCAACCTTCAATTATCAAGTACACTGGTCAACAAACATTTTGGTGCCTCGGACTTTTTTAACTGCAATTAAGCAATTTTGAGATGCCTAATCTAAAAATGCTGTCAAATTTGTTCTATCAGATTTAGTTTTCGAAATTCAATCTTTCTGCTCTATTTAGGAAAAATTCGCCAGAATTAGATGTAATGTTTTGTTATGTACGTAACTTTTTAAATATTACTATTTGGTACCTGTTAAGTGAAACACAAAAAAAATATGTAGGAGGTATTTATTTAACAGAAAAGTATGCATATGCAACTTTCAACCATCAGTTAAAAATTTCCTTCTATAAGACTTCCTTGCATGAGGTCTACCTGGACAGTCTCGCTGAAGATTCCAGCAGTAATCGACCGTCATAGGGGTATCCCATCTTCCTTTGTACCTTTCCTCCATTGATGTAACCATCCAGAATAAGTAACGGTAAAATTTATTACGTACACTAGGGTGACAGAATAAAATAGACACCAGGTAAAGCGGTATAAATATGTAAACAGCTAAATTCTAAGAACACCCCTACGTTCCGGTAGGGTCAAAACCCCGAAATTCCGACCTTCGATTTTTCGGGTCGAAAAAATTTCATCCTTTTGGTCAGAGAAAAATGCGACGTTAACCGG